>CM051345.1:21005572-22205572 GCA_028015215.1 Gynostemma pentaphyllum | reverse complement strand
ATTACAAACATGTTTTTGGAGTGGTTCGGATCCTCTTTCGATATTTTGGTGTGAAGAGGATTCCCAAAGAAGAGGTTCCACCATTTAGGAAATTTAGTATGGACCAAACCATGAGGACAACTTTGACAAGTGGGAAACGTTAGGTCTTTGGTTTCAATATGGTCCGAAAAGTGAAACAAGTACTTTGAAACAAGCTTTTAAATTAGAAACAAGTTTTTGGAGTGGTTCGGATCCTCTTTCGATATTTTGGTGTGAAGAGGATTCCCAAAGAAGAGGTTCCTCCATTTAGGAAATTTAGTATGGACCAAACCATGAGGACAACTTTTACAAGTGGGAAACGTTAGGTCTTTGGTTTCAATATGGTCCGAAAAGTGAAACAAGTACTTTGAAACAAGCTTTTAAATTAGAAACAAGTTTTTGGAGTGGTTCGGATCCTCTTTCGATATTTTGGTGTGAAGAGGATTCCCAAAGAAGAGGTTCCTCCATTTAGGAAATTTAGTATGGACCAAACCATGAGGACAACTTTGACAAGTGGGAAACCTTAGGCCTTTGGTTTCAATATGGTCCGAAAAGTGAAACAAGTACTTTGAAAGAAGCTTTTCAATTAGAAACAAGTTTTTGGAGTGGTTCGGATCCACTTTCGATATTTTGGTCTGAAGAGGATTCCAAAAGAAGAGGTTCCTCCATTTATGAAATTTAGGATGGGCCAAATCATGAGGACAACTTTGACAAGTGGGAAACCTTAGGTCTTTGGTATCAATATGGTCTGAAGAGTGAAACAAGTACTTTGAAACAAACTTTTCAATTACAAACAAGTTTTTATAGTGGTTCGGATCATCTTTCGATAATTTGGTAAAAAGATGATTCCCAAAGAAGAGGTTCCTCCATTTAGGTAATTTAAGATGGACCAAATCACGAGTACAACTTTGACAAGTGGGAAACCTTAGGTCTTTGGTTTCAATATGGTCTGAAGAGTGAAACGAGTACTTTGAAACAAGCTTTTCAATTACAAACAACTTTTTATAGTGGTTCGGATCCTCTTTCGATATTTTGGTCCAAAGACGATTCCCAAATTAGAGGTTCCTCCATGTGGATCATTAGGATGGACCAAATCACGAGCACAACTTTGACAAGTGGGAAACCTTAGGTCTTCAGATTCAATTTGGTTTAGAGAGTGAAACAATTACATTGAAACGAGCTTTTCAATTACAAACATGTTTTTGGAGTGGTTCAGATCCTCTTTCGATATTTTGGTCCAAAGAGGATTTCCAAAGAAGGGGTTCCTCCATCTAGATCTTTAGAATGGACCAAATCATGAGCACAATTTTGACAAGTGGGAAACCTTAGGTCTTCGGATTCAATTTCGTCTAGAGAGAGAAACAAGTACTTTGAAACAAGCTTTCAATTACAAACAAGTTTTTGGAGTGGTTCGGATCGTCTTTCGATATTTTGGTCCAAAGAGGATTTCCATAGAAGAGGTTCCTCCATTTGGATCTTTAGGATGGACCAAATCATGAGCACAACTTTGACAAGTGGGAAACCTTAGGTCTTCGGATTCAATTTGTTTTAAAGAGTGAAACAAGTACTTTCAAACAAGCTTTTCAATTTCAATCAAGTTTTTGAGTGGTTCGGATCCTCTTTCGAAATTTTGGTCCAAAGAGAATTCCCAATGAAGACGTTCCTCCATTTGCATTTTTAGGATGGTCTAAATCGCGAGGAAAACTGTGACAAGTGAGAAACCTTGGGTCTTTGGTATCAATAAGGTCCAAACAGTGAAACAAGTACTTTGAAACAAGCTTTTCAATGACAAACAAGTTTTTGGAGTGGTTCGGATCCTCTTTCGATAAATTGGTCCAAAGAGGATTCCCAAAGAAGTGGTTCCTCCATTTGGATCTTTAGGATGGACGAAATCATGAGGACAACTTTAACCAGTGGGAAACCTTAGGTCTTTGGTATCAATATGGTCCGAAGAGTGAAACAATTACATTGAAACAAGTTCTTTAATTACAAACATGTTTTTGGAGTGGTTCGGATGTTTTTGGAGTGGTTCGGATAATCTTTCAAAATTTTGGTTCAAAGAGGATTCCCATAAAGAGGTTCCTCCAATTGGATCTTTAGGATGAACCAAATCATGAGGACAACTTTGACAAGTGGGAAACCTTAGGTCTTTGGTGTCAATATTGTCCGAAGAGTGAAACATGTACTTTGAAACATTCTTTCCAATTACAAACAAGTTTTTGGAGTAGTTCGGATCCTCTTTCGATATTTTGATCTAAAGAGGATTCCCAAAGAAGAGGTTCCTCCATATAGGAAATTTAGGATGGACCAAATCATGAGGACAACTTTGACAAGTAGGAAACCTTTGGTCTTTGGTATCAATATGGTCTGAAGAGTGAAACGAGTACTTTGAAACAAACATTTTAATTACAAATAAATTTTTATAGTGGTTTGGATCCTCTTTCAATATTTTGGTCCAAACAGGATTCCCAAAGCAGAGGTAACTCCATTTGGATCTTTAGGATGGACCAAATCATGAGCACGACTTTGACAAGTGGGAAACCTTAGGTCTTTGGTATGAATATGGTCTAGAGAGTAAAACAAATACTTTGAAATAAGCTTTCAATTACAAACATGTTTTTGGAGTAGTTCGGATCCACTTTCGATATTTTGGTCCAAAGTGGATTCCCAGAGAATAGGTTTCTCCATTTGGATCTTTAGGATGGACCATATCATAAGGGCAACTTTGACAAGTGGGATACATTAGGTCTTTGATATCAATATGGTCCGAAGAGTGAAACGAGTACTTTGAAACATGCTTTTCAATTACAAACATGTTTTTGGAGTGGTTCGGATCCTCTTTCGATATTTTGGTGTGAAGAGGATTCCCAATGAAGAGGTTCCTCCATTTAGGAAATTTAGTATGGACCAAACCATGAGGACAACTTTGACAAGTGGGAAACGTTAGGTCTTTGGTTTCAATATGGTCCGAAAAGTGAAACAAGTACTTTGAAACAAGCTTTTCAATTAGAAAAAAGTTTTTGGAGTGGTTCTGATCCTCTTTAGATATTTTGGTCTGAAGAGGATTCTCAATGAAGAGGTTCCTCCATTTAGGAAATTTAGGATGGACCAAATGATGAGGAAAACTTTGACAATTGGGAAACCTTAGGTCTTTGGTTTCAATATGGACCGAAGAGTGAAAGTACTTTGAAACAAGCTTTTCAAATACAAACAAGTTTTTATAGTGGTTTGGATCCTCTTTCGATATTTTTGTCCAAAGAGGATTCCCAAAGAAGAGGTTCCTCCATTTGGATCATTAGGATGGACCAATTCACGAGGAAAACTTTGACAAGTGGTAAACCTTTAGTCTTTGGTTTCAATATGGTCCAAAGAGTGAAACGAGTACTTTGGAACAAGCTTTTCAATTACAAACAAGTTTTAATAGTGGTTCGGATCCTCTTTTGATATTTTGGTCCAAAGTGAATTCCCATACAAGAGGTTCCTCCATTTAGATCTTTAGGATGGACCAAATCATGAGCACAACTTTGACAAGTGGGAAACCTTTAGGTCTTCGGATTCAATTTGGTTTAGAGAGTGAAACAAGTACTTTCAAACAAGTTTTTCAATTACAAACAAGTTTTTGAGTCGTTTGGTCCTCTTTCGAAATTTTGGTCCAAAGAGGATTCCCAAAGAAGAGGTTCCTCCATTTGCATCTTTAGGATGGTCCAAATCATGAGGACAACTTTGACAAGTGGGAAACCTTAGGTCTTAAACAAGCTTTTCAATTACAAACATCTTTTTGGAGTGGTTTGGATAATCTTTCGAAATTTTGGTCCAAAAAGGATTCCCAAAGAAGAGGTTCCTCCATTTAGATCTTTAGGATGGACCAAATCCTGAGGACAACTTTGACAAGTGGGAAGCCTTAGGTCTTTGGTGTCAATATGGTCCGAAGAGTGAAACATGTACTTTGAAACAAGCTTTTCAATTACAAAAAAGTGTTTTGAGTGGTTTGGATCCTCTTTCGATATTTTGATCCAAAGAGGATTCCCAAAGAAGAGGTTCCTTCATTTAGATCTTTAGGATGGACCAAATCATGAGGACAACTTTAACAAGTGGGAAACCTTAAGTCTTTTGTATCAATATGGTCCGAAGTGTGAAACAAGTACATTGAAACAAGCTCTTCAATTACAACATGTTTTTGGAGTGGTTCGGATAATTTTTTGAAATTTTGGTCCAAAGAGGATTCCCTAAGAAGAGGTTCCTCCATTTGGATCTTTAGGATGGACCAAGTCATGAGGACAACTTTGACAAGTGGGAAACCTTTGGTCTTTGGTATCAATATGGTCTGAAGAGTGAAACGAGTACTTTGAAACAACCTTTTCAATTACAAACAGGTTTTTATTTGTTATTCAGAAAAGTTTGTCAAAAAAAAATTGGAAGATTGAGAAAAAAATAGATCTTCGTAGACTGCCGGATTTGTCAGAAAATTGTTTAGGAAAAAAAAAAGTGTTCTTGCTTGATTTGTTAGAGTTTCTGGAAAAAAGTGTTTAGTGTTCTTATTGTTCTTTAAAAGTTCATCTTAAACTCATCATATTTTCATCTTGAATCTGAAAATGCAAAGGAATTGTTTTTTTCCTAAAAAGCTAGAACTTACCATAAATAGCTAAAACTGTTTTTGGAAAGTATCAATTATGTCCCATATTTGAATATATGCATCTTTTGCTTTAGGAAAATATTATTTTCTGATCCAAAGTGCTTTAGGGAAGTCTAATTTCGAATTTTTCTCTTTTAGGAAAGTTTATTCTTGCTTGTTTTATTTCTTATTCTTTCCTTGTTACAAAAATACACCATTTGAAAAATCTGTCCTTTTATTTCTCTAGCCACCCAAGCTGATTGTTTCTTATTTCTTTATTGAAACTTTTTACAAATATCATTAGTATCTTAGTTTTTTGATAGTTGCTAAAGTGTGCTAATAGTTCAAGGATACATTTAGGATCTAAAATCTTTTTTGAGTGCAAACACGAGTGGATTGACATCTTTGAGTGTAAACACTTAGGGAGTGATTTGAAAGGTCCTATTTTTACATTACTAACTTGTTTACTTGCAGCAATGTATCATGAAAGGACTGATCAAAGGAGGAATAGTACATGTTTGGAGGTAGAACATCCTAGGAGTGAACATAGAGACATTTATTGTGAGAGGATGGAGCATCAAAGCTTAGGAGGTCATAAGCTCAAGTTATATACTTTCAATCGGAGTTTGGATCAAGAGGATTACTTGCAATGGGAGACAGAAACCGAGCACTTATTTGATTACAACAATTATAGTGAGGAAAGAAAGGTAATGCTTGCTATTTCCAATTTCACTAATAATGTTCATGTTTGGTGGTCTCAATTGAAAGTGAAACTAAGGAGGGAGAGGAAACAACAAGTAGAAACTTGGTATGATCTTAAGTGTCATATGAGAAAGAGATTCGTGTCAAGACAACATCAAGACCATCTTGTGCAAAAGTTGGATAACCTAACACAAGGTTGCAAAAGTGTGGATGATTACTACAAGGAGATGGAGTTTCTCAAGGCTAGGGCTAATGTTGAGGAAGATGAGAAGTCTACTATGGTTAGGTTTTTAAATTGATTGAATAGAGATATTGCTTACCAAGTGGAGTTAACACGATTTGAGGAGTTAGGAGAGTTGATGCACATTGCCAACAATGTGGAAAGAAGACTCCAAAGAGGGGCTGCAAAAAGGTATGTCACTAAACAATATTCCAACACAATTTCTTCTTTTCAAATGGGTGAAAATTGTACATTAATGGGCGAGAATGGGGCTGCCAATGGATTGATTGAGGAAAATAAAAGATTGGTTATTTTAGAGGAGCTTAAAATTATTAGAATGGAGTCTTTTAAAGCGGATGAGGTTTATAAAGCAAGCATGGAGGAGAATAGAGAGGGAATTCTAAAGTCAATGTGTGCTTATAAAGAGGGCATAAAAGTTCCAAATAAAGTGAATGAGCAAAACCCAATTATTGACCTTGTTCCAAAAGTTTGTGCTAATGTTTGTGTGGAAGAAACTTGTGAGTTACAAAAGTGTTATACATTTGAAAACAACGAGAATTGTTAAAAAGAGAGTGAGCCAAAAGAAAGAGAGATGAGTAATGAAAAAGAAATGAGTGCAATAAGTGAGAAAAAAGAAAGAGAGATGAGTGATGAAAAAGAAATTTGTGCTCAAAAGAAAGAGAGTTGTGAGTTTGAAAAGAATGAAAGAGAGAATGAAAAGGAAGAGGGCTTTGAGATTACAAACTGTGAGATATTTGAGTGTAGTGAGAAAAAAGTCAACTGGAGAGTGAGAGCTTGAAAGTTAGATTAAGTGAGGCTAGGAATGAATTCTACCAACCTACATATGTACTTTTGTGCAAAGAGGTTTGTTTTACACTTAACCCATCTTTGCCTAGTATGTTTGTTGAGTTTTTGCAGAAATTCAAAAGGATGTTCCCTAATGAGATGCCAAGTAATTTGTCATCAATGCAAGGCATAAAACATCATGAAGACAACATTCAAGGGGCTTCCATACTCAATAAACAACCATCTCACATGATTCAATGCATGGAAAATCGGGTAAACACATCCAT
Organism: Gynostemma pentaphyllum; assembly: GCA_028015215.1. NCBI lineage: Eukaryota > Viridiplantae > Streptophyta > Magnoliopsida > Cucurbitales > Cucurbitaceae > Gynostemma > Gynostemma pentaphyllum. Next base: position 22,198,947 of record CM051345.1, on the reverse strand, counting down.
GGTAAAGTATCCTAACCCTATTTTTGATGAAATACATATTAATTGTTTGCTTGCTAAAATTGGTATCAATTCTGAATTTTTACAACATGAAATGAATTTCATTGATAATTATACATCTTGTGCTAAGACTTACTTGCTTGATAATTCCCTGATACGAAAACCCTTTCGAAATGCTTTAAGAACCCTTAAACTTAACTAAGGACCCAAAAAGATCACAACCAAAGAACCCACATATGCCATTTGAAACAACCCAAGGAAAAAGGCTAGAAAATGATTATCCTTATGATCAATGATCTAAAGACAAGAATTGGATTTCTTGTTTTAGATTCGAATCAATCCACCAAATTAGAATGATCAATCCTAATGGCTCGATTCTACAGCCACCCTAAACACAAGGAATGACAAGATGAAAAGTTGAACAACTCACAACAATTCAAAGAAAAAGCTCTCAATGAGACTTTGGATTTTTTTTAATTCAATCATAATCTGATTGTTTACAATGAAACATGGCTATATAAGCCTTACAAAACAAAGGGAAAAATGAAATTGACATAAATGAAAGGAAAAGAAACAGCTACAACCTTAAAGTCTTACAAAAATAACCGAAAATGGTCTTAACTATGCAAACTTGTAACTGAAATTAGAAGAGTTACAAATCTGATTTGAAAGTCTTTGTAACTGAAAATCCTTGACGACATGTGTTTATGAGAGTCTTAAATGAAACCTTAGGATGTCATGAATAAGTCAAGAGTAGCATTGATGTCTTGAGTTGCATTAAATGAGCTTCGGTTGCATTAAATGAACTTGACTTGCATTTAATGAACTAGGCTTGAAGTTTACTTGCATTTAATGAGCTTGGTTTGAACTTGACTTGCATTTAATGAACTCTACTTGAACTTGGAGAACAGCGAATGCAAGCTCGGAAAAGATCAACATTAAGGCTCCATGATTCATATCATTCCCTTCTTCTTGAAAAGGATTCGTCCTCGAATCCAAATCTTCATGCCCTACAATAAAAGATGAAACATAAGTAAATTTAAAGATTGAATTCTCAAAATTCTCACCTTGTAATGTAATGGTGTGGACTCTTGTATAGATTCTTCCAAGGACTTGATATGGTCCATCACCCCTCGGATGCAACTTAGTCCTTTTCTGAAGTCGTTTCTTTCTAAAATGCATCCAAATCCATGCTCTCGGATGAAACTTATGTCTTTTCCTTCTCTTGTTCATTTTCTATGTAAATGTGAAAACTTGGTCATCGATCATTTGCTTGACATCCATGTGCATTAATTTGATGAATACATTCATAAAATTGGCTGAATCACTCACAAAGACATTAGATCTCAAAGGCAGCAAGTCAAAGGGAGTAATAGCATAAAGACCATAAATAAGTTTATTTGAAAAACAAACTTTTTTATGATGTATTCTCCTATTACATGTATTATCCACAAAAGGCAAACAATTCTCCCGAGTTTCCACTTTAGAGTTAGTTTCCCTAAACTTGCCTCCTAAGATCACATTTATCAACTTTTGAGTTTCCCATTCTAGCAAAACAGATTGGTATACATTGTAACTTCTCAAAGCAAAATCAACTACATAAGAAGAATATGCATTTCCTTAATGAGTTCAACTTTTCAACATACTCAAAAATTGTAATTTCAAGATGCTCATTAACAATAAATTTCAAATGCTCTAAACTCATATTAGAATATAAAGCATTGTGCCAAGAATGCAAGCTCGGAAAAGATCAACATTAAGGCTCCATGATTCATATCATTCCCAAATTGAAAGAGTTGATTTATTTACTAATTTTGGTGATGTGCTTAATAATTCACATGATTATTGTTTGATTGATAAAATGATTTTGCATGATTATCACTCACTCAAAAAGAATGTTCGATTTGTTTCTTATAAGTCTAAGGATGATTTTAGTGTCGAATCTTTGTTAGTGTTACCATATTACAAGAAGATTTATGAGATTGACTATGGTCCATGCATCTCTAAGTCTTCCTTGCTATTTCAAGTAACTAACAATCTGGTGAGCTTTGATGATGTTTGTCCTAAGATAGGTCATTTCAATAAAGTACAAAATCTAGATAAGACAATGGACACACAATTTGATATGAAACCCTAGAATTGAAATAGAAACCCTTTGAAACACAAAGAACCCCTAGATGCAAATCCTAAAACCCCAATGAACAATAAGGTAAAACCCTTGGAAACAAAGAAGAAGAAGATTATTCCAATGATCTAATACCTTGAAATAAGATAACTTGTTCTTATTTCAAGATCCAAACAATCCACAAACACAATAGATCAAGTTATGCTTGAATGTTTCTAAAACATGCAACCTAGAACAAGGCTACAAAATGCAAGGTAAAATCAACCAAGCAATAAGCAAAACAAAGCTATTTTCTATCATATTAATTCTTGGTATTTAGGGTTACAAATGAGGCCTTTAAATAGGCAAAGAAACCCTAAAAATAACAAGCAAATTCGGAATAAAGAAGAGAATAAAATCTGCCCAAAACTTGCCTTATATGGATTTGGCAGATTTTGGGGAAAATCTTTCCTAGAGAATAATATCTTTCCTAATTCTTTCCAAACATATAAACTGAATATAAAAGGCCTAAAACATGTCTAAATACATGATAAATTCGTTGGAACCATTAATGGAAAGTGTGGGAACAAATATGGAAAGTGGTCCAAATAAGGAAAGTTTGCAAAAGTGATGCAACTTTCCAAATTAGCTCTTCTCTTCAATTCTGATTGAATAAGTCTTCAATACTCTTCTTCAAAATGCATTTTCCATAGATTGAAGTTCATCAAGTCCTCTTCCATAGCCACCATGCTCGGATATTCAAAGCTTGTCTTGACTTTTCTCATGTAGGCTTGTAATGGAACTTTTATGATTGTCTTGAACTTTGATCTTGAGATTGATCCTTGAGATATTTTTGATGTTCCATGATTCATATCACAATTGCTAAGAAAAGAGAAGATATCAAGGAAGATAATGGTTTTTGACCCGGGAGGTGTTAACTTGAAAGGAGAAGGAAGGATACCCATGTTGCTGTTCTTGTTGAAAATAAATGATACACAAGGTACGTATGCTTTTAGGTGCTTTTATTTATGTTATTAACTTAAGTTTTTGCGATGTAGGTAACATTTTAGATTCGAGGACGAATCCTTTCCAAGAGGGAGGGGATGATATGAATCATGGAACGTCACAAATAGCTCAAGGATCAATTTCAAGATTAAAGTTCAAGACAAGCGTTAACATTCATTTACAAGCCTACATTAAAAAAGTCAAGACAAGCTTTGAAGATCCGATCATGGAGGCTATGGAAGAGGACTTGATAAACTTCAATCTAAGACAAATGCATTTGGAGGAAGAGTATTGAAGACTTGTTCAATCAGAATTGAAGAGAATAGCAATTTAGGAAAGTTGCATCACTTTTGCAAACTTTCCTTATTTGGACCACTTTCCATATTTGTTCCTGAAGTTACCATATATGATGTCCACGAATTTACAATATATTTGGACATGTTTTAGGCCTTTATTTATCAGTTTTAATGCTTAAAATAGTTTAGGAATGATATAATATCTTCTAGGGTAAAACTTTCCTAAAATGCACCAAATGCACTTAAGGAAAGATTTGGCAGATTTTGTGCCTCCTTGTAATCCGAATTTCCTTGTTTTTTTTAGGGTTTCTTTGGCTATTTAAAGCCTCATTTGTAACCCTAAATACTAAGAATTAATATGATATAAATTGGCTTTGTTTTGCTTATTGCTTGGTTGATTTTACCTTGCATTTTGTAGCCTTGTTCTAGGTTGCATGTTTTAGAAACATTCAAGCATGAATTGATCTATTGTGTTTGTGGATTGTTTCAATCTTGAAATAAGAACAAGTTCTCTTATTTCAAGGTATTAGATCATTGGAATAATCTTCTTCTTCTTTGTTTCCAAGGGTTTTACCTTATTGTTCATTGGGGTTTTAGGATTTGCATCTAGGGTTTCTTTGTGTTTCAAAGGGTTTCTATTTCAATTTTCTAGGGTTTCATATCAATTCCCAACGAAGAAGTTCCTTCATTTGGATCTTTAGGATGGACCAAATCACGAGGAAAACTTTGATCAGTGGGAAACCTTAGGTCTTTGGTATAACTATGGTCCGAAGAGTGAAACAAGTACTTTGAAACAAGCTTTTAAATTACAAACAAGTTTTTGGAGTTGTTCTGATCCTCTTTCGATATTTTGGTCCAAAGCGGATTCCCAAAGAAGAAGTTCCTCCATTTTGATTTTTAGGATGGACCAAATCGTGAGCACAACTTTGACAAGTGGGAAACCTTAGGTCTTCGGATTCAATTTTGTTTAGAGAGTGAAACAAGTACATTGAAACAAGCTTTCAATTACAAACAAGTTTTTCGAGTGGTTCGGATCATCTTTCGAAAATTTGGTCCAAAGAGGATTCCCAAAGAAGAGGATCCTCCATTTGTATCTTTAGGATGGACCAAATCGGAAGGAAAACTTTGACAAGTGGGAAACCTTAGGTCTTTGGTATCAATATGGTCCGAAGAGTGAAACAAGTACTTTGAAACAAGATTTTCAACTACAAACAAGTTTTTGGAGTGGTTCGGGTCCTCTTTCGATATTTTGGTCCAAAGAGGATTCCCAAAGAAGAGGTTCCCCAAAGAAGTCTTTAGGATGGACCAAATCATGAGCACAACTTTGACAAGTGGGAAACCTTTGGTCTTTGGTATCAATATGGTCTGAAGAGTGAAACGAGTACTTTGAAACAAGCATTTCAATTACAAATAAGTTTTTATAGTGGTTCGGATCCTCTTTCGATATTTTGTTCCAAACAGGATTCCCAAAAAAGAGGTTCCTCCATTTGGATCTTTAGGATGGACCAAATCATGAGCACAACTTTGACAAGTGGGAAACCTTAGGTTTTTGTTATGAATATGATCTAGAGAGTAAAACAAGTACCTTTGATATGAATTATGGAACCTCACAAAAAAGCTCAAGGACCAATCACAAGTTCAAAGATCAAGAGAAGCATTGAATATCCATTTACAAGCCTACATTAGCAAAGTCAAGACAAGCTTCGAAGATCCGAGCATGGAGGCTAACAAAGAAGACTTGATGCACATTAATCAATGGAAAATGCATTTGGAAGAAGAGAATTGAAGACTTGTTCAATCAGAAATGAAGAGGAGCAAATTAGGAAAGTTGCATCAGTTTTGCAAACTTTCCTTATTTGGACCACTTTCCATATTTGTTCCCGAACTTTCAATATATGATGTCCACGAATTTACAATGTATTTGGACATGTTTTAGGCCTTTATTTATCAGTTTTAATGCTTAGAATAGTCTAGGAATGATATAATATCTTCTAAGGCAAAACTTTCCTAAAATGCACCAAATGCACTTAAGGAAAGATTTGGCAGATTTTGTGCCTCCTTGTATTCTTAATTTCATTGTTGTTTTTAGGGTTTCTTTGGCTATTTAAAGCCTCATTTGTAACCCTAAAAACTCATAATTAATATGATAGAAAATAGCTTTGTTTTTCTTATTGCTTGATTGATTTTACCTTGCATTTTGTAGCCTTATTCTAGGTTGCATGTTTTAGAAATATTCAAGCATAACTTGATCTATTGTGTTTGTGGATTGTTTCGATCTTGAAATAAGAACAAGTTCTCTTATTTCAAAGTATTAGATCATTGGAATAATCTTCTACTTCTTGCTTTCCAAGGGTTTTGCCTTATTGTTTATTGGGGTTTTAGGATTCACATCTAGGGGTTCTTGGGCTTCAAAGGGTTTCTATTTCAGTTTTCTAGGGTTTCATATCATTTGGTATCAGAGAGCTTAGGCTCAAGGGAAGATTTCTATCTTACTTGCTTTCTTGTTATTTCAATTTTATTCTTGTTCTGTTCTTAGTTCATCCGAAAACCAGAAAACACATAAAAAAAAAAAACTGTTCCAGAATTTCCTTATTTGTTTTTGCCTACTGTTTTTAATTTTTTTCATATAGTTCCCGTTTGATTCTCAGAAAATCACCAACTACAAAAGTCTTTATTTTTTTGTCTAGTTTATTTTTTATTTAGAAACAGTTTTAAAAAAAAAAGTGGAAGATTGAGAAAAAAATAGATCTTTGCAGACTGTCGGATTGTGCAGAAAATTGTTATAAAAAAAAGTGTTCTTGCTATTTGTTTGAGTTTCTAGAAAAAATTGGTTTGTGTTCGTATTGTTCTAGAATAGATGTCGAGTGGTAGAACATAATCGGAAGGAAATTAGAGAGGTTTATCATGGAGGGATGGAGCTATGAAGCTTAAGAGGTGATAAGCTCAAGATACCTACTTTTCAAGGAAGATCAAATCCAGAGATTTACTTGATATGGGAAAGAGAGGTGGAGCTTTATTTTGAAGAACATCCATGTAGTGATTCAAAGAAGGTACAACTTATAACCACTCAATTTTGTGATTATGCACTAACATGGTGGAAACAATTGGTGAATGATAGACAAAGAAGAACTTTGGAGGATCCAATTGAAACTTGGTATGAACTCAAATGCATCATGAGGAAATGATTTGTATCAAGGCAATTCCAAAGAGAGCTTGAGCGAAAATTTGAAGATCTTACACAAGGAATCAAGAGTGTAGATGAGTACTACAATGAGTTTAAATATCACATGGCTAGGGCTAACATTGAGGAGAATGAAGAGATTACTATGGCATGGTTCTTAGATGGTTTAAACTATGAGATTTCTAGCCAAGTAAATGGGTATACATATGTGGAGTTTGAAGAAATGGTTCACTATGCCACCAAGGTAGAAAAGAGACTCAAAAGAAGAGTGGATACACGGTATGCTTCTAAAACTATTTCCAATACTACTTCTTCTTATCAAATTGGTGCAAATAGTACTTTAATGGATAAGAATGGGGCTGCCTATGGATTGATGGAGGAAAATACAAGATTGACCATTTTTGAGGAGCTTAAAATGATTAGAATGGAATCTTTAAAAGCGGAGGAAGTTTACAAAGCTAGCATGGAAGAGATTAGAGAGGGAATTCTAAAGTCAATGTATGCTTATAAAGAGGGCATTGAAGTGCCAAACGAAGTATTAGAGCCAAAACCACTTGTTGACCAAGTTCCTATAGTTCGTGCTAATATTTGTATGGAGGAAACTTATGAGTTAAATAAGTGTTCTAATTTCGAAAATAATGAAAATTGTGAAAAAGAGAGTGAGCTAAAAGAAAGAGAGATGAGTGATGAAAAAGAAACGAGTGATCCAAAAGAAAGAGAGATGAGTGATAAAAAAGAAATGAGTGAGCAAAAAGAAAGAGAGATGAGTGATCAAAAAGAAAAGTGTGAAAAAGAAATTTGTGCTCAAAAGAAAAAGACTTGTGAATTTGAAAAGAATGAAAGAGAGAATGGAAAGAAAGAGTGTTTTGAGATTACAAAGTGTGAGGCATTCAAGTGTAGTGAGAAAAAAGAGAGAAAAATAGAGAGTGAGAGCTTGAAAGTTAGATCAAGTGAGGCTAGGAATGAAATCTACCAACCTATATTTGTATTTTTGTACAAAGAGGTTTGTTTTACACTTAACACATCTTTGCCTAGTATGTTTGTTGAGTTTTTGCAGGAATTCAAAAGATTGTTCCCTAATGAGATGCCTAGCAATCTGTCATTAATGCAAGGCATAAAATATCATGAAGACAATATTCAAGGGGCTGCCTGATATGAAACCTTAGAAAATTGAAATAGAAACCCTTTGAAACACAAAGAACCCCTAGATGCAAATCCTAAAACCCCAATGAACAATAAGGTAAAACCCTTGGAAACCAAGAAGAAGAAGATTATTCCAATGATCTAATACCTTGAAAAAAGAGAACTTGTTCTTATTTCAAGATCGAAACAATCCACAAACACAATAGATCAATTTATGCTTGAATGTTTCTAAAACATGCAACCTAGAACAAGGCTACAAAATGCAAGGTAAAATCAACCAAGCAATAAGCAAAACAAAGCTATTTTCTATCATATTAATTCTTCATGTTTAGGGTTACAAATGAGGCTTTAAATAGCCAAAGAAACCCTAAAAACAACAAGGAAATTCGGATTACAAGGAGGCACCAAATCTGCCAAATCTTTCCTTAAGTGCATTTGGTGCATTTTAGGAAACTTTTGCCCTAGAAGATATTATATCATTCCTAAACTATTCTAAGCATTAAAACTGATAAATAAAGGCCTAAAACATGTCCAAATACATTGTAAACTTGTGGACATCATATATGGCAAGTTCGGGAACAAATATGGAAAGTGGTCCAAATAAGGAAAGTTTGGAAAAGTGATGCAACTTTCCTAATTTCCTCTTCTCTTCATTTCTGATTGAACAAGTCTTCAGTACTCTTCTTCAAAATGTATTTGCCATAGATTGAAAGTTCATCACGTCCTCTTCCATAGCCTCCATGATCGGATCTTCGAAGCTTGTCTTGACATTTCTCATGTAGGCTTGTAATGGATGCTTTATGCTTCTCTTGAACTTTGATATTGAGATTGATCCTAGAGATATTTGTGATGTTCCATGATTCATATCATCCCCTCCCTCTTGAAAAGGATTCGTCCTCGAATCTAAAACATTACCTACATCGCAAAAACTTAAGTTAATAACATAAATTTCATAAAGCATACTTACCTTGTGTATTGTGAATTGACACCAAAGAGAGCAACAATGGTTCCCTTCCTTCTCCTTTCAAGTAAATACCTCCCGGGTCAAATATTGTTGGTTTCCTTCCCTTTAAATCAGCAAAACAACCGAGCTTATCAAAGACCACAACATTGACAATATGGTTGGTGGATAGTGGAAACAAGTCTAATAGAATATATGGACCATAGTCAACCTCCTAAATTTTCTCATACTCAACAATACTCACAAGATGATCACATGGTGAATGTAACACATTAATCAAAGCATATGAACCATAATCAAACTTAAATAGTTCTAATATGTTCGTGAAATGCATATAAGATGTTAAATCCATACTATCCATAATTTCATGAAATGATCTCTTTCTTATAGCACAAAACAAATTTTTATCATTAGAATGCAATTGAAAAGGTATATTTTCAGAGTTGAGATCAATTTTAGCAAACAAACAAGTGTTATACATATCATAGAGAAAAGGGTTAGGATACTTTACCATGGCTGTTTTAACCTGATTTTCCATGCATTGAATCATGTGAGGTCTTGATCCATTGTGTATGGAAGCCCCTTGAATGTTAACTTCATGATGTTTTATGCCTTGCATTGATGACAAATTACTAGGCATCTCATTAGGGAACAATCTTTTGAATTCCTGCAAAAACTCAACAAACATACTAGGCAAAGATGGGTTCAGTGTAAAACAAACCTCTTTGTACAAAAGTACAAATGTAGATTGGTAGATTTCATTCCTAGCCTCACTTGATCTAACTTTCAAGCTCTCACTCTCTATTTCACTTTCTATTTTCTCACTAAACTCAAATGTGATATGAATCATGGAACGTCACAAATATCTCATCTCAAGATCAAAGTTCAAGACAAGCATAAAAAATCCATTACAAGCCTACATGAGAAAAGTCAAGACAAGCTTTGAAGATCTGAGCATGGAGGCTATGGAAGAGGACTTGATGAACTTCAATCTATGGAAAATGCATTTTGAAGAAGAATATTGAAGACTTATTCAATCAGAATTGAAGAGAAGAGCTAATTAGGAAAGTTGCATCACTTTTGCAAACTTTCCTTATTTGGAGCACTTTCCATATTTGTTCCCACACTTTCCATATATGGTTCTAACGAATTTATCATGTATTTAGACATGTTTTAGGTCATTTATATTCATTTTATTGGCTTGAAAAGTGATATGAATCATAGAGCACGGTGCACACAAGACAATCTTAAGATGCTTCAAGGATCAATTACAAGATCAAATGCAAAGAGGATTCAAAAGAGCCTAAAACATCCATTGTCAAGCTTACAAGGACAAATGAAGATAGATTTTGATGCTCAAAGCTTGGAGGTTATAGAAGAGGATGAAATGCACTTCAATCAATGGAAAGTGTATTTGGAGGAGGAATATTAGAGACATTTGCAATGAATAATAAAGTCAAAGTTATTTTAGGAAAGTTTCCTAAAATGGGACACTTTGCCTTTTGCTTTAGCTCTAGTTGCTTTATTCTTTCCTTAAATGTTGTTCACATGCCAGATTTTATTATGGGCTGATTACTTTTGGGTTTTTGTTTTAGGGTTTTCTCTTAACTATTTAAAGACTTTATGTAACCCTAATATTCAGATTTGATGAAATAGAAAGTTGCTTTTTGCTTCCAATTGACTTGCTTGGCTGATTACCTTGCATGTTCTTGAGTAGTCTTGCTTTAGATTACTTGTTTAGAAACAATCAAACACTCTTGATCTAAAGTGTTTGTGGATTTTTTCAATCTTGAGATAAGAAACAAGTTCTTCTTATTTCAAGATCATAGATCCAGGAATAATCTTCTTAACTCATATTCCTTGGGTTTTGCTAAATTGCTTTGGGGGTTTTAGATCTTGGTGACTCAAGGGTTCTTCAAGGGGTTCTTGATCCAAATCTAGGGTTTTCATATCAAAAAGAATTAGGAAAGATATTATTCTCTAAGAAAGATTTTCCCCAAAATCTGCCAAATCCATATAAGGCAAGTTTTGGGCAGATTTTATTCTCTTCTTTATTCCGAATTTGCTTGTTATTTTTAGGGTTTCTTTGCCTATTTAAAGGCCTCATTTGTAACCCTAAATATTAAGAATCAATATGATAGAAAATAGCTTTGTTTTGCTTATTGCTTGGTTGATTTTATCTTGCATTTTGTAGCCTTGTTCTAGGTTGCATGTTTTAGAAACATTCAAGCATAATTTGATCTATTGTGTTTGTGGATTGTTTCGATCTTGAAATAAGAACAAGTTCTCTTATTTCAAGGTATTAGATCATTGGAATAATCTTCTTCTTCTTGGTTTCCAGGGGTTTTACCTTATTGTTCATTGGGGTTTTAGGATTTGCATCTAGGGGTTCTTAGCAAACGGTTTCCATTTCAATTTTCTAGGGTTTCATATCATTTGGTATCAGAGCTTAGGCTCAAGGGAAGATTTCTATCTTACTTGCTTTCTTGTTATTTTCAATTTTATTCTTGTTTTGTTCGTCGTTCATCGAAAATTCCAGAAAAAAACAAAAAAAAATCATTGTTCCAGAATTTCCATATTTAGCTACTGTTTTTGTTATTTTTAGTATAGTTATACTCCGAATCTCAGAAAGTCATAAACCAAAAAAGTCTTTATCTTTCTGTCGTGAGTATTTATTATTCAGAAAAGTGTTTGAGAAAAAAAGTGGAAGATTGAGAAAAATATAGATCTTCGCAGAGTGTCGGATTGTGCAGAAAATTGAAAAAAAAAAGTGTTTTTTTGCTTGATTCGTTTGAGTTTCTGGAAAAACGTGGTTAGTGTTCCTATTGTTCTTGAAGAGTTCATCTTAAACTCATCATTTATGCATCTTGAATCCAAAAATTGCAAAGGATTTGTGCTAGAATTGTTTATTTCCTAAAAAGCTAGAACTTACCATAAATTGCCAAAACAGTTTTAGGAAAGTATCAATTCTGTCTTATATTCGAATATATGCATATCTTGCTCAATTAAAGTGATATTTTCTGATTCAAACTACTTTAGGAAGGTCTTAATTCGAACTTTTCTCTTATAGGAAAGTTTATTCTTGCTATTTTCTTGCTTATTCTTTCCTTGTCACAATTATACACCATTTGCAAAATCTGTCTTTTTTTTTTCTTAAGCCACCCAAGCTTATTGTTTCTTATTTCTTGATTGTTACTTTTTACAAATCTTATTAGTATCATAGTTGTTTGATAGTTGCTAAAGTGTGCTAATAGTTCAAGGTTATATTTAGGCCTTTAGAATCTGTTCTGAGTGCAAACACGAGAGAACAAACATCATCGAGTGTAAACACTTAGGGAGTGATTGAGAGGTCCTATTTTTATTATTAACCTTTTTATTTGCAGCAATGAATCATGAAAGGTTTGTTCAAATGAGAAGTAAGAGATTTCGAGAGGTAGAACAGACCCGGAGCCAAAATAGAGAGGTTTATCATGGAGGGATAGAAGCTTAAGAGGTGATAAGTTCAAGTTAAATACTTTCTATGGGAGTTCTAATCAAGAGGAATACTTGCAATGGGAGACAGAAACGAAGCATTTCTTTGCTTACAACATTTATAGTGAGGAAAGAAAGGTAATGCTTGCTATTTCCAATTTCACTAATAATGCTCATGTTTGGTGGTCTCAATTGAAAGTGAAACTAAGGAGGGAGAGGAAACGACAAATAAAAACATGGTATGATCTTAAGTGCCATATGAGGAAGAGATTTGTTTCAAGACAACATCAAGAGCATCTTGTGCAAATGTTGGATAAGCTAATTCAAGGATGTAAAACTGTGGATGAATATTACATGGAGATGGAGTTGCTCAAGGCTAGGGCTAATGTGGAGGAAGATGAGGAGTCTACTATTGTAAGGTTCTTCAATGGATTGAATAGAGATATTGCTTGTCAAGTGGAGTTACAACAATTTGAGGAGTTAGGAGAGTTAGTGTATTTTGCCAATAAAGTTGAAAGAAAAATCAAAAGAAGAAGAGATACACTGTATGCTTCTAAACCTATTTCCAATACTACTTCTTCTTATCAATTGGGTCAAAAGGGTATATTAATGGATGATAATGGAGCTGCGAATGGCTTGGTAGAAGAAAATAAAAGATTGATTTTAGAGAAAGTTAAGATGATTGAAAGAGAGCTTTTAAAATCGAAGGAAGTTTTCAATACTAGCATGGAAGAGATAAAAGAGGATATTCGTGCTAATGCTTGTGTGGTGGAAACTTATGATGCATGTGAACTACAAAAGTGTTCAATGTTTGAAAATAATGAAAATTGTGACAAAGAGAGTGAGCCAAAAGAAAGAGAGATTAGTGCAAAAGAAAGAGAGATGAGTGATGAAAAAGAAACGAGTGAGTTAAAACAAAGAGAGATGAGTCGAAAAGAAAGAGAGTTTGATTCAAAAGAAAAAGAGTTTGAAAAGAACGAGTGTCATGAGAGTGAAAAGAAAAAGTGTTTTGAGATTAGAAAGTGTGAGGCAATTGAGTGTAGTGAGCAAAAAGAGAGTCAACTGGAGAGTGAGAGCTTGAAAGTTAGATCAAGTGAGGCTAGGAATGAAATCTACCAACCTACATTTGTACTTTTGTACAAAGAGGTTTGTTTTACACTTAACCCATCTTTGCCTAGTATGTTTGTTGAGTTTTTGCAGGAATTCAAAAGGTTGTTTCCTAATGAGATGCATAGTAATTTGTCATCAATGAAAGGCATAAAACTTCATGAAGACAACATTCAAGGGGCTGTCATACTCAATAAACCACCATCTCACATGATTCAATGCATGGAAAATCGGGTAAACACATCCATGGTAAAGTATCCTAACCCTATTTTTGATGAAATGCATATTAATTGTTTGCTTGCTGAAATTGGTATCAATTCTGAATTTTTACAACATGAAATGAATTTCATTGATAATTATACATCTTGTGCTAAGACTTACTTGCTTGATAATTCCCAAATTGAAAGAGTTGATTTACTTGCTAATTTTGGTGATGTGCTTAATGATTCACATGATTATTGTTTGATTGATTAAATGATTTTGCATGATTATCACACACTCGAAAAGAATGTTCGATTTGTTTCTTACAAGTCTAAGGATGATTGTAGTATTGGATCTTTGATAGTGTTACCATATTATAAGAAGATTTATGAGATTGACTATGGTCCATGCATCTCTAAGTCTTCCTTGCTATTTCAAGTAACTAACAATCTGGTGAGCTTTGATGATGTTTGTCCTAAGATAGGTCATTTCAAGAAATTACAAAAACTAGATATGACAATGGACACACAATTGCTAAGAAAAGAGAAGATATCAAGGAAGATAATGGTTTTTGACCCGGGAGGTGTTAACTTGAAAGGAGAAGGAAGGATACCCATGTTGCTGTTCTTGTTGAAAATAGATGATACACGAGGTACGTATGCTTTTAGGTGCTTTTATATATGTTATTAACTTAAGTTTTTGCGATGTAGGTAATGTTTTAGATTCGAGGACGAATCCTTTTCAAGAGGGAGGGGATGATATGTGATACGAACCCTCAAGCGTTGACGGATTCAAGAACCGGATGATGGACCCTTGAACGGAAAAGCTTGAAAACCCTTAACAATTTGAATCAACCTTTAGGCGAGGTTGGGAAGATGATGACCTAATCGATCAATCCCCTAATTCAAGAATAGGTTTCTTTAATTAAGGTCAAGGCACTCCACAAGAACAATGATCAATTGGACTTGAATGACTCTAAACACGCAATTCAAGAACATGAATTACAAAGAGGTTTTTCAAAGCAAAAGCTTAAACCAAAACAAAAGGATTTTCATTCATTCATATTCTGATTGTAAAGCTTACAAATGAGGCTTTAAATAGCCTAAGAAACCCTAGCTTGGTCGAAAATATCAAGGGAAATAAAGATCTAATGATAAAAAGGAAAAAAAACTAGACTTTCCTAATTAAATTAGGAAAGTTTTCCCAATTTTCTAAACTTGGGCTCCAAGTTTAAAAACTAAGGAAACAAATTAAATTCTTCCCTATTACATTAATAATAATAATAATAATAAATGTTTCTAAATTAATAAAACTCAAATAAAATACTAAAATTCGAAATTAGATAAAAATAGACAAAACTACAAGTGTCGGTTGCCGTTTTGATGTCATTTTCACTCGTTTTAATGTATTCATGCGTGGTTTTCTTTGGAGCTCTTTAAAAAAAATATCCCATGAGTTTAATAGTGTTTTAAACTCATTTTCTTCATCAGTAAAGTATTTAACCCAATATCCTTGCAAATGCCCAAGAAAGTCAATCTTCACTCGTTTAGTCTTCGAATTCTTGAATCATGGAACGTCACAAATAGCTCGAGGATCAATTTCAAGATTAAAGTTCAAGACAAGCATTAACACCCATTTACATGCCTACATTAGAAAAGTCAAGACAAGCTTTTGAAGATCCAATCATGGTGGCGTACAAAGAGGACTTGATCAACTTTAATCTATGGTAAATGCATTTGGAGGAAGGTTATTGAAGACTTGTTCAACAAGAAGTGAAGATGAGAGCTAATTTGGAAAGTTGCATCACTTTTGCAAACTTTTCTTATTTGGACCACTTTCCATATTTGTTCCCAAACTTTCCATATATGGTTCCAACGAATTTATGATGTATTTAGACATGTTTTAGGCCATTTACATTCATTTTATTAGCTAGGAAAGAATTAGAAAAGATATTATTCTCTAGGAAAGATTTTCCCCAAAATCTGCCAAATCCATATAAGGCAAGTTTTGGGCAGATTTTATTCTCTTCTTTATTCCGAATTTTCTTGTTATTTTTAGGGTTTCTTTGCCTATTTAAAGGCCTCATTTGTAACCCTAAACATGAAGATTTAACATGATAATAATATTGCTTTTTGCTTAGTTTTAGATTCGAGGACGAATACTTTTCAAGAGGGAGGGGATGATATGAATCATGGAACGTCACAAATATCTCATCTCAAGATCAAAGTTCAAGACAAGCATAAAACATCCATTACAAGCCTACATGAGAAAAGTCAAGACAAGCTTTGAAGATCTGAGCATGGAGGCTATGGAAGAGGACTTGATGAACTTCAATCTATGGAAAATACATTTTGAAGAAGAATATTGAAGACTTATTCAATCAGAATTGAAGAGAAGAGCTAATTAGGTAAGTTGCATCACTTTTGCAAACTTTCCTTATTTGGACCACTTTCCATATTTGTTCCCACACTTTCCATATATGGTTCCAACGAATTTATCATGTATTTAGACATGTTTTAGGTCATTTATATTCATTTTATTGGCTTGGAAAGAATTAGGAAAGATATTATTCTCTAGGAAAGATTTTCCCCCAAAATCTGCCAAATCCATATAAGGCAAGTTTTGGGTAGATTTTATTCTCTTCTTTATTCCAAATTTGCTTGTTATTTTTAGGGTTTCTTTGCCTATTTAAAGGCCTCATTTGTAACCCTAAATATTAAGAATCAATATGATAGAAAATAGCTTTGTTTTGCTTATTGTTTGGTTGATTTTACCTTGCATTTTGTAGCCTTTTTCTAGGTTACATGTTTTAGAAACATTCAAGCATAATTTGATCTATTGTGTTTGTGGATTGTTTCGATCTTGAAATAAGAACAAGTTCTCTTATTTCAAGGTATTAGATCATTGGAATAATCTTCTTCTTCTTGGTTTCCAAGGGTTTTACCTTATTGTTCATTGGGGTTTTAGGATTTGCATCTAGGGGTTCTTTGTCTTTCAAAGGGTTTCTATTTCAATTTTCTAGGGTTTCATATCAAAATGTCTCATACTTTGTGATCTCAAAGCACTCTTTCTTTTCACTCTGATTACACTCTTTCTTTTCACACTCTCTTTCTTTTGAATCAATATCTCTCTCTTTTTTTCTCATCTCTCTTTCTTTTGACTCACTCATTTCTTTTTGAGCACTCATCTCTCTTTCTTTTGGCTCACTCTCTTTATCACAAATTTCACTCTTTTCAAATATATAACACTTTTGTAACTCATTAGTTTCCTCCACACAAACATTAGCACAAACTTTTGGAACAAGGTCAATAAGTGGCTTTTTCTCATTCACTTCATTTGGAACTTCTATTCCCTCTTTATAAGCACACATTGACTTTAGAATTCCCTTTCTTATCTCTTCCATGCTAGCTTTGTAAACCTCATCCACTTTCAAAGATTCCATTCTAATAATTTTAAGCTCCTCTAAAAGAATCAATCTTGTATTTTCTTCAATCAATCCATGGGCAGCCCCATTCTTACTCATTAATGCACCATTTTGACCAATTTGATAAGAAGAAGTAGTATTGGAAATAGGTTTAGAAGCATACCGTGTATCTCTTCTTCTTTTGATTTTTCTTTCAACCTTATTGGCAAAATACACTAACTCTCCTAATTCCTCAAATTGTTGTAACTCCACTTGACAAGCAATATCTCTATTCAATCCATTGAAGAACCTTACAATAGTAGTGATAAGGTAAACTTAAATTTCAAGTTCAAACACCCTATGCTATGTGATTAGCATGAACCCTTGAAGCATGAATTCAAACCCTCCTAGATCTAGATGTTATCAACCAAGAGATTTAGGCTAGAATGGATTACCTCTTAGATCAAAGATCTAGAGACAAGAATTGGTTTTCTTGTTTTAGATTGAATCAATCCACAATTAGGATGATCAATTCCCAATTGAATGACTCAGCAGCAACTCTAAACACAAGAATTGCAAAGTGAAAACTCTAAGAACTTGCTCTAGGTTTTCAAAGGAAACTCTCAAAGAGTAATTTGTATTTTCTTTCAAAATATGATAATCTGAGTGTTTACAATCTGATCATGGCTTTATAAGCCTTTACAAAGCAAAGTAAATTCGAAATGGGCCATAAATGTAATGAAAACAATCAGCTAGCAACACTAAATACTCAAAAAGTAACTTAAAATTGAGTTTAAGCAAAAACAAAACTGAAATTACTACTAAAAAGACTTGTAACTGAAATAGCTTGGTCTCCTTGTCATAAGTGTTGTCTTCAAGTGATTAAGAAAGCTTTAGATGTCTTCAATAACCTTTGACTTGCATTTAATGCTAAAAGAGCAACATTAAATGCAACTAGCATAAATCATGGAGAACTCATGGATCTTCAATGCAAACTCCTTTGAGCACTTGAACAATGCAAATATGAACTTTTGATGTCAAATCTTCATCCAAATTGGGTTTTACATCTTCAAAGGAAGCTTGGGCAGAAACGATCCATTCTTGAAAATGTGCCAAATAAGCTTGTTGTAGCTTCCTTGCTTTGGATCTAGTGATTGGACCGGTTGGAACATGAATTGGGCTAGAAATGTTCCATGATCCTTTTCAAGTAGACTCCTCATCTTCCTCCACATTAGCCCTAGCCTTGATCAACTCCATCTCCATGTAGTATTCATCCACACTTTTACATCCTTGAATTAGCTTATCCAACATTTGCACAAGATGCTCTTGATGTTGTCTTGAAACAAATCTCTTTATCATATGACACTTAAGATCATACCAAGTTTCTATTGGTCATTTCCTCTCCCTCCTTAGTTTCACTTTCAATTGAGACCACCAAACATGAGCATTATTAGTGAAATTGGAAATAGCAAGCATTACCTTTCTTTCCTCACTATAATTGTTGTAATCAAGGAAATGCTCGGTTTCTGTCTCCCATTGCAAGTATTCCTCTTGATTAGAACTCCCATAGAAAGTATTTAACTTGAGCTTATCACCTCTTAAGCTTCTATGCTCCATCCCTCCATGATAAACCTCTCTATTATGGCTCCGGGTCTGTTCTACCTCTCGAAATCTCTTACTTCTCATTTGATCAAACCTTTCATGATACATTGCTTCAAATAAAAAGGTAAGTAATAAAAATAGGACCTCTCAATCACTCCCTAAGTGTTTACACTCGATGATGTTCGTTCTCTCGTGTTTGCACTCAAAAACAAATTTTATGGCCTAAATGTAACCTTGAACTATTTAGGCCATAAAATTAGCACACTTTAGCAACTATCAAACAACTAAGATACTAATGATATTTGTAAAAAGTATCAATAAAGAAATAAGAAACAATCAGCTTGGGTGGCAAGAGAAATAAAAGGACAGATTTTTCAAATGGTGTATTTTTGTAAATAGGAAAGAATAACAAGAAAATAAGCAAGAATAAACTTTCCTTAAAGAGAAAATTTCGAAATTAGACTTTCCTAAAGCACTTTGGATCAGAAAATAATACTTTCCTAAAGCAAAAGATGCATATATTGAATAAATATGGGCAGATTTGAAACTTTCCAAAAACAGTTTTGGCTATTTATGGTAAGTTCTAGCTTTTTAGGAAACAAAAAAATTTGGCTCATTCAACTTGATAATTTCGGATTCAAGATGCATAAATGATGAGTTTAAGATGAACTATTCAAGAACCATAAGAACTCAAACCACTTTTTCCAGAAATTTCAACAAATCAAGCAAGAACACTTTTTTTTTTTTTTTCAATTTCTGTAAAATCA
Organism: Gynostemma pentaphyllum; assembly: GCA_028015215.1. Classification (NCBI taxonomy): domain Eukaryota; kingdom Viridiplantae; phylum Streptophyta; class Magnoliopsida; order Cucurbitales; family Cucurbitaceae; genus Gynostemma; species Gynostemma pentaphyllum. The sequence goes on along the minus strand of CM051345.1, from coordinate 22,179,709 downwards.
GACAGTCTGGGAAGATCTATTTTTTTCTCAATCTTCCACTTTTTTTTTGACAAACTTTTCTGATTAAAAAATAAACTATATAGAAAGATAAAGACTTTTGTAGTTGATGATTTTCTGAGAATCGGATTGAAAATATACGAAAAAGAACAAAAACAGTAGGCTAAATAAGGAAATTCTGGAACTATAATTTTTTTTCGTTTTTCTGGAATTTTCGATGAACGAAGAACAAGACAATAAAAATTAAAACAACAAGAGAGAAAGTAAGATAGAAATCTTACCTTGAGCCTAAGCTCTGATACCAAATGATATGAAACCCTAGAAAATTGAAATAGAAACCCTTTGAAACACAAAGAACCCCTAGATGCAAATCCAAAAACCCCAATGAACAATAAGGTAAAACCCTTGGAAACAAAGAAGAAGAAGATTATTCCAATGATCTAATACCTTGAAATACGAGAATTTATTCTTATTTCAAGATCGAAACAATCCACAAACACAATAGATCAAGTTATGCTTGAATGTTTCTAAAATATGCAACCTAAAACAAGGCTACAAAATGCAAGGTAAAATCAACCAAGCAATAAGCAACATAAAGCTATTTTCTATCATATTAATTCTTCATGTTTAGGGTTACAAATTAGGCTTTAAATAGCCAAAGAAACCCTAAAAACAACAAGGAAATTCGGATTACAAGGAGGCACAAGTACTTTAAACCTTAGGTCTTTGGTATCAATATGGTCCGAAGAGTGAAACAAGTACTTTGAAACAAGCTTTTCAATTACAAACAAGTTTTTATAGTGGTTCAGATCCTCTTTTGATATTTTGGTCCAAAGAGGATTCCAAAAGAAGAGGTTCCTCCATTTAGGAAATTTAGGATGGACCAAATCATGAGGACAACTTTGACAAGTGGGAAACCTTAGGTCTTTGGTTTCAATATGGTCCGAAGAGTGAAACGAGTATTTGAAACAAGCTTTTCAATTACAAACAAATTTTTATAGTGGTTCAGATCCTCTTTCGATATTTCGGTCCAAAGAGGATTCCCAAAGAAGAGGTTCCTCCATTTGGATCATTAGGACCAAATCACGAGCACAACTTTGACAAGTGGGAAACTTTAGGTCTTTGGTATCAATATGGTCCGAAGAGTGAAACAACAACATCCAATTACAAGTTCAAATGCCAAGAAGCTTCAACAAGCCTTAAACATCCATTATAAAGCTTACATGGAAAAGTGAAGACAGATTTTGATTATCCAAGATTGGTGGCTATGAAAAAGGATGAAATGCACTATACTTTGGCAAGTGCATTTGGAGGAGGAATATTAAAGACATGTGCAATGAATTATGAAGTCAAAGTCATTTTAGGAAAGTTTCCTAAAATGGGTACTTTGCTTTTTGCTTTATGCTCTAGTTGCTTTATTCATTCCTTAAATGTTGTTCACATGCCAGATTTTATTATAGGCTGATTACTTTTGGGCTTTTGTTTTTAGGGTTTTCTCTTAACTATTTAAAGACTTTATGTAACCCTAATATTCAGATTTGATGAAATAGAAAGTTGCTTTTTGCTTCCAATTGACTTGCTTTGCTGATTACCTTGCATGTTCTTGAGTGGTCTTGCTTTAGATTACTTGTTTAGAAACAATCAAACACTCTTGATCTAAAGTGTTTGTGGATTGTTTCAATCTTGAGATAAGAAAAAATTTCTTCTTATTTCAAGATCATAGATCTAAGAATAATCTTCTTAACTCATTGATATGAAACCCTAGGAAATTGAAATAGAAACCCTTTGAAAACACAAAGAACCCCTAGATGCAAATCCTAAAACCCCGATGAACAATAAGGTAAAACCCATGGAATACAAGAAGAAGAAGATTATTCCAATGATCTAATATCTTGAAATAAGAGAACTTGTTCTTATTTCAAGATCGAAACAATCCACAAACACAATAGATCAATTCATGCTTGAATGTTTCTAAAACATGCAACTTAGAACAAGGCTACAAAATGCAACGTAAAATCAACCAAGCAATAAAATTATTAATTAAATAATGAGTTTATTTATTGGAAATTAATAATTATAATATTTATTATTAATTATTTAAATAATGAAATCATTTAAATGGAAATTAATAATTAAATATAAATTGGATAATATTTAGTCGGGAGAATATATTAATACTATTAATTGTTTAAATAAAATATTTTATTTAAATGGTAATTAATAAATAAATTAATTAAGTTGGACTTATTAATTTAAGAGAGAGTTTCAAGCCCAATTGGATTAATGAGCCCAATTGGAATTGGCCCAAAATAATTAATTAAATAAATTATAATTTTTTATTAATTACTATTGTAATTTTCGGCCATCATGGTTATTTTGAGGAGATAATTGTTTGAATTATATCCTAAAATAATTACATAGATTTATTTACCCAAGATAAATAAAATAAAGAAATTTAAATAATCTCCTATTTATCTATAGCATTTTCGAAATTGCAAGATAAAGGAAAGAGATAATCTTTTTTCTTTTTGTATTTATCTCTATAGATTAATCCTAATGTGATTAGGATTCCTATTTTCCTATAAATAGGAGGGTTGGGTCATTCATAAATCACACAATTTAATTCCATAGAAAGTTGGAACTCTCTCTTCCTTTCTCCCACCCCTTGGCCGATTTTCCCTATAATATTATTGGGAAGAAAATATTTTTCTTCTTCCCAATTTATTCTTAAGTTCGATCCCACAATCGGGTTTCGTTTGATCGATCGGGATATAGCATAGAATATCCGGTGTTGCTGAGGATTGATGCTGTAAAGAAACCTCCAACCAATTCTCCAATTTTACTCAATGTAAGTTTCGGTTTGATTATAATTTTCGAAAATTAAGCATGAATCTACATGTCCTTCGTGTTTTTATCACAATTTGCATGATGTTAATAGATCCGTTATTCAATGTTAATAAATTTACTAAATAAATTTCCGCTATTTTAGTAAATCATCCCTTCATCAATATGGTTCGAAGAGTAAAACAAGCAGTTTGAAACAAGCTTTTCAATTACAAACAAGTTTTTGGAGTGGTTCGGATCCTCTTTCAATATTTTGGTCCAAAGAGGATTCCCAAAGAAGAGGTTCCTCGATTTGGATCTTTATGATGGACCAAATCATGAGGACAACTTTGACAAGTGGGAAACCTTAGGTCTTTGGTATCACTATGGTCCGAAGAGTGAAACAAGTACTTTGAAACAAGCTTTTCAATACAAACAAGTTTTTATAGTGGTTCGGATCCTCTTTCGATATTTTGGTCCAAACATGATTCTCAAAGAAGAGGTTCCTCTATTTGGATCTTTAAGATGGACCAAATCACGAGGAAAACTTTGACAAGTGGGAAACCTTAGGTCTTTGGTATCAAAATGGTCCGAAGAGTGAAACAAGTACTTTGAAACAAGCTTTTCAATTACAAACAAGTTTTTGGAGTGGTTCGGATCCTCTTTCGATATTTTAGTCCAAACAGGATTCCCAACGAAGAGGTTCCTCCATTTGGATCTTTAGGATGGACCAAATCATGAGCACAACATTGACAAGTGGGAAACCTTAGGTCTTCGGATTCATTTTGGTCTAGAAAGTGAAACAAGTACTTTTTAACAAGCTTTCAATTACAAACAAGTTTTTGGAGTTGTTCGGATCGTCTTTCGAAATTTTGGTCCAAAGAGGATTCCCAAAGAAGAGGTTCCTCCAATTGGATCTTTAGGATAGACCAAATCATGAGGACAACTTTGACAAGTGTGAAACCTTAGGTCTTTGGTATCAATATGGTCCGAAGAGTCAAACAAGTACTTTGAAACAAGCTTTTCAATTACAAACAAGTTTTTAGAGTGGTTCGGATCCTCTTTCGATATTTTGTTCCAAAGAGGATTCCCAAATAAGAGGTTCCTCCATTTGAATCTTTTGGATGGCCCAAATCATGAGCAGAACTATGACAAGTGGGAAACCTTAGGTCTTCGGATTCATTTTGGTCTAGAGAGTGAAACAAGTAGTTTTTTTACAAGCTTTCAATTACAAACAAGTTTTTGGAGTGGTTCAGATTGTCTTTCGAAATTTTGGTCCAAAGAGGATTCCCAAAGAAGTGGTTCCTCCATTAGGATCTTTAGGATGGACCAAATCATGAGGACAACTTTGAAAAGTGGGAAACCTTAGGTTTTTGGTATCAATATGGTCCGAAGAGTGAAACAAGTACTTTGAAACAAGCTTTTCAATTTCAAACAAGTTTTTGGAGTGGTTCTGATCCTGTTTCGATATTTTGTTCCAAAGAGGATTCCCAAATAAAAGGTTCCTCCATTTGGATCTTTTGGATGGCCCAAATCATGAGCACAACTTTGACAAGTGGGAAACCTTAGGTCTTCGGATTCATTTTGGTCTAGAGAGTGAAACAAGTAGTTTTTTTACAAGCTTTCAATTACAAACAAGTTTTTGGAGTGGTTCGGATTGTCTTTCGAAATTTTGGTCCAAAGAGGATTCCCAAAGAAGTGGTTCCTCCATTAGGATCTTTAGGATGGACCAAATCATGAGGACAACTTTGACAAGTGGGAAACCTTAGGTCTATGGTATCAATATGGTCTGAAGAGTGAAACAAGTACTTTGAAACAAGCTTTTCAATTACAAACAAGTTTTTTGAGTGGTTCGGATCCTCTTTTGGTATTTTGGTCCAAAGAGGATTCCCAAAGAAGAGGTTCCTCCATTTGGATCTTTTAGATGGACCAAATCACGAGGAAAACTTTTACAAGTGGGAAACCTTAGGTCTCTTGTATCAATATGGTCCGATGAGTGAAACAAGTACTTTGAAACAAGCTTTTCAATTACAAACAAGTTTTTGGAGTGGTTCTGATCCTCTTTCGATATTTTGATCCAAACAGAATTCCCAAAGAAGAGGTTCCTCCATTTGGATCTTTAGGATAGAACAAATTATGAGCACAACTTTGACAAGTGGGAAACCTTAGGTCTTCGTATTCAATTTGGTTTAGAGAGTGAAACAAGTACTTTCAAATAAGCTTTTCAATTACAAACAAGTTTTGGGAGTGGTTCGGATCCTCTTTCGATATTTTGGTCCAAACAGAATTCCCAAAGAAGAGGTTCCTCCATTTGGATCTTTAGGATGGACCAAATCATGAGGAAAACTTTGACAAGTGGAAACCTTAGGTCTTCAGATTCATTTTGGTATAGAGAGTGAAACAAGTACTTTTTAACAAGCTTTCAATTAAAAACAACTTTTTGGAGTTGTTCGGATCGTCTTTCTAAATTTTGGTCCAAAGAGGATTCCCAAAGAAGAGGTTCTTCCATTTGGATCTTTAGGATGGACCAATTCATGAGCACAAGTTTAACAAGTGGGAAACCTTAGGTCTGCGGATTCATTTTGGTCTACAGAGTGAAACAAGTACTTTTTAACAAGCTTTCAATTGCAAACAAGTTTTTGGAGTGGTTCTGATCGTCTTTTGAAATTTTGGTCCAAAGAGGATTCCCAAAGAAGTGCTTCCTCCATTTGGATCATTAGGATGGACCAAATCACGAGGAAAACTTTGACAAGTGGGAAACCTTAGGTCTTTGGTATCACTATGGTCCGAAGAGTGAAACAAATACTTTGAAACAAGCTTTTCAATTACAAACAAGTTTTTGGAGTGGTTCAGATACTCTTTCGATATTTTGGTCCAAACAGGATTCCCAAAGAAGAGGTTCCTCCATTTGGATTTTTAGGATGGACCAAATCATGAGCACAACTTTGACAAGTAGGAAACCTTAGGTCTTTGGTATCAAATTGATCAATGGGTGTTCATTGGTTTACCTCCAATCTTTCCAGTTTCAGTAAGCAAGTCAATTACATATTTCTGTTGTGACAAAAAACACCTAGTTGAGAATAAGCAACTTCGATTCCAAGAAAATATTTCAATCTACCAAGTTCGTTAACGTCAAATTCTCAAAGTAAACATTTTTTTAGTTGATCTTCTTCTTTAACATCGTCTCTTGTAACAATTATATCATTGACATACACTATCAATGTTGTAACTCTCCTTGAATCAGAGTGCTTTATGAACAATGTATGATCTCCTTGGCTTTGTTTATATGGGAATTCCTTTCATGACTTTGGAGAATCTACCAAACCAAGCTCTAGGAGATTGTTTTAATCCATATAATGCTTTTCTCAACTTACAAACTCAATTTCCCATTTGCTTATATACCCAGGAGGAATTTCCATACAAATTTCTTCCTCTAGATCACCATATAAGAATGCATTTTTTACATCATATTGTAACATATCCCATCCACGATTAACGACAAGGGATAATAGTATTTGTACCGTGTTCATTTTTGCAACAGGTGCAAATGTTTCAAGATAGTCCACTCCATAGGTTTGAGTATATCCCTTGGCTACCAAACGAGCTTTATATCGTTCAAGTGATCCATCTGCTTTATATTTCACAGTGTACACCCATCGACAACCCACTGTTTTCTTCCCTTTAGGAAGTGTCACAATATCCCATGTCTTATTTTTTTCAAGGGCTTGCATCTCAAGTGATATGAATCATGGAACGTCACAAAAAGCCCAAGGACAAATCACAACATTAAAGTTCAAGAGAAGCATTGACATCCATTTACAAGCCTACATTAGCCAAGTCAAGACAAGCTTTGAAGATCCGATCATGGAGGCTATGGAAGAGGATGTGATGAACTTCAATCTATGGCAAATACATTTGGAGGAAGAGTATTGAAGACTTGTTCAATCGGAATTGAAGAGAAGAGCTAATTAGGAAAGTTGCATCACTTTTGCAAACTTTCCTTATTTGGACCACTTTCCATATTTGTTCCCAAAGTTTCCATATTTGTTCCCAAAATGGTTCCAATGAATTTATGATGTATTTAGACATGTTTTAGGTCTTTTATATTCATTTTATATGTTTGGAAAGGATTAGGAAAGATATTATTTTCTAGAAAAGATTTTCCACAAAATCTGCCAATTTCACATAAGGCAAGTTTTGGGCAGATTTTGTGCTCCTTGTAATCCGAATTTCCTAGCTTATTTTTAGGGTTTCTTTGCCTATTTAAAGCCTCATTTGTAACCCTAAAGACCAAGAATTCATATGATAATAATATTGCTTTTTGCTTTGCTAAAATTGCTTAGTTTTGTAGCCTTGTTCTTAGGTTGCATGTTTTAGAAACATTCAAGCATGAATTGATCTATTGTGTTTGTGGATTGTTTCAATCTTGAAATAAGAACAAGTTCTCTTACTTCAAGATCATAGATCATTGGAATAATCTTTCTCTTCTTGTGTTCCAAGGGTTTTACCTTATTGTTCATCGGGGTTTTAGGATTTGCATCTAGGGGTTCTTTGTCTTCAAAGGGTTTCTATTTCAATTTCCTAGGGTTTCATATCATTTGGTATCAGAGCTTAGGCTCAAGGGAAGATTTCTATCTTACTTGCTTTCTTGTTGTTTTAATTTTTATTGTCTTGTTCTTCGTTCATCGAAAATTTCAAAAAAAAAAAAAACTGTTCCAGAATTTTCTTCCTGAGCTACTGTTTTTGTTCTTTTTCGTATAGTTCCAATCCGAATCTTTGAAAGTCATAAACTACAAAAGTGTTTATCATTGAGTCGTAATTATTTGGTATTCAGAAATGTTTGTCAAAAAAAAAGTGGAAGATTGAGAAACAAATAGATCTTCCCAGACTGTCGGATTGTCCAGAAAATTGAAGAAAAAAAAAAAAAAAAGTGTTCTTGCTTGATTTGTTGTAGTTTCTGGAAAAAAGTGGTTTGTGTTCGTATTTTTCTTGAAGAGTTCATCTTAAATTCATCATTTATGCATCTTGAATCCCAAATTATCAAGTTGAATGAGCCAAAGTTGTTTGTTTCCTAAAAAGCTAGAACTTACCATAAATAACCCAAAACTGTTTTAGGAAAGTTTCAATTCTGTCCCATATTCAAATATATGCATATCTTGCTCAATTAAAGTCATTTTTTCAGATCCAAAGTGCTTTAGGGAAGTCTAATTTCGAATTTTTCTCTTTTAGGAAAGTTTATTCTTGCTTATTTTCTTTCTTATTCTTTCCTTGTCACTAAAATAAACCATTTGCATAAATCTGTCTTATTTTCTTCTTAACCCACCAATTTGCTTGTTTCTTATTTCTTGATTATTACTTTTTACAAATTTCATTAGTATCTTAGTTGTTTGATAGTTGCTAAAGTGTGCTAATAGTTCAAGGTTACATTTAGCACTTTATACTCTGTTTTGAGTGCAAACACGAGAGAACGAACATCATCGAGTGTAAACACTTAGGGAGTGATTGAGAGGTCCTATTTTTATTATTAACCTTTTTATTTGCAGCAATGTATCATGAAAATATGATGAAAGGAGGAGCAATGGATGTCGAGATGTAGAGCATACTTGGAGGGAAAATGGAGAGGCTTTTTATGAAAGGATGGTGCATAGGAGCTTTGGAGCACATAAGCTCAACTTATATACTTTCCATGGGAGTGTAGATCCAGAAGAGTACTTGCAATGGGAAAGTCAAATTGAGCATTTCTTTGAATACAACAACTATAGTGAGGAAAGAAAGGTATTGCTTGCTATTACCAAGTTCACTAACTATGCTTATGTTTGGTGGTCTCAATTGAAGGAAAAACTAAGGAAAGATAGACAACCACATATTGATACTTGGTATGAACTTAAATATCACATGAGGAAGAGGTTTGTGCCGAGCCAAAGACAGAGAGCTATTGTGAAAGAATTTCTAAATCTTACACAAGGTGAAAGGAGTGTTGAAGCTTATCACAAGGAGTTTGGAGTTCTCATGGCTAGGGCTGTCTTTTTTGAAGATAATGAGTCCACAATGACACGGTTCTTAAAGGGTTTAAACGAGGAGATTGCCTGTTGTGTTGAAGGAAAGACATATGTGGAGTTGGAACATATGGTTTATTATGCAACCACGGTGGAAAAGAGACTCGAAAGAAGAGCTACAAAAAGGTATTCTACTAAACATCTTTCTAACCCGATTCCATCTCAAGAAAATCAATTAAAGAGTGCATTAAAGAGAAAGGATGTGGCTGCCAATGGCTTGATTAAGAAAAAGGTAACATTTGCTTTACAAGACCACTTCCAATCAAATATTCATATGAGGGAAACTTATGATGCATGTGAGTTAAAAAAGTGTTCTACCTTTGAAAAGAATGAGAATTGTCAAAAAGAGAGTGAGCAAAAAGAAAGAGAGATGAATTTTCAAAAAGAAGAGTGTGAAAAAGAAATTATTGAAATAAGTGAGCCAAAAGAAAGAGAGATGAGTGCTCAAAAAGAAATGAGTGACATGAGTGAGTCAAAAGAAAGAGATTTGAGTTCAAAAGAAAGAGTGTTTGAAAACAATGAAAGAGTAATTGAAAAGAAAGAGAGTTGTGAGTCAAAAATGAATGAGAGGAATGGTGAGAACATTGTGAGTTTTGTAGAAAGTGAGGCTAGGAAAACAATGTTTTCAAATAAAACCCACTTTGTACTTGTGTGCAAAGATTCTTTCTTTCTAACTTATGAACTTAACCTTTGCTTTTCTAGTGTTTTAGCTAATGTTTTGCAGAATTACATTGATCAATTTTCAATTGGAATGGAGCACAAAGTAGATGCATTTCAAGGGGCTGAAATACTTAAGGCACCACCATACTTCATGGAAAAAGATGTTGCCAACGGGATCCAAGGCCAGAAAAGGAAGTTTCTTACTTTTAATCCTTTTGCATCGGTTTGTTTAAATGATTATTTCTTGTTTTCCAATTCTGATTTTAAGACTAGAAATCATCCAAACCAATTATATTTTTATGATAAACATGCATTCTTTTCTAGCAAAATTCTTTTGGATGATCTTTACTTGTTTGACAGCTTATCACTTGCAAAACATGTTAAGCTAGCCTATCCATTTACTTGTGATGATGTGCATAGTTCTTGTTTGTTTGCTAAAATTGATCTCAACTTTGAATATATACTTTTTAAATTGCATTCTAATGATAAAAAATTGTTTTGTGCTACAAGAGTTAGATCATTTCATGAAATTATGGATAGTATGGATTTAACATCTTATATGCATTTCACGAACATATTAGAAATATTTGAGTTTCACAATGGTTTACTTGTTTTTACTGATTTGATATCTTCACCATGTGATCATCTTGAGAGTATTGTGGAGTATGAGAAAATTTTTGAGATTGACTATGGTCCACATATTCTCTTCGGCTTCTTATCACTAAGTTTTACCTTTTTCTGTGAGTGTTGTGGTCTTTCATGAGCTAGATTTTGATGTGGATATAATGGGACGGAAGTTCAAAGTTTTTGATCCGGGAGGAGTTAGACAAGGGAGAAGACATCAAGATGCTTACAAATCTGATTTACAAGGTAAGTATGCTTTATGTGCTTTTATTTATGTTATTAACTTAATTTATTGCGATGTAGGTAATGTTATAGATTCGAGGACGAATCCTTTTCAAGAGGGAGGGGATGATATGAATCATGGAACGTCACAAAAAGCCCAAGGACAAATCACAACATTAAAGTTCAAGAGAAGCATTGACATCCATTTACAAGCCTACATTAGCCAAGTCAAGACAAGCTTTGAAGATCCGATCATGGAGGCTATGGAAGAGGATGTGATGAACTTCAATCTATGGCAAATACATTTGGAGGAAGAGTATTGAAGACTTGTTCAATCGGAATTGAAGAGAAGAGCTAATTAGGAAAGTTGCATCACTTTTGCAAACTTTCCTTATTTGGACCACTTTCCATATTTGTTCCCAAAGTTTCCATATTTGTTCCCAAAATGGTTCCAATGAATTTATGATGTATTTAGACATGTTTTAGGTCTTTTATATTCATTTTATATGTTTGGAAAGGATTAGGAAAGATATTATTCTCTAGAAAAGATTTTCCACAAAATCTGCCAATTTCACATAAGGCAAGTTTTGGGCAGATTTTGTGCTCCTTGTAATCCGAATTTCCTAGCTTATTTTTAGGGTTTCTTTGCCTATTTAAAGCCTCATTTGTAACCCTAAAGACCAAGAATTCATATGATAATAATATTGCTTTTTGCTTTGCTAAAATTGCTTAGTTTTGTAGCCTTGTTCTTAGGTTGCATGTTTTAGAAACATTCAAGCATGAATTGATCTATTGTGTTTGTGGATTGTTTCAATCTTGAAATAAGAACAAGTTCTCTTACTTCAAGATCATAGATCATTGGAATAATCTTTCTCTTCTTGTGTTCCAAAGGTTTTACCTTATTGTTCATCGGGGTTTTAGGATTTGCATCTAGGGGTTCTTTGTCTTCAAAGGGTTTCTATTTCAATTTCCTAGGGTTTCATATCATCAAGGCTCATTGCTTTTCTCCATTCCTCGTGTTGAACTCCTTCTGAGTAAATCTTTGGGATACTTATGTCAGCAAGGCTAGCCAAGAAGCTACGGTGTCTATCTGATAGTTTGGTATTGGATACAAAGTGAGATAAAGGATATAAAGGTTTTTTAGTACATGTCCTTACCCCTTTCCTCAAGGCAATAGGTAGTTCTGAGCTTGATTCAAAATCTGTATCTCCAGAATTCACAACCTCCACAGATTGCACAACCTCTTTAGAATTCACAATATCCTCTTCATTTGTGTCAGTTTCAGGAACAAGGTTAGACTCTTGGACTTGCCTTGGATGATATTGATCATTTATTCTTCTTGAATAAACCTGCAATGGTCCAGTAGTATTAGGAATAGAGTGTGGAGGTACAGTGGAGGAAGATGATGGGGCAAAGGTGAGATCAAGAGTTAAAGTAGGAGCCTTATCTTCCATTAATACATCCTCCCCCTGAAGATAAGTAGGACTAAAGTAGCTGTTTTCTTCATGAAAGGTAACATCAGTAGAAATGAAATATTTTTTTGAGGGTGGATGAAAGCATTTATACCCCTTTTGAGTGGAAGAGTATCCAATGAAGACACATTTGAGAGCTCAAGGATCAAGTTTACTCCTTTGATGAGAATGAATGTGATCAAACGCAATACAACCAAACACACGAGGAGTCAATGACCAACTTATGTGAAGGTCTGGGAAAAAAGTAGAAAGAACTCCCATGGGAGTTTTGTGAGCAAGTACTTGAGTGGGCAAACGATTAATTAAATGAGTAGTTGTTAGAACAGCTGCCCCCCAAAAAGTTTTGGGAACATTCCTTTGGAAAAGGAGGGCTCGAGTTACAGTAAGGAGGTGCCCGATTTTTCGTTCAGCTACTCCATTTTGTTGAGGAGTGTTAACACAAGATGATTCGTGGATAATACCTTGTTTTTTTGAAGAAATAGGTCAAAGTTTGATTGAAGGAATCTCTAGCGTTATCAGAACGAATATGTTTGAACTCTACTCCAAATTGATTTTTTATCATGTAAAAGAAGGCTTGACAAACAGAACTAGCATCAGATTTATGTTTTATAAGACAAACCCATGAAACCCGAGTGCAATCATCAACAAATACAACAAACCAACGAACCCCAGAAATGTTTGGGATGATTGAATGACCCCACACATCAGTATGAATAAGATGAAAAGGAGTTGATACTCTCTTATTACTTCCAATGAAGGTAGCACATTTGTGCTTAACAAATTCACAAACATCACACTGAATTGCCTCAATACATTTTCCATTAAATAAATCAAGAAACAAAAAAACTTAAGAATTTTGAAAGATGGATGTCCTAAGCGATAGTGGTATAGCCACAATTTATTCAAAGGAGTAAAAGCACTTGAAAGAAGAGACATTTGATTAGCTTTCCTAATACTATGTTCCCTAGCACATTCTTCAAGAAGATATAGTTCATTTTGTTCCTTAGCAAGTCCAATCGTCTTCCCATTGCCCGAATCCTAAAGAACACAACCAGAAGGAGAGAAAATTATGTTATATCCCAAATCATCTATAAGTTTTTTTACTGAAATCAAATTGACAGACAAACATGGAATATGTAGAACATTTTTTTAAAAAATATTCGAAGTTATCCCTATATCTCCTTGACCAGCTGCAATTACTAAAGTTCCATCTGCGGTAGCAATCTTCTTACTGCTCGGGCAAGGGTTATAAGAAGCAGACTTACAACTCGTATTTGTCATATGATTTGTAGCCCCTGAATCAATGATCCACGAGCTAGACATAGAGAGTTTAGAAGATGTACCTGAAAGAGCAACTGAACATTTACCTTGACTTGAAGGTTTATCCAAATTTCCCAACAGACTCCTCAATTTCTCAATCTCTATTTTGCTCAGTTCACACTTATCATCCACACCTTCCTTTCCTTCACCCATCAGAGTAGAAGTCATGTGAGCTTGTCCATATGTCTTGTTCCAGCTACCTTTATTCAACCATTTCTTGTTGCCAGAATTAGTCTGATGGAAATTTGTGGGTTTTCCATGCAATTTCCAACACTTATCTTTTGTATGTCTTGGCTTTCTACAGTAGGAGCATACAACTGAATCTTTATTTCCTCCCTTTGATTCATCCAAATTTCCTTCTCTCATATCTCTCGTGTATATTTTCGATTCTCCATCGTTAAAATTGAAATCCTCCTGCTTTCATAGCAGATACCTCCACTGTGTGTGACTCCAACATAACTCCCCGTCGAGATTCTTCACTACAGATTGTACCAATAGTTTCATTTAAAGATGGAAGATCCTTTCCCAAGATTTGGATACGAACAGCATCAAATTCAGCATCAAGACCGGCAAGGAATGTGTAAATCCGTTCTTTTTCAACAAATCTTTTAAGAGTGGTAGCATCCTCACTACATTTCATTTCAATACATTGATATTGATCAAGTTCCTGCCACAAGTTTTGTAAACTTATGGAATATTCTGTTACTGTACTATTGCCTTGTTTAGTTGAAGCTATACGAGTCTTGATATCATAACTTTGGGCAGCATCTTTGACTTTGGAGTAGGTATGTTTCATCATTTCCCAAATATCTCTAGATGTCTCAAGGAACATACACGTATCACTAACCTGAGAAGTCATAGAGTTCCATAGCCAAGACATAATCATCGAATCTTCTTCATCCCACGCTTCAAATTTTGGGTCTTCTGGTTTTGGTCCAGTTCCAAGAAGATGACTCAACTTTCCTCTACCTTTCAAAAAACTGCGAACCAATTGAGACCATTTGAGATAGTTTTTTCCATCGAGACGAAAGTTTGAATGAAGATTCTGAAGATCCCTTGTGGCTGAACCGTTATTTACCTCAATAGCTTGTGAGTCTGCCTTTGTATTTTGGGGAAAAGAGTCTGTAACATCAGACATTATTAATCAATATGCAAGCTACAACAATAGTTACTATATCCCACGAACAAATCAACCTCTTCACGCTTGGAGACAACCGTCCTACGTAAGGGAAAAACAGATCCCACGTAATTTAGAGAGGTCTTCACGAATGAGGCCAGAGAGATGTGCGAATAAAATAAGGCAATAACGAACGAGAACAGAAACCCACAAAAAGCGGCAGAGAGAGATGGGGAATAACGATCTCCACCAGGAAAATTCCAAAAAACTTCTCAAAGAAGCAGGAAAAAAAGATCAAAACAAAATCTCCCACGATTGACAATTAAGGTCAATCACGTTTGAAACAAAAACAGAGGGCGAAATAATTCCCAAAGAGCGTAAGAAGCTCTGATACCATGTCAATGTAAAATATTCATTGATAATAAAAATGTACAAGTCTGGTTCTTTAAGTAACCAGAATTATAAACCTAATTTGGAAAGTAAAGCAACATAAACAAGGGAAAGATAATGCCTTACCCTAGAAATCAGGAACTAATTACAAAGTGACCAAAAATAAAAAAATACTTCCCTAAACAGATAAATACAGTTGTAGTAAATAGATAATTAACAAATATATCCAGCTGACTATACAGTAACATATATTCTAACAGATATAGCTATCTCTGCCTGTTCAGAAAGCAAAGATGTTAATTGTTGATCTATTTACAGCTGCTAGAGTTCAATCACGTAAGTTGATCTATGGTAGTCCTAAGTTGTGCAAAAGTTCTTTTGTTGCATTTCTCCAGAGTTTCTATTAATATTTTAAAACCTTCAAGTGGGATTTAGCCGCTCCACAGTCCTCCTAGGGTAGTCTTTTAATTTCTGCCAATTTTTCCCATCGACTAATCCGTACAATTCATATTCTTTAAAGATACAAAATTATTCAAAGAAGTGTATACCTCCATCTAACTAAATATATAGCTAATGTAAGTTTAACGCGATAAATACAATAAAAATATACAGTTGACATCTCGAACAAGAAGACGAAGAAGGGATTCTTACTTAATGAAACTGTTGTAGGTTTCTTTACACACATCACTCATCATACAATATGACATTAATCACTAGAAATGTAACGACCCGACTCCAATAAAGACTGGCCGCAAGTACTCTCAGCGGTAGCGTGGGAAATAAGAAATTTAAATTTCATTTAAAATGTCTCATAACGGAAAACGACAATTTCTACAGAAAATTTGCGTGGGTCAATTTAAAAATCGAATAAACCAAAACATGTTTACATTAATTTCCCAAGCAGAGAAAAACGGTAAATAACATTTCAAAAATGTAACAACTTAAAACAACTTTATACATAGACTATAAACAACGACATTAAACTAATGATTACATAAGACACTTCTTATGCAATCCACACGACTAGAGCTCGAGATGCAATCCACTAGTCCTCTTCCAAGCTCGACATCCAAGCTTCAACACATACCATCTTCCCTGTCACATCCTTGACCACGGCAAAACCTGAAAGGTGATATGAAGCACCTATGAGCATGACACTCAGTGAGAAACAAAAAGGAAAGAAAGTAAATTTATGCATGAAGTTCATGGTCAGAGAAACGTCCAAGCATCCAAATCTCGCGCCCCTCACCGAGTCTTTGCCTCCACTAGAGAAACTACCTCCTATAGTTCATCTCGTACCCAAACTAAGTTTCTTACATTCCCGATAAAAACAAACGATTCGCAACTAAAATATCTTCCAAACCTCTACAAACTATTCAAAACAAAAAGCTCTTTATAGACATTCTCATTACAATTAAACTCACATCTCAACCCTATCTCCAATCTATTCATCCTCCTTATCCCATCCTCTATCGACCTCCACTCGATAATCATTACATCTCGCAACTAGGAGAAAAAGCATGTATCAAAGTAAATAAAGTTATTGTAATGTTATGATACATTTAAAATCAATCAAGTGAGTAAACAAGAAAAATAAACATTTGTTATAATCAAAGTGTCACCATTCTCTAGCAATCCGACCATCAATTAGTAACTTCCACTTTCCACATATCTTACCGTCCACCGATGGTCTTGGCGGCTATTTCGATAGCTCACTCCACAATTAAAGTATCAGTACTTTCACATTTCACTCGTCTTACCCGCACCGGATGTTTCGGGGCTATCTCAAAATGGGTTAATGGCATAATGAAATGATGTAGATGTATTGGCTAAAATGCACAATTATGTATGCTAAACAAAGTAACATAAACAATGAAAATGTATGATGAAGATGTCACAAAACATGTTCTCAAACCGAATACTATTCCTTACTTACACTTTCCACGCATCATTTGTTTCCACATTCATAACCCGTATCTTACTACACATATTTATCAACCATCACAGAAATAACGTGAGTCATAGCCCGTTATTCTCTTCCTAATCAATATCATTATGTTACATTCTCTCGTGTCTCACTACGCGTAAATCATGATTTGCCACATATCTCACTCCAGCCGCAGCTCATTCTACATCATTCGACCCGACGCTTATTTCACATCCTTAGGCTATCTCAATAACCACTAGCATCTGGGCCATTCATCACATAGCACTCCGGAGCTCCACAACATCATCGCCACAGTAACCACGTGTAACGTCCAATACCCACACACCGTTACACGGGTTAATCACATCTCCGCCACGGTAACCACGTGTAACATCCAACATCCATACACCGTTACACGGGTTACGACCCCATGGCCACATGACAATCGCATGATATGCATGAATGGAATGTTATGTCATGGACTGGAATTTAGCATGCTACCTCTTAGTCAACAACAAGCAACAAACATCGAATTAACGATCATAATCAGGACAATTCCTCCAAGAAGAATATGAATCGATCATCACACACATGATGCTTAAAGCTCATATAAACACACATAATTCACTTCACACATTTAACTATTGTCTCAATCGTAACTAAACATCGAATCATAAACCGAACACATGATAAGTATATTTATCATAGCCCCAAATCAGAATATGACTCGTTCAAAGACTATGAACACCATTATAAAGTAAATGAGCATGCTTAAATGATCAATTAGTTAAGCATAACCGGTTTTGCGCTAATTAGCATTTCGGCCACTTTTAATTAATACCAGGGTTAATAACCATTCCCATATTCCTCTTACACTCTTAACCTTACCAACCATACTATCAATCACTACCACCTACTACCACACTTTCCCTTTCAAAACAACTCGGGAAAAACCCGTGAATGCTCGTCATTCACCCTTCCAATTCTTTATGTTCTCACTTTTCTAGTCAAAACAAGACTTGACCTTGGTTTTTCTTTCCTCATCAATCACTCATATAAAAACTAATCTTGAGCTTAAAATATCATAAATAAATCAATAAGAACAATAAACTAAACCCCGGAACCCAATTTACTCTAAAGTCCCTAAACTAGCTCAATGGAAAAAGTGGTAGTTTTGGCCCATTTGAGGGGGTTTTGGAAAATCGTTGGTTGGACTTCCTAACATGATTTTCTTAAGTAAAATATGTATATAGACACCCAAAACATACCAGAATTGGAAGACATTAAGATAAGACTAAGAAAATTCCAAAATTAGAAAAACTAGGAAATCTTCAAATGGCCAACAATGGTGGTTTTAGTTTTGAGTTCCATCCTTGGCTTCCTACATTTTTGTGGTGTCTAAAATGTCTAAACTTCACTCTTGGATGTTACCAATTCCCTTTCCGAGATAACACGCATACCCTTCGGTGAAGTCTTATTTTCAACCTACACTTCCATAACCCAAGCAAGCTACAACTCATATTCTTTTTAGCCTAGAGCACCTCCCACCGAGAAATTAATTCTCGTTTGTAATAACTCAAAACCTAGACCTCTATTATAGGATCCTATCTCAATTCCGTAACCATGCTAGTTTAGTCAAGTCAACAATTTCTAAACTTATCTCCACTTAACCCCTTTCTCGTCTTACTCATTCTTCCCAAAGCTTAAACATCAAAATGCATAGCAAATCATCATACAAAAATCAAACATAAAAATACTTGAAATCCTTTTTGTTCCCACCTTGAGTTCATTAAAACTAGCTTGGAGTTGCTCTTCCTTTACCTACAACGCAAAAGCATTACAAACTACTCTTAATCTCTAACTTTACATATCAATTATCTATGTAAAATTTATTATAAACAGCCCCACATGAGTCATTACCCCTTAACATAATTCTTAAACATTTTAGGAACAATTAATCACCATTTCGAGACACCAAAACAGCCCCATAATCAATGACTACAAAACAGCCCCTATTAAATTCAATGACAAAACAGTGGGAAGAAAGAGTCAATTCATATTTACAAAATATTAAGCTTCATCTCTTTTAAAGAAAACCATTTAGGGTTTGAAGTTGTTAAAAGAATTCATAAAGACAAGTCATGGTGGGTTTTAGTTCAATTTACAAACTCATGTAAGCTCTTAATGAAATTTCTAAGTATATTCCATCTTGCAGAAATCCAAAACCTTAACTAAATTTTAGTTTTTAAAGACTTCAATTGCAAGATTTTGCATGCTATTTCAATGAGTCCTTAACCACAAGCTCAAACCCCATCAATTTTCCATAAATTCCCAAACTTTTAATAAAAGCCCTAGAAAGAAAACTTACCTTTTCATCATGATAAGTTGTTGGAAACTCTCTAAATCTTCTAGATTTAGATTCTACTAACCAAAACTCACACTTTTGGCTTTGATTTGAATGGATTTGAGCAAAATTCGAAAAAACCCAATCAATTCTTCCCTCACCATAGCTGTTCGGCTGGACAAGAAAAAGGAGAAAGAAAGAGCAGATTTTGTTCCTTTAATTGAAATAAAGAAGATGAGAGTAAGAAGATAATTGGTATTGAGTTGTTTTGGGGTTGAATTGGAAGAGAATTAGGTTTACAATTGAAGAATTCAAAGATAAACTCACCTCCCTTGGCTGTTCTGTCGTGAGCAAGAAGAAGAGAATAAGGAAGCAGATTGTGTTTTACTTTGAAGAGATTTGATAAAATATGCCTTCAATATTCATTTGGTTAAGGAGAAATGATAAAATATGCCTTAATGCTTATTTAACTATTTGTAAAATTGTCCATTATGTGTTTTGTTTTGTTTTCTTTTTAATAAACCCTTTGGAACATCAGCTCGTGGTTTTAAGTCTCCTCAACTAACGGTAGTTAGTTTTAACCAAACCTACATTTTTTTACTTTAACCATGGTTAGTTTGTAATCCAACCATAGTTAACCATTTTAACCTTTTAATAACCATTCAAAACAATTCATTTAGTAAGTTTAAAATATAAATATCAATAGTATAACTTATTTAACCAATTTTTAAATTTAATTAAATTAAATGAATAAACTAAATTATTATTCTAAAACCCGGGCCATTACAAGAAGAGATTACCTCCTTCTCCTTTTAGTCCATCACTTGAGCTGGCATCAAGCAATGTCGAAACCCACCAAAATACACCTGAAATTTGTCAGAGGTATTCAAATCCATCATTATCTCAGATTTCCAGCTACTTAAGCTTACAGGTAAGTAATGTAACTTGTTTTGTCAAACACTGAATGATAAGACTTACCAATAGACAGACTGCTGCAGTATCATCTACAGGCAAATCACTGTCTCCAAACCTGTGATCATTCTTATGAGTAAGGATACCAATGTAATAAAGTATTTGTTGGTGGTGGTTGTGTGTGGGGGGGGAGCTCTAATTGAGAGAGAATATCGAACCTATTATTTTAAAATAAGACAACATTAAGTGCCTCATTTTAAATCTTGAAACACAGCTCGTTTATTTAAATAAATTGGAACACGGTAATTCAAAAATGCTTTCCAATTGGAAGCAATAATAGAGGGAGGATAATTACAAAAAGATTTACAATTAGCACTCCACATAGAGGCATTAAGAACACAAGCCTCCCACACCTCACGCCACGATCTATCCTTGCCTTCAAAAATTCTTCTATTACGTTCAAGCCACACGTTCCAAAGGATTGCTCTCACCCCATTGTCCCACAATAGTCTTTTCTTTTTGTTGGTGAGGAGCAAACTACCTCCAATGAGGGCTTTAGTATTAGCCTCATGATCTTTGTGGAAGATCCACCCCATATCAAAAGTGTCCAGAAAAGACCTCCATATATTAAGAGAAAAACAGCAATGAAATAAAAGATGAGAGGTAGACTCAGAACACTTCCTACAAAGGTTACACCAATCAGGTTGGAGAGTGATCCATCGATTTCTTGATTGAAATTTTTGGTTGGAGTTGATGCCATCATTGAGAATCAACCATAAGAACACTTTAATCTTCAAAGGAGACTTTCCTTTCCATAAATAATTAAAGACACTTTCACTAGGATTGTCTTCAACCTTCCACAAAATCTTGATAGCAGACTTACTGGAAAAACCATGGTTTTCATCCGGAATCCACACTCTAGTATCCTCCCTATCTCTTAAGTAGGTGGGATCCAAAAGATAGAAGAAATTAATCCACTCAACCACTTCAACATCTTTGAGATTTCTTCTGAAAGCAACCACCCAAGAACCTTGCTCACCATTCCAGAATTTGTTGATAGGCTGCTTCTTAAGCACTGCTAAACGGTACAACGAAGGGAAAAGAGAAGCAAGGGTTCTCTCCCCAATCCACACATGTTCCCAAAACAGCACAACACTCCCTCTTCCCACACAAAACCTGCAATTAGCCTCCATAATCTGCTTGAGAGCATAAATGTTCTTCTAAGGGGATCTGTTGCCACTGTTAGTCTTGATGGCCGAGCACCATCCCATCAAATCCAACCCGTGAATCTCCCGAATGAGCTTGTGCCATAGAAGATGAGGTTCCAAAGGGAAGCGTCATAACCATTTCATAAGGAGGGCTTTGTTCTTATGCTGCAACCCGCCAAAAGCCAGACCACCATTAGCTAATGGTACTGGCATTTTATCCCATTTAACTAGATGACAGCCTTTTAAGCCTTCAGCCCCTTTCCAAAAGAAAGACCTTAAGATCTTATCAATGTTCTTAGTAACAGCCACTGGAACCTTGAAAACGGATAAAAAATAAGTAGGGAGACTACTTAATATGTGGTACCAAAAAAAGGCTCATCAAAGATCAAACAGTAATTCAATTTGTTTCAGCTGATATAGCACCAATACTTACCAGGAAATTATAGATCACGGGATATCGCACCAGGAGCAAAATTTTCAATCCATCCAATTTGTTTCAGCTGCAACCACAATACAAACTAGGTATATATATGATAACTCGAAAATAAGTCTAGTTATTCAAGCAAGAGAAGTAAATAAAAAATACTCACAAACACCACATACATAAATAAAAAACATTATATACTAAACACAATCATTGAATGTCTAAGGATTGAACATCAATATTTAATACATGAAAATACTCACAAACACCACATCTAATATGTAAGGAAGCAAACAACTGAGATATAAACCTAAAATACTCAAAAGAAGATCCAAGACTAACCCATAACAGGACCATATGGAAACCCACAAAATTACAAAATTAATATCTGTTAGTTCATTTTCTTCAATGGGAAATCAAGCCCACAGCAAATAATAATCTTTTCTTTTTATTATAAAAATCATTCCTATATATACTTGCAATGTTTTCAACTCTTACAAAGAAAGAAGAAATTAAGGATAATTACCAATTTTTCCTCCATGTTTATCCCGATTGAAGCCCTTTTCTCACATTTTTGCTCGTCTTTCATTTGTAGTTGACCTCTCTACCTTGTTCTCTTTCTCTTTCGGATTCAAACCCAACTTTGGAAAAGGATCTCTTTTTTAATCTCTATCTGCTAGTTGTCAACCACTACACTTCCATGACAATTTTTAATAAAATACATATAAACTCTACAACAGAAATCAAGTTTTATCCACATTTTTTAATACATTTTAGGGTTTAGGGTAAAGGGAACTTGGAAGCATAAAACAAGTAGTTTACCTCATGCACCAAATTATAGTCCTCGCTAGACATGTAAAATACCCTCTTTATGCTTGAAGGGAGTGTTGAAGCTGAAGTGTTTCCCTATAAAAAAAAATTCCACCCTTCAAAAAAATAAGAAACCTAATTTAAACATTCTCCATAAAAATTAAACAAAAAAATCAGTATGGTTCGAAGCCTAAAAAGCCACCTTATTAATAAGCTCTGAAGGTCCATTTGTTGGATGAGAGATTTCATACTGACCACGTATTATGGTCCCATTCTGAGTGTAGATTTGTAAGGAATCGGTGTTTTAAAAGGCGTAAAGAGCAAAAGAGCGATGGAGTCCTCCGGAGCTTAAGCTCAAAGCGCAAAAAAAAGCGAGGGCTTTTTATTTCGAGGCGCATAATTTATAAATAAGAAGTAAATATTTTATACATGAAAATTTTAGTATTATCAAGAATAATTCTATGAAAAATTATTGAATTTAAGATGTTTTTCTTAGGTATTGATAAAAAAAAAAGTCATATCTAGGTATTTTGTATTTCCTCCCTTGTAAAAATCCTATAACAGTCTAAAAAAAAGAAGAAAATGAAAAATAAAAAATAAAAAGTGACTGAAATGTCAGTGAAAAGACAGGGACATATATGAAAACTAGAGGAGTAGGCTGCAAAACATGAAAAAAAAGCTGAAAAGTTGGAAATGCAATAAAGTTGTTGAAAATAAAAAAGAAAACGTGACTGAAATGTTAGTGAAAGACAGGGACAAATCTGAAAAGTAGGGGAGTAGGCTGAAAAACAGGGAAAAAAAAGCTGAAAAGTTGGAAAAAGTTGAAAAATGCCATCAAGCTGTTGAGGCGCGCGCCTTTCCATAACGCCTCACCTCGATTGAAGCGAAGCGCAGGCTCTGAGCCTTGCGCCTAGGCGTGCGCCTAGAGGGCTTTTTAAAACACTGTAAGGAATAGAACCAATGGAAAAATGAAGACAAATTTACAAACTCCTAACAAAATAAGCTTCAAACAAGCAGAGAAAGAGCTTAATGAAATAAAAATAGAAGAACCCAAAGAGTTATAGTGGTTTGTCCAAAAACTAGCCGACATACACTGTGCTTAGCTGGATAGCAACAATCAATATATTCAAGACTGATATAAGGAGAGGTATTACAGAGAACAACCCTCTTTTGAAGAAGTAAACTCCACTAGCTGAGTACTTTTCCTCCCTCACGCTCCTTACCATCCCCGACACACTGAATCTGTATTCTCAATATTTACAATTATTGAGCATGAGCTAATCAACCAAAATTGATACTGACAAATTAGTTATACCAAAAAATCTAATCTTTTTAGGGTGTGCCAAGAAGGAGATGAGAAAACCTATAGTAAAAATTAATTTATACATAAATGAAATACTAAACATTCTATCAATATTAGAAACAATGGAATGTAAATTATGTTGAGCTTGAATTTTTTTTAAATTATGTTTGAAGAATAAATATATCGAAAGTGTCTCCACGCCTAATCCGATGTAGTATCTAGAAAACAAATTTAATTACAATATAGATATTATAACCAAGTTCATTACTTAAAAAGTAAAATAAAATAATACCACTTTCTTGGAAGACAAAGAGTGATAGTAAAAGACAACTTACGTTGTTGGTTGCTATTCAAAACGACTTGTCGATAGTGCAACTACTATTCTACACAACCTACCTTTACAATTGAAACAAAACAAAACTCAAAGAATTCCTGAGTGAAGAAACTAAATAAAAAAAAATTGCATTACAAAAAAAGGCGGATAGCATAATATAAGCTGATTGACAAACCTTCTCAGCATAAGATAAAGCTTCCGTCTCATCTTTCTTTTCTCACAACACAGACAAAGCGACGAACACTTCTGGTCATGTAGGATCAATATTTAACAAGTCATGGACCAACTTGTTTAGCATTGAATCTAGTGTGCCTATATTGACATTGAATTAAATAATAAGTTGCTTGAGGGAGGAAGGGAGTTAAGCATTGTCGTAATGACATTGAAATTTGGTCATACCTTCTCAAAATTGATAATGGCATCATCACTTTTTCCTATGATGCCTTCAAACTGAACACATACTCGAAAGTGATTATTAGATTACTTACATTAACATAAGCAGCATCCAAGGATAAGAATGTCGATGTCGACAAGTCAATTTTACGGAGATGTCGGATGTCGATATCGACGGATATTCGGGAAAAATCACGGATATCATGGATAACCATATAAATTGTTTGAATTTGTGGATGAAACTTTCATTAGAGCTTAATTAAGCATTAAAACATCATTCTAAATAGTTATATCAATAAAATACATACATACATACATACATACATACATATATATATATATATATATACATATATATATATATATATATATATATATATATACATACATATATATATATATATATATATACATATATATATATATATATATATATATGGACATTAGTAGTACAAAATATCAAAATTTAAGCGCAAAATAACATTTTTTAAATGATAGAGGTATTAATATTGTTTATAAAGAACAACTAACAATTACATTACATGAACATCTAATAATGGCAAGATGTTCTCGGGTTGTTGATTGGCCTTAATAATATTAATTTTCTAATTACTTTTTTTTATGTCTATAAAGATTTATAAAATTTATTAAGTATTATAAAAAAAACTCACTTATTTAAATAGTAAAATATTATAATTTCAAATTTAGAAAAGTTATCTCTATAAAAAACTTACAAGTAAATAATAGCCCCTATTGCTACAATCGATACAATC
Organism: Gynostemma pentaphyllum; assembly: GCA_028015215.1. NCBI lineage: Eukaryota > Viridiplantae > Streptophyta > Magnoliopsida > Cucurbitales > Cucurbitaceae > Gynostemma > Gynostemma pentaphyllum. The sequence goes on along the minus strand of CM051345.1, from coordinate 22,154,600 downwards.
CCAATTATATGGGAGTTCTCCATCCCAAGCTTCCACTTCTCAGCAAAGATCACCTCAAAATTCTGCTTTTCTAGCTTCTCCAGAAACAGTCAGAGATCAAGAATGGCTATTTGACAGTGGTGCCAGTAATCACAATACTTCTGACTTGGGAAATCTCTCTCTGAGAACTGAATTTGCAGGTAAGGAAAAGATTATGGTTGGAAATGGTACTCAACTTTCAATTTCTCACAAAGGTGTTTCTTATTTACCTTCTTCCTATAAACTCCTGACTTTAAAAGAACTTCTTCATGTACCTGATATAAAGAAAAATTTGATTAGTGTTTCTAAATTAACTAAAGATAACCATGTTTTTGTTGAATTTCATGACTCTTTTTTTGTTGTTAAGGACAAAACAACGGGGCTGGTAATCCTTCGAGGGAGCCTTAGAGATGGTTTATATCAGTTTCATTCATCTACCTCAGCCTCAACTCATGCTTCCCTCAACAGCTCTCCTTTTGTTGCTTTTGCTGCTTGCTTGAAGAATAGAAGCATGAAGAATAGTCTTTTTCTTACAACTCCTAGCAGTTTTGTTGTTTTTGTTTGTAATAAAAACAAACAAAAACGTGTGGCACAATAGACTTGGCCACCCTTCTCCTAGAACTTTAAATCATATTCTGTCCAAATGTAATGGTGTTGACAAAATGAATGAAACATTACACTTTTGTGAGGCTTGTCAATATGGAAAATCTCATCAATTACCTTACTCTTTATCTAGCTCTCGTGCACCTCATGCTCTTGCCTTGATTCATACTGACCTTTGGGGGCTTGCCCCCATTAAATCTAATGATGGCTACTCTTATTATATCATTTTTTTAGATGACTTTAGCAGGTACAGTTGGATCTTCCCATTGAAAGCCAAGAGTGACTCTCTCATAATTTTTCAGCAGGCCCAAATAAAAGCCCAACCCAAACCCTAGGTCATTCAATACCACACATATAAACAAAAAAAAAACCCTACTTTCAGTCTCTCCCCTCTCAGCCGCCTCCCCCCCTTCTCTCTCTCTCCCCCCTAACTTTTTTTTTTCCATTTCTGTTTTTGTTTAATCGATAATAATCACTTGCAAGGGTTCAAATTTACTGGTGTCGGCGACATTTTGATGACATCGCCGACATTCCGACGATATTTGGCCGATTTCGGCGACTTTCCGGAAGAACGACTCTTCCCGCCCCGATCGGTATCGAAGGTTCCATTTTTTCCGATATATCGCCGACAATGTCGGCGACATTGCCGACATTTTAAACCCTGGCAACATCCAACATTAATTTCAACAGAGACTCGAGTGGTATGCACGCCCATGATCCGAATTGATGTTGAACCAATACAATCCACAAGTGCACCGATGACACCTCCGTGCAATGATTTTTCGATGTTCTTAAACTCCGACCTTTATCACATCAAAAGAACAATCTAATGATTGGAACTAAAAAAAAGAGTTTTAGCTCTTTTGGTTGACTTTTAGCCCTTTCGATAGGGCGACTATCACCATGTGTCCTAAAGTGTCGTCCATTTTTTGGTAATGGGTATACTCGAGATGAAAGTTTGGAATTTGACCTCCACCACGAATAAGAGTATTCGGGTTGGATAGGCAATAGAGATGGAAACTCCTATCTGTAGGGCAGACGAATTTTTTCGTTCTTGGCCTCTAACTTACACATCATCTTTCCTACCTAAATTGTCACCCTTTTTTCCGTTCTTTGAATGACGCTAGTGTAGGGCGCTTTGTAAGAGCTCGGGTACATATTCACCGCGCCATGCTGATGCACGATTACTAGCGATTCCAACTTCATGTTCCCGAGTTGCAGAGGCAGTGAGTAGATACCTCAGGTGGTGGAGAATAGCCATCAGGTCAGATTTACAAAAACTTTAGCACTTCAGGCAAAAAATTACAAAAACTTTCCCATGTCACCAATTAATCATTGACAACAGTAGCAACAAATAACGATCTCACTTTAAGAGTAAAAACATTAAAATTGCATCTTACCTCTGTTAATTCCTCCTCATGTTTAGGAATAAATGCAATATCCACCTTGCCGGTTCTAAAATCCTGTAACAAAACATTAGTGATCGTAGTTAGCATTTTTTCTTGCTACACCTATCAGAACACTTCTAATTGGTGCATTTGGGATTTTTGGATGAATTATGAATCTTAAGATGCCATCAAACTTCAAACTACAAATATTACAAATAAAATTACATAAGCAGTTTGGGATAATAAATCTTACTAAACAACAAATCTAATACACAAAGTGACGTTTATCGCAACACCTTATAGATTTGTATCTTGAGGAAGATTCAACTTACAAAAGAAATTACATTTAACATCAATTACCTTTAATAATAGTATCATTCAGAGCCCCTTTCATTCGCCCAATTGCCTTTTCTCTTGTTGGAGAGCCCAATCAATAAGCTACAATAACACACCAAGGAATTAAACTAGTTAGCTGACTTTTCTAAACACATGAATTTGGAGATCATTGCTCATATAATTTCATATAAAACTTCAAGATTAAGTATAATTAATTCCAAAAAAATGTATTTTGGACCAGCCCACCCAATTAAATTGTAGAAAAAAGATAATCAGTAAGAACCCACCTTTAGTTGTTGAAGAAAGAATACGGACAATGAATGAGCTTGAAATCCATAGCTGAATTTTGAGTCCATGATCAAGTAGGCTTACAATTTCATCATTGCATCCTATGACCACTTTCCCTTTCTTGTTAGAACAACATTTGATCTTCTTGTCTCTCAATTCCTGGGGCGCTAGTTTCTCTTGAAGAACTCAAATTAATTAAAACTATATCATTGATTAGGTTCAAGACAGAGAAAATATTGTAATGAAATTAGGTTAAAAAAAGATATAGTACGGAACCTGATGGTATTCCTGGTCCTCGACGGGTCCAATGAGGAATAGGCCCGTTTTACCTCATCTTCTTCGCCAACTTCTTCTTGATTTTGAAGGTCTTGTGAGAGGGCTCAGCAAATTAAACAAGGAAAAACAAAATCATAACCTCTAAATTTCAATCGACGATTATGAAAGAAATATGAATTCAATGAGTGATTACCATTTTCGAGCTTCAAGATCGGCCGCGAGGTCTTCTAATGATGAGAATCCGATGAAAACCCTTATTTCACAACCAGGTAAAATAACATTCATAAACAATTACTAGAAAACTCAAAACCAAAACCCAAACTCTTTCTGGAATATTATTAAGGTTTAAAAAGGTTTCAATTTCTTAAATTTGCAGAAATCGAATTGAAATTAGGGCTAAGATGAAAACTGAGACACATTGAGTTGAAGGGAGAAATACCTTGATGAGAATCAATATGTAGCATTTCATTTTCCAGCAGAGCCTGGATCTCACGTCATTTATACCGTCCTAATCACTTTTAATAAATGTCAGCAGCCTCGATCAAATATATAATATAACAGAGGAAGAAATGTACAAGAACGCAAATATATTCTTCCACCACGAGATAAAATTAGTAAATTGTACCGGTTAAAATAATGTAGTTATTGCAAAGGAAACAAAATACATACAATAAAAATAGGAAATGTTACACAAGGAAAAAATTAACTTACAATCAAAACTCTCAACCTAACCCAATATCATTAAAAAAAAAGTGACGAAACTACTTGGTGTTTGATGTCCAGAGAGAAAACTTAAGATGCACACTCTTCCAAACCTCATAAAATTACCTAAATCCTCCATATAAATAATTTAATTCTTCAATAACCAAGTTTCTTATAAAATAGCAGCAACAGCATTTCACAAGATATATCAAACTAGTTGGGAAATTCTTTTATTTTGTTTTGGACCCTAAACTTTTTAAAAGTTTTGAAAGTTAGATTTTGTATTAAAAATTTAACCCAGATTCTAAATTGACAAAACAATAACCATGAATATTATTTTAACTAAATAATAATAAATTTATTTTAAAATTATATAAAAAAAAACGGGATGTTACATTATTCCTAAATGACATTCCTCTTTACACTTACAGTTTACTCATGGACATCACCCCTTGAAGAATACCAGAACTCCCACCCAGTACTAGAAAGAAAGCAAACAATAAGCCTGCACAATCCTGTAAAGCCGAGAAAACTGACAAGGTGATAGTTTGCTTCCCCACGGGTGAAAGTTATTGAAAAATAATTACCGGCAAGATAAAGGTGCCAATCGTGACTTATCAATGAAGAGCATTTGTTATGTTCTTTTCCATCAAAAATTTTAACACCTCGAATCCAATTTAAAAAAAATCTGTTCCATCCTTGCTTTCTGAGAAAAGCTCCTCATTCAGGTTCAAATTGAACTTTCCACAAGTAACATCAACATTCTTAACAATTATACCTGCTTCTCTATGCAAATAAAAAAAATGTAAGGCGTCTTCCCGATAACTTGCATGGTAAATCAAGATAAAAGAAAGAATATTATTGGGCATAAAGAAACTACAGTCAAAAACAAAACAAAAATAGGAATATACCAAACAATTCAACATGCACATGCACATGCAAATACTAATGAATTGATTAAACTACAATGTAACCAGATAAAGACCAAACCTGTGTTAAAGCCGAACCAACACCACATGAATAAAAGAAAGAAAGAAAAAAGGTAACCTGTCATGACCAAATTCAACTATAGAGAGAATTCTTCATAACTAAAAGGGGCAGAAGATTTCTCCATCGTGGCAATAGATGAATGGACAGTACATATACATCCTCGACTCCTTAGGTTGGATGACTCTTCATTACTAACTCGTGGTTCACCAAAATGCATAAATACAGGTAATATCTGTTACTTGACAAACAGATGTGTTCCATCATTTTTAGAAATATCAACGTTCAAAGTCCTTCACTTAAATGGTAACTTTGTGAGTCTGCAGAGTTCCTTGATCCAATCCCACGGACAAAAAAAATTGTGAAAGTAATGAAAAACAAAAACCCAACTAAATTGGAGACAAAAAAAATATATCAATCTACAAACATTCTCCAACCAACTATATTTGTATCTTTAAAAATGACGTGTTTCACCCCAAAAAAAATCACCAATCACATCACAAACATCATGCCGAAAACTTTGCATACCTTTAGAACAAAATCTGCTACTGAAAGAGTGCACACACATAAACATACTAAAAGAAATATCACATGGCCAAGGTCATCTACTAGAATATTTTCATGTTTGAGATCCCTAAGCATTATGCCGTTTGCATGGAGGTGTGAAACTGTTTTCGGGAGCATATATACGAGCAAGATCTTTGGTGTGTAAAAACAAAATTAAGACATTCAAAGGCATATTCCACAATTAATCCAGAATTCCATTAACTTGATAAGGAAAAGGTACCTAAAATGCCCGTGGTGGAAAAGCTGAAAGAAGAGATGACCACCATTTCTGCATGTTAAAAAAATAACCATAAGTTACATATCTAACATTTCTTCCCAGCTATTCATATAATATAGGGATGGTATGCTTGCAGTGAGCTAGAGTCTAATTTCTTAAATCAATATTCATCAAAACATAGTTTAATTCCATGAAAATGCTATGAAAGAAGAATATTTACATAGAGGACCCAATAAGGTGGAAAAACTTACTTGAACTGAGTATCTTAGCTGGACAATAAAGCCTAAACGAATGGTCACTATATGCCTCTCAGCTTTCATGTACTCGGCATAAATCTTCTCCATTATCTTGTCCTTCCTCATGACCTTCATTGCATATAGACCTGATAAACCAAAGCAAATGCACCACGCCCAACAACCTTCAGAACTTCAAAATCATCAATCCCTACACTCTCCACTTTCATTTGGAAAAGGTAGCCTAGTTAGTCAAAGATAATAGTTGGTGCAATGTCAAATGTTTATTCACCAAAAACAAATTAGAGTTACCTATGCAAGATACCATGGCCATGGAAGAAGACAACACCCTTGCAAAGTTCGTACATCAAACTCTATTTTTTTTTTCAAATTTCTTAACAAAACATTAAAAATGAAAAGAAAAAAATTAGCAATTTTGTAGATGTAAAAGAAACACAGATGTGCAATTATTCAAAGGAAAAAAACAGTACTTATATGTGTACCTTGACGGTATCGTGAGGAAAAAAAGGAGGGAGGGAGAGAGAGAGAGAGAGAGCAACAACATAGCATTTTGCTACTCACACGACTTTTTTCAAAAAAAAATCTCCAATATAGACTTTAGTCTTCTTCGGAGAGAATTATACTCGATGTGGAAGAGAATTTATCTAGATGTTATCCCGTCTGATTCCTATAATCATTAAAGCGTTTTCATGAGAAGTAGACTTGGGCAAGTAAAAGAAAATTCCCGCGTAGCTACACACATCAAGAACAATATTTCTTGTACAAGTAATATCGAGGCGTGTATAAATCCAATAGGCTATATATCGAAGCAACTATAAGTTAAGTGGACTATATATGGAAGTATCTGATGCTCAAGTAGACAATGTATCGAGGCCTGTGTTAACCAAGTGTCATATATATATTGAGGCAACTGATAATCCAATGGATTATATATTCCAAGTGGACTATATATATTAAGGCAACTGAAAATCCAATGGATTATATATCAAGGAATCTGGTTGTCGAATGAACAATATATCAAGGCATCTATTAGTTTACTAGAATATATATCAAGCCATCCATTTGTCTTGTGGATTCTATATTGAGTCGTCTAATAGTATTGATGACTATATATCTAGGCAACATAAGCGAGTGGACTATGTATCGAGGCATCATATAGTCGAGTGGACTATATCAAGGCATCCATTAGATTGATGGGCTATGAATCAAGGCATCTATTAGTCATGTTTAATGTATATCGAGGCATTTATTAGACATGTTTACTATATATATCAAGGCATCTATTAGTCTAGTGGATTATATCTCGAGGAATCTAATTAGTCCAACAGACTATATCAATGCATCGAGACAAATGAACTGTATATCAAGGCATCTAATATTCTACTTGACCATAGATCGAGGAATCCATTCATCAAAAGAATTATATGAGTCAGTCATCAAATTCGTCATGTGTGAAGAATTTATTAGTCTAGTGGTTTAAATATCAAGTCACTTATTCAGTCCAATATAAACTATTTCAAGGCAACTAACAGTCCAATCGATTATATATCAAGGCATCTAATAATCCAATAGACATTATACCAAGATATTTGATAGTCCAGAATAAAAAATAATCTTTTGGTAATTATGCTCCCTATCATTGCATCCAATTGGAAAGCATTCATCAATGAAACTGCTCGTCTCTCATTTAAAAAAAATGCCTCGATATATAGTCTACTAGATGCCTCCTATGTAGTCCAGAATAATAAATGTCTTGATATAAAATCTTTTGGTAATTATGCTCTCTCTTTCATTGAACCCAATTGGAAAGCATTTATCTAATCTTGTTTGGCCTCTTTTGGGCTCTTTCATTCATCTATGAAATGGCTTGTTTCTCATAAAAAAAAAATGCCTCGATATATACTTTACTAGACTAGCGGATGCCTCCTCTATACATAGTCATTTGGACTAGCACATGCCTCGATGCAAAGTCCTCTAGACTAACGGATGCCTCGATGTATAGTCCTCTAGACTAACGGATGCCTAGATACATAGCCTACAAGACTACCGGATTTCTCGATATTTAGACAAAGCCTTGAAAAAAATCCATGGGATTTTCAGATGCATGGACTTATAGTCTATTGAACTATTAGATGCCTTGAACTATAGCTCATTGACAATCAAATACCTTGATATGATCAGATTCCCAGATTTATACTCCACTACACACTTAGATGACTCATGGATTCTTTGATATATTGTCTATTGGACTATCAAATGGCTCAATATATAGTTTACTCGACTAATGGATGTCTTGAAATAGTCTAATAGATGCCCGGATACATAGTCCGCATGACTACCAGATTCCTCAATATTTAGTCCACTTGAATGGAATATACGAAGCCTTGAAAAATAGTCCATTGGATTTTGAGATGCCTTAATATATATAGCTCATTGACTATCAAATACCTTGATATGATCATATGCCTAGGTTTATATCCACTAGACTCATAGATACTCATGGATTCTTTGGTATATAGTCCATTGGACTATCAGATGGCTCAATATATAGTTTACTAGACTATTGTAGGACTTGATATATAGTCTATTAGACTATCGGGTGCCTCGATATTTAGGCATCGTGAGTAATTGATGCCTCGATGATATAATCAACTTACTTAGTGGATGCCTTGATGTATCCTAATAGATGCCTAGATACATATAGCCTACTCGACTATTTTTCAAGGTTTGACTACCACATTCCTCAATATTTAGTCCACGTGAATGGAACATACAAAGCCTTGAAAAATAGTCCATGGGATTTTGAGATGCCTCGACTTATAGTCCATTCGACTATCAAATACCTTAATATGATGAGATGCCTAGGTTTATACTCCACAGGAAGGGACCTACAGGAAGAAGTTTACACGAGTCCTCTACCCGGTTGTGTAAGGGGGAGGAGAACAAGAGAGGTCCATTGGAATGGGAGCCAAACGACGACCCGAGATTATCCGATCGATCCGAAGAACCACTCCCATAATTCCGCTTCCCCTTCGGACTACCGAGATTCTTGCCTTTCAATTTCGAAGATCATCTATTATTATAAATAGACATTATGTAACGGATATTTAAACTCTCAAAGTTAGTTTAAAGATCTTACAAAGCCTCCTAACAATTAAGTTAGGATAGAAGAGACATTTTTCCAATGAAAAGATTTTGAACTTGACTTGCCTGTCCAGGTCCACCTCCATATCCACCATTTGGGTCCTGCAAGTAAAGGAAACAAAACAACAATTTAACAAGATAATTAAACTTTTCAATCTAGTATTAAGCATAGAATTGCCAAGCATATGTACCACATCGATATGAATATTCTGTATCTGACAAATCAACAAACCTTGATGATTGAAAAGACCATAAATCTGAAAGACAACTTGTAAAGACCGGGACTAAGCCTGCTTGGTGAAAATGCTAGTAGTAAAATAGATGAAAGTAATGTATCTCCACCTAAAGATATTTGTTGTAATTCAGAACCTCCGGGGAAGAGTGCTTGCTTTGTAGCTACTTCTACTAAACTAGTAGACAAAAATAAGTTTAAATCAACATACCAAAAAAAATCAAAGATACAGCCATCACATATAATAAACATGACACATACCAAAGATACAGCCACCACATATCTACAACGGTGCAGTGATGTGTAGCCCCCAACATAAATTAAGGAGCTTTATACCAAAGGGTGGGTCAATATCTGGACATAAAACAATGAGTCGTTTTAACTCTACTAGTAATTCTATAAAGCTTCGTAATGCTATCAGAACTATTGGAGAAAGAATTGGAAAGTAGGACTGACCTCGTGAGTATACTAGTTCATCGGCAATGTATATGCTCGAGCAAGTCCAAGATCGGCGGTTTAGAGCAACATGGTCTTTCGATCCATCACGAGACTGTGTGGTTTCAAACCCTTGTATATGTATAACATGGAGAAAAAATCATTTAGTTTCCAATTACAATGGAATGGAGATAAAATCATAAAAGAGGAGGTTAGAGTAGATATGTGGTCTCTTGGCTAAAGTAGTAGACACAAATAAGTTTAAACTCTTGTATAATACGAATTAAAAAAAAAAAGATCAATAATACATATACCGAAGATAGAGCCCACATATCTACTCAAGTGGAGTAATGTGTAGCCCCCAACAGAACTTCAGGAGCTCTATATCTCAACATAAAACAATGAGTCGTTTTAACTCTACTAGTAATTCTTCTATAAAGCTTCGTAATGCTATCAGGACTACTGGAAAAACAATGGGAAAGTAGGACTCACCTCTTGAGCATACTTCCTGATAGGCAATGTATATGCTCGAGCAATTCCGAGATCGGCGATTTTTGATCCATCAGGAGATTGTGTGGTTTCAGATCCGTGTATATGTATAACAAGGAGAGAAATCATTTAGTTCCCAATTACAAGGAATAGAGATAAATCATAAAATAGGGAGGTTAGAGTTACCTATGCAAGAAACCATGGTCATGGCAGAAGGAAACATCCTTGCAAAGTTGGTACATCAAACTCGTTTTTTTTTAATTTTCTAACAAAACATTAAAAATGAAAAGAAAGAAATTAGCAATTTTGTGGATGTAAAAGAAACAGTGACGTGCAATTATTTAGAGGGAAAAAAGGAGTAGTTATATGGGTACCTTGACGGTCTCGTGAGGAATAAAACTTTTCACATGATTGACAGAAAGTCCTCATGAACTTCTTGAGATCAGTATCCTTGTATTCAAACACCAAGTAAAGAACCCCTTTTAAGAGAGAATGTGCTTCGATGGACAAAAATGCTGGCAACTTGATCTTGTCCTTCACTATATCTTTTGTTGCACTTTGTCCCGATTCCCACTAAAAAGAGGCAGCATTTAAACAAAAAATGAATGAGCATTAGAAAAAAGATGGCGAAAAGGGTAACGTTGTTATACCACAGACCACTGTTCGATTCCAAAAAAATATAACCTTTCAGTACACATTTCAAATAATAGTATTCCCACACTCCACCAATCTGCGACATTGTCTTTTCCAAGAATTATTTCAGGTGACATAAATTCTCTTGTTCCACACATTGAATTTGATCTTGTATTCTCTTCATCTTGTTTGGCCCGGCCAAGATCAGTCAACACGACCTTTTTTTAAGGAACAAACTTTAGTGGAAGTATCTTGTTTGCATATGAGTTCAATAGTTAGAAAGAGTGCACACACATAAACATACTAAAAGAAATATCACATGGCCAAGGTCATCTACTAGAATATTTTCATGTTTGAGATCCCTAAGCATTATGCCGTTTGCATGGAGGTGTGAAACTGTTTTCAGGAGCATATATACGAGCAAGATCTTTGGTGTGTAAAAACAAAATTAAGACATTCAAAGGCATATTCCACAATTAATCTAGAATTCCATTAACTTGATAAGGAAAAGGTACCTAAAATGCCCGTGGTGGAAAAGCTGAAAGAAGAGATGACCACCATTTCTGCACGTTAAAAAAATAACCATAAGTTACATATCTAACATTTCTTCCCCGCTATTCATATAATATAGGGATGGGATGCTTGCAGTGAGCTAGAGTCTAATTTCTTAAATCAATATTCATCAAAACATAGTTTAATTCCATGAAAATGCTATGAAAGAAGAATATTTACATAGAGGACCCAATAAGGTGGAAAAACTTACTTGAACTGAGTATCTTAGTTGGACAATAAAGGCTAAACGGATGGTCAGTATATGCCTCTCAGCTTTCATGTACTCGGCATAATTCTTCTCCATTATCTTGTCCTTCCTCATGACCTTCATTGCATATAGACCTGATAAACCAAAGCAAATGCACCACGCCCAACAACCTTCGGAACTTCAAAATCATCAATCCCTACACTCTCCGCTTTCATTTGGAAAAGGTAGCCTAGTCAGCCAAAGATAATAGTTGGTGCAATGTCAAATGTTTATTCACCAAAAACAAATCAGTACACGTTGATAATGTCCAAACCCATCAATTTTCACTATCAACCCCTGGACAGACTTTGTATTTGCTTGAAACATCACCAGCCAAGCCACACGAGTTCTAAATAGATGCAACCCATCCCTTATGATTATATTTTTTCATAACTTTTATTTTATAGCAAAACACACTTTATTTTATAGCACCAAATTTTTCATCTAGCTTAAGACCTATAGATTCATCTAGGCACTCTCTTAAACGAGTGGACCAGATCCAATCTATCATGATTGATATAGAATCTAATCAAAAGTCCATTTATTGTAAACAACACTAAGAGATATATCGATGACATCAAGATTCAAATATAAAGAAATGTTTTAAGACTCTACTACTAATTCTATAAAGCTTCCTAATGCTATCTTACTGGGAAAACAATTGGAAAGTAGGACTGACCTCGTGAGTATATTTCTTCATCAGCATTCTTTATGCTTGAGCAAGTCAAAGATCGGCGATTCTGAGCAACATGGTCTTTGTAGCAACTTCTCCTAAACTAGTAGACAGAAATATATTCAAACTATAATATCATACGAATTAAAAAAAAGATCAACAAATCATATCAAAGATACCGCCAACGAACCACATATCTACTTCAGGAGCACAAAACCAAAGGGTGGGTCAATATCCGGACATAAAACAATGAATCTTTTTAACCCTACTAGTTATTCTATAAACCTTCGTAATGCTATCAAAACTACTGGGAAAAGAATTGAATATAGGACTGACCTCGTGAGTATACTTCTTCATCGGCCATTGTATATGCTCGAACAAGTCCAAGATCGGTGATTTAGAGCAACATGGTGTCTCGATCCATCGCGAGATTGTGTGGTTGTAGATCAGTATATATGTATAAGAAAAAGAGAAATCATTTAGTATCCAATTACAATGGAATGGAGATGAATCATAAAAGAGGAGGTTAGAGTAACCTATGCAAGATACCATGGCAATGGAAGAAGACAACACCCTTGCAAAGTTGGTACATCAAACCTCTGTTTTTTTTTTCAAATTTCTTAACAAAACATTAAAAATGAAAAGAAAAAAATTAGCAATTTTGTAGATATAAAAGAAATACAGGCGTGCAATTATTCAAAGGAAAAAAAACAGTACTTATATGTGTACCTTGACGGTATCGTGAGGAATAAAAGGAGGGAGGGAGAGAGTAAGAGAGAGAGCAACAACATAGCATTTTGCTACTCACACGACTTTTTTCAAAAAAAATCTCCAATATAGACTTTAGTCTTCTTCGGAGAGAATTATACTCGATGTGGAAGAGAATTATCTTGATGTTATCCCGTCTGATTCCTATAATCATTAAAGCGTTTTCATGAGAAGTGGACTTCAGAAAGTAAAAGAAAATTCCCGCGTAGCTACACACATCAAGAACAATATTTCTTGTACAAGTAATATCGAGGCGTGTATAAATCCAATAGGCTATATATCGAAGCAACTATAAGTTAAGTGGACTATATATGGAAGTATCGATGCTCAAGTAGACAATGTATCGAGGCCTGTGTTAACCAAGTGGACTATATATATTGAGGCAACTGAAAATCCAATGGATTATATATTCCAAGTGGACTATATATATTGAGGCAACTAAAAATCCAATGGATTATATATCAAGGAATCTGGTTGTCGAATGAACAATATAACAAGGCATCTATTAGTTTACTAGAATATATATCAAGCCATCCATTTGTCTTGTGGATTCTATATTGAGTCGTCTAATAGTATTGATGACTATATATCGAGGCAACATGAGCGAGTGGACTATGTATCGAGGCATCATATAGTCGAGTGGACTATATCAAGGCATCCATTAGATCGATGGGCTATGAATCGAGGCATCTATTAGTCATTTTTAATGTATATCGAGGCATTTATTAGACATGTTTACTATATATATCATGGGTAAGCTTTTCTCTTTCTGTCAGACCTTGTCCTTGTTGTATTTCTAATCTTGTGTTTGTGTGTTAAGAAGTGATAGATGTGTGCCTTAAAAGATTATGATAAGCTTTTCTCGTTGTGTCAGACCTTGTCCTTGTTGTATTTCAAGTGAACTTTTTTTAATTGGTTAACCATTGTTTTACTATGATGGTTTTGAAATGGGTTTGCATAAATCTATAGATGTTGTCTTGCGTCTGTTTTCTTTTCTTTCCTCACTCTCTCCCTCTAATTTTTTTCTGATGTATCGTAGGTGAAAAAAAAAAATCGTTCGGGAAGATATTTCTGGAGCTGATGATTTGACATTGGAGCAGATCCATCTTGTTGTTGGTACACTGGGCAAGGTAAGAGCATTGTTTTTGTTCAATGCGAATCAGTCCCTTTCAATTTATTATGAGAAACTTGTCTCATCTGACCTTTGATATACATTCTGTCAGAGAATATTATTGCATTCTTTTTTTAGGCTGATGTTGTCTGTGTTATTTGCTTAGCGGCTAGTGCTGTATTTCTGTTCTTTTTAAATTGTTGTCTTAGGTGATAGGCGGAGATTCCTTCTAAAAACCATTTTCCCAATTAAAGGGTTATAGTTAGTTTAGTAGATTGGTGCAACACTGGAAGTTACAGACTTCATTGTTGAAGTGGAGGCCTTTCTAAACTTGTGGGGAGAATATAACGAGTATAGTATCCAAATATAACATTGATAAGTCATTTATTAATCCAACATATTTTTCTAACAGTTCAATATTTAATCTATTTTGTAAAGTCGTCAATATTTTTTTCCTATTCACCTTTTTATCTTGTGTTTTAATTTTGATGAATCTTACTTGTGGGTTTTTTTTTTCTCTGTTTGTTTGGAAGGTCTGGCCATATGAGGAGTCTGATGAATATGGTTTTGTGCAAAGTCTCTTCCATATGATGCGTTCACTTTTCTCTTGTGAATTTGATTCCCTTAGTTCTGGCAAAGGTGTCAAATTGCTAAAGGTTGGGTAAGGTCTTTTTTATGGTTTTCAGGAAGATGAAATGAACTTTAACTTATGAAGTATCTAAAAGCTGAGTGTTTTATTTCCTAACCTTCTTCTGTTTTGGTTCTCGGGAATCAAAGAAACTCAGGACTTTACTTGATTGAGTTAAACTTTAAGCTCTTACTTGTACTTTCTAGTTACAAGGAAGTTTCTAAGATTGCCTGGTACTTCATACACATTGTTTTCTGGGAAAAAAACCTGTTGCTTAGTTTTGAATACTTTCAATGGGAATGAGTTATTGGAATTTGACTTTCTGGCATGGTTTTTTCAGGTTTCCGATGCATCCTCTGGCCATAGTTCTCCTGTTAGGCTTGAACAACCCTCTTTAGATTTACTTGGAACTCTCCTTAATTCTAGAACAAATACCCTTGAAAGAGCAGCTGAAGAAAGATCAGTGCTACTAAATAAGGTTCAACCATACAAGAGCTCGACATACATTTTGCTGCATTTGATTTCCTCCCTTCACATTGATTATCTAGGTTTAATAAGTCATTTGCTCGCTTTGTGGTTTTTCAGATTCAACATATTCATGAACTGTCGAGACAAGAGCTGGAAGAAATTATCGTCATGTGTATGGGTCAAGATAGTGTCTCATTATCAGGAGATGACATTCAGAGGAGGTGCTCTTTTTCTGATTATATTTTTTTTAATTTTGATGAATACTTGTATTAATTTGCTAAGAGTTTATGGATATGTTTAGGGTAATCGATAGCTAAATATGGAATGACTCTAACAGTCTTACAGAAGTATAAAGTACATATAGTTGTCTAGTTCTTTCATATTGTCGTATATGATTGGTTCTGGGCACCCTATCTATATAATTCTTCAGGAATGCTTCATTTAGTCTTCTAGACTGTTTTTATTTGGAGAGTAATTTTTTTCTCTATTGATTAATGCTATGTTGATTTTGTTTGCTTTTTTGTCATATTTTAATTTAATTTGATGTGCCTGCTTCAGTTTGTGAGAGGCAAGTAGTGATTAGAGAATCAACCGTTCATGTACAGTTTCCTAGAAGTTTAACATTTCATCTAATGTTCTGTATTTTCTTCAATAAAAGAACACGATGTAGCTCACGGTTAATAGTGGTCTTTCATTTGATCTTTGCAAATTCTATGGCGCATGAATTGTAGATGATGTAAGCTATTTTTTTGTTCAAAATGATTTTTTATTACACATCATGTATGCAATACAATACCAAGTTGCATGGTGTAATTGTACTTTGGTTTGTGGGTAAAACATCTTTTGAACTTGTACTGATTTGAGTGAGTCAAACCTTAAAGTTCTAATTTTATCAAAACACTGAACTTATATATGAGTGGTACAATCAAACAGCTTTTGTCTGCTCAGCTTTTTTTATATAATATTTGCCTATTTTTTTAGAAAAAATATTTATTGTTTGATTAGGGTATTGTTGTAGTTGGACGATGTCAATTTTTATGGATGTTGATTCTTGTGCTTATATTTAATATTTTTTTGACTGATTATGACATTTTGATGATAGGTTTGAATTTTTTTTCCCTACTTGAATTTATGAATGGGTTGTGTGTTTCTGTGGATGACATTGTGTTTTTGTGGGAAGTTTGAGATGTTTTTGTATTGGTTTTGGGTGATCTATCAGTTTATTTTTAGCCAACTTTATAATTCTATTTATACTCTCGAGAAGAGTACTAATTGAACCACTTATTCAAATCTAGGGTCCAATTTGATGTAATTAAAATTTTAAAGTGCAAAAGTTGACTCTCACTTAGGTAAAAGGGGTAATAAAATTATTTATTTCCCTTAGTATTTTAAAATTGTGTTGAGTTTGGTTTCTTCTGTCTTTTAATTTTATTTTCTTTCTACCCTTGATTATGTTAAATAGTTTTTTTGTTAGTAAAGAATTACAATTTCCCCTCCAAATGGAAGTATTAAGAATAGACAACTCCCAAATCTCTTCCCAAGATTTGGAAGTATTTACCCCCATCACACCCGGCTTATTTTTCTTGTAATGAACAATGGATATATTGCACTTCTTGATGTTGGCAGGTTATAAAAAAATATTT
Organism: Gynostemma pentaphyllum; assembly: GCA_028015215.1. Taxonomy (NCBI): domain Eukaryota; kingdom Viridiplantae; phylum Streptophyta; class Magnoliopsida; order Cucurbitales; family Cucurbitaceae; genus Gynostemma; species Gynostemma pentaphyllum. The sequence goes on along the minus strand of CM051345.1, from coordinate 22,137,941 downwards.
TCAGGACATGACCGCTCCTATAGTTAAACAATGATTACTTGTGTAAAAAAAGAGGTGGATTTTCTCATGTTGTGTTGTCTTTGATTATTATTATTATTATTATTATTATTTTTGCTTGGCAGCTCTATTATTCCTGATGGCAATAAAAATATTAAAACTAGTTCATATCATGCCGAGTCGACGCAAGACAGGACATTGCTTCACAGTGTGGAAAGTTGATTTCTATCTTAGGAAAGGCTTGAGTTGCTTAGTGAGGTATATGCTTCTTTTTGTGTGTATATATTTATATTTGTTGATGGTTGTGGATGCTTGAACTGAATTGTGGGACAATAATTAATTTCATCAACTGTCTTTAGCCCTTGCAATGTTTAGGATTTAAAAATTCATACATAATCAATAGCTAATGTAAACGACGTTTGAAGTCATCTTAAAAAATGTTTGAATAGATTTCTTGCACCTTTAATCACTGGTTTAATTCATGATTGTTTTCGATAATTTTCTTTCTACGATGGTTCTTCCCACTTAATCACTGTTGTCATTTTTGTTAAACACTTTTATATACTCATGGTTTAGATTTTTTTTACATCATGTTCCCATTGGTGCTCATGCATAAAGAGTTTGTTTTGATGTAGCAAAAAAAAAAACATGTAATTGGAGCATTGATTGTTGGAAATTCCAACAACGAAGAAAATGCTAGAAAGGCCATTGATGCAGCTAGGAGATTGAGAAAGCTTTTATCTAATGGAGATAAAACAGAGGATGGATTAATAATGATCGGAGCAGTTGCGGATTTCAATTCGACGGATATTCTGTTTTTTGTTTCAGAATCTGAAAATTCCTTGAGATTGGATTATGTTACTTCTGTTGTATATGAAAATAATCCAGAAAGATATATTTGGGAGAGTGGTTGTGTGCTTCAGTGCGAATTACCGATTAATTTACCGCTGTATATTCCTCTCAATAATCCATCAGATGTTGAGAAGAGGTTCATCCATGCCATTGAATCAGTTGTTTCCAAGTTGCGTGACCCACAGGTCGTATATCTAGCGGAAACATTACGTAAAAACTCCATAGAAGATCCCCTTCCGGTCACTCTACGTGGTTCACAAATGGATTTCCATGTCAATCTCTCAAATTTTAAGCTTTTGACTGAAGACAGCCAGAATGATAGGTCATTGCCATGTGCACACTTCTGTTCAAAAAGTAAAATTGAGTCCACAGTGTTTGCTTTGGAGAATGCAGATATTGTCCATGTAAGTGTTCTACTAAATAGCTCAGAGAAATCTCAAAAATCTGGTGCACCAGTCGTGGAGTACTTGCCAGCTTGTGGACACAGCCAAACTTTTGGTTGTTGATTTCAGGGTAGAAGTTCTCTGTTATGTTCCCAAGTCTTTTCCATTGGCATATGCTGTTTCAACATTAGTTATTCCTGGTTTAGTTGATCAATTAAACTCACTGAAGAGTGCAATCTTACCCAAACTCTTAAAGCAACTACCTCAGCTAGTACCAAATCATTTTTGTCCTCCTGGAATTTTGCATCCGATAACTGTTATTTATGAACTCACTTATGGGGAGACTGAAATGAAGCAAGTTGAGCTGCGAAAAGCCCTACACTTAAGGTTGGGATTACCTTTTGATCGTCCTGTGCTAAGAATTGCCAATGCCTTGGATTTCTCTGGTAGGAAGGACGGTTCGACTCAAAAGGGTCCCTTTTTTCTCAAAGATGTCCATACCTGGCATTCCGAGCGGTGGTGTTTCGGTGGCAACATGTCTCCTGGTTCAAGGGTCGTATGAGTACTATCATTATCTTCAAGAGGGTTTTAATGACTCGGCTGGGGTTGTGCCTACCGCTCCTGGCAAACTATCATTTCGTGGTTCAAGCCAGATTACACATCCATAGACGTTCCCTCACATAGGGAAATACAAGAAGCACTGGTGGAGATTGGCGACGAAGATGCTTCATTTATTGGGTCACGTGAATGGATTGGCGCCATTGAATTGAGCTTTGTATTGGACAAATTACTCGGCGTGAGTTGCAAAATTATAAATGTCATGTCTGGGGCCGAACTTCCTGAAAAATGTAGAGAATTGGCCTCACACTTTGAGAACCAAGGAACTCCTATAATGATTGAAGGTGGCGTTCTTGCTTATACGCTCTTGGGAGTCGACTACGATGAAGCAAGCGGCGATTGTGCCTTTTTATATCTGGATCCTCATTATACAGAACCGATGAAGTCAAGAAAATCGGAAGTGGAGGGTGGTGTGGATGGAAAAAAGCTGTTGATAGCAAAGGGAAGAATTTCTTCTTACATGATAAGTTTTATAATCTTCTACTTCCACAAAGGCCAAATATGGTTTAATTATGACTTTTAAAAAAAATGTTATACAGCAAAAAAAAAAAAAGCTGCTGTAATGGTTCATGCTATGATTACTTATAATACCGTGTGATTCAGAATTGCTAATTTTGATCCCCTTATTTCTTGCATTGCAGTGTCCAACAACAATCAATCCTTTTTTTTGGAGATCAGCCATTCTGGGGTGAGCGTGTAAATGATAGAAGAGTTGGTCCTCCACCCATCCCAGTCGAAGAGTTCTCACTCACCAAGTTGGTTGATGCTATAAAATTTATGCTAGATCCCAAGGTAATTTCAGTTATTAAAAAAAACTTTTATCTATTTATCTATTATTTTTTAAGAGACGATTTAATTGATAAATGAAAGGCGAGATTGTGTTGATTTTCCTTTTGTTGTCAAATTACGAGAATGTGAATTTCTACTTGTATAGTTGTATTTGTATTATGGACAAATTGATAACTTCTTATTTGCGTATTTGTATTGTGGACGATGACAAGCTGCAACCTGGACGTCCCCGTTTATGTCTCTTTGCCCCAATTGCTGTGTTTTGTGCCATTCTAATTTTGGAATTGGCCCTTCTCTTATTCTCTGTGGGGGAAATTGTTCTCTATGTTTAACTGGAATGGCCCCCAGCTTTTTGGTTTCCTCCAAGGTTTATTATGCGGAGTTTACCTTAAGAAGAAAGCCCGGGTCCTTTGGTAACGCGGTTCGTGTGATCACTTGGTTGATTTGGTGGGAAAGGAATAATCGGGTGTTCAATGACGTTTCTTTAGATGTTAATTTTTTATGGTAGCAGGCTATTAGGTTTACCTCCCTTTAGGCTCCTAATCATAAGGCTTTTTGTAATTATTCGCCGTCGGTTATTGCCCCCAACTGGAGGAATTTTTTGTAATCCTTGGGGTGCCCCTTTTCTTGTTTCCCTTTTCATTCATCAATGAAATGTGTCTTATCCAAAAAAATAAGTTTACAAGATATGTATAAGTTTGGCAGAATACTATGGTGAAAAAGAAAGAGAGAGCTTACACTTGAATTAAAACCTATAATTAATAAGGAAAAGACACGTTATGAAATTGATTATTATTCCTTGGGGTGCCCATGTTCTTGTTTCTCTTTTCATTCATCAATGAAATGTGTCTTATCCAAAAAAAATTATTATTCCAGGTTAAGGAGTCTGCCATCGATCTTGCCAAAGGCCGTGAAGAATGAGGATGGAGTAGAAGGAGCTTTCTTTAAGCATTTTCCTAGGCAAAAGCCAGAAGAGAAGTTAGAAACAGGCGAGTCAACCGTTCTCTCGCTACGTAGGTGTTTTGGCTGTTCTTGATTTTATGCAGTGGAAAATATCATCTTATACCTATCCTAATTGATACAGCTGCCATGCCCTTGTTGTGAAACATAAACAACTGCCAATGGCAGTGTGGAATGTAAGAGGTAAATGTTTATAATCTCTCTCTCGTGGCTTCGAATGACGAAGATCATTTCTTTTTGTTGCTATCGGTTTTCATTACAAGACATTAGCGGTTTAAACCCATCCCTTCCCGACCTTTAAGTGTAAATTTGTTGACCCTTTTATTGATTTGATTGTAAAGTAGATTTGTGCATGTTTGTTAGATGATTTATTATATTTTATTTTATGTTTTCTGAAAACAAGGTGTTTGATAAAATTGTGTTTCGTCGTTACCGAGGCACATTCCATATCTCCCTCAAACTTCCTGACCGCCAACTCCTACTACTTGTTTGGCTTAAAAACTCATCTCCCGTTAAAGCCATAGACGTTTTATAAATCAAACAATATAATATCACGTAAAACTCACCTTATGAATCAGTATATATAAAAGGAAAAAAAACTTCAAATAAACTAATTACCCTTTCTTTTGACTAGTCCGACAAGAGCACAAAATGAGAATGTTGGGGAACAGTTTCAAAGAATACATGATGATATGAACCAAGGAAGCTTACATGATATGAATCATGGAACGTCACAAATATCTCAAGGATCAATCTCAAGATCAAAGTTCAAGACAAGCATAAAACATCCATTACAAGCCTACATGAGAAAAGTCAAGACAAGCTTTGAAGATCTGAGCATGGAGGCTATGGAAGAGGACTTGATGAACTTTAATCTATGGTAAATGCATTTGGAGGAAGGTTATTGAAGACTTGTTCAACCAGAAATGAAGATGAGAGCTAATTTGGAAAGTTGCATCACTTTTGCAAACTTTCCTTATTTGGACCACTTTCCATATTTGTTCCCGAACTTGTCATATATGATGTCCACGAATTTACAATGTATTTGGACATGTTTTAGGCCTTTATTTATCAGTTTTAATGCTTAGAATAGTTTAGGAATGATATAATATCTTCTAGGGCAAAACTTTCCTAAAATGCACCAAATGCACTTAAGGAAAGATTTGGCAGATTTTGAGCCTCCTTGTAATCCGAATTTCCTTGTTGTTTTTAGGGTTTCTTTGGCTATTTAAAGCCTCATTTGTAACCCTAAACATAAAGAATTAATATGATAGAAAATGGCTTTGTTTTGCTTATTGCTTGGTTGATTTTACCTTGCATTTTGTAGCCTTGTTCTAGGTTGCATGTTTTAGAAACATTCAAGCATGAATTGATCTATTGTGTTTGTGGATTGCTTCAATCTTGAAATAAGAACAAGTTCTCTTATTTCAAGATCATAGATCATTGGAATAATCTTTCTCTTCTTTGTTTCCAAGGGTTTTACCTTATTGTTTATCGGGGTTTTAGGATTTGCATCTAGGGGTTCTTTGTGCTTTCAAAGGGTTTCTATTTCAATTTCCTAGGGTTTCATATCATTTGGTATCAGAGCTTAGGCTCGAGGGAAGATTTCTATCTTGCTTGCTTTCTTGTTATTTTAATTTTTATTGTCTTGTTCTTCGTTCATCGAAAATTTCAGAAAAAAAAAAAAAAAAAAAAACTGTTCCAGAATTTTCTTCTTTAGCTACTGTTTTTGTTCTTTTTCGTATAGTTTCAATCCGAATCTTTGAAAATCATAAACTACAAAAGTATTTATCTTTGAGTCTTCATTATTTGGTATTCAGAAAAGTTTGTGAAAAAAAAAAGTGGAAGATTGAGAAAAAAATAGATCTTCGCAGACTGTCGGATTGTCCAGAAAATTAAAAAAAAAAAAAAAGTGTTCTTGCTTGATTTGTTGAAGTTTCTGGAAAAAAAGTGGTTTGTGTTCGTATTTTTCTTGAAGAGTTCATCTTAAACTCATCATTTATGCATCTTGAATCCCAAATTATCAAGTTGAATGAGCCAAAGTTGTTTGTTTCCTAAAAAGCTAGAACTTACCATAAATAGCCAAAACTGTTTTTGGAAAGTATCAAATCTGTCCCATATTTGATTATATGCATCTTTTGCTTTAGGAAAGTCTTATTTTCTGATTCAAAACACTTTAGGGAAATCTTAACTCGAATTTTTCTCTTTTAGGAAAGTTTATTCTTGCTTGTTTTCTTTCTTATTCTTTCCTTGTTACAAAAATACACCATTTGAGAAATCTGTCCTTTTATTTCTCTAGCCACCCAAGCTGATTGTTTCTTATTTCTTTATTGATACTTTTTACAAATATCATTAGTATCTTATTTGTTTGATAGTTGCTAAAGTGTGCTAATAGTTCAAGGTTACATTTAGGCCCTAAAATCTGTTTTGAGTGCAAACACGAGAGAACAAACATCATCGAGTGTAAACACTTAGGGAGTGATTGAGAGGTCCTATTTTTTATTATTAACCTTTTTATTTGCAGCAATGTATCATGAAAGGTTTGATCAAATGAGAAGTAAGAGTTTTCGAGAGGTAGAACAGACCCGGAGCCAAAATAGAGAGGTTTATCATGGAGGGATGGAGCATAGAAGCTTAAGAGGTGATAAGCTCAAGTTAAATACTTTCTTTGGGAGTTCTAACCAAGAGGAATACTTGCAATGGGAGATAGAAACCGAGCATTTCTTTGATTACAACAATTATAGTGAGGAAAGAAAGGTAATGCTTGCTATTTCCAATTTCACTAATAATGCTCATGTTTGGTGGTCTCAATTGAAAGTGAAACTAAGGAGGGAGAGGAAACGACCAATAGAAACATGGTATGATCTTAAGTGCCATATGAGAAGGAGATTTGTTTCAAGACAACATCAAGAGCATCTTGTGCAAATGTTGGATAAGCTAATTCAAGGATGTAAAAGTGTGGATGAATACTACATGGAGATGAATTCTCAAAAAGAAAAGAGTGAAAAAGAAATTATTGAAATAAGTGAGCCAAAAGAAAGAGAGATGAGTGATGAAAAAGAAACTAGTGAGTCAAAAGAAAGAGAGATGAGAAAAAAAGAAAGAGAGTTTGAAAAGAAAGAGTGTAATGATAGTGAAAAGAAAGAGTGCTTTGAGATTACAAAGTGTGAGACATTTGAGTGTTGTGATAAAAAACAGAGTCAACTGGAGAGTGAGAGCTTGAAAGTTAGATTAAGTGAGGCTAGGAATGAAATCTACCAACCTACATTTGTACTTTTATACAAAGAGGTTTATTTTACACTTAACCCATCTTTGCCTAGTATGTTTGTTGAGTTTTTGCAGGAATTCAAAAGGTTGTTTCCTAATGAGATGCCTAGTAATTTGTCATCAATGAAAGGCATAAAACATCATGAAGACAACATTCAAGGGGCTGCCATACTCAATAAACCACAATCTCACATGATTCAATGCATGGAAAATCGGGTAAACACATCCATGATAAAGTATCCTAACCCTATTTTTGATGAAATGCATATTAATTGTTTGCTTGCTAAAATTGGTATCAATTCTGAATTTTTACAGCATGAAATGAATTTCATTGATAATTATACATCTTGTGCTAAGACTTACTTTCTTGATAATTTCCAAATTGAAAAAGTTGATTTGCTTACTAATTTTGATGATGTACATAATGTTTTACATGATTCTTGTTTAATTGATCAAATGATTTTGCATAATTATCACTCACTCGAAAAGAATGTTCGGTTTGTTTCATATAAGTCTAAGGATGATTGTAGTGTTAGATCTTTGTTAATGTTACCATATTATAAGAAGATTTATGAGATTGACTATGGTCCATGCATCTCTAAGTCTTCCTTGCTATTTCAAGTAACTAACAATCTTGTGAGCTTTGATGATGTTTGTCCTAAGATAGGTCATTTCAAGAAATTACAAAAACTAGATAAGACAATGGACACACAATTGCTAAGAAAAGAGAAGATATCAAGGAAGATAATGGTTTTTGACCCGGGAGGTGTTAACTTGAAAGGAGAAGGAAGGATACCCATGTTGCTGTTCTTGTTGAAAATAGATGATACACGAGGTACGTATGCTTTAGGTGCTTTTATTTCTGTTATTAACTTAAGTTTTTGCATTGTAGGTAATGTTTTAGATTCGAGGACGAATCCTTTTCAAGAGGGAGGGGATGATATGAATCATGGAACGTCACAAATATCTCAAGGATCAATCTCAAGATCAAAGTTCAAGACAAGCATAAAACATCCATTACAAGCCTACATGAGAAAAGTCAAGACAAGCTTTGAAGATCTGAGCATGGAGGCTATGGAAGAGGACTTGATGAACTTTAATCTATGGTAAATGCATTTGGAGGAAGGTTATTGAAGACTTGTTCAACCAGAAATGAAGATGAGAGCTAATTTGGAAAGTTGCATCACTTTTGCAAACTTTCCTTATTTGGACCACTTTCCATATTTGTTCCCGAACTTGTCATATATGATGTCCACGAATTTACAATGTATTTGGACATGTTTTAGGCCTTTATTTATCAGTTTTAATGCTTAGAATAGTTTAGGAATGATATAATATCTTCTAGGGCAAAACTTTCCTAAAATGCACCAAATGCACTTAAGGAAAGATTTGGCAGATTTTGAGCCTCCTTGTAATCCGAATTTCCTTGTTGTTTTTAGGGTTTCTTTGGCTATTTAAAGCCTCATTTGTAACCCTAAACATAAAGAATTAATATGATAGAAAATGGCTTTGTTTTGCTTATTGCTTGGTTGATTTTACCTTGCATTTTGTAGCCTTGTTCTAGGTTGCATGTTTTAGAAACATTCAAGCATGAATTGATCTATTGTGTTTGTGGATTGCTTCAATCTTGAAATAAGAACAAGTTCTCTTATTTCAAGATCATAGATCATTGGAATAATCTTTCTCTTCTTTGTTTCCAAGGGTTTTACCTTATTGTTTATCGGGGTTTTAGGATTTGCATCTAGGGGTTCTTTGTGCTTTCAAAGGGTTTCTATTTCAATTTCCTAGGGTTTCATATCATTACAAGTGGCGGAGTTGCATTCATTACAATCCAATTTCATGTCAACTCAAACTTCAAGCTTAGTTCAATAAATGAAATTCAAGTTCAAGATTAGTTCAATAAATGCAAGTCAAGTTCAAGCCTAGTCCATTGAATGCAAGTCAAGTTCGAACTCAAGTTCATTTAATGCAACCGAAGATCATTTAATGCATTCAATGCAACTCTAGGCTTCATGAAGACATCCACACATGGTGAAACGTTTTTTACCAAGCTTAAAGACACTTAAATATCAGATTTTAGGTGATTTAAACATGGAGGTTACAAGGATTTAAAGACTAGCTATGTGCATTAAGTTTACTAGCCGTTAGCATTAAATTAACTAGCTGTTTTTGCTTTAATTTTGTAACCTTTTGTTCTTTATGTCTTGAAACGTTTTTGGCTTTGTTTGTAGGCTATATAAAGCCATTCTAATATCATTTGTAATCAGATCATGAATGAATTAAAAATCCAAAGTCTCATTGAGAGCTTTTTCTTGAATTGTTGTGAGTTGTTCAACTTTTCATCTTGTCATTCCTTGTGTTTAGGGTGGCTGTAGAATCAAGCCATTAGGATTGATCATTCTAATTTGGTGGATTGATTCGAATCTAAAACAAGAAATCCAATTCTTATCTTTAGATCATTGATCATAAGGATAATCATTTTCTAGCCTTTTTCCTTGGGTTGTTTCAAATGACATATGTGGGTTCTTTGGTTGTGATCTTTTTGGGTCCTTAGTTAAGTTTAAGGGTTCTTAAAGCATTTCGAAGGGGTTTTCGTATCACCAAAGGTTTTCCACTAAGTTGTTCTCATGATTTGGTCCATCCTAAAGTTCCAAATGGAGGAACCTCTTCTTTGGGAATCCTGTTTGGACCAAAATATCGAAAGAGGATCCGAACAACTACAAAAACTTGTTTGTAATTGAAAAGCTTGTTTCAAATATTTGTTTCACTCTTCAGACCATATTGATACCAAAGAACTAAGGTTTCCCACTTGTGAAAGTTTTTGATATGAATCATAACACTTCACTTATTCATGGAAAGCTAGAAGATGGAGCTAATGTGGCAAATGATCAAGGGGAGCTAAATCTGCCAATTGGGCCAATAACAAGATTAAAGAAAAAGAAATTGAAGTTAGCTTTGATTCAACATGTCCAAACATATTTGAAGGAAACCAAAGAGGAAATCCTAGAAATGAAGGGTTTAACATACAATTTGCGGACAATTCAACTACAAAAAGATTCACAAGCTCAAAATTGTCCATTCGAAGACCTTTCCTAAAATCTGGGAAAATCCCTAACATTTAGGAAATGGATCCCTAAATTTTAGGCCATGTCACACTTTCCATTTCTAGATACTTTATGTTGAGAGCTTAAAGATGATGTAAAGAAATGGAAGATCCAAGTAGTGTAGGTTTGTTAAATATACAATTTAAATTTTCTAGAGTAGGTTTATTTTTTTTTTGATGACTCATCATGGTGATGTCATGATGAGATCATCCTTATCAGCTTTTTATCTCATATTTTCGAATTTAGTGTCATATTAGAAGTAGGAGACTTTACTTTTTGCCTATTTAAAGGCATCCTTATTCATTAATAAAGGCAGCTTATCATTATTCAAGAAAAGTTGCTTATTTGCATGATTTGGCTTAGAAGACCATTCTCTTCTTCATCTTTTGTAATTTTTGCTTAGGATTGCATGTTTTAGAGCATTAAAAAAATTATGATCACATTGTTTTTGGAGTGTTCGAATCTTGGGGTAAGAAGTCATTCTTGTTTCAAGATCATAGATCATAAAGATAGCCTAATTCCTTAACTCTTTCCTTTTAGTTTTTACTACTGATTTTGTGGTGATATGAATCATGGAACCTCACAAAAGGCTCAAGGACCAATCACAAGTTCAAAGATCAAGAGTAGCATTGAACATCCATTTACAAGCCTACATTAGCAAAGTCAAGACAAGCTTCGAAGATCCGAGCATGGGGGCTAACAAAGAAGACTTGATGCACATTAATCAATGAAAAATGCATTTGGAAGAAGAGAATTTAAGACTTGTTCAATCAGAAATGAAGAGAAGAGCAAATTAGGAAAGTTGCATCGCTTTTGCAAACTTTCCTTATTTGGACCACTTTCCATATTTGTTCCCGAACTTGCCATATATGATGTCCACGAATTTACAATGTATTTGGACATGTTTTAGGCCTTTATTTATCAGTTTTAATTCTTAGAATAGTTTAGGAATGATATAATATCTTCTAGGGCAAAACTTTCCTAAAATGCACCAAATGCACTTAAGGAAAGATTTGGCAGATTTTGTGCCTCCTTGTAATCCGAATTTCCTTGTTATTTTTAGGGTTTCTTTGGCTATTTAAAGCCTCATTTGTAACCCTAAATATTAAGAATTCATATGATAGAAAATAGCTTTGTTTTGCTTATTGCTTGGTTGATTTTACCTTGCATTTTGTAGCCTTGTTCTAGGTTGCATGTTTTAGAAACATTCAAGCATAACTTGATCTATTGTGTTTGTGGATTCTTTCGATCTTGAAATAAGAACAAGTTCTCTTATTTCAAGATATTAGATCATTGGAATAATCTTCTTCTTCTTCGTTTCCAAGGGTTTTACCTTATTGTTCATTGGGGTTTTAGGATTTGCATCTAGGGGTTCTTTGTGCTTTCAAAGGGTTTCTACTTCAATTTCCTAGGGTTTCATATCATGTGGGTTCTTGTTTCTTCATCTAGGGTTCTTCTTTTGAAGGGTTCTTTGTAAGTTTCCAAGGGTTTTCATACCAGTTTTCTTTGTGATTTGGTCCATCCTAAAGATCCAAATGGAGGAACCTCGTCTTTGGGAATCCGCTTTGGACCAAAATATCGAAAGAGGATCTGAACCACTCCAAAAACTTGTTTGTAGTTGAAAAGCTTGTTTCAAAACACTTGTTTCACTCTCCGGACCATATTGATACCAAAGACCTAAGGTTTCCCACTTGTCAAAATCTTCCTCGTGATTTGGTCTATCCTAAATATCCAAATGGAGGAACCTCTTCTTTGGGAATCCTCTTTGGACCAAAATATCGAAAGAAGATTCGAAAGACTCCAAAAACTTGTTTGTAATTGAAAGCTTCTTTTCAAGTACTTGTTTCACTCTCTTGACCAAATTGAATCAAGACCAAAGGTTTTCCACTTCTCAAAATTGTTCTCATGATTTGGTTCATCCAAAAGATCCAAATGGAGGAACCTCGTCTTTTGGAATCCACTTTGGACCAAAATATCGAAAGAGGATCCGAACCACTCCAAAAACTTGTTTGTAATTAAAAACTTGTTTCAAAGTACTTGTTTCACTCTGCAGACTATATTGATACCAAAGACCTAAGGTTTCCTATTTGTCAATGTTTTCCTTGTGATTTGGTTCATCCTAAAGATCCAAATGGAGGAACCTCTTCTTTGGGAATCCTCTTTGGACCAAAATATCGAAAGAGGATCCGAACCACTATAAAAACTTGTTTGTAATTGAAAAGCTTGTTTCAAAGTACATGTGTCACTCTTCGGACCATATTGATACAGAATACCTAAGGTTTCCCACTTTTCAAAGTTTTCCTCGTTATTTGGTCCATCCTAAAGATCCAAATGGAGGAACCTCTTCTTCGGAATCCTCTTTGGACCAAAATTTCAAAAGAGGATCCGAACCACTCCAAAAACTTGTTTGTAATTTTAGCTTGTTTTAAAGTACTTGTTTCTCTCTTCGGACCATATTGATAACAAGACCTAAGGTTTCCCACTTGTCAAAGTTTTCCTCGTTATTTGGTCCATCCTAAAGATCCAAATGGAGGAACCTCTTCTTTGGGAATCCTCTTTGGACAAAAATTTCGAAAGAGGATCCGAACCACTCCAAAAACTTGTTTGTATTTGAAAAGCTTGTTTGAAAGTACTTATTTCACTCTCTAAACCAAATTGAATCAAGACCTAAGGTTTCCCACTTGTCAAAGTTGTGCTCATGATTTGGTCCATCCTAAAGATCCAAATGGAGGAACATCTTCTTTGGGAATCCTCTTTGGACCAAAATATCGAAAGAGGATCCGAACCACTCCAAAAACTTGTTTGTAATTGAAAAGCTTGTGATAGGAATCATGGAACATCACAAATAGCTCAAGAATCAATTTCAAGATCAAAGTTCAAGATAAGCATAAAAACATCCATTACAAGCCTACATGAGAAAAGTCAAAACAAGCTTTGAATATCCGAGCATGGAGGCTATGGAAGAGGACTTGATGAACTTCAATCTATGGAAAATGCATTTTGAAGAAGAGTATTGAAGACTTATTAAATCAGAATTGAAGAGAAGAGCTAATTAGGAAAGTTGCATCACTTTTGCAAACTTTCCTTATTTGGACCACTTTCCATATTTGTTCCCAAACTTTCCATATTTGTTCCCATACTTTCCATATATGGTTCCAAAAAATTTATCATGTATTTAGACATGTTGTAGGCCTTTTATGTTCAGTTTATATGTTTGGAAAGGATTAGGAAAGATATTATTCTCTAGAAAAGATTTTCCACAAAATCCGCCAATTTTATATAAGGCAAGTTTTGGGTAGATTTTGTGCTCCTTGGAATCCGAATTTGCTAGCTTTTTTTTAGGGTTTCTTTGCCTACTTAAAGGCCTGATTTGTAACCCTAAAGACTAAGAATTAATATGATAGAAAATAGCTTTGTTTTGCTTATTGCTTGGTTGATTTTACCTTGCATTTTGTAGCCTTGTTCTAGGTTGCATGTTTTAGAAACATTCAAGCATAACTTGATCTATTGTGTTTGTGGATTGTTTTGATCTTGAAATAAGAACAAGTTCTCTTATTTCAAGGTATTAGATCATTGGAATAATCTTTCTCTTCTTGTGTTCCAAGGGTTTTACCTTATTGTTCATCGGGGTTTTAGGATTTGCATCTAGGGGTTCTTTGTGCTTCAAAGGGTTTCTATTTAAATTCTAGGGTTTCATATCATTTGGTATCAGAGCTTAGGGTCAAGGGAAGATTTCTATCTTACTTGCTTTCTTGTTAGTTTATTTTTTGTTTTCTTGTTTCGTTCTTCGTTCATCGAAAATTCCAGAAAAAAAAAAGCTGTTCCAGAATTTCCTTATATGGCTACTGTTTTTGTTCTTTTTCGTATAGTTCCTTTCCGATTCTCAGAAAATCGTCAACTAGAAAAGTGTTTATATTTCTGTCGTGCTTATTTTTTATTCAGAAACATTTGTCGAAACAAAAGTGGAAGATTGAGAAAATATAGATCTTCGCAGACTGTCGGATTGTGCAGAAAATTGTTATAAAAAAAAGTGTTCTTGCTATTTGCTTGAGTTTCTGGAAAAAATTGTTTAGTGTTCTTATTGTTCTTGAAGAGTTCATCTTAAACTCATCATTTATGCATCTTGAATCTGAAATTATCAAGTTGAATGAGTCAAAGTTGTTTGTTTCCTAAAAAGCATAAATAGCAAAAACTGTTTTAGGAAAGTTTCAAATCTGTCCCATATTCAAATATATGCATATCTTTCTTAAGGAAAGTCATATTTTCTGATCCAAATTGCTTTAGGGAAGTCTAATTTCGAATTTTTCTCTTTTAGGAAAGTTTATTCTTGCTTGTTTTCTTTCTTATTCTTTCCTTGTTACAAAAATACACCATTTGAAAAATCTGTCCTTTTATTTCTCTTGCCACCCAAGCTGATTGTTTCTTATTTCTTTATTGATACTTTTTACAAATATCATTAGTATCTTAGTTGTTTGATAGTTGCTAAAGTGTGCTAATTGTTCAAGGTTACATTTAAGCCCTAAAATCTGTTTTTTGAGTGCAAACACGAGAGAACGAACATCATCGATTGTAAACACTTAGGGAGTGATTGAGAGGTCCTATTTTTATTACTAACTTGTTTACTTGCAGCAATGTATCTTGAAATTGATCAAAAGAGGAGTAATAGATGTTGAGAGAGAGAACATACTCAGAGGGAAAATAGAGGTGTTCATCATGAAGGGATGGAGCATAGAAGCATAAGAGGTGATAAGCTCAAGTTACCTACTTTCCAAGGAAGATCAAATCCAGAGGTTTACTTAATATGGGAAAGAGAGGTGGAGCTTTGTTTTGAAGAACATCCATATAGTAATTCAAAGAAGGTACAACTTATAACCACTCAATTTTGTGATTATGCACTAACATGGTGGAAACAATTGGTGAACGATAGGAAAAGAAGAACTTTGGAGGATCCAATTGAAACTTGGTGTGAACTCAAATACATCATGAGGAAACGATTTGTACCAAGCCGATTTCAAAGAGACCTTGAGGAAATGTTCGAAGATCTTACACAAGGAAACATGAGCGTTTGTGAGTACTACAATGAGTTTAAATATCTCATGGCTAGGGCTAATATTGAGGAAGATGAAGAGATGACTATGGCATGGTTCTTGAGGAAATGTTCGAAGATCTTACACAAGGAAAAGCTTGTTTCAAAGTTTCACTCTTTGGACCATATTGATACCAAAAACCTAAGGTTTCCCACTTGTCAAAGTTGTCCTCATGATTTGGTCCATCCTAAAGATCCAAATAGAGGAAATCCTCTTTGGACCAAAATATCGAAAGATGATCCGAACCACTTCAAAAACTTGTTTGTAATTGAAAACCTTGTTTCAAAGTTCTTGTTTCACTCTTCAGAACATATTTATACCAAAGACCTAATGTTTCCCACTTGTCAAAGTTGTCCTCATGATCTGGTCCATCCTAAAGATCCAAATGGTGGAACCTCTTCTTTGGGAATCCAGTTTGGACCAAAATTTCGAAAGAGGATCCGAACCACTTCAAAAACATGTGATATGAATCATAACATTTCACTTACTCATGGAAAGCTAGAAGATGGAGCTAATGTTGCAAATGATCAAGGGGAGCTAAATCTGCCAATTGGGCCAATAACAAGATCAAAGAATAAGAAATTGAAGCTAGCTTTGATTCAACATGTCCAAACATATTTGAAGAAAATCAAAGAGGAAATCCTAGAAATGAAGGGTTTAACATACAACTTTTGGACAATTCAACTAGAAAAAGATTCACAAGCTCAAATTGTCCATTTGAAGACTTTTCCTGAAATTTAGGAAAATCCCTAAAATTTAGGAAATGGATCCCTAAATTTTAGGCCATGTCACACTTTCCATTTCTAGATACTTTATGTTGAGAGCTTTAAAATGATGTAAAGATATGGAAGATCCAAGTAGTGTAGGTTTATTAGATATGCAATTTAAATTTCCTAGAGTAGGTTTAATTTTTTTGATGACTCATCATGGTGATGTCATGATGAGATCATCCTTATCAGCTTTTTATCTCATATTTTCGAATTTAGTGTCATATTAGAAGTAGGAGACTTTACTTTTTGCCTATTTAGAGGCATCCTTATTCATTAATAAAGGCAGATTATCATTATTCAAGAAAACTTGCTTATTTGCATGTTTTGGCTTAGAAGACCATTCTCTTCTTCATCTTTTGTAATTCTTGCTTAGGATTGCATGTTTTAGAGCATTAAAACAATTCTGATCACATTGTTTTTGGAGTGTTCGAATCTTGGGGTAAGAAGTCATTCTTGTTTCAAGATTATAGATCATAAAGGTAGCCTAATTCCTTAACTCTTTCCTTTGAGTTTTTACTACTGATTTTGTGGGTTCTTGTTTCTTCATCTAGGGTTCTTCTTTTGAAGGGTTCTTGGTAAGTTTCCAAGGGTTTTCATATCATTTGGTATCTGAGCTTAGGCTCTAAGGGTAGGTATTGTCAATTTGGGGTTCTCTACACACTATAGGGGGTTTCAAATTACAACTTGTTCTTAGTTACAAAATTCTTGAAATCTGATTGTTCATGTGTGTTCTTCATGTTCTTCATGTGTTCTTGAGTGAAATATCCTATTTGAATACTTGAATTTGTTAGTACATTTGTTTGATAAAAGGGAGCAACTAAAATAACAAAACAAAACCCTAGTTGCTAAATTGTGTTTTGCATCAATCTAAATAAAGGGGGAAACCAACGAAATTTTGATTGTTCTTCTTTGTTTTTGATAAATCCAGATTAAAAAAAAATGATTTGTGTTTTGAAGGACTTATCTTATCTTATCTTATCTTATCTAATCTTATCTCATCTCATCTCATCTCATCTTATCTAACCTTATCTTATCTCATCTCATCTCATCCTATCTTATCTAACCTCCTTATCTTATCTCATCTTATCTTATCTTATCTAACCTTATCTCATCTCATCTCATCTTATCTTATCTTATCCATAACCTTATCTCATCTTATCTTATCCAAATTTCGTGTTCTTTTTTTTCATTCCACTTCATTTTTCGTGCACTTTAAGATTAATTTGGTTTTAGGGTTGTTTGAATGCTTTATTTACGTGTTAACTAGCAAGATTGCAGCCAAGCATATTGAGTAAGTGAGAGCATTTTCAGCGAGTGTAAACACGAGTGAACTACATATCATTGAGTGCAAACACTTAGGGAGTGCTTGTCAGGTCCATTACATAATTTTTTTTTTAGTACTAACTTTCTTGGCAGCGATGGAGAATGAAGAAGAGAAAATAATAGCACGTAATGAACCTAGAAGGGAAGAAAACCAATTGGACAGAATTGAACAAATGCTTGCAACTCTCTCGACACGTGTTCAAGTTCTGGAAACAAGGGAGCAAAATCCACCTAGAGTTGAACAAAACTTGTTGCAAAATGTTCTCTGAGAGCAACAAATCCGAGGAAATTTGAGGGCTCAACGGGCTAGGGACGAGGACATTCAGCAATATCTTGAGGATGAAGGTTATGAAGATGAAGAGGAGATTCCTAGGGTTCAACAAGGAAGAGGAAGAGGAAGAGGAAGAGAGGTAGCTCTTCCTAGAAGGGCTTATAGACATGAAAGATTGGAGGAGAGACAAACTAGTGGAATCAAACACAAAATTCCACCATTTGAAGGAAAGTCAGATCCTGAAGCCTACATACAATGGGAGAATCATATAGAAAATGTTTTTGATTGTGAAAGACATAGTGAAGAGAAAAAGGTACTTCTAGCCGTTTCTGAATTTACTAACTATGCTTCTATTTGGTGGTCTCAGTTGAAAATTAGTAGAAGGAGGGCCGACGAAGAGCAAATTACTTCATGGCGAGAGCTAAAGGCCATCATGAGAAAACGATTTATCCCACCATACTTCCATAGAGAGGTGGAACAAAGATTGCAAAAGTTGCAACAAGGAAGCAAAAGTGTGGAGGATTACTACAAAGAGATGGACATGCTTATGACTAGATCAAACACGGAGGAACATCCAGAAAAAACAATGGCAAGATTTGTGGGAGGATTGCAAAAGAATATAGCTAATCAAGTAGACATGTACCAATACTTTGATATGGACGAGTTGTTGCATAATGCCATTAAAATAGAAAGGAAAATCCAAGAAGCTAGGACAACAAGGTATTCTTCAAAACCTTTTACAAATCCTTCTTCTTCATCTAATTCTTCTTTTACAAATTCTTGGAGAAAGGAAAGTAAGGAAGACTACAAAAGCAAAGAAAAGGTGGTCACGGCCAAGGATAGGGCAGAGAGTTCTTTTTAAGGGGAAAGGTAAAATTGAGTAAGCTAAGGAGAGAACTAGAGACCTAAAGTGTTGGAAATGTCAAGGAGTGGGTCATATTAGCAAAGATTGTCCAAATAAAAGGGCTATGATAATGATGAATGGAGAGTTAGTTACAGATGGGGAAGAGAGTAATTCGGAGGAGGAAGACATGGACCTTGAGGAAGAAAGTGATGGTAGTATTGAGGATGGTAACAAGATTACCTTGGTTACCAGGAAGACTACTAAAAGCACAAGTTAGCGAGAGTATGGATGATCAAAGAGAGAACTTATTCCACACTAGGTGTATTATTCAAGGATTGGGATGTAGTATGGTTATTGATAATGGTAGTTTCACAAATGTTGTTAGTTCTCTCTTAGTGCAAAGATTAGGGCTGATCACTTAACCTCACCCTCAACCATACAATTTACAATGGCTAAGCAATTGTGGAGAGCTTAAGGTGCATAAGAAGGTACTTATTTCTTTTACTCTTGGAAAGTACAAAGATGATGTTGAATGTGATGTAATACCCATGCATGCCGGAGATATACTATTAGGTAGACCTTGGATGTTTGATAGGAGAGTTATATATGATGGCTACCTAAATAGATACACATTTACCAAAGATGGGAGGAAGATTACACTTGTACCTTTATCTTCTACGGAAGTATACAATGATCAATGTAAACTTGAAAAAAGAAGAAAAGAAAGTGAGGCAAAAGAAAAGGAGAGAAAAGAAAAAGAAAAAGAAAAAAATGAGAAGAATGAAAAGAGTGAAAAGAAAAAAAGTGAGGCAAAAGAAAGAGAGTTGAGTGAAAAAAGAGAGGATGAGAGAAAAAAGAGTGTTAGCTTGTATGCAAAAGCTAGTGAGGTCAAGAGAGCTTTATTTACTAACAAAAACATCCTTATGTTTTTATGCAAAGGACCTTGCTTACTCACTAACGAACTTAACATCTCTTTGCCAAGTGTTTTTCTTGACTTATTGCAGGCATTCAAGGATGTGTTTCCGGATGAAATTCCAAATGAATTGCCTCCAATCCGAGGGATAGAGCATAAGATAGACTTCATACCACGGGCTTCCCTTCCAAATAGACCAGCCTATAGGACCAATCCTATTGAGGCAAAGGAGATTCAAGATCAGGTAAATGAATTGCTTGCAAAAGGGTATGTTAGAGAAAGCTTAAGTCCATGATCGGTTCGGTTTTGCTTGTCCCTAAAAAGGATGGTACATGGAGGATGTGTGTCGATTGTAGGGCCATAAACAAGATCACTATTAAGTATAGACATCCTATCCCTAGGTTAGATGATATGCTTGATGAACTTAATGGTTGTAATCTATTTACAAAAATTGATCTAAAATCAGGATATCACCAAATTCGCATGGAAATAGGAGATGAATGGAAACAGCATTTTAAACTAAATTTGGCTTATATGAATGGTTAGTAATGCCTTTTGGACTCACTAATGCACCTAGCACTTTTATGAGGCTTATGAACCATGTACTTAGGGCTTATTTAGGCAAGTTTGTTGTTGTGTATTTTGATGATATTCTAGTCTACTCTAAATCTTTGAATGAACATGTCACACATGTCGGGCTTGTCTTAGAAACACTTAGGAAAGAAAGGTTATATGCTAATCTTAAAAAGTGTTCTTTTTGCATGAAAAGAGTCAAGTTCCTAGGATTCAAAGTGTCAAATGAGGGAGTGGAAGTAGATGATGAAAAGATAAATGCAATTAGGGAATGGCCAACACCAACAAATGTGAGTGAGATTAGGAGCTTCCACGGCCTTGTTGGGTTTTATAGAAGGTTCATTAGGGACTTTAGTACCATTGCTTCACCCTTGAATGAACTAGTGAAAAAGAATGTGCCCTTTGCATGGGGAATAGCCCAAGAGAATGCTTTTCAAACTTTGAAGGATAAATTATGCAATGCACCTTTACTTGCTTTACCTAACTTTGAACTAACATTTGAAATTGAGTGTGATGCAAGTGGAATAGGAATTGGGGCTGTTTTAATGCAAAGTGGAAAACCATGTATGTTCTTTAGTGAGAAGTTGAGTGGAGCAGCCTTGAACTACTCAACTTATGACAAAGAGTTATATGCCTTGGTAAGGGCTCTACAAACTTGGCAACACTACCTTTGGCCAAAAGAGTTTGTCATTCACACCGATCATGAGAGCTTACAACACCTCAAAGGGCAAGACAAACTCAACAAAAGACATGCAAAGTGGGTGGAATTCATAGAAACATTCCCATATGTCATCAAGTACAAAAAAGGTAAAGACAATATCGTGGCTGATGCACTTTCAAGAAGGTACACTCTCTGATATGAACTATGTAACCCTTGCATTTGATGTGAAAAAGTTATTTTTGACAACCCAAGCTCCATTCAAGGAAACTCAAGCTTCATTCAAGGGAACCCAAAGCAACTTAAAGACAAGCATTAATGGACATTTAAAAGCTTCATTTAGACTTCAATTATCATTTACAAATGTGTTATAGGCTTGTAGGTTACAAAGTTAATTGTGGTTGATTGTAATTTGAAATTTCTTTTAAAAATTGTAAGTTACATTCTAGGGACTTAATGGGGCTGATATGGGATCATTATGAACGAAATTTACATGTATTTTATGCCTATAAATAGGCTTTGTTTTAGCCATTGTAATCAGATTTGAAAATGTAATGAAATGTCGCCTTTTGTGCAAATGGAGAGCCTTGAGCCTCACCCCTTTGTAGTCTTGCCTTAGATTACATGTTTAGAGTCATTCAAGTTGAAATGATCATCCAACTTGTGGAGTGTCTCGAATCTTGGGCTTGGAAACTTGTCCTAGGTCAATGATCATCTTTCCTAAGCAATCTGTTTTTAGCCATTCTTAGGGGGTGTTTCCGAATAGTTAGGGAGGGTTTGAGTTCTTGCTTCAAAGGTTCATGCTAAGCATAATAGCATCGGGTCTTTGAACTTGCAATTCGGGTTTGTCTTATCATTTGGAACTCTTGGGTTGATCCGATTAGTTAAGGAGGTTTTGTGCCATTTTCATGCTTCAAAGGTTCTTGCAAATGATTGTAATGGGTTTTTGGACTTGAACGCAAGGTTGCCTTATCATTTGGTATCAGAGCATCGGTTACGGTTTTGTGGTCGATCTCTAAAACAGGTTCTATCCAATCTATCATTTTCTATTCTTGTTGTTTTCATTTCTGTCCAATCTTTTCGTTTCTGTCCAAATAACTTCTTTTCTTCATCTTTTCATTCTGATCTTGTTCCCATCATGAAGTTCACGTTCTGATCTTGAAAATCAAAAAAAAGAAAGAAAGAAAGCCTAGAATCCGAGAGCACGATTTACTAGTTGTCTAGTGTTCTTCCTTGCTAATCTTTGAAAATTCTGAGTTTGATTCATATGTGTCGTATGAATCTGAGTTTCTCCTGTTCTTACATCAATTTAGATCCACAAATTAAGCCTTCATTGAATTCAGATTCATTACTTTCCATAATTAAAGCTTCCATATTTATTCCTCTGTGTAGCTATCCAAACCGCGTGATATTGAACGACTTAGCTCGGAAATCCTTCATAGGAAAGTTAATTTAATCAGTTATGTTTCTTTCTCAAGAAGGAAACTTTTGGAAATTCGATCTGTAACCAACTCATTTTCTGAAAGTTAACACAGTGCGCAATCTGCTCCTAAATTTCAGGATCTTGTCTGTTGCTGATATACTAGCTGTCTAAAACGTGTGAAACTCATTGAATTAGCTTACCTTATAAGAAAGGAAAAGTTTATTCATCTAGTTATCTATCCGAAGTCAGAAGGGTGCATAAGCAAATACATTCAGAAACAATTTCAAATTCTAGAAATTAAAACAGTGCGCAGATTACTCCAAAATTTCAGCATCTTGTCTCTTGCTGATTGGCGTTTTCATTTGTGATTGAATTTATGAATTTGGAAAATTGTAAGCTCTTTATATCTGATTGATTGAGATGGATCTCGGCTCGTTTTATAAAATTCATATCCAATCTCCACAAATTTGAATTTGAGTGAAAACACGAGTGAAATAATATTTTGAGAGTTCTAAAAGTGAGTGAGTGCTTGTGAGGTCCAATTATTATTTTTTCTCTAACTTTCTTTTGCAGCAAAACTTTTGATTCGAGGACGAATCTTTTGAAGAAAGGGAGAATGATATGAACTATGTAACCCTTGCATTTGATGTGAAAAAGTTATTTTTGACAACCCAAGCTCCATTCAAGGAAACTCAAGCTTCATTCAAGGGAACCCAAAGCAACTTAAAGACAAGCATTAATGGACATTTAAAAGCTTCATTTAGACTTCAATTATCATTTACAAATGTGTTATAGGCTTGTAGGTTACAAAGTTAATTGTGGTTGATTGTAATTTGAAATTTCTTTTAAAAATTGTAAGTTACATTCTAGGGACTTAATGGGGCTGATATGGGATCATTATGAACGAAATTTACATGTATTTTATGCCTATAAATAGGCTTTGTTTTAGCCATTGTAATCAGATTTGAAAATGTAATGAAATGTTGCCTTTTGTGCAAATGGAGAGCCTTGAGCCTCACCCCTTTGTAGTCTTGCCTTAGATTACATGTTTAGAGTCATTCAAGTTGAAATGATCATCCAACTTGTGGAGTGTCTCGAATCTTGGGCTTGGAAACTTGTCCTAGGTCAATGATCATCTTTCCTAAGCAATCTGTTTTTAGCCATTCTTAGGGGGTGTTTCCGAATAGTTAGGGAGGGTTTGAGTTCTTGCTTCAAAGGTTCATGCTAAGCATAATAGCATCGGGTCTTTGAACTTGCAATTCGGGTTTGTCTTATCATTTGGAACTCTTGGGTTGATCCGATTAGTTAAGGAGGTTTTGTGCCATTTTCATGCTTCAAAGGTTCTTGCAAATGATTGTAATGGGTTTTTGGACTTGAACGCAAGGTTGCCTTATCACTCTCTTTAACTCTTTGCATGCTAGATTTTTAGGTTTTGAGCATATCAAGCCACTTTATCACATTGATGACACTTTTGGGGAAATTTACAATTCTTGTGAACAAGGGGCTGTTTTAGAAGATTACATACTTCATGATGGATATCTCTTTAGAAAGAGTAAACTGTGTATTCCTTCATGTTTCATTAGAGACTCATTGGCTAGAGAAGCACATGGGGGATGCTTAATGGGACACTTTGGGGTAGCTAAGACATATGACATGTTGCATGAACATTTTATTGGCCTAAAATGAAACATGATGTTATTAAAGTGTGTGCACATTGCATAGCATGTAAGGCAGCCAAGTCTAGGCTTCAACCCAATGGATTATATACTCCTTTACCGGTTCCAATGGCACCTTGGTTAGACATATCCATGGATTTTGTATTAGGATTGCCTAGGACTAAGAGGGGAAGAGATAGCATCCTTGTTGTAGTTGATAGGTTTAGTAAAATGGCACATTTCATTGCATGTCACAAAACGGATTGATATGAATCAGGGAGCCTCGCAAACAAAAGTTCAAGAGCCAACAATAAGATAATCTTGTAAATCGATGTGTGGACAAAGAATATTGAAGAAGAATCTTTAAGACATCAAGATACTCAGTAAAGAAGCAAACTTTGAAGAAGAAATGTGCTAAAAATAATTTTAGGAATGTTTTCGGTGATTTTGGAAACTTTCTTTATTTGGACCACTTTCCATATTTGTCTTCTACTTTCCTTATATGGTGTCAACGAATTTACAATGTATTTAGTCATGTTTTAGGCCTTTATTTATCAGTATTAATGCTTAGAATATTTTAGGAATCATATAATATCTTCTAAGGCAAAACTTTCCTAAAATGCACAAAACGCACTTAAGGAAAGTATTTGGCAGATTTTATTCTCATTTATTTCGAATTTTGTAGCTTATTTTAGGGTTTCTTTTGCCTATTTAAAGGCTTATTTGTAACCCTAATGGGAGGATTAAAAATGTAATGAAAAGTTGCCTTTGGAGCAATTGGAGAGCCTTGAGCCTCACCCCTTTGTAGTCTTGTCTTAGATTACTTGTTTAGAGTCATTCAAGTGGAGATGATCGTGCTACTTGTGGAGTGTCTCTGATCATGAAATGATGGAATGTAATGTTTGTCCATTTCATGATTTTTAGATCAACATAAGGTAATCTGTTTTCTAGCCTTTCCTTGGGTTGCTTCGAATGGCATATGTGGGTTTTATGGTTTGATCTTTTGGGGTCCTTAGTTAAGTTTAAGGGTTTTAAGAGCAATTCCATAGGGTTTTCGTATCACGGATAATGCTAAGCATATAGCAGATTTGTTCTTTAAAGAAGTAGTTAGATTGCATGGCATTCCAAAAACCATTGTGAGTGATAGAGATGTAAAATTCTTAAGTCACTTTTGGAGAGTTTTATGGGGGGAAATTGGGTACTAAACTTCTTTACTCTACTACATGTCATCCTCAAACTGATGGACAAACCGAGGTGGTTAATAGAACAATGGTCACTATGCTTAGAACAATCATTGATAAAAATCATGAAACATGGGAGAATTGTTTACCATTAATTGAATTTGCATACAATAGGGCTGTCCATAGCACTACTAGATGCACTCCTTTTGAACTTGTTTATGGTTTCAATCCAACTACTACTCTTGATTTATTACCTATGCCTCCTAACAAT
Organism: Gynostemma pentaphyllum; assembly: GCA_028015215.1. NCBI lineage: Eukaryota > Viridiplantae > Streptophyta > Magnoliopsida > Cucurbitales > Cucurbitaceae > Gynostemma > Gynostemma pentaphyllum. The sequence continues at coordinate 22,113,002 of CM051345.1, read as the reverse complement.
ATTGTGAGTTTTGATGCAAGTTCTAAAGTCGAGATGATGCATAAGCTGCATAAAGAGGTCAAAGAAAGAATTGAGAAGCAAAACTCCAAAATTGCTTCTAGGGTGAATAAGGGAAGAACTAGAGTTATCTTCGAACCCGGAGATTGGGTTTGGGTACATATGAGGAAAGAAAGGTTTCCAAATCAGAGGAAAAACAAGCTTGATGCAAGAGGCGATGAGCCATTTCAAGTGCTTGAGAGAATCAATGACAATGCATACAAAATTGACTTGCCAGGTGAGTATTCGGTTAGTGCAACTTTTAATGTGACTGATTTGACTCCTTTTGATGTAGGTGATGAATCAGATTCGAGGACGAATCCTTTTCAACAGGGAGGGGATGATATGAATCATAACATTTCACTTACTCATGGAAAGCTAGAAGATGAAGCTAATGTAGCAAATGATCAAGGGGAGCTAAATCTGCCAATTGGGCCAATAACAAGATCAAAGAATAAGAAATTGAAGCTAGCTTTGATTCAGTCCAAACATATTTGAAGAAAATCAAAGAGGAAATCCTAGAAATGAAGGGTTTAACATACAACTTTTGGACAATTCAACTACAAAAAGATTCACAAGCTCAAAATTGTCCATTTGAAGACTTTTCCTGAAATTTAGGAAAATCCCTAAAATTTAGGAAATGGATCCCTAAATTTTAGGCCATGTCACACTTTCCATTTCTAGATACTTTATGTTGAGAGCTTTAAAATGATGTAAAGATATGGAAGATCCAAGTAGTGTAGGTTTATTAGATATGCAATTTAAATTTCCTAGAGTAGGTTTAATTTTTTTGATGACTCATCATGGTGATGTCATGATGAGATCATCCTTATCAGCTTTTTATCTCATATTTTCGAATTTAGTGTCATATTAGAAGTAGGAGACTTTACTTTTTGCCTATTTAGAGGCATCCCGATTCATTAATAAAGGCAGATTATCATTATTCAAGAAAACTTGCTTATTTGCATGATTTGGCTTAGAAGAACATTCTCTTCTTCATCTTTTGTAATTCTTGCTTAGGATTGCATGTTTTAGAGCATTAAAACAATTCTGATCACATTGTTTTTGGAGTGGTCGAATCTTGGGGTAAGAAGTCATTCTTGTTTCAAGATCATAGATCATAAAGGTAGCCTAATTCCTTAACTCTTTCCTTTGAGTTTTTACTACTGATTTTGTGGGTTCTTGTTTCTTCATCTAGGGTTCTTCTTTTGAAGGGTTCTTGGTAAGTTTCCAAGGGTTTTCATATCAACATGTTTATAATTGAAAGCTTATTTCAAAGTACTTGTTTCACTCTCTAGACCAAATTGAATCCGAAGACCTAAGATTTTCCACTTGTCAAAGTTGTGCTAATGATTTGGTCCATCCTAAAGATCCAAATCGAGGAACCTCTTCTTTTGGGAATCCTGTTGGGTCAAAAATATCGAAAGAGGATCCGAACCACTCATAAAATTTGTTTGTAATTGTAAAGCTAGTTTCAAAGTACTTGTTTCACTCTTCGGACCATATTGATACCAAAGACCTAAGGTTTCCCACTTGTCAAAGTTTTCCTCGTGATTTGGTCCATCCTAAAGATCCAAATGGAGATACCTCCTCTTTGGGAAAACTCTTTGGACCAAAATATTGAAAGAGGATCCGAACCACTCCAAAAACTTGTTTGTAGTTGAAAAGCTTGTTTCAAAACACTTGTTTCACTCTCCGGACCAAATTGAATCCGAAGACCAAAGGTTTTCCACTTCTCAAAATTGTTCTCATGATTTGGTTCATCCTAAAGTTCCAAATGGAGGTACCACTTCTTTGGGAATCCTGTTTGGACCAAAATATCGAAAGAGGATCCGAACAACTACAAAAACTTGTTTGTAATTAAAAAGCTTGTTTCAAATATTTGTTTCACTCTTCAGACCATATTGATACCAAAGACCTAATGTTAACCACTTGTCAAAGTTGTCCTCGTGATTTGGTCCATCCTCAAGATCAAAATGGAGGAACCGCTTCTTTGGGAATCCTCTTTGGACAAAAATATCGAAAGAGGATCCGAACCACTCCAAAAACTTGCTTGTAATTGAAAGCTTGTATCAAAGCACTTGTTTCACTTTCTAGAACAAAATGAATCCGTAGACATAAGTTTCCCACTTGTCAAAGTTTTCCTCGTAATTTGGTCCATCTCACCAAATGGACGAACCTCTTCTTTGGAAATCCTTTTTGGACCAAAATATCAAAAGAGGATCTGAACCACTCCAAAAAAGTTGTTTGTAATTGAAAAGCTTGTTTCAAAGTACTTGTTTCACTCTTCGGACCATATTGATACCAAAGACCTAAGGTTTCCCACTTGTCAAAATTTTCCTCGTGATTTGGTCCATCCTAAAGATCCATATGGAGGAACCTCCTCTTTGGGAAAACTCTTTGGACCAAAATATCTAAAGAGGATCCGAACCACTCCAAAAACTTGTTTGTAGTTGAAAACTTGTTTCAAAACACTTGTTTCACTCTCCGAACCAAATTGAATCCGAAGACCAAAGGTTTTCCACTTCTCAAAATTGTTCTCATGATTTGGTTCATCCTAAAGTTCCAAATGGAGGTACCACTTCTTTGGGAATCCTGTTTGGACCAAAATATCGAAAGTGGATCCGAACAACTACAAAAACTTGTTTGTAATTGAAAAGCTTGTGATATGAATTATATAGCCATGCATTTAAGGAATTCAAGCTTAAAGAGTACATACATTGATGACAACTCAAGTTGCATTAAATGCACTCAAGATGTATTTATGACAACTCAAGCTTCAAGTGTAGTAGCATTGATGACAACTCTAGATGCATTTATGACAACTCAAAGCTTCATTCAAGGGAACTCAAAGCAATATCTAGACAAGCTTTAATGAAGATTTAAAAGCTTAATTTAGAGTTCAAATATCAGTTTCAATTGTAATAGTTGTATTTTAAGTTACAAATTAAATGGTGGCAGATGTAACTTAAGTTTTTGCTTTAAATTCGTAGGTTACATGCTAGGGACTTAATTGGGCAATTATGGGAGCATTATGAACGAAATTGCATTGTATTTTAAGCCTATAAATAGGCCATGTATCAGCTAATGTAAAGGAGACCGGTGAGATTTGAAAATGTAATGAAATGTTGCCTTTTGAGCAAATGGAGAGCCTTGAGCCTCACCCCTTTGTAGTCTTTCCGTAGACTACATGTTTAGAGTCATTCAAGTGGAAATGATCATCCTACTTGTATAGTCTCTAATCTTGGGCTTGAAAACTTGTCCTAGATCAATGATCATCTTTCCTAAGCAATCTGTTTTTAGCCATTCTTAGGAGGTGTTTCCGAATAGTTAGGGAGGGTTTGAGTTCTTGCTTCAAAGGTTCATGCTAAGCATAATAGCATCGGGTCTTTGGACTTGCAATTCGGGTTTGTCTTATCATTTGGAACTCTTGGGTTGATCCGATTAGTTAAGGAGGTTTTGTGCCATTTTCATGCTTCAAAGGTTCTTGCAAACTATTGTAATGGGTTTTTGGACTTGAACGCAAGGTTGCCTTATCAGCTTGTTTCAAATATTTGTTTTACTCTTCAGACCATATTGATACCAAAGACCTAAGGTTTCCCACTTGTCAAAGTTTTCCTCGTGATTTGGTCCATCCTAAAGATCCAAATGGAGGAACCTCGTCTTTGGGAATCCTCTTTAGGCCAAAATATCGAAAGAGGATCCGAACCACTCCAAAGACTTGTTTGTAATTAAAAGCTTATTTCAAAGTACTTGTTTCACTCTGAGGACGATATTGATACCAAAGACCTAAGGTTTCCTACTTGTGAATGTTTTCCTCGTGATTTGGTCTATCCTAAAGATCCAAATGGAGGAACCTCTTCTTTGGGCATCCTCTTTGGACCAAAATATCGAAAGAGGATCCGAACCACTCCAAAAACTTGCTTGTAATTGAAATCTTGTATCAAAGCACTTGTTTCACTTTCTAGAACAAAATGAATCCGAAGACATAAGGTTTCCCACTTGTCAAAGTTTTCCTCATAATTTGGTCCATCCTAAAGATCCAAATGGACGAACCTCTTCTTTAGGAATCCTCTTTGGACCAAAATATCAAAAGAGGATCCGAACCACTCCAAAAACTTGTTTGTAATTGAAAAGCTTGTTTCAAAGTACTTGTTTCACTCTTCGGACCATATTGATACCAAAGACCTAAGGTTTCCCACATGTCAAAGTTTTCCTCGTGATTTGGTCCATCCTAAAGATCCAAATGGAGGAACCTCCTCTTTGGGAAAACACTTTGGACCAAAATATCGAAAGAGGATCCGAACCACTCCAAAAACTTGTTTGTAGTTGAAAAGCTTGTTTCAAAACACTTGTTTCACTCTCCGGACCAAATTGAATCAGGTTTTCCACTTCTCAAAATTGTTCTCATGATTTGGTTCATCCTAAAGTTCCAAATGGAGGTACCACTTCTTTGGGAATCCTGTTTGGACCAAAATATCGAAAGTGGATCCGAACAACTACCAAAACTTGTATGTAATTGAAAAGCTTGTTTCAAATATTTGTTTCACTCTTCAGACCATATTGATACAAAAGACCTAAGGTTTCCCACTTGTCAAAGTTTTCCTCGTGATTTGGTCCATCCTAAAGATCCAAATGGAGGAACCTCGTCTTTGGGAATCCTTTTTGGACCAAAATATCGAAAGAGGATCCGAACCACTCCAAAAACTTGTTTGTAATTAAAAGCTTATTGCAAAGTATTTGTTTCACTCTAAGGACGATATTGATACCAAAGACCTAAGGTTTCCTACTTGTGAATGTTTTCCTCATGATTTGGTCTATCCTAAAGATCCAAATGGAGGAACCTCTTCTTTGGGAATCCTCTTTGGACCAAAATATCAAAAGAGGATCCGAACCACTCCAAAAACTTGTTTGTAATTGAAAACTTGTTTCAAAGTACTTCTTTCACTCCTCGGACCATATTGCTACCAAAGACCTAAAGTTTCCCTCTTGTCAAAGTTGTTCTTGTGATTTGGTCCATCCTAAAGATCCAAATGGAGGAACCTCTTCTTTGGACCAAAATATTGAAAGAGGATCCGAACCACTCCAAAAACTTGTTTGTAATTGAAAAGCTTGTTTCAAAGTATCACTCTTGAACCATATTGATACCAAAAACCTAAGGTTTCCCACTTGTCAAAGTTGTCCTCATGATTTGGTCCATCCTGAAGATCCAAATAGAGGAAATCATCTTTGGCTCAAAATATCGAAAGAGGATCCGAACCACTTCAAAAACTTGTTTGAAATTGAAAACCTTGTTTCAAAGTTCTTGTTTCACTCTTCGGACAATATTGATACCAAAGACCTAATGTTTCCTACTTGTCAAAGTTGTCCTCATGATCTGGTCCATCCTAAAGATCCAAATGGTGGAACCTCTTCTTTGGGAATCCAGTTTGGACCAAAATTTCGAAAGAGGATCTGAACCACTTCAAAAACATATTTATAATTGAAAGCTTATTTCAAAGTACTTGTTTCACTCTCTAGGCCAAATTGAATCCGAAGACCTAAGATTTTCCACTTGTCAAAGTTGTGCTAATGATTTGGTCCATCCTAAAGATCTAAATGGAGGAACCTCTTCTTTTGGGAATCCTGTTGGGCCAAAAATATCGAAAGAGGATCTGAACCACTCCAAAAACTTGTTTGTAATTGTAAAGCTTGTTTCAAAGTACTTGTTTCACTCTTCGGACCATATTGATACCGAAGACCTAAGGTTTCCCACTTGTCAAAGTTTTCCTCGTTATTTGGTCCATCCTAAAGATCCAAATGGAGGAACCTCCTCTTTGGGAAAACTCTTTGGACCAAAATATCGAAAGACGATCCGAACCACTCCAAAAACTTGTTTGTAGTTGAAAAGCTTGTTTCAAAACACTTGCTTCACTCTCCGGACCAAATTGAATCAAGACCAAAGGTTTTCCACTTCTCAAAATTGTTCTCATGATTTGGTTCATCCTAAAGTTCCAAATGGAGGTACCACTTCTTTGGGAATCCTGTTTGGACCAAAATATCGAAAGAGGATCCGAACAACTACCAAAACTTGTTTGTAATTGAAAAGCTTGTTTCAAATATTTGTTTCACTCTTCAGACCATATTGATACCAAAGACCTAATGTTTCCCACTTGTCAAAGTTGTCCTCGTGATTTGGTCCATCCTCAAGATCCAAATGGAGGAACCGCTTCTTTGGGAATCCTCTTTGGACCAAAATATCGAAAGATGATCCGAACCACTCCAAAAACTTGCTTGTAATTGAAAGCTTGTTTCAAAGTACTTGTTTCACTTTCTAGAACAAAATGATTCCGAAGACATAAGGTTTCCCACTTGTCAAAGTTTTCCTCATGATTTTGTCCATCCTAAAGATCCAAATGGACGAACCTCTTCTTTGGGATTCCTCTTTGAACCAAAATATCAAAAGAGGATCCGAACCACTCCAAAAACTTGTTTGTAATTGAAAAGCTCGTTTCAAAGTACTTGTTTCACTCTTCGGACCATATGGGTTTAATTATGGGTTATAAATTAGTGAATTAATATTTATTTAAATTCAATTCGGGAAAGGGCATAATGTTCAAAAACCTTAATTATTGATACCCATTGAAATCGGGAATATCGAATTTGCTTAAAACCAACTCGAAACACATTTAAATTGCCTAAAAGCCGGAAAACCAATTCCGAAGCCCATTTTTCATCGTTTTGTACGTTTAGTTGTTGTTTGATCATTAGTAGGTAATTTATTGATTATGTGATATAATTCAATTGTAGGTGTTTTCGAACCGTTCGTTTGATCGCTCTCTCGGATTTAGGAGCGAAGTCATCTCTCTTTAAGGTGAGAATAGTTAGGATTTAAAGTAACCTTAGAAAGCGAATAAGTATAATGATTTGTATAAATTGGAAACTAAGACTAAGACTCGATTATAAGAATAGAGGGAAGTGAGTTAGTGCCCTTAGGATTAGGAGTTAATCCTTTAAGTGAGAACTAGGAGTTCTCGAGGAAAACCTTGAATCTTAGAAGATTCTAAGTTAGATTCGTTTCGAAGCTTAGGTTGGATCATTGGAAGTTAAAAGATCCAAACTTTTATATAGAACGGTTAATAGAACCTCGGATTATATTGGAAGTTTAGAATCCTTGAAGGTATAGGTTAATCGTTTAAGTTATGATTTACTTTTATTATTGGTAGCGGAGTTCGATTGACATATCGTTCGTCCGGAGTTTCCTATTTATTTACTTTATGTCTTTTACTTTATGCCCCTTTACTTTATGTTTGTTTCGGTTACTTTATTATTCGCACTTTACTTTATTTACTTTTTGCAAGCATGTGCAAGCATAACCATTACATCTTGCACCATAACATCTTGCACCATATTATCTTACATCATTGAAATGGAAGAGAAGGGAGGCGAGAGACAAAAAAGGTGAATGTGGATCCGACGGGAGTCTCCATGATACGAAAACCCTTTCGAAAATGCTTTAAGAACCCTTAAACTTAACTAAGGACCCAAAAAGATCACAACCAAAGAACCCACATATGCCATTTGAAACAACCCAAGGAAAAAGGCTAGAAGATGATTATCCTTATGATCAATGATCTAAAGAGAAGAATTGGATTTCTTGTTCTAGATTCGAATCAATCCACCAAATTAGAATGATCAATCCTAATGGCTCGATTCTACAGCCACCCTAAGCACAAGGAATGACAAGATGAAAAGTTGCACAACTCACAACAATTCAAAGAAAAAGCTCTCAATGAGACTTTGTATTTTTTACTTCCATAATAAACTTATTAAAATGAATGAATAAGGCCAAAAGACAGCCAGCCATAATAAAGTCTGAAATAAAGACAATTAACTATCCTATTGAATTATTAAAGTGTAACCGATATGTGGGGAGTTACAAATCTAATCTTTGAGCCTTTGTAACTGAAATATCTTGATCACATGTATTGATGGGAGTCTTAAATGAAGCCTTAAGATGTCATGAATAAGTCTTGAGTTGCATTGATGTCCTTGAGTTTGAACTTGACTTGCATTTAATGAACTAGGCTTGAACTTGACTTCCATTTATTGAACTAATTTTGAACTTTGATGTTGCATTTATTGAACTTAGCTTGTAGCTTGAGCTTGTCATAAACTTGGAAAGTAATGAATGCAATTCCGGCAATGATCAACATTAAGGCTCCTTGATTCATATCATTCCCTCCTTCTTGAAAAGGATTCGTCCTCGAATCCAAATCTTCATGCCCTACAACAAAAGATCCAAAATCAGAAACTTTAAATATTGAATTCGAAAAATACTCACCTTGTAACGCGATGGTATGAACTTCTGCATGTATTCTTCCAAGGACTTGATATGGTCCATCCCCCTTGGATGCAATTTAGTCCTTTTTTGTAATCTTTTCTTTCGGAAATGCATCCAAATCCATGCTCTCGGATGTAACTTAAGCGGTTTCCTTCTCAAGTTCATTTTAGAGGTAAATCTGAAACTTTTTTCCTCGAACATTTTTTTCACATCCATAAGCATTAATGTGATGAAAACATTCTTAAAATGGGCTGAATCACTCACAAAGATGTTAGATCTCAAAAGCAACAACTCAAAGGGAGTAATAGCATAAAGACCATAAATAAGTTTATTTGAAAAACAAACATTTTTATGATTTATTCTCCTATTACATGTATTATCCACAAAAGGTAAACAATTCTCCCAAGTTTCCACTTTAGATTTAGTTTCCCTAAACTTGGCTCCTAAGATCACATTTATCAACTTTTGAGTTTCCCATTCTAGCAAAACAGATTGGTATACATTGTAACTTCTCAAAGCAAAATCAACTACATAAGAAGAATATGCATTCCTTAATGAGTTCAACTTTTCAACATACTCAATAATTGTAATTTCAAGATGCTCATTAACAAGAACTTTCACATGCTCAAAAGTAGAAAGTATATTACTTACAAAAGTCTTTTTAGATTCGATATACTTTCTTGCATGGATGTATTTCCCTTCCGAACACCTCAAGCTCTTATTCGGCCATAAGTAATGCTTCCAAACCTGAAAAAGATATTCAAACACACTAGACAAATAATGGTTAAGGTCAGTTGCCAAAAAGTCTACATTGCACATAAGCACAATTTTAGGCTTTTGACTAAGAAAAACTTTCCTCACCTCACTCATTCTTACATGAAAGCTCACTAATTTGTCTTCTCTTTCTCTTTCCTCTAAGTATTCACACTTATCTTTTTCACTCTTCTCTTTTATCTCTTTCACTTCTTTTTCTCGAAACTCTCTTGTCACACATTCCTCTTTTATATCACTTTCATTTTTACAACTCAAAGCTCTCTTTTCTCTCTCACTCATTTCTTCACTCAATTCCTTTTCTTTCAATTCTTTTTCATTCAACTCTTTTTCTTTTAACTCAAACTCAACCCTCCTTTGTTCAAGCTTACATTGGTCAATGAAAACCTCTTTTGAAGACAAAGGCACCAAAGTAGTCTTCCTTCCATCTTTGGTAAAAGTATACCTATTAAGGTAGCCATCATAGGAAACTCTCCTATCATACTGCCATGGTCTCCCTAAAAGTATATCACCGGCATGCATTGGCACTACATCACAAACTACCTCATCCTTATACTTCCCAAGGCTAAAAGAAATGATAGCTTGCTTATGCACCTTCACCTCACCACTATTGTTTAACCATTGTAACTTGTAAGGTTTGGGATGTGGTTTAGTAGGCAATTTGAGTCTCTTCACCAGAATTGAGCTCACAATACTTGTACAACTTCCTCCATCAATCACAACACTGCATGGAGTCTCATTTACCAAACACCTAGTATGGAACAAGTTGTGTCTTTGGTCTTCTTCCAAATCATCCTTTATTTCAGAATTTAGAACTCTCCTACAGAAAAGTGCTATTCGATTGCCTTCCTCCCAACTACCATCACTCGCCACAGGATCCTCAATATTTTCTTCCATATTATCACCCTCTTCGGCTTCCTCAAGATATTCTTCCTCAATGTCACTCTCTTCCCAATCATTTACTACTTCTTCCTCAACATCAATTTCTAAATCATCTTCAATTATATCCCTATTTTTATGATTACTAGCCTTCACTAATCTACCCATACGCTCATTAAGCTCCTCTACATGTTGGGTAAGTCTAGCAAAAGTTCCTATTTGTGCCTCTCTCCACCTAGCTTCACTAATCTCTCCCTGATTATTTTCCCCTTGTGACATGTTTTCTGGACCTCACAACAATCCCTCACAAAATATCACTCAAGGAACTCTCGTGTTTAATCACTCAAGGTAGGCCAAAATATCAAGTAAGGCTATTGGATAAGTTGGAAGCAACTTGTGTTTAAAGTACTAAAAATCAAGCAATCAGTATTTAAACAATCTAAAATAATGAAAAGAAATAAAAATAAAACAAGGAAAACAGATTGGATAGGCAAAAATCAGATTGGAAAAGCAAAACAGATTTTTGAAAGCAAAGAACTCAAGAAAAAATGACAGTTACAAATTTCAAAATTCATGGAGTTCGAGAATGAATTTTCAATTGGCAGTCTATATGTAGCTTATTAAGATGATAATAAAGAGCATACAAAAGGCCAAATTCAAATATTCGTTCAGAATTGAAAACACTAACTCACAGAATTGAAGTTCTCGGAAAATAGGATAAACCCGCACAGAAATGATATTCCAGATTTGAACTGTTTCCGTTATGATTTTGACAACGTGCCCTTCTGAACTTAAAAAGCTAACGGTCAGATAAAACGTTTTTATTCAGGAACCAAAATCAAATTCGGACGTTAGCATAGAGTTTGAATAGGGAACAGAAGCATTAAATGCGACAGAATTGTATATTTCATAATGGAAAGTGAATCCTACGGGATGTCTTCATTACCTTCATGCATATTACCGATGGAATTATATCATGGAGAAAGAATTTTATATTTCATAATGGAAAGTAAAACAATAAGAGGAATTAAGATGTTATATTTTTTATGCAAAGTTTATTTACTTTTCTTATTTATGCATAACAAGTTAATGGAAGAGAATTTGACTACGAGTGTTAGTAATGTCATCCTTTGGAAAGTTTAGAATGAAATTACCTAGAGTTTGGAGAACTTTATGATTGATTATGTGATATGAATCATCCCAGCCCCAAATATCAAAGAATTGAAGATATTGAACTCCAAGGTTTCATTCGAGAAAAGATCAAGAATCCGAAGACTAAACGAGTGAAGATTGACTTTCTTGGGCATTTGCAAGGATATTGGGTTACATACTTTACTAATGAAGAAAATGAGTTTAAAACACTATTAAACTCATGGGATATTTGTTTTAAAGAGCTCCAAAGAAAACCACGCATGAATACATTCAAACGAGTGAAAATGACATCAAAAACGGCAACCGACACTTGTAGTTTTGTCTATTTTAATCCAGTTTCGAATTTTAGTATTTTTTTTGTGTGTTATACTTTAATTTTATTTATTATTATTATTATTGATGTAATAAGGAAGATTTGACTTTGTTTCCTTTGTTTTGCAAACTTGGAGACCAAGTTTAGAAGATTAGGAAAACTTTCCTAATTTGAATTAGGAAAGTCTAGTTTTTACCTTTTTATTATTAGGTCTTTATTTCCCTTCGTATTTTCGACCAAGCTAGGGTTTATTACGCTATTTAAAGCCTCTTTTGTAAGCTTTACAATCAGAATATCAATGAATGAAAAACCCTTTGTTTTGGTTTAAGCTTTTGCTTTGAAAAAAACCTATTTGTAATTCATGTTCTTGAATTGCATGTTTAGAGTCATTCATGTCCAATTGATCATTGTTCTTGTGGAGTGCCTCGACCTTAATTCAAGAAACATCTTTTTGAATTAGGGTATTGATCGATTAGGTTATCATCTACCCAACCTCGCCTAAAGGTTGATTCAAATTGTTAAGGGTTTTCAAGCTTTTCCGTTCAAGGGTTCATCATCCGGTTCTTGAATCCGTCAACGTTTGAGGGTTCGTATCATTTGGTATCAGAGCTTAGGCTCAAGGGAATGAGTTATCAAAGGTAAATTCGTTTACTTCATCACCTACGTCTTCACCTTTTCTAATCCCCCATCGAAACCGCTTTCATTAAAAAAAAAAAAGAATTTTCCAGAATTTTCCCGATTTTTTATTCATCTTGTAAACTGATTATTGATCTATTCCATTCATATTTTTTGGAAATTCTTTTTTTCAAACTGAATTCCATTCAACCCTCTACAAACCCTACGAAGACATCACATGCAAAAAAGGCCCGCAACGACTCCTACCATCACCCCCAACGTGTGAGTGTCAAGCAGTTTTTATTGAAAAATTCCAGAAAAGTGTTCCACATTATAAGTTACTTACAGACTTCGTCCCTTCATCTTTTTCAACGAAATTTTTTCCAACCTGTTTATTTTTCCACCCTTTACAAAACTACAGAAGACTCTAAATTCAAAATCAGAGCTGAAATCTCCCAAACACTCGTTTCAAAGTACAAACACCAAGTATTTTTCTTTCAAAACCCTAATTTTTTTTTTGCAACCACAAAAATCTTCTATTATGCCAATACGTACTAGAGATATCAAGTGTACTAAATGTCGTGGAAGAGGGCATATTCAGGAGGTGTGCCCTAACAAGATTGATTTTGCTCTAGAAGGGGATGAAATTGAACAAGAAGAAAGAGAGAGATTGAAGAGGATGGAACATGACCAAGGGAAAAGAAGAGAGACAAGGGAGTCGGTGAAGAGAGATAGATTAGAGCAAGAAGAAAAAGAGAAAATAAAAAAGCAAGAAGAGTCGAGAAAATTAGAGCAAGCAAAACAAGCTATAGTAAGCAGAATGGAGAGGAAAAGGAAATTATTGGCCACACCACCCCTCTTTGCACTCGAGTATCATATGGGAAGTTTCCGTCTAAACCCTTTGCAAGAGTTTGTTTATGATTTTTTGCAGGAAAACAATGACAATAAAGATGCCACAAATGCTTTAACAATGGGCCAAATTTTCAAGAGAGACTCCACCATGATCAAACCTTTAGATTCGAGGACGAATCTTTTCGAAGTTGGAGAGAATGATATGAATCATCCCAGCCCCAAATGTCAAAGAATTGAAGATATTGAACTCCAAGGTTTCATTCGAGAAAAGATCAAGATTCTGAAGACTAAACGAGTGAAGATTGATTTTCTTGGGCATTTGCAAGGATATTGGGTTACATACTTTACTAATGAAGAAAATGAGTTTAAAACACTATTAAACTCATGGGATATTTGTTTTAAAGAGCTTCAAAGAAAACCACGCATGAATACATTCAAACGAGTGAAAATGACATCAAAAACGGCAACCGACACTTGTAGTTTTGTCTATTTTAATCCAATTTCGAATTTTAGTATTTTATTTGAGTGTTATTACTTTAGTTTTATTTATTATTATTATTATTGATGTAATAAGGAAGATTTGACTTTGTTTCCTTTGTTTTGCAAACTTGGAGACCAAGTTTAGAAGATTAGGAAAACTTTCTTAATTTGAATTAGGAAAGTCTAGTTTTTACCTTTTATTATTAGGTCTTTATTTCCCTTCATATTTTCGACCAAGCTAGGGTTTATTAGGCTATTTAAAGCCTCTTTTGTAAGCTTTACAATCAGAATATCAATGAATGAAAAACCCTTTGTTTTGGTTTAAGCTTTTGCTTTGAAAAAAACCTATTTGTAATTCATGTTCGTGAATTGCATGTTTAGCGTCATTCAAGTCCAATTGATCATTGTTCTTGTGGAGTGCCTCGACCTTTATTCAAGAAATATCTTTTTGAATTAGGGTATTGATCGATTAGGTTATCATCTACCCAACCTCGCCTAAAGGTTGATTCAAATTGTTAAGGGTTTTCAAGCTTTTCCGTTCAAGGGTTCATCATCCGGTTCTTGAATCCGTCAACGTTGAGGGTTCGTATCATTGTGTCAAATCAATTGGACACAAATCGGAATGCGAGTTTGAGGTCTATTTTTACTTTTTATTCTTATAATTCTCACTGGGCTTAAGTTGTTAGCTCATGATATTACAATAATTTCAGGTAATGCCCTGGCTAGAGGCCGTGGAAGGGGAGATGGTGCTGCGTGATCGAGGGATGCTGACCTCGAGATGGACTATGGATTGTAAAGTCTATGTATTTATTTTTGTGAACTTTAAAGACTTTTTGTGATTTTACATTTGTATTTGGCTCATAAGAGCATAATGTCTTTACTTTATGATTATGAGTATTGAACTCCTGAAATGGGACTTGATGTTCCTTATGTTTTATTAGATTTTGAAATTAGAATGTAAACAGGTTTTGGCTAACAAATTTTCAAACATAACCACGCCAATTTTTTTTAAAAATAAAAGACTTCGCTGTCAATTCTGATTTAAATTATTTAAAAGAGTCGGGTCGTCAAAGTTTCCCACTTGTCAAAGTTGTCCTCATGATTATATCCATCCTAAAGATCCAAATAAAGGAACCTCTTCTTTGGGAATCCTCTTTGGACCAAAATTTTGAAAGAGGATCCGAACTACTCCAAAAACTTGTTTGTTATTGAAAGCATGTTTAAAAGTACTTGTTTCACTCACAAGGCCAAATTGAATCTGAAGACCTAAGGTTTCCCACTTGTCAAAGTTGTGCTAATGATTTGGTCCATCCTAAAGATCCAAATGGAGGAATCTCTTCCTTGAGAATCCTGTTTCGACAAAAATATCAAAGAAGATCCGAACCACTCCAAAAATTTGTTTGTAATTGAAAACCTTTTTTCAAAGTACTTGTTGCTCTTCGGACCGAATTGATACCAAAGACCTAAGGTTTCCCACTTGTCAAAGTTGTCCTCATGATTTGGTCCATCCTAAAGATCCAAATGGAGGAACCTCTTCTTTGGGAATCCTCTTTGGACCAAAATTTCAAAAGAGCATCCGAACTACTCCAAAAACTTGTTTGTTATTGAAAGCATGTTTCAAAGTACTTGTTTCACTCACAAGGCCAAATTGAATATGAAGACCTAAGGTTTCCCACTTGTCAAAGCTGTGCTCATGATTTGGTCCATCCTAAAGATCTGATAAGGATCATGGAAGCATTTCTAGCCCAATTCATGTTCCAACCGGCCCAATCACTAGATCCAAAGCAAGGAAGCTACAACAAGCTTATTTGGCACATTTGCAAGAATGGATCGTTTCTGCCCAAGCTTCCTTTGAAGATGTAAAACCCAATTTGGATGAAGATTTGACATCAAAAGTTCATCTTTGCAATGTTCAAGTGCTCAAAGGAGTTTGCATTGAAGATCCATGAGTTCTCCATGATTTATGCTAGTTGCATTTAATGTTGCTCTTTTAGCATTAAATGCAAGTCAAAGGTTATTGAAGACATCTAAAGCTTTCTTAATCACTTGAAGACAACACTTATGACAAGGAGACTTGTAAGACTTGACAGATTTGAATGATGAATGAAATGTAGCATTTTTATGCACATGGAGAGCCTTGAGCCTCAACCCTTTGTAATCTTGCTTTAGATTACATGTTTAGAAACATTCAAGAGGGGAGTGATCAACCAACTTGTGGAGTGTTTCGAGTCATGAGATGATGGAACGTAAAAGTTTGTCCGTTTCATGATTTTTAGATCACATAGGGCAATCTGTTTCTAGCCTTTCCTTATGGTTGAAATCGAATAGTTAGGGAGGGTTTGAATTCATGCTTCAAGGGTTCATGCTAAGTATAATAGCATCGGGTGTTTGAACTTGACATTTGAGTTTGCCTTATCAAGATCCAAACGGAGGAACCTCTTCATTGGGAATCCTCTTTGGACCAAAATATCGAAAGAAGACCCAAACCACTCGAAAAACTTGTTTGTAGTTGAAAAACTTGTTTCAAAGCACTTGTTTCACTCTCCGGACCATATGTATACCGAAGACCTAAGGTTTCCCACTTGTCAAAGTTTTCCTCGTGATTTGTTCCATCCTAAAGATCCAAATGGAGGAACCTCTTCTTTGGGAATCCTCTTTGGACAAAAATTTTGAAAGACGATCCGAACCAGATCAAAAACTTGTTTGTAATTGAAAGCTTGTTTCACTCTCTAAACCAAATTGAATCCGAAGACCTATGGTTTGCCACTTGTCAAAGTTATGCTCATGATTTGGTCCATCCTAAAGATCCAAATGGAGGAACCTCTTCTTTTGGAATTCTGTTTGGACCAAAATATCGAAAGAGGATCCGAACAAATCCAAAAACTTGTTTGTCATTAAAAAGCTTGTTTCAAAGTACTTGTTTCACTCTTCGGACCAAATTGATACCAAAGACCTAAGGTTTCCCACTTGTAAAAATTTTCCTCGTGATTTGGTACATCCTAAAAATCCAAATGGAGGAGCCTCTTCTTTGGGAATACTCTTTGGACCAAAATATCGAAGAGAATCCGAACCACTCCAAAAACTTGTTTGTAGTTGAAAAACTTGTTTCAAAGCACTTGTTTCACTCTCCGAACCATATTGATACCAAAGACCTAAGGTTTCCCACTTGTCAAAGTTTTCCTCGTGATTTGGTCCATCATAAAGATCCAAATGGAGAACCTCTTCTTTGGGAATCCTCTTTGGACCAAAATATCGAAAGTGGATCCGAACCACTCCAAAAACTTGCTTGTAATTGAAAGCTTGTTTCAAAGTACTTGTTTCACTTTCTAGAACAAAATGAATCTGAAGACATAAGGTTTCCCACATGTCAAAGTTTTCCTCGTGATTTGGTCCAACCTAAAGATCCAAATGGAAGAACCACTTCCTTGGAAATACTCTTTGGACCAAAATATTGAAACAGGATCCGAACCACTCCAAAAACTTGTTTGTAGTTGAAAAGCTTGTTTCAAAGCACTTGTTTCACTCTCAGGACCATATTGATACCAAAGACCTCAGGTTTCCCACTTGTCAAAGTTTTCCTCGTGATTTGGTCTATCCTATAGATCCAAATAGAGGAACCTCTTCTTTGGGAATCCTCTTTCGAAGAAAATATCGAAAGAGGATCCGAATCACTACAAAAACTTGTTTGTAATTGAAAAGCTTGTTTCAAAGTACTTGTTTGACTCTTCGGACCATATTGATACCAAAGACCTAAGGTTTCCAACTTGTCAAAGTTTTCCTCTTGATTTGATCCATCCTAAAGATCCAAATGGGGGAACCTCTTCTTTGGGAATACTCTTTGGGCAAAAATATCAAAAGAGGATCCGAACCACTCCAAAAACTTGTTTGTAGTTGAAAAGCTTGTTCCAAAGCACTTGTTTCACTCTCAGTACAATATTGATACCAAAGACCTCGGGTTTCCAACTTGTCAAAGTTTTCCTCGTGATTTGGTCTATCCTAAAGATCCAAATGGAGGAACCTCTTCTTTGGGAATCCTCTTTGGACCAAAATATCGAAAGAGGATCCGAACCACTCCAAAAACTTGCTTGTAATTGAAAGATTGTTTCAAAGTACTTGTTTCACTGTCTAGAACAAAATGAATCTGAAGACGTATGGTTTCCCGCTTGTCAAAGTTGTGCTCATGATTTGGTCCATCCTAAAGATCCAAATGGAGGAACCTCTTCTTTGGGAATCCTGTTTGGACCAAAATATCCAAAAAGGATCCGATCCGAACCGCTCCAAAAACTTCTTTGTAATTGAAAAGCTTGTTTTAAAGTACTTGTTTCACTCGTCGAACCATATTGATACCAAAGACCTAAGGTTTCCCACTTGTCAAAGTTTTCCTCGTGATTTGGTCCATCATAAAGATCCAAATGGGGAACCTCTTCTTTGGGAATCCTCTTTGGACCAATATATCGAAAGTGGATCCGAACCACTCCAAAAACTTGCTTGTAATTGAAAGCTTGTTTCAAAGTACTTGTTTCACTTTCTAGAACAAAATGAATCTGAAGACATAAGGTTTCCCACTTGTCAAAGTTTTCCTCGTGATTTGGTCCATCCTAAAGATCCAAAAGGAAGAACCACTTCCTTGGAAATACTCTTTGGACCAAAATATCGAAAGAGGATCCGAACCACTCCAAAAAATTGTTTGTAGTTGAAAAGCTTGTTTCAAAGCACTTGTTTCACTCTCAGGACCATATTGATACCAAAGACCTCAGGTTTCCCACTTGTCAAAGTTTTCCTAGTGATTTGGTCCATCCTAAAGATCCAAATGGAGAAACCTCTTCTTTGGGAATCCTCTTTGGACCAAAATATCGAAAAAGGATCCGAACCACTCCAAAAACTTGCTTGTAATTGAAAGCTTGTTTCAAAGTACTTGTTTCACTTTCTAGAACAAAATGAATCAAGACATAAGGTTTCCCAGTTGTCAAAGTTTTCCTCGTGATTTGGTACATCCTAAAGATCCAAATGCAGGAACCTCCTCTTTGGGAAAACTCTTTGGACCAAAATATCGAAAGAGGATCCGAACCACTCCAAAAACTTGTTTGTAGTTGAAAAGCTTGTTCCAAAGCATTTGTTTCACTCTCAGTACCATATTGATACCAAACACCTCGGGTTTCCAACTTGTCAAAGTTTTCCTCGCGATTTGGTCCATCCTAAAGATCCAAATAGAGGAACCTCTTCTTTGGGAATCCTCTTTGGACCAAAATATCGAAAGTGGATCAGAACCACTCCAAAAACTTGCTTGTAATTGAAAGATTGTTTCAAAGTACTTGTTTCATTGTCTAGAACAAAATGAATCTGAAGACGTAAGGTTTCCCACTTGTCAAAGTTGTGCTCATGATTTGGTCCATCCTAAAGATCCAAATGGAGGAACCTCTTCTTTGGGAATCCTGTTTGGACCAAAATATCAAAAGAGGATCCGATCCGAACCACTCCAAAAACTTCTTTGTAATTGAAAAGCTTGTTTCAAAGTACTTGTTTCACTCGTCGAACCATATTGATACCAAAGACCTAAGGTTTCCCTCTTGTCAAAGTTTTCCTCGTGATTTGGTCCATCCTAATAATCCAAATGGAGGAACCTCTTCTTTGGGAATCCTCTTTGGACCAAAATATCGAAAAAGGATCCGAACCTCTCCAAAAACTTGCTTGTAAATGAAAGCTTGTTCCAAAGTACTTGTTTCACTTCTAGAACAAAATGAATCCGAAGACACAAGGTTTCCCACTTGTCAAAGTTTTCCTCGTGATTTGGTCCATCCTAAAGATCCAAATGGAGGAACCTCCTCTTTGGGAAAACTCTTTGGACCAAAATATCGAAAGACGATCCGAACCACTCCAAAAACTTGTTTGTAGTTGAAAAGCTTGTTTCAAAGCATTGTTTCACTCTCAGGATCCTAATGTTACCAAAGACCTCAAGTTTCGCACTTGTCAAAGTTTTCCTCGTGATTTGGTCCATCCTATAGATACAAATGGATTAACCACTTCTTTGGGAATCCTCTCTGGACCAAAATATCGAAAAAGGATCCGAACCACTCCAAAAACTTGCTTGTAATTGAAAGCTTGTTTCAAAGTACTTGTTTCACTTTCTAGAACAAAATGAATCTGAAGACACAAGGTTTCCCACTTGTCAAAGTTTTCCTCGTGATTTGGTCCATCCTAAAGATCCAAATGGAGGAACCTCCTCTTTGGGAAAACTCTTTGGACCAAAATATCGAAAGACGATCCGAACCACTCCAAAAACTTGTTTGTAGTTGAAAAGCTTGTTTCAAAGCATTGTTTCACTCTCAGGACCCTATTGTTACCAAAGACCTCAGGTTTCCAACTTTTCAAAGTTTTCCTCGTGATTTGGTCCATCCTAAAGATCCAAATGGAGGAACCTCTTCTTTGGGAATCCTCTTTGGATGGAAATATCGAAAGAGGATCCGAACCACTCCAAAAACTTGTTTGTAATTTAAAAGCTTGTTTCAAAGTACTTGTTTCACTCTTCAGACCATATTTATACCAAAGACCTAAGGTTTCCAACTTGTCAAAGTTTTCCTCTTGATTTGGTCCATCCTTAAAATCCAAATGGAGGAACCTCTTCTTTGGGAATACTCTTTGGACCAAAATATCGAAAGAGGATCCGAACCACTCCAAAAACTTGTTTGTAGTTTAAAAGCTTGTTTCAAAGCACTTGTTTCACTCTCAGGACCATATTGATACCAAAGACTTCAGGTTTCCCACTTGTTAAAGTTTTCCTCGTGATTTGGTCCATCCTAAAGATCCAAATGGAGGAACCTCTTCTTTGGGAATCCTGTTTGGACCAAAATATCGAAAAAGGATCCGAACCACTCCAAAAACTTGTTTGTAATTGAAAAGTGATACGAACCCTCAAACGTTGACGGATTCATGAACCGGATGATGGACCCTTGAACAGAAAAGCTTGAAAACCCTTAACAATTTTAATCAACCTTTAGGCGAGGTTGGGAAGATGATGACCTAATCGATAAATCCCCTAATTCAAGAATAGGTTTCTTTTATTAAGGTCGAGGCACTCCACAAGAACAATGATCAATTGGACTTGAATGACTCTAAATACTCAATTCAAGAACATGAATTACAAAGACGTTTTTCAAAGCAAAAAGCCTAAACCAAAACAAAGGGATTTTGATTCATTGATATTCTGATTGTAAAGCTTACAAATGAGGCTTTAAATAGCCTAAGAAACCCTAGCTTGGTCGAAAATATCAAGGGAAATAAAGATCTAATGATAAAAAAGGCAAAAACTAGACTTTCCTAATTCAAATTAGGAAAGTTTTCCTAATCTTCTAAACTTGGGCTCCTAGTTTTAAAAACTAAGGAAACAAAGTAAATTCTTCCCTATTACATTAATAATAATAATAATAAATGAAAATAAATTAATAAAACTCAAATAAAATACTAAAATTCGAAATTGGATTAAAATAGACAAAACTACAAGTGTCGGTTGCCGTTTTTTATGTCATTTTCACTCGTTTGAATGTATTCATGCGTGGTTTTCTTTGGATGATACGAAAACCCTTTCGAAATGCTTTAAGAACCCTTAAACTTAACTAAGGACCCAAAAAGATCACAACCAAAGAACCCACATATGCCATTTGAAACAACCCAAGGAAAAAGGCTAGAAAATGATTATCCTTATGATCAATGATCTAAAGACAAGAATTGGATTTCTTATTTTAGATTCGAATCAATCCACCAAATTAGAATGATCAATCCTAATGGCTCGATTCTACAGCCACCCTAAACACAAGGAATGACAAGATGAAAAGTTGAACAACTCACAACAATTCAAAGAAAAAAGCTCTCAATGAGAGTTTGGATTTTTAATTCAATCATAATCTGATTTGTTACAAGCATGTGTCATGGCTTTATAACCTTCAATAGCCACGAAATTAAGGTGATAAAATTGAATAAAAAAGGCCAAAAGACAGCCCAAAAAAAGTAATGGCAAAAATAAAGACAATTGACAAGCCTATTAAATTGTCAAAGTGTAACTGATTTCTTGGGAGTTACAAATCTGATTTGTAACTCTTTGTAACTGAAACATCTTCATCAAATGTATTGATTGGAGTCTTGAATGAAGCTTTAAGATGTCATGAATAAGTCTTGAGTTTCATTGATGTATTGAGTTGCATTAAATGAGCTTCGGTTGCAATAAATGAACTTGACTTGCATTTAGTGAACTAGGCTTGAACTTGACTTGCATTTAATGAACTAAGCTTAAACTTGACTTCCATTTATTGATGTAAGCTTGAACTTTGATGTTGTAATTATTGAACTTGCTTGTAGCTTGATCTTGGAAAGAAATGAATGCAATTCCGGCAATGATCAACTTTGAGGCTCCTTGATTCATATCATTCCCTCCTTCTTGAAAAGGATTCGTCCTCGAATCCAAATCTTCATGCCCGACAATAAAACATGTAAAATCAGCAACTTTAAAAATTGAATTCGAAAAATACTCACCTTGTAATAATGCAATGGTGTGGACTTTTGTATAGATTTTTCCAAGTACTTGATATGGTCCATCACCCCTTGGATGCAATTTAGTTCTTTTTTGAAGTCGTTCCTTCCGAAAATGCATCCAAATCCATGCTCTTGGATGAAATTTGAGTGGTTTCCTTCTCATTTTCTTTTTATAGGTAAATCTGAAACTTTTCTCCTCAAACATTTTCTTCACATCCATGTGCATTAATTTGATGAATACATTCATAAAATTGGCTGAATCACTCACAAAGACATTAGATCTCAAAGGCAGCAAGTCAAAGGGAGTAATAGCATAAAGACCATAAATAAGTTTATTTGAAAAACAAACTTTTTTATGATGTATTCTCCTATTACATGTATTACCCACAAAAGGCAAACAATTCTCCCAAGTTTCCACTTTAGATTTAGTTTCCCTAAACTTGGCTCCTAAGATCACATTTATCAATTCTTGAGTTTCCCATTCTAGCAAAACATTTTGGAATACATTGTAATTACTCAATGTAAAATCTACAACATAAGATGTATATGTATTCCTAAATGGTGCATGATTCGAGTTCAGCTTTTCAACATGGTCAAAACTAGAAATTCGAAGATGCTTATTAACAAGAACTTTCACAAACTCAAAACTAGAAAGTATATTACTCACAACATTCTCTTTAGATTCGATATACTTTCTTGCTTGTCCTTCCAAACACTTCAAACTTTTATTTGGCCACAAGTAATGCTTCCAAACCTGAAAAAGATATTCAAACACACTAGGGAAATAATGGTTAAGGTTAGTTGCCAAAAAGTCTACTTTGCACATAAGCACAAAATTAGGCTTTTGACTAAGAAAAACTTTCCTCACCTCACTCATTTTTACATGATAGCTCACTGATTTTCCTTTTCTCTCAATTTCCACTAAGTGTTCACATATTTCCTTTTCATTCTTCTCTTTTCTCTCATTGTTTTCACTCTTGCATTTTACACTCAAAGCTTTCTTTTTTCTCTCACTCTTTTCTTCTCTCAATTCTCTTTCTTTTAATTCTTTTTCTTTCAACTCTTTTTCTTTTAACTCAAATTCAATCCTCCTTTGTTCAAGCTTACATTGGTCAATGAAAACCTCTTTTGAAGACAAAGGTACCAAAGTAGTCTTCCTTCCATCTTTGGTAAAAGTATACCTATTAAGGTAGCCATCATAGGAAACTCTCCTATCATACTGCCAAGGCCTTCCCAAAAGTATATCCCCGGCATGCATTGGGACTACATCACAAACTACCTCATCCTTATACTTTCCAAGGCTAAAAGAAATGATAGCTTGCTTATGCACCTTCACCTCCCCACTATCATTTAACCATTGTAACTTATAAGGTTTGGGATGTGGTCTAGTAGGCAAATTGAGTCTCTTGACCAGAATTGAACTCACAACATTGGTACAACTTCCACCATCAATCACAACACTACATGGAGTCTCATTCACTAAACACCTAGTATGGAACAAGTTGTGTCTTTGGTCATCTTCAAATTTTTCCTTTATTTCAGAATTGAGAACTCTCCTACACAAGAGTGCTTGTTGAGTTCCTTCCCCCCAACTACCATCACTTGCCTCGGGTTCCTCAATAATTTCCTCCATATTATCACACTCTTCGGCTTCTTCAAGATATTCTTCCTCAAAGTCACTCTCTTCCCAATCTATGACTACTTCTCCATCAACATCACTTTCTAATTCATCTTCAATTATCTCCCTCATTTTCTGATTACTAGCTATCTCTAATCTACCCATGCGATTATTAAGCCCATCTACAATTTTAGTAAGTCTAGTAAAAACTCTCGTTTGGGCCTCCCTCCACCTAGCTTCACTAAACTCAACGTGATTATTTCCCCCTTGTGACATGTTTCTGGACCTCACAACACTCCCTCACAATATATCACTCAAGGAACTCTCGTGTTTAATCGCTCAAGGTAGGCTAAAATATCAAGTAAGGCTATTGGATAAGTTGGAAGCAACTTGTGTTTAAAGTACTAAAAATCAAGCAATCAGTATTTAAACAATCTAAAATAATGAAAAGAAACAAAAATAAAACAAGGAAAACAGATTGGATAGGCAAAAATCAGATTGGAAAAGCAAAACAGATTTTTGAAAGCAAAGAACTCAAGAAAAATGGCAGTTACAAATTTCACAATTCGTGGAGTTCGAGAATGAATTTTCAATTGGAAGGCCAAATTCAAAAATTCTTTCAGAATTGAAAACACTAACTCACAGAATTGAAGTTCCCGGAAAATAGGATAATCCTGCGCATAGAAATGATATTCCAGATTTCAACTGTTTCCGTTATGATTTTGACAACGTGCCCTTCTGAACTTAGAAAGATAACGGTCAGATAAAACTTTTCTCTTCAGACAACAAAAACAAATTCGGACGTTAGATCAGAGTTTGAATGGAAAACAGTAGCATTAAAATCGGCAGTTACAAAACGGGACAGTTTTGGAAAATGTAACTTATAGCCGTTTCTGAGATTTTAAATCAATGTGAAACTGATATATTTCAATGGTAAATGTTATAGAAACACAATTATATCAGTTATACACGAAATTATATGAATCAAACTCAGAAAAATGAAGAATTTTTCAAGAAGAACACAAGATGTACAGATTAGTGCTCTCGGATGCAATTGCTCTCCTCTTTCTTTCTTTCTTTTTTTTTTTTTTTTTTGATTTTCAAGATCTAATCGTGATCTTTAAGATGGATATGAAATCAGAATAAAATGATGAAGAAAAATGGATGAAAAGGCAGAAATGAATTCGATGGACAGAATGTGTAGAATTGAAAAACAAGTGCATAAAAGTAAGATAGAATCAATTCTAGAGATCGGCCACTAAGATGCAACCTATGCTCTGATACCAAATGATACGAAAACCCTTTCGAAATGCTTTAAGAACCCTTAAACTTAACTAAGGACCCAAAAAGATCACAACCAAAGAACCCACATATGCCATTTGAAACAACCCAAGGAAAAAGGCTAGAAAATGATTATCCTTATGATCAATGATCTAAAGACAAGAATTGGATTTCTTGTTTTAGATTCGAATCAATCCACCAAATTAGAATGATCAATCCTAATGGCTCGATTCTACAGCCACCCTAAACACAAGGAATGACAAGATGAAAAGTTGAACAACTCACAACAATTCAAAGAAAAAAGCTCTCAATGAGAGTTTGGATTTTTAATTCAATCATAATCTGATTTGTTACAAGCATGTGTCATGGCTTTATAGCCTTCAATAGCCACGAAATTAAGGTGATAAAATTGAATAAAAAAGGCCAAAAGACAGCCCAAAAAAAGTAATGGCAAAAATAAAGACAATTGACAAGCCTATTAAATTGTCAAAGTGTAACTGATTTCTTGGGAGTTACAAATCTGATTTGTAACTCTTTGTAACTGAAACATCTTCATCAAATGTATTGATTGGAGTCTTGAATGAAGCTTTAAGATGTCATGAATAAGTCTTGAGTTTCATTGATGTATTGAGTTGCATTAAATGAGCTTCGGTTGCAATAAATGAACTTGACTTGCATTTAGTGAACTAGGCTTGAACTTGACTTGCATTTAATGAACTAAGCTTAAACTTGACTTCCATTTATTGATGTAAGCTTGAACTTTGATGTTGTAATTATTGAACTTGCTTGTAGCTTGATCTTGGAAAGAAATGAATGCAATTCCGGCAATGATCAACTTTGAGGCTCCTTGATACATATCATTCCCTCCTTCTTGAAAAGGATTCGTCCTCGAATCCAAATCTTCATGCCCTACAATAAAACATGTAAAATCAGAAACTTTAAAGATTGAATTCGAAAAATACTCACCTTGTAATAATGCAATGGTGTGGACTTTTGTATAGATTCTTCCAAGTACTTGATATGGTCCATCACCCCTTGGATGCAATTTAGTTCTTTTTTGAAGTCGTTTCTTCCGAAAATGCATCCAAATCCATGCTCTTGGATGAAATTTGAGTGGTTTCCTTCTCATTTTCTTTTTATAGGTAAATCTGAAACTTTTCTCCTCGAACATTTTCTTCACATCCATGTGCATTAATTTGATGAATACATTCATAAAATGGGCTGAATCACTCACAAAGACGTTAGATCTCAAAGGCAGCAACTCAAAGGGAGTAATAGCATAAAGACCATAAATAAGTTTATTTGAAAAACAAACATTTTTATGATGTATTCTCTTATTACATGTATTCTCCACAAAAGGCCAATAGTTCTCCCAAGTTTCCACTTTAGAGTTAGTTTCCTTAAACTTGCCTCCTAAGATCACATTTATCAACTTTTGAGTTTCCCATTCTAGCAAAACAGATTGGTATACATTGTATTTTCTCAAAGTAAAATCAACTACATAAGAAGAATATGTATTCCTTAATGAGTTCAACTTTTCAACATACTCAAAAATTGTAATTTCAAGATGCTCATTAACAAGAACTTTCACATGCTCAAAAACCAGATTAGAACATAAAGTATTTCGCCAAGAAAGTATTTTGCTTACAACATTCTCGTTAGAATCGATATACTTTCTTTCTTGGATGTATTGCCCTTTCGAACACCTCAAGCTCTTATTCGGCCATAAGTAATGCTTCCAAACCTGAAAAAGATATTCAAACACACTAGGAAAATAATGGTTAAGGTTAGTTGCCAAAAAGTCTACTTTGCACATAAGCACAAAATTAGGCTTTTGACTAAGAAAAACTATCCTCATCTCACTCATTTTTACATGATAGCTCACTGATTTTCATTTTCTCTCAATTTCCTCAAAGTGTTCACACATTTCTTTTTCATTCTTCTCTTTTCTCTCATTGTTTTCACTCAAAGCTTTCTCTTCTCTCTCACTCAATTCTTTTTCTTTCAACTCTTTTTCTTTTAACTCAAACTCAACCCTCCTTTGTTCAAGCTTACATTGGTCAATGAAAACCTCTTTTGAAGATAAAGGTACCAAAGTAGTCTTCCTTCCATCTTTGGTAAAAGTATACCTATTAAGGTAGCCATCATAGGAAACTCTCCTATCATATTGCCATGGTCTCCCTAAAAGTATATCACCGGCATGCATTGGCACTACATCACAAACTACCTCATCCTTATACTTCCCAAGGCTAAAAGAAATAATAGCTTGCTTATGCACCTTCACCTCACCACTTTTGTTTAATCATTGTAAATTGTAAGGTTTGGGATGTGGTTTAGTAGGCAAATTGAGTCTCTTAACCAGAATTGAGCTCACAACATTTGTACAACTTCCCCCATCAATTACAACACTACATGCAGTCTCATTCACTAAACACCTAGTATGGAACAAGTTGTGTCTTTGGTGTTCTTCAAAATTCTCCTTTATTTTAGAATTGAGAACTCTCCTACACAAGAGTGCTACTCTATTTCCTTCCTCCCGACTATCATCACTCGCCTCGGGTTCCTCAATATTTTCCTCCATAGAATCACCCTCTTCGGCTTCCTCAAAATATTCTTCCTCAAAGTCACTCTCTTCCCAATCAGTTACTACTTCTTCCTCAACATCACTTTCTAATTCTCCTTCAAATTTATCCCTATTTTGCTGATTACTAGCCTTCACTAATCTACCCATACACTCATTAAGCTCCACTAAAGTCTGAGTAAGTCTAGCAAAAGCTCCCTCTTGTTCCTCTCTCCACCTAGCTTCACTAATCTCACCCACATTATTTTCCCATTGTGACATGTTTTCTGGACCTTACAACACTCCCTCACAATATATCACTCAAGGAACTCTCGTGTTTAATCACTCAAGGTAGGCCAAAATATCAAGTAAGGCTATTGATAAGTTGGAAGTAACTTGTGTTTAAAGTACTAAAAATCAAGCAATCAGTATTTAAACAATCTAAAATAATGAAAAGAAGCAAAAATAAAGCAAGAAAAACAGATTGGATAGGCAAAAATCAGATTGGAAAAGCAAAACAGATTTTTGAAAGCAAAGAACTCAAGAAAAATGGCAATTACAAATTTCAAAATTCGTGGAGTTCGAGAATGAATTTTCAATTGGCAGCCTATATGAAGCTTTTTAAGATGATAATAAAGAGCATACAAAAGGCCATATTCAAAAATTAGTTCAGAATTGAAAACTCTAACTCACAGAATTGAAGTTCCCGGAAAATAGGATATACCTGCGCACAGAAATGATATTCCAGATTTGAACTGTTTACGTTATGATTTGTGATATGAATCATGGAGCCTTAATGTTGATCTTTTCCGAGCTTGCATTCGTTGTTCTCCAAGTTCAAGATTAGTTCAATAAATGGAAGTCAAGTTCAAGTAGAGTTCATTAAATGCAAGTCAAGTTCAAACCAAGCTCATTAAATGCAAGTAAACTTCAAGCCTAGTTCATTCAATGCAAGTCAAGTTCATTTAATGCAACCGAAGCTCATTTAATGCAACTCAAGACATCAATGCAACTCCTGACTTATTCATGACATCCTAAGGTTTCATTTAAGACTCTCATAAACACATGTGGTCAAGGATTTTCAGTTACAAAGACTTTCAAATCAGATTTGTAACTCTTCTAATTTCAGTTACAAGTTTGCATAGTTAAGACCATTTTCGGTTATTTTTGTAAGACTTTAAGGTTGTAGCTGTTTCATTTCCTTTCATTTATGTCAATTTCGTTTTTCCCTTTATTTTGTAAGGCTTATATAGCCATGTTTCAGATTGTAATAATCAGATGATGATTGAATTAAAAATCCAAAGTCTCATTGAGAGCTTTTTCTTTGAATTGTTGTGAGTTGTTCAACTTTTCATCTTGTCATTCCTTGTGTTTAGGGTGGCTGTAGAATCGAGCCATTAGGATTGATCATTCTAATTTGGTGGATTGATTCGAATCTAAAACAAGAAATCCAATTCTTGTCTTTAGATCTTTGATCATAAGGATAATCATCTTCTAGCCTTTTTCCTTGGGTTGTGTCAAATGGCATATGTGGGTTCTTTGGTCTTGATCTTTTTGGGTCCTTAGTTAAGTTTAAGGGTTCTTAAAGCTTTTCGAAAGGGTTTTCGTATCATTTGGTATCAGAGCATAGGTTGCATCTTAGTGGCCGATCTCTAGAATTGATTCTATCTTACTTTTATGCACTTGTTTTTTTTTCTATTCTACACATTCTGTCCATCAAATTCATTTCTGCCTTTTCATCCATTTTTCTTCATTTTATTCTGATTTCATATCCATCGTAAAGATCACGATTTGATCTTGAAAAAAAAAAAAGAAAGGAAGAGGAGAGCAATTGCATCCAAGAGCACCAAATCTGTTCATCTTGTGTTCTTCTTGAAAATTCTTCACTTTTATGAGTTTGATTCATATAATTTCGTGTATAACTGATATATTTGTGTTTCTATAACATTTACCATTGAAATATATCAGTTACACATTGATTTAAAGTCTCAGAAACGGCTATAAGTTACATTTTCCAAAACTGTCCTGTTTTGTAACTGCCGCATTTAATGCTACTGTTTTCCATTCAAACTCTGATCTAACATCCGAATTTGTCTTTGTTGTCTGAAGAGAAAAGTTTTATCTTTTGGTTAGCTTTCAAATTTCAGAAGGGCACTTTATCAAAATCATAACGAAAACAGTTCAAATCTGTAATATCATTTCTGTGCGCAGGTTTATCCTATTTTCCGGGAACTTCAATTCTGTGAGTTAGTGTTTTCAATTCTGAACGAATTTTTTAATTTGGCCTTTTGTATGCTCTTTATTATCATCTTAATAAGCTTCATATAGACTGCCAATTGAAAATTCATTCTCGAACTCCACGAATTTTGAAATTTGTAATTGCCATTTTTCTTGACTTCTTAGCTTTAAAAATCTGTTTTAGTTTCTCCAATCTGTTTTTCTTGTTTTATTTTTGTTTCTTTTCATTATTTTAAATTGTTTAAATACTGATTGCTTGATTTTTAGTACTTTAAACACAAGTTGCTTCATTTTGACCATAGCTTATCCAAGAGCCTAAATTGATATTTTGGCCTACCTTGAGTGATTAAACACGAGAGTTCCCTTGAGTGAATTTTTGTGAGGGAGTGTTGTGAGGTCCAGAAACATGTCACAAGGGGGAAATAATCAGCAGGGTGAGTTTAGTGAAGCTAGGTGGAGAGAAGCCCAAACGGGAATTTTTGCTAGACTTTCTAAAATTGTAGAGGGGCTTAATGAGCGCATGGGTAGATTAGAGATAGCTAGTAATCAGAAAATGAGGGAGATAATTGAAGATGAATTAGAAAGTAATGTTGTTGAAGAAGTAGTCACTGATTGGGAAGAAAGTGACATTGAGGAAGTTTTTGAGGAGGCCAAAGAGGGTGATTCTATGGAGGAAAATATTGAGGAACCCGAGGCGAGTGATGATAGTCGGGAGGAAGGAAATAGAGTAGCACTCTTGTGTAGGAGAGTTCTCAATTCTGAAATAAGAGATAGTGTTGAAGATGACCAAAGACACAACTTGTTCCATACTAGGTGTTTAGTGAATGAGACTCCATGTATTATTGTGATTGATGGTGGAAGTTGTACCAATGTTGTGAGCTCAATTCTGGTCAAAAGACTAAATTTGCCTACCATTCCACATCCCAAACCTTACAAGTTACAATGGTTAAACAATAGTGGGGAGGTGAAGGTGCATAAGCAAGCTATCATTTCTTTTAGCCTTGGAAAGTATAAGGATGAGGTAGTTTGTGATGTAGTGCCAATGCATGCCGGTGATATACTTTTGGGAAGGCCTTGGCAGTATGATAGGAGAGTTTCCTATGATGGCTACCTTAATAGGTATACTTTTACCAAAGATGGAAGGAAGACTACTTTGGTACCTTTGTCTTCAAAAGAGGTTTTAATTGATCAATGTAAGCTTGAACAAAGGAGGCTTGAGTTTGAGTTGAAAGAAAAAGAGTTGAAAGAAAAAGAATTAAAAGAAAGAGAATTGAGAGAAGAAAAGAGTGAGAGAGAAAAGAAAGCTTTGAGTGGAAAAAGCAAGAGTGGAAACAATGAGAGAAAAGAGAAGAGTGAAAAAGAAATGTGTGAACACTTAGAGCAAATAGAGAGAAAAGACAAATTAGTGAGCTTTCATGTAAGAATGAGTGAGGTGAGGAAAGTTTTTCTTAGTCAAAAGCCTAATTTTGTGCTTATGTGCAAAGTAGACTTTTTGGCAACTAACCTTAACCATTATTTCCCTAGTGTGTTTGAATATCTTTTTTAGGTTTGGAAGCATTACTTGTGGCCAAATAAAAGTTTGAAGTGTTTGGAAGGACAAGCAAGAAAGTATATCGAATCTAAAGAGAATGTTGTGAGTAATATACTTTCTAGTTTTGAGTTTGTGAAAGTTCTTGTTAATAAGCATCTTGAATTTCTAGTTTTGACCATGTTGAAAAGCTGAACTTGAATCATGCACCATTTAGGAATACATATACATCTTATGTTGTAGATTTTACGTTGAGTAATTACAATGTATTCCAAAATGTTTTGCTAGAATGGGAAACTCAAGAATTGATAAATGTGATCTTAGGAGCCAAGTTTAGGGAAACTAAATCTAAAGTGGAAACTTGGGAGAATTGTTTGCCTTTTGTGGATAATACAAGTAATAGGAGAATACATCATAAAAAAGTTTGTTTTTCAAATAAACTTATTTATGGTCTTTATGCTATTACTCCCTTTGAGTTGCTGCCTATGAGATCTAATGTTTTTGTGAGTGATTCAGCCCATTTTATGAATGTATTCATCAAATTAATTCACATGGATGACGAGCAAGTGATAGAGGAGCAAGTTTTCACATTTACATTGAAAATGATCAAGAGAAGGAAAAGACATAAGTTTCATCCGAGAGCATGGATTTGGATGCATTTTAGAAAGAAACGACTTCAGAGAAGGACTAAGTTGCATCCGAGGGGTGATGGACCATATCAAGTCCTTGGAAGAATCTATACAAAAGTCCACACCATTACATTACAAGGTGAGAATTTTGAGAATTCAATCTTTAAATTTACTTATGTTTCATCTTTTATTGTAGGGAATGAAGATTTGGATTTGAGGACGAATCCTTTTCAAGAAGGAGGGAATGATATGAATCATGGAGCCTTAATGTTGATCTTTTCCGAGCTTGCATTCGTTGTTCTCCAAGTTCAAGATTAGTTCAATAAATGAAAGTCAAGTTCAAGTAGAGTTCATTAAATGCAAGTCAAGTTCAAACCAAGCTCATTAAATGCAAGTAAACTTCAAGCCTAGTTCATTCAATGCAAGTCAAGTTCATTTAATGCAACCGAAGCTCATTTAATGCAACTCAAGACATCAATGCAACTCCTGACTTATTCATGACATCCTAAGGTTTCATTTAAGACTCTCATAAACACATGTGGTCAAGGATTTTCAGTTACAAAGACTTTCAAATCAGATTTGTAACTCTTCTAATTTCAGTTACAAGTTTGCATAGTTAAGACCATTTTCGGTTATTTTTGTAAGACTTTAAGGTTGTAGCTGTTTCATTTCCTTTCATTTATGTCAATTTCGTTTTTCCCTTTATTTTGTAAGGCTTATATAGCCATGTTTCAGATTGTAATAATCAGATGATGATTGAATTAAAAATCCAAAGTCTCATTGAGAGCTTTTTCTTTGAATTGTTGTGAGTTGTTCAACTTTTCATCTTGTCATTCCTTGTGTTTAGGGTGGCTGTAGAATCGAGCCATTAGGATTGATCATTCTAATTTGGTGGATTGATTCGAATCTAAAACAAGAAATCCAATTCTTGTCTTTAGATCTTTGATCATAAGGATAATCATCTTCTAGCCTTTTTCCTTGGGTTGTGTCAAATGGCATATGTGGGTTCTTTGGTCTTGATCTTTTTGGGTCCTTAGTTAATTTTAAGGGTTCTTAAAGCTTTTCGAAAGGGTTTTCGTATCAATTTGGATAAAGCTCCCTTCTGAACTTTGAAAGATAACAGAAAGATAAAACTTTTCTCTTCAGACAACAAAGACAAATTCAGACGTTAGATCAGAGTTTGAATGGAAAACAGTAGCATTAAATGCGGCAGTTACAAAACGGGACAGTTTTGGAAAATGTAACTTATAGCCGTTTCTGAGACTTTAAATCAATGTGAAACTGATATATTTCAATGGTAAATGTTATAGAGACACAATTATATCAGTTATACACGAAATTATATGAATCAAACTCAGAAAAGTGAAGAATTTTTCAAGAAGAACACAAGATGTACAGATTAGTGCTCTCGGATGCAATTGCTCTCCCTTCTTTCTTTCTTTTTTTTTTTTTTTTTTTTTTGATTTTCAAGATCTAATCGTGATCTTTAAGATGGATATGAAATCAGAATAAAATGATGAAGAAAAATGGATGAAAAGGCAGAAATGAATTCGATGGACAGAATGTGTAGAATTGAAAAACAAGTGCATAAAAGTAAGATAGAATCAATTCTAGAGATCGGCCACTAAGATGCAACCTATGCTCTGATACCAAATGATACGAAAACCCCTTCGAAATGCTTTAAGAACCCTTAAACTTAACTAAGGACCCAAAAAGATCACAACCAAAGAACCCACATATGCCATTTGAAACAACCCAAGGAAAAAGGCTAGAAAATGATTATCCTTATGATCAATGATCTAAAGACAAGAATTGGATTTCTTGTTTTAGATTCGAATCAATCCACCAAATTAGAATGATCAATCCTAATGGCTCGATTCTACAGCCACCCTAAACACAAGGAATGACAAGATGAAAAGTTGAACAACTCACAACAATTCAAAGAAAAAGCTCTCAATGAGACTTTGGATTTTTAATTCAATCATAATCTGATTTGTTACAAGCATGTGTCATGGCTTTATAGCCTTCAATAGCCACGAAAATAAGGTGATAAAATTGAA
Organism: Gynostemma pentaphyllum; assembly: GCA_028015215.1. Classification (NCBI taxonomy): domain Eukaryota; kingdom Viridiplantae; phylum Streptophyta; class Magnoliopsida; order Cucurbitales; family Cucurbitaceae; genus Gynostemma; species Gynostemma pentaphyllum. Next base: position 22,079,144 of record CM051345.1, on the reverse strand, counting down.
TAAAAAAGGCCAAAAGACAGCCCAAAAAAGTAATGACAAAAATAAAGACAATTGACAAGCCTATTAAATTGTCAAAGTGTAACTGATTTCTTGGGAGTTACAAATCTGATTTGTAACTCTTTGTAACTGAAACATCTTCATCAAATGTATTGATGGGAGTCTTGAATGAAGCTTTAAGATGTCATGAATAAGTCTTGAGTTTCATTGATGTATTGAGTTGCATTAAATGAGCTTCGGTTGCAATAAATGAACTTGACTTGCATTTAGTGAACTAGGCTTGAACTTGACTTGCATTTAATGAACTAAGCTTAAACTTGACTTCCATTTATTGATGTAAGCTTGAACTTTGATGTTGTAATTATTGAACTTGCTTGTAGCTTGATCTTGGAAAGAAATGAATGCAATTCCGGCAACGATCAACTTTGAGGCTCCTTGATACATATCAAAATCATGAGGAAAGCATTGACAAGTTGGAAACCTTAGGTCTTTGGTATCAATATGGTCCGAAGAGTGAAGCAAGTACTTTGAAACAAGCTTTTCAATTACGAACAAGTTTTTCGAGTGGTTCAGATCTGCTTTTGATATTTTGGTCCAAAGAGGATTCCCAAAGAAGATGTTCCTCCATTTGGATCTTTAAGATGGACCAAAGAATGAGGAAAACTTTACCAAGTGGGTAACCTTAGGTATTTGGTATCAATATGGTCCGAAGAGTGAAACAAGTACTTTGAAACAAGCTTTTCAATTACAAACAAGTTTTTGGAGTGGCTCGAATCCGCTCTCGATATTTTGGTCCAAAGAGGATTTCCAAAGAAGAGGTTCCTCCATTCGGATCTTTAGGATGGACCAAATCATGGGGAAAACATTGACAAGTTGGAAACCTTAGGTCTTTGGTATGAATATTTTCCGAAGAGTGAAGCAAGTACTTTGAAACAAGCTTTTCAATTACGAACAAGTTTTTCGAGTGGTTCAGATCTGCTTTCGATATTTTGTTCCAAAGAGGATTCTCAAACAAGATGTTCCTCTATTCGGATCTTTAGGATGGACCAAATCATGAGGAAAACTTTGACAAGTGGGAAACCTTAGGTCTTTGGTATCAATATGGTCCGAAGAGTGAAACAAGTACTTTGAAACAAGCTTTTTAATTACAAACAAGTTTTTGGAGTGGTTCGGATCCGCTTTCGATATTTTGGTCCAATGAGGATTCCCAAAGAAGAGGTTACTCCATTTGGATCTTTAGTATGGAAAAAATCATGAGCACAACTTTGACAAGTGGGAAACCTTATGTCTTAGGATTCATTTTGGTCTTGAGAGTGAAACAAGTACTTTGAAACAAGCTTTTCAATTACAAACAAGTTTTTGGAGGGGTTCGGATCCTCTTTCGATATTTTGTTCCAAAGAGGATTCCCAAAGAAGATGTTCCTCCATTCAGATCTTTAGGATGGACCAAATCATGAGGAAAAGTTTGACAAGTGGGAAACCTTAGGTCTTTGGTCTCAATATGGTCCGAAGAGTGAAACAAGTACTTTGAAACAAGCTTTTTAATTATAAACAAGTTTTTGGAGTGCTTCGGATCCTCTTTCGTTATTTTGGTCCATAGAGGATTCCCAAAGAAGAGGTTCCTCCATTTGGATCTTTAGGATGGACCAAATCATGAGAACAACTTTGACAAGTGGGAAACCTTAGGTCTTTGGTATCTATATGGTCCGAAGAGTGAAACAAGTACTTTGCACCAAGCTTTTCTATTACACCAAGTTTTTGGAGTGCTTCGGATCATCTTTTGATATTTTGGTCCAAAGAGGATTCCCAAAGAAGATGTTCCTCCATTCAGATCTTTAGGATGGACCAAGACATGAGGAAAACTTTGACAAGTGGGAAACCTTAGGTCTTCGGCATCAATATGGTCCGAAGAGTGAAACAAGTACTTTGAAACAAGCTTTTCAATTCCAAACAAGTTTTTGGAGTGGTTCGGATCAGCTTTCGATATTTTGGTCCAAAGAGGATTCCCAAAGAAGAGGTTACTCCATTTGGATCTTTAGTATGGAAAAAATCATGAGCACAACTTTGACAAGTGGGAAACCTAATGTCTTCGGATTCATTTTGGTCTTGAGAGTGAAACAATAACTTTGAAACAAGTTTTTTAATTACAAACAAGTTTTTGGAGTGGTTCGGATCTTCTTTCGTTATTTTGGTTCAAAGAGGATTACCAAAGAAGAGATTCCTCCATTTGGATCTTTACGATGGACCAAATCATGAGGAAAACTTTGACAAGTGGGATACCTTAGGTCTTTGGTATCAATATGGTCCGAAGAGTGAAGCAAGTACTTTGAAACTAGCTTTTCACTTACAAACAAGTTTTTGGAGTGGCTCGGATCCTCTTTCGATATTTTGGTCCAAAGGGGATTCCCAAAGAAGATGTTCCTCCATTCGGATCTTTAAGATGGACCAAATCATGAGGAAAACTTTGACAAGTGGGAAACCTTAGGTCTTTGGTATCAATATGGTTTGAAGAGTGAAACAAGTACCTTGAAAGTAGCTTTTCAATTACAAACAAGTTTTTGGAGTGGTTCGGATCCTCTTTCGAAATTTTGTTCCAAAGAGGATGCCCAAAGAAGATGTTCCTCCATTCGGATCTTTAGGATGGATCAAATCATGAGGAAAACTTTGACAAGTGGGTAACCTTAGGTATTTGGTATCAATATGGTCCGAAAAGTGAAACAAGTACTTTGAAACAAGCTTTTTAATTACAAACAAGTTTTTGGAGTCGCTCGGATCAGCCCTCGTTATTTTGGTCCAAAGGGGATTTCCAAAGAAGAGGTTCCTCCATTCGGATCTTTAGGATGGACCAAATCATGAGAAAAACTTTGACAAGTGGGAAACCTTAGGTCATTGGTATCAATATGGTCCGAAGAGTGAAACAAGTACTTTGAAACTAGCTTTTCAATTACAAACAAATTTTTTGAGTGGTTCGGATCCTCTTTCGAAATTTTGTTCCAAAGAGGATTCCCAAAGAAGATGTTCCTCTATTCGGATCTTTAGGATGGACCAAATCATGAGGAAAACTTTGACAAGTGAGAAACCTTAGGTCTTTGGTATCAATATGGTCCGAAGAGAGAAACAAGTACTTTGAAAAAAGCTTTTCAATTACAAACAAGTTTTTGGAGTGCTTCGGATCCTCTTTCGATATTTTGGTCCAAAGAGGATTCCCAAAGAAGATGTTCCTCCATTCAGATCTTTAAGATGGACCAAATCATGAGGAAAACTTTGACAAGTGGGTAACCTTAGGTATTTGGTATCAATATGGTCCGAAGAGTGAAACAAGTACTTTGAAACAATCTTTTCAATTACAAACAAGTGTTTGGAGTGGCTCGGATGCGCTCTCGATATTTTGGTCCAAAGAGGATTTCCAAAGAAGAGGTTTCTCCATTCGGATCTTTAGGATGGACCAAATCATGAGGAAAACATTGACAAGTTGGAAACCTTAGGTCTTTTGTATCAATATGGTCCGAATAGTGAAGCAAGTACTTTGAAACAACCTTTAATTACGAACAAGTTTTTCGAGTGGTTCAGATCTGCTTTCGATATTTTGGTCCAAAGAGGATTCCCAAAGAAGATGTTTCTCCATTTGGATCTTTAAGATGGACCAAATAATGAGGAAAACTTTGACAAGTGGGTAACCTTAGGTATTTGGTATCAATATGGTCCGAAGAGTGAAACAAGTACTTTGAAACAAGCTTTTCAATTGCAAACAAGTTTTTGGAGTGGCTCGGATCCGCTCTCGATATTTTGGTCCAAAGAGGATTTCCAAAGAAGAGGTTCCTCCATTCGGATCTTTAGGATGGACCAAATCATGAGGAAAACTTTGACAAGTGGGAAACCTTAGGTCTTTGGTATCAATATGGTCCGAAGAGTGAAACAAGTACTTTGAAACAAGCTTTTGAATTACAAACAAGTTTTTGGAGTGGTTCGGATCCGCTTTCGATATTTTGGTCCAAAGAGGATTCCCAAAGAAGAGATTACTCCATTTGGATCTTTTGTATGGAAAAAATCATGAGCACAACTTTGAAAAGTGGGAAACATTATGTCTTCGGATTCTTTTTGGTCTTGAGAGTGAAACAAGTATTTTGAAACAAGCTTTTCAATTACAAACAAGTTTTTGGAGTGGTTCGGATCTTCTTTCGTTATTTTGGTTCAAAGAGGATTCCCAAAGAAGAGATTCCTCCATTTGGATCTTTACGATGGACCAAATCATGAGGAAAACTTTGACAATTCGGATACCTTAGGTCTTTGGTATCAATATGGTGCGAAGAGTGAAACAAGTACTTTGAAACAAGCTTTTCAATTACAAACAAGTTTTTGGAGTGCTTCAGATCCACTTTCGTTATTTTGGTCCAAAGAAGATTCCCAAAGAAGTGGTTCCTCCATTTGGATCTTTAGGATGGACCAAATCATGAGCACAACTTTGACAAGTGGGAAACGTTAGGTCTTTGGTATCAATATGGTCCAAAGTGTGAAACAAGTACTTTGAAACAAGCTTTTCAATTACAAACAAGTTTTTCGAGTGCTTCGGATCCTCTTTTGATATTTTGGTCCAAAGAGGATTCCCAAAGAAGAGGTTACTCCATTTGGATCTTTAGTATGGAAAAAATCATGAGCACAACTTTGACAAGTGGGAAACCTTATGTCTTCGGATTCATTTTGGTCTTGAGAGTGAAACAAGTACTTTGAAACAAGCTTTTCAATTACAAACAAGTTTTTAGAGTGCTTCGGATCTTCTTTCGTTATTTTGGTTCAAAGAGGATTCCCAAAAAAGAGATTCCTCCATTTGGATCTTTAAGATGGACAAAATCATGAGGAAAACTTTGACAAGTGGGATACCTTAGGTCTTAGGTATCAATATGGTCGGAAGAGTGAAACAAGTACTTTGAAACAAGCTTTTCAATTACAAACAAGTTTTTAGAGTGGTTCGGATCCGGTTTTGATATTTTGTTCCAAAGAGGATTCCCAAAGACGATGGTCCTCCATTCGGATCTTTAGGATGGACCAAACCATGAGGAAAAATTTGACAAGTGGGAAAGCTTAGGTCTTTGGTATCTATATGGTCCGAATAGTGAAACAAGTACTTTGAAAAAAACTTTTTAATTATAAACAAGTTTTTGGAGTGCTTCGGATCCTCTTTCGTTATTTTGGTCCAAAAAGGATTCCCAAAGAAGTGGTTCCTCCATTTGGATCTTTAGGATGGACCAAATCATGAAAACAACTTTGACAAGTGGGAAACCTTAGGTCTTTGGTATCAATATGGTCCGAAGAGTGAAACAAGTACTTTGAAACAAGCTTTTCTATTACAAACAAGTTTTTAGAGTGCTTCGGATCATCTTTTGATATTTTGGTCCAAAGAGGATTCCCAAAGAAGTTGTTCCTCCATTCCGATCTTTAGGATGGACCAAGTCATGAGGAAAACTTTGACAAGTGGGAAACCTTAGGTCTTTGGTATCAATATGGTCCGAAGTGTGAAACAAGTACTTTGAAAAAAGTTTTTGGATTATAAAAAAGTTTTTGGAGTGCTTCGGATCATCTTTCGTTATTTTGGTCTAAAGAGGATTCCCAAAGAAGAGGTTCCTCCATTTGGATCTTTAGGATGGAACAAATCATGAGCACAACTTTGGGAAGTGGGAAACCTTAGGTCTTTGTTATCAATATGATCCGAAGAGTGAAACAAGTACTTTCACACAAGCTTTTCTACTACAAACAAGTTTTTGGAGTGCTTCGGATCCTCTTTTGATATTTTGGTCCAAAGAGGATTCCCAAAGAAGATGTTCCTCCATTCGAATGTTTAGGATAGACCAAATCATGATCACAACTTTGACAAGTGGGAAACATTAGGTCTTTGGTATCAATATGGTCGGAATTGTGAAACAAGTACTTTGAAACAAGATTTTCAATTACCAACAAGTACATTGAAACAAGCTTTTCAATTACAAACAAGTTTTTGGAGTGGTTCGGATCCGCTTTCGATATTTTGGTCCAAAGAGGATTCCCAAAGAAGAGGTTACTCCATTTGGATCTTTAGTATGGAAAAAATCATGAGCACAACTTTGACAAGTGGGAAACCTTATGTCTACGGATTCATTTTGGTCTTGAGAGTGAAACAAGTACTTTGAAACAAGTTTTTCAATTACAAACAAGTTTTTGGAGTGGTTCGGATCTTCTTTCGTTATTTTGGTTCAAAGAGGATTCCCAAAGAAGAGATTCCTCCATTTGGATCTTTACGATGGACCAAATCATGAGGAAAACTTTGACAAGTGGGATACCTTAGGTCTTTGGTATCAATATGGTCCGAAGAGTGAAACAAGTACTTTGAAACAAGATTTTCAATTACAAACAAGTTTTTAGAGTGGTTCGGATCCTCTTTCGATATTTTGTTCCAAAGAGGATTCCCAAAGACGAAGGTCCTCCATTCGGATCTTTAGGATGGACAAAATCATGAGGAAAAGTTTGACAAGTGGGAAACCTTAGGTCTTTGGTATCAATATGGTCCGAAGAGTGAAGCAAGTACTTTGAAATTAGCTTTTCAATTACAAACAAGTTTTTGGGGTGGCTCAGATCCTCTTTCGATATTTTGTTCCAAAGAGGATTACCAAAGAAGATGTTCTTCCATTCGGATCTTTAGGATGGACCAAATCATGAGGAAAACTTTGACAAGTGGGAAACCTTAGATCTTTGGTATCAATATGGTCCGAAGAGTGAAACAAGTAATTTGAAACAAGCTTTTTCATTACAAACAAGTTTTTGGAGTGGTTCGGATCCTCTTTCGATATTTTGGTCCAAAGAGGATTCCCAAAGAAGATGTTCCTCAATTCGAATCTTTAGGATGGACCAAATCAAGAGGAAAACTTTGACAAGTGGGATACCTTAGGTCTTTGGTATCAATATGGTCTGAAGAGTGAAGCAACACCTTTGAAACTAGCTTTTCAATTACAAACGAGTTTTTGGAGTGGTTCGGATCCTCTTTCGATATTTTGTTCCAAAGAGGATTCCCAAAGAAGATGTTCCTCCATTCGGATCTTTAGGATGGACCAAATCCTGAGGAAAACTTTGACAAGTGGGAAACCTTAGGTCTTTGGTATAAATATGCTCCGAAGAGTGAAACAAGTACTTTGAAACAAGCTTTTTTATTACAAACAAGTTTTTAGAGTGTTTCGGATCATCTTTTGATATTTTTGTCCAAAGAGGATTCCCAAAGAAGATGTTCCTCCATTTGGATCTTTAGGATGGACCAAGTCATGAGGAAAACTTTGACAAGTGGGAAACCTTAAGTCTTTGGTATCAATATGGTCCGAAGAGTGAAACAAGTATTTTGAAACAAGCTTTTCAATTACAAACAAGTTTTTGGAGTGGTTCGGATCAGCTTTGATATTTTGGTCGAAAAAGGATTCCCAAAGAAGAGGTTACCGCATTTGGATCTTTAGTATGGAAAAAAACATGAGCACAACTTTGATGGTGGGAAACCTTATGTCTTCGGATTCATTTTGGTCTTGAGAGTGAAACAAGTTTTTAAATTACAAACAAGTTTTTGGACTGGTTCGGATCCTCTTTCGATATTTTGTTCTCGGAGAGGATTCCCAAAGAAGATGTTCCTCCATTCGGATCTTTAGGATCGACAAAATCATGAAGAAAACTTTGACAAGTGGGAAACCTTAGGTCTTTGGTATCAATATGGTCCGAAGAGTAAAGCAAGTACTTTGAAACTAGCTTTTCAATTACAAACAAGTTTTTGTGGTGGCTCATTTTTGTGGTGGCTCGGATCCTCTTTCGATATTTTGTTCCAAAGAGGATTACCAAAGAAAATGTTCCTTAATTCGGATCTTTAGGTTGGAGCAAATCATGAGGAAAACTTTGACAAGTGGGAATCCTTAGGTCTTTGGTATCAATATGGTCCGAAGAGTGAAACAAGTACTTGTGAAACAAGCTTTTTAATTACAAACAAGTTTTTGGAGTGGTTCGGATCCTCTTTCGATATTTTGTTCCAAAGAGGATTCCCAAAGAAGATGTTCCTCAATTCGGATCTTTAGGATGGACCAAATCAAGAGGAAAACTTTGACAAGTGGGATACCTTAGGTCTTTGGTATCAATATGGTCCAAAGAGTGAAACAAGTACTTTGAAACTAGCTTTTCAATTACAAACAAGTTTTTGGAGTGGTTCGGATCCTCTTTCGATATTTTGTTCCAAAGAGGTTTCCCAAAGAAGATGTTCGTCCATTCGGATCTTTAGGATGGACAAAATCATGAGGAAAACTTTGACAAGTGGGAAACCTTAGGTCTTTGGTATCAATATGGTCCGAAGAGTGAAGCAAGTACTTTGAAAATAGCTTTTCAATTACAAACAAGTTTTTGGAGTGGCTCGGATCCTCTTTCGATATTTTGTTCCAAAGAGGATTACCAAAGAAGATGTTCCTCCATTCGGATCTTTAGGTTGGACCAAATCATGAGGAAAACTTTGACAAGTGGGAAACCTTAAGTCTTTGGTATCAATATGGTCCGAAGAGTGAAACAAGTATTTTGAAACAAGCTTTTCAATTACAAACAAGTTTTTGGAGTGGTTCGGATCAGCTTTGATATTTTGGTCGAAAAAGGATTCCCAAAGAAGAGGTTACCGCATTTGGATCTTTAGTATGGAAAAAAACATGAGCACAACTTTGACAGGTGGGAAACCTTATGTCTTCGGATTCATTTTGGTCTTGAGAGTGAAACAAGTTTTTAAATTACAAACAAGTTTTTGGACTGGTTCGGATCCTCTTTCGATATTTTGTTCTCAGAGAGGATTCCCAAAGAAGATGTTCCTCCATTCGGATCTTTAGGATCGACAAAATCATGAAGAAAACTTTGACAAGTGGGAAACCTTAGGTCTTTGGTATCAATATGGTCCGAAGAGTAAAGCAAGTACTTTGAAACTAGCTTTTCAATTACAAACAAGTTTTTGTGGTGGCTCATTTTTGTGGTGGCTCGGATCCTCTTTCGATATTTTGTTCCAAAGAGGATTACCAAAGAAAATGTTCCTTAATTCGGATCTTTAGGTTGGAGCAAATCATGAGGAAAACTTTGACAAGTGGGAAACCTTAGGTCTTTGGTATCAATATGGTCCGAAGAGTGAAACAAGTACTGTGAAACAAGCTTTTTAATTACAAACAAGTTTTTGGAGTGGTTCGGATCCTCTTTCGATATTTTGTTCCAAAGAGGATTCCCAAAGAAGATGTTCCTCAATTCGGATCTTTAGGATGGACCAAATCAAGAGGAAAACTTTGACAAGTGGGATACCTTAGGTCTTTGGTATCAATATGGTCCAAAGAGTGAAACAAGTACTTTGAAACTAGCTTTTCAATTACAAACAAGTTTTTGGAGTGGTTCGGATCCTCTTTCGATATTTTGTTCCAAAGAGGTTTCCCAAAGAAGATGTTCGTCCATTCGGATCTTTAGGATGGACAAAATCATGAGGAAAACTTTGACAAGTGGGAAACCTTAGGTCTTTGGTATCAATATGGTCCGAAGAGTGAAGCAAGTACTTTGAAAATAGCTTTTAAATTACAAACAAGTTTTTGGAGTGGCTCGGATCCTCTTTCGATATTTTGTTCCAAAGAGGATTACCAAAGAAGATGTTCCTCCATTCGGATCTTTAGGTTGGACCAAATCATGAGGAAAACTTTGACAAGTGGGAAACCTTAGGTCTTTGGTTTCAATATGCTCCGAAGAGTGAAACAAGTACTTTGAAACAAGCTTTTGAATTACAAATAAGTTTTTGGAGTGGTTCGGATCCTCTTTCGATATTTTGGTCCAAAGAGGATTCCCAAAAAAGATGTTCCTCAATTCGGATCTTTAGGATGGACCAAATCAAGGGGAAAACTTTGACAAGTGGGATACCTTAGGTTTTGGTATCAATATGGTCCGAAGAGTGAAACAAGTACTTTGAAACAAGCTTTTTTATTACAAACAAGTTTTTAGAGTGCTTCGGATCATCTTTTGATATTTTTGTCCAAAGAGGATTCCCAAAGAAGATGTTCCTCCATTTGGATCTTTAGGATGGACCAAGTCATGAGGAAAACTTTGACAAGTGGGAAACCTTAAGTCTTTGGTATCAATATGGTCCGAAGAGTGAAACAAGTATTTTGAAACAAGCTTTTCAATCACAAACAAGTTTTTGGAGTGGTTCGGATCAGCTTCGATATTTTGGTCGAAAAAGGATTCCCAAAGAAGAGGTTACCGCATTTGGATCTTTAGTATGGAAAAAATCATGAGCACAACTTTGACAGGTGGGAAACCTTATGTCTTCGGATTCATTTTGGTCTTGAGAGTGAAACAAGCTTTTAAATTACAAACAAGTTTTTGGACTGGTTCGGATCCTCTTTCGATATTTTGTTCTCAAAGAGGATTCCCAAAGAAGATGTTCCTCCATTCGGATCTTTATGATGGACAAAATCATGAAGAAAACTTTGACAAGTGGGAAACCTTAGGTCTTTGGTATCAATATGGTCCGAAGAGTGAAGCAAGTACTTTGAAACTAGCTTTTCAATTAAAAACAAGTTTTTGTGGTATCTCATTTTTGTGGTGGCTCTGATCCTCTTTCGATATTTTGTTCCAAAGAGGATTACCAAAGAAAATGTTCCTTAATTCGGATCTTTAGGTTGGACCAAATCATGAGGAAAACTTTGACAAGTGGGAAACCTTAGGTCTTTGGTATCAATATGGTCCGATGAGTGAAACAAGTACTTTGAAACAAGCTTTTTAATTACAAACAAGTTTTTGGAGTGGTTCGGATCCTCTTTCGATATTTTGGTCCAAAGAGGATTCCCAAACAAGATGTTCCTCAATTCGGATCTTTAGGATGGACCAAATCAAGAGGAAAACTTTGACAAGTGGGATACCTTAGGTCTTTGGTATCAATATGGTCCAAAGAGTGAAACAAGTACTTTGAAACTAGCTTTTCAATTACAAACAAGTTTTTGGAGTGGTTCGGATCCTCTTTCGATATTTTGTTCCAAAGAGGTTTCCCAAAGAAGATGTTCCTCCATTCGGATCTTTAGGATGGACAAAATCATGAGGAAAACTTTGACAAGTGGGAAACCTTAGGTCTTTGGTATCAATATGGTCCGAAGAGTGAAGCAAGTACTTTGAAACTAGCTTTTCAATTACAAACAAGTTTTTGGAGTGGCTCGGATCCTCTTTCGATATTTTGTTCCAAAGAGGATTACCAAAGAAGATGTTCCTCCATTCGGATCTTTAGGTTGGACCAAATCATGAGGAAAACTTTGACAAGTGGAAAACCTTAGTTCTTTGGTATCAATATGGTCCGAAGAGTGAACCAAGTACATTGAAACAAGCTTTTTAATAACAAACAAGTTTTTGGAGTGGTTCGGATCCTCTTTCGATATTTTGGTCCAAAGAGGATTCCCAAAAAAGATGTTCCTCAATTCGGATCTTTAGGATGGACCAAATCAAGAGGAAAACTTTGACAAGTGGGATACCTTAGGTCTTTGGTATCAATATGGTCTGAAGAGTGAAACAAGTACTTTGAAACTAGCTTTTCAATTACAAACAATTTTTGGAGTGGTTCCGATCCTCTTTCGATATTTTGTTCCAAAGAGGTTTCCCAAATAAGATGTTCCTCCATTCGGATCTTTAGGATGGACCAAATCATGAGGAAAACTTTGACAAGTGGGAAACCTTAGGTCTTTGGTATCAATATGGTCCGAAGTGTGAAACAAGTACTTTGAAAAAAGCTTTTGGATTATAAACAAGTTTTTGGAGTGCTTCGGATCATCTTTCTTTATTTTGGTCTAAAGAGGATTCCCAAAGAAGAGGTTCCTCCATTTGGATCTTTAGGATGAAACAAATCATGAGCACAACTTTGGGAAGTGGGAAACCTTAGGTCTTTGTTATCAATATGGTCCGAAGAGTGAAACAAGTACTTTGACACAAGCTTTTCTATTACAAACAAGTTTTTGGAGTGCTTCGGATCCTCTTTTGATATTTTGGTCCAAAGAGGATTCCCAAAGAAGATGTTCCTCCATTCGAATGTTTAGGATGGACCAAATCATGAGCACAACTTTGACAAGTGGGAAACATTAGGTCTTTGGTAACAATATGGTCCGAAGTGTGAAACAAGTACTTTGAAACAAGATTTTCAATTACCAACAAGTACATTGAAACAAGCTTTTCAATTACAAACAAGTTTTTGGAGTGGTTCGGATCCTCTTTCAATATTTTGGTCCAAAGAAGAGGTTACTCCATTTGGATCTTTAGTATGGAAAAAATCAAGAGCACAACTTTGACAAGTGGGAAACCTTATGTCTTCGGATTCATTTTGGTCTTGAGAGTGAAACAAGTACTTTGAAACAAGCTTTTAAATTACAAACAAGTTTTTGGAGTGGTTCGGATCTTCTTTCGTTATTTTGGTTCAAAGCGGATTCCCAAAGAAGAGATTCCTCCATTTGGATCTTTACGATGGACCAAATCATGAGGAAAACTTTGACAAGTGGGATACCTTAGGTCTTTGGTATCAATATGGTCCGAAGAGTGAAACAAGTACTTTGAAACAAGCTTTTCAATTACAAACAAGTTTTTAGAGTGGTTTAGATCCTCTTTCGATATTTTGTTCCAAAGAGGATTCCCAAAGACGATGGTCCTCCATTCGGATCTTTAGGATGGACCAGATCATGAGGAAAAATTTGACAAGTGGGAAACCTTAGGTCGTTGGTATCTATATGGTCCGAAGAGTGAAACAAGTACTTTGAAAAAAACTTTTTAATTATAAACAAGTTTTTGGAGTGCTTCGGATCCTCTTTCATTATTTTTGTCCAAAGAGGATTCCCAAAGAAGAGGTTACTCCATTTGGATCTTTAGGATTTACCAAATCATGAGAACAACTTTGACTAGTGGGAAACCTTAGGTCTTTGGGATCAATATGGTCCGAAGAGTCAAACAAGTACTTTGAAACAAGCTTTTTTATTACAAACAAGTTTTTAGAGTGCTTCGAATCATCTTTTGACATTTTGGTCCAAAGAGGATTCCCAAAGAAGATGTTCCTCCTTTGGGATCTTTAGGATGGACCAAGTCATGAGGAAAACTTTGACAAGTGGGAAACCTTAGGTCTTTGGTATCAATATGGTCCAAAGAGTGAAACAAGTATTTTGAAACAAGCTTTTTAATTACAAACAAGTTTTTGGAGTAGTTCGGATCAGCTTCGATATTTTGGTCCAAAAAGGATTCCCAAAGAAGAGGTTACCCCATTTGGATCTTCAGTATGGAAAAAATCATGAGCACAACTTTGACAAGTGGGAAACCATTTATGTCTTCGGATTCATTTTGGTCTTGAGAGTGAAACAAGTACTTTGAAACAAGCTTTTCAATTACAAACAAGTTTTTGGAGTGGTTCGGATCCGCTTTCGATATTTTGGTCCAAAAAGGATTCCCAAAGAAGAGGTTACTCCATTTGGATCTTTAGTATGGAAAAAATCATGAGCACAACTTTGACAAGTGGGAAACCTTATCTCTTCTTATTCATTTTGGTCTTGAGAGTGAAACAAGTACTTTGAAACAAGCTTTTCAATTACAAACAAGTTTTTGGAGTGGTTCGGATCTTCTTTCGTTATTTTGGTTCAAAGAGGATTCCCAAAGAAGAGATTCCTCCATTTGAATCTTTACGATGGACCAAATCATGAGGAAAACTTTCACAAGTGGGATACCTTAGGTCTTTGGTATCAATATGGTCCGAAGAGTGAAACAAGTACTTTAAAACAAGCTTTTCAATTACAAACAAGTTTTTAGAGTGGTTCGGATCCTCTTTCGATATGTTGTTCCAAAGAGGATTCCCGAAGAAGATGTTCCTCCATTCGGATCTTTAGGATGGACCAAATCATGAGGAAAACTTTGACAAGTGGTTAACCTTAGGTTATTGGTATCAATATGGTCCGAAGAGTGAAACAAGTACTTTGAAACTAGCTTTTCAATTACAAACAATTTTTTTGAGTGGTTCGGATCCTCTTTTGATATTTTGTTCCAAAGAGGATTCCCAAAGAAGATGTTCCACCATTTGGATCTTTAGGATGGACCAAATCAAGAGGAAAACTTTGACAAGTGGGAAACCTTAGGTCTTTGGTATCAATATGGTCCGAAGAGTGAAACAAGTAATTTGAAACAAGCTTTTTAATTACAAACAAGTTTTTGGAGTGGTTCAGATCCTCTTTCGATATTTTGGTCCAAAGAGGATTCCCAAAGAAGATGTTCCTCAATTCGGATCTTTAGGATGGACCAAATCAAGAGGAAAACTTTGACAAGTGGGATACCTTAGGTCTTTGGTATCAATATGGTCCGAAGTGTGAAACAAGTACTTTGAAACTAGCTTTTCAATTACAAACAAGTTTTTGGAGTGGTTCAGATCCTCTTTCGATATTTTGTTCCAAAGAGGATTCCCAAAAAAGATGTTCCTCCATTCGGATCTTTAGGATGGACCAAATCATGAGGAAAACTTTGACAAGTGGGAAACCTTAGGTCTTTGGTATAAATATGGTCCGAAGTGTGGAACAAGTACTTTGAAAAAATCTTTTGGATTATAAACAAGTTTTTGGAGTTCTTCGGATCCTTTTTCATTTTTTTGGTCCAAAGTGGATTCCCAAAGAAGAGGTTCCTCCATTTGGATCTTTAGGATGGACCAAATCATAAGCACAACTTTGACAAGTGGGAAACCTTAGGTCTTTGTTATCAATATGGTCCGAAGAGTGAAACAAGTACTTTGACACAAGCTTTTCTATTACAAACAAGTTTTTGGAGTGCTTCGGATCCTCTTTTGATATATTGGTCCAAAGAGGATTCCCAAAGAAGATGTTCCTCCATTCGAATGTTTAGGATGGACCAAATCATGAGCACAACTTCGACAAGTGGGAAACGTTAGGTCTTTGGTATAAATATGGTCCGAAGTATGAAACAAGCACTTTGAAACAAGATTTTCAATTACCAACAAGTACATTGAAAAAAGCTTTTCAATTACAAACAAGTTTTTGGAGTGCTTCAGATCCTCTTTTGTTATTTTGGTCCAAAGAGGATTCCCAAAGACCAGTTTACTCCATTTGGATCTTTAGTATGGAAAAAATCGTGAGCACAACTTTGACAAGTGGGAAACCTTATGTCTTCGGATTCATTTTGGTCTTGAGAGAGAAACAAGTACTTTGAAACAAGCTTTTCAATTACAAACAAGTTTTTGGAGTGATTCGGATCTTCTTTCGTTATTTTGGTTCAAAGAAGATTCCCAAAGAAGAGATTCCTCCATTTGGATCTTTACGATGGACCAAATCATGACGAAAACTTTGACAATTGGGATACCTTAGGTCTTTGGTATCTATATGGTACGATAAGTGAAACAAGTAATTTGAAACAAGCTTTTCAATTACAAACAAGTTTTTGGAGTGGTTCGGATCTGATTTCGATATTCTGGTCCAAAGAGGATTCCCAAAGAAGAGGTTACTCCATTTGGATCTTTACTATGGAAAAAATCATGAGCACAACTTTGACAAGTGGTAAACCTTATTGATATGAAAACCCTTGGAAACTTACCAAGAACCCTTCAAAGAAGAACCCTAGATGAAGAAACAAGAACCCACAAAATCAGTAGTAAAAACTCAAAGGAAAGAGTTAAGGAATTAGGCTACCTTTATGATCTATGATCTTGAAACAAGAATGACTTCTTACCCCAAGATTCGAACACTCCAAAAACAATATGATCAGAATTGTTTTAATGCTCTAAAACATGCAATCCTAAGCAAGAATTACAAAAGATGAAGAAGAGAATGGTCTTCTAAGCCAAATCATGCAAATAAGCAAGTTTTCTTGAATAATCATAATCTGTCTTTATTAATGAATAAGGATGCCTTTAAATAGGCAAAAAGTTAAGTCTCCTACTTCTAATATGACACTAAATTCGAAAATATGAGATAAAAAGCTGATAAGGATGATCTCATCATGACATCACCATGATGAGTCATCAAAAAAATTAAACCTACTCTAGGAAATTTAAATTGCATATCTAATAAACCTACACTACTTGGATCTTCCATTTCTTTACATCATCTTAAAGTTCTCAACTTAAAGTATCTAGAAATGGAAAGTGTGACATGGCCTAAAATTTAGGGATCCATTTCCTAAATTTTAGGGATTTTCCTAGATTTTAGGAAAAGTCTTCAAATTGACAATTTTGAGCTTGTGAATCTTTTTGTAGTTGAATTGTCCACAAATTGTATGTTAAACCCTTCATTTCTAGGATTTCCTCTTTGGTTTCCTTCAAATATGTTTGGACATGTTGAATCAAAGCTAGCTTCAATTTCTTATTCTTTGATCTTGTTATTGGCCCAATTGGCAGATTGAGCTCCCCTTGATCATTTGCAACATTAGCTCCATCTTCTAGCTTTCCATGAGTAAGTGAAGTGTTACGATTCGTATCACTTATGTTGTCGGATTCATTTTGGTCTTGAGAGTGAAACAAGCTTTTCAATTACAAACAAGTTTTTGGAGTTGTTCGGATCTTCTTTCGTTATTTTGGTTCAAAGAGGATTCCCAAAGAAGAGATTCCTCCATTTGGATCTTTACGATGGACCAAATCAAGAGGAAAACTTTGACAATTGGGATACCTTAGGTCTTTGGTATCAATATGGTCCGAAGAGTGAAACAAGTACTTTGAAACTGGCTTTTCAATTACAAACAAGTTTTTGGAGTGGTTCGGATCCTCTTTCGATATTCTGGTCCAAAGAGGATTCCCAAAGAAGAGGTTCCTCCATTCGGATCTTTAGGATGGACCAAATCATGAGGAAAACTTTGACAAGTGGGAAACCATAGGTCTTTGGTATCAATTTGGTCCGAAGTGTGAAACAAATACTTTGAAAAGAGCTTTTCAATTACAAACAAGTTTTTAGAGTGGTTCGGATCCTCTTTCGATACTTTGTTCCAAAGAGGATTCCCAAAGAAATGTTCCTCCATTCGGATCTTTATGATGGACCAAATCATGAGAAAAATTTTGACAAGTGGGAAACCTTAGGTCTTTGGTATCTATATGGTCCGAAGAGTGAAACAAGTACTTTGAAAAAAGCTTTTTAATTATAAACAAGTTTTTGGAGTGCTTCGGATCCTCTTTCTTTATTTTGGTCCAAAGAGGATTCCCAAAGAAGAGGTTAATCCATTTGGATCTTTAGGATGGACCAAATCATGAGAACAACTTTGACAAGTGGGAAACCTTAGGTCTTTGGGGTCAATATGGTCCGAAGAGTGAAACAAGTACTTTGAAACAAGCTTTTTTATTACAAACAAGTTTTTAGAGTGCTTCGGATCATCTTTTGATATTTTGGTCCAAAGAGGATTCCCAAAGAAGATGTTTCTCCTTTTGGATCTTTAGGATGGACCAAGTCATCAGGAAAACTTTGACAAGTGGGAAACCTTAGGTCTTTGGTATCAATATGGTCCGAAGAGTGAAACAAGTATTTTAAAACAAACTTTTCAATTACAAACAAGTTTTTGGAGTGGTTCGGATCAACTTCGATATTTTGGTCCAAAAAGGATTCACAAAGAAGAGGTTACCCAATTTGGATCTTTAGTATTGAAAAAATCATGAGCACAACTTTGACAAGTGGGAAACCTTATGTCTTCAGATTCATTTTGGTCTTGAGAGTGAAACAAGTACATTGAAACAAGCTTTTCAATTACAAACAAGTTTTTGGAGTGGTTCGGATCTTCTTTCATTATTTTGGTTCAAAGAGGATTCCCAAAGAAGAGATTCCTCCATTTGGATATTTACGATGGACCAAATCAAGAGGAAAACTTTGAGAAGTGGGATACCTTAGGTCTTTGGTATCAATATGGTCCGAAAAGTGAAACAAGTACTTTGAAACTGGCTTTTCAATTACAAACAAGTTTTTGGAGTGGTTCGGATCCTCTTTCGATATTTTGTTCCAAAGAGGATTCCCAAAGAAGATGTTCCTCCATTCGGATATTTAGGATGGACCAAATCATGAGGAAAACTTTGACAAGTGGGAAACCATAGGTCTTTGGTATCAATATGGTCCGAAATGTGAAACAAATACTTTGAAAAGAGCTTTTCAATTACAAACAAGTTTTTAGAGTGGGTCGGATCCTCTTTCGATATTTTTGTCCAAAGAGGATTCCCAAAGAAGAGGTTAATCCATTTGGATCTTTAGGATGGACCAAATCATGAGAACAACTTTGACAAGTGGGAAACCTTAGGTCTTTGGGGTCAATATGGTCCGAAGAGTGAAACAAGTACTTTGAAACAAGCTTTTTTATTACAAACAAGTTTTTAGAGTGCTTCGGATCATCTTTTGATATTTTGGTCCAAAGAGGATTCCCAAATAAGATGTTCCTCCTTTTGGATCTTTAGGATTGACCAAGTCATGAGGAAAAATGTGACAAGTGGGAAACCTTAGGTCTTTGGTATCTATATGGTCCGAAGAGTGAAACAAGTACTTTGAAACAAGCTTTTCAATTTCAAACAAGTTTTTGGAGTGGTTCGAATCTTCTTTCGTTATTTTGGTTTAAAGAAGATTCCCAAAGAAGAGATTCCTCCATTTGGATCTTTACGATGGACCAAATCAAGAGGAAAACTTTGACAAGTGGGATACCTTAGGTCTTTGGTATCAATATGGTCCGAAGAGTGAAACAAGTACTTTGAAACTAGCTTTTCAATTACAAACAAGTTTTTGGAGTGGTTCGGATCCTCTTTCGATATTTTGTTCAAAAGAGGATTCCCAAAGAAGATGTTCCTCCATTCGGATCTTTAGGATGGACCAAATCATGAGGAAAACTTTGACAAGTGGGAAACCTTAGGTCTTTGGTATCAATTTGGTCTGAAGTGTGAAACAAGTACTTTGAAAAAAGCTTTTGGATTATAAACAAGTTTTTGGAGTGCTTCGGATCCTCTTTCGATATTTTGTTCAAAAGAGGATTCCCAAAGAAGATGTTCCTCCATTCGGATCTTTAGGATGGACCAAATCATGAGGAAAACTTTGACAAGTGGGAAACCTTAGGTCTTTGGTATCAATTTGGTCTGAAGTGTGAAACAAGTACTTTGAAACAAGCTTTTTTATTACAAACAAGTTTTTAGAGTGCTTCGGATCATCTTTTGATATTTTGGTCCAAAGTGGATTCCCAAAGAAGATGTTCCTCCTTTCGGATCTTTAGGATAGACCAAATCATGAGGAAAACTTTGACAACTGGGAAACCGTAGGTCTTTGGTATCAATATGGTTTGAAGAGTGAAACAAGTACTTTGAAACAAGCTTTTCAATTATAAACAAGTTTTTGGAGTGGTTCGGATCAGCTTCGATATTTTGGTCCAAAAAGGATTCCCAAAGAAGAGGCTACCCCATTTGGATCTTTAGTATGGAAAAAATCATGAGCACAACTTTGAAAAGAGGGAAACCTTATGTCTTCGGATTCATTTTGGTCTTCAGAGTGAAACAAGCAGTTTGAAACAAGCTTTTCAATTACAAACAAGTTTTTGGAGTGGTTCGGATCCTCTTTCGATATTTTGTTCCACAGAGGATTCCCAAAGAAGATGTTCCTCCATTCAGATCTTTAGGATGGACAAAATCATGAGGAAAACTTTGACAAGTGGGAAACCTTAGGTCTTTGGTATCAATATGGTCCGAAGAGTGAAGCAAGTACTTTGAAACTAGCTTTTCAATTACAAACAAGTTTTTGGAGTGGCTCGGATCCTCTTTCGATATTTTGTTCCAAAGAAGATGTTCCTCCATTCGGATCTTTAGGATGGACCAAATCATGAGGAAAGCATTGACAAGTGGGAAACCTTAGGTCTTTGGTATCAATATGGTCCGAAGAGTGAAAGAAGTACTTTGAAACAAGCTTTTCAATTACAAACAAGTTTTTGGAGTGGTTCGGATCCGCTTTCGATATTTTGGTCCAAAGAGGATTCCCAAAGAAGAGGTTACTCCATTTGGATCTTTAGTATGGAAAAAATCATGAGCACAACTTTGACAAGTGGGAAACCTTATGTCTTCGGATTCATTTTGGTCTTGAGAGTGAAACAAGTACTTTGAAACAAGCTTTTCAATTACAAACAAGTTTTTGGATTGGTTCAGATCCTCTTTCGATATTTTGGTCCAAAGAGGATTCCCAAAGAAGATGTTCCTCAATTCGGATCTTTAGGATGGACCAAATCAAGAGGAAAACTTTGAGAAGTGGGATACCTTAGGTCTTTGGTATCAATATGGTCCGAAGAGTGAAACATGTACTTTGAAACTAGCTTTTCAATTACAAACCAGTTTTTGGAGTGGTTCGGATCCTATTTCGATATTTTGTTCCAAAGAGGATTCCTAAAAAAGATGTTCCTCCATTCGGATCTTTAGGATGGACCAAATCATGAGGAAAACTTTGACAAGTGGGAAACCTTAGGTCTTTGGTATCAATTTGGTCCGAAGTGTGAAACAAGTACTTTGAAAAAAGCTTCTGGATTATAAACAAGTTTTTGGAGTGCTCCGGATCCTCTTTCGTTATTTTGGTCCAAAGATACCAAAGAAGAGGTTCCTCCATTTGAATCTTTAGGATGGACCAAATCATGAGAACAACTTTGACAAGTGGGAAACCTTAGGTCTTTGGGATCAATATGGTCCGAAGAGTGAAACAAGTACTTTGAAACAAGCTTTTTTATTTCAAACAACTTTTTAGACTGCTTCGGATCATCTTTTGATATTTTGGTCCAAAGAGGATTCCCAAAGAAGATGTTCCTCCATTCGGATCTTTAGGATGGACCAAATCATGAGGAAAACTTTGACAAGTGGAAACCTTAGGTCTTTGGTATCAATATAGTACGAAGAGTGAAACAAGTACTTTGAAACAAGCTTTTCAATTATAAACAAGTTTTTGGAGTGGTTCGGATCAGCTTCGATATTTTGGTCCAAAAAGGATTCCCAAAAAAGAGGTTACCCCATTTGGATCTTTAGTATGGAAAAAATCATGAGCACAACTTTGACAAGTGGGAAACCTTATGTCTTCGGATTCATTTTGGTCTTGAGAGTGAAACAAGTACTATGAAACAAGCTTTTCAATTACAAACAAGTTTTTGAAGTGGTTCGGATCCTCTTTCGATATTTTGTTCCAAAGAGGATTCCCAAAGAAGATGTTCCTCCATTCGGATCTTTAGGATGGACAAAATCATGAGGAAAACTTTTACAAGTGGGAAACCTTAGGTCTTTGGTATCAATATGGTCCGAAGAGTGAAGCAAGTACTTTGAAACTAGCTTTTCAATTACAAACAAGTTTTTGGAGTGGCTCGGATCCTCTTTCGATATTTTGTTCCAAAGAGGATTACCAAAGAAGATGTTCCTCCATTCGGATCCTTAGGATGGACCAAATCATGAGGAAAACTTTGACAAGTGGGAAACCTTAGGTCTTTGGTATCAATATGGTCCGAAGAGTGAAACAAGTACTTTGAAACAAGCTTTTTAATTACAAACAAGTTTTTGGAGTGGTTCTGATTTGAACCCACAAGCATTGACGAATTCAAGAACCGGATGATGGATCCTTGAACGGAAAAGCTTGAAAACCCTTAACAATTTGAATCAACCTTTAGGCGAGGTTGGGAAGATGATGACCTTATCGATCAATCCCTTAATTCAAGAATATGTTTCTTTAATTAAGGTTGAGGCACTCCACAAGAACAATGATCAATTGGACTTGAATGACTCTAAACATGCAATTCAAGAACATGAATTACAAAGAGGTTTTTCAAAGCAAAAGCTTAAACCAAAACAAAAGTATTTTCATTCATTGATATTCTCATTGTAAAGCTTACAAAAGAGGCTTTAAATAGCCTAATAAACCCTAGCTTGGTCGAAAACATGAAGGGAAATAAAGACCTAATAATAAAAAGGTAAAAACTAGACTCTCCTAATTCAAATTAGGAAAGTTTTCCTAATCTTTTAAACTTGGTCTCCAAGTTTGCAAAACTAAGGAAACAAAGTCAAATCTTCCCTATTACATCAATAATAATAATAATAAATAAAACTAAAGTAATAAAACTCAAATAAAATACTAAAATTCGAAATTGGATGAAAATAGACAAAACTACAAGTGTTGGTTGCCGTTTTTGATGTCATTTTCACTCGTTTGAATGTATTCATGCGTGGTTTTCTTTGGAGCTCTTTGAAACAAATATCCCATGAGTTTAATAGTGTTTTAAACTCATTTTCTTCATTATTAAAGTATGTAACCCAATATCCTTGCAAATGCCCAAGAAAGTCAATCTTCACTCGTTTAGTCTTCGGATTCTTGATCTTTTCTTGATTGAAACCTTGGACTTCAATATCATCAATTGTTTGACTTTTGGGGCTGGGATGATTCATATCATAGCCTTGTTCTAGGTTGCATGTTTTAGAAACATTCAAGCATATATTGATCTAGTATGTTTGTGGATTGTTTCGATCTTGAAATAAGAAAAAGTTCTCTTATTTCAAGATATTAGATCATTGGAATAATCTTCTTCTTCTTGTGTTTCAAGGGTTTTACCTTATTGTTCATCGGGGTTTTAGGATTTGTATCTAGGGGTTCTTTGTGCTTTCAAAGGGTTTCTATTTCAATTTCCTAGGGTTTCATATCATTTGGTATCAGAGCTTAGGCTCAAGGGAAGATTTCTATCTTACTTGCTTTCTTGTTATTTCAATTTTATTCTTGTTTTGTTCTTAGTTCATCCAAAAAACCAGAAAACACATAAAAAAAAAAAAAAAACTGTTCCAGAATTTCCTTATTTGTTTTTTTTTCCTACTCTTTTTAATTTTTTTCATATAGTTCCCCTTTGATTCTCAGAAAATCACCAACTAGAAAAGTCTTTAGTTTTCTATCTTGTTTATTTGTTAATCAGAAAAGTTTGTCAAAAAAAAAGTGGAAGATTGAGAAAAAAATAGATCTTCGCAGACTGTCGGATTGTGCAGAAAATTGTTATAAAAAAAAAAAGTGTTCTTGCTATTTTGCTTGAGTTTCTGGAAAAAAGTGTTTAGTGTTCATATTGTTCTTGA
Source organism: Gynostemma pentaphyllum (assembly GCA_028015215.1). Lineage (NCBI taxonomy): Eukaryota > Viridiplantae > Streptophyta > Magnoliopsida > Cucurbitales > Cucurbitaceae > Gynostemma > Gynostemma pentaphyllum. The sequence goes on along the minus strand of CM051345.1, from coordinate 22,056,070 downwards.
AGAGTTCATCTTAAACTCATCATTTATGCATCTTGAATCTGAAATTATCAAGTTGAATGAGCCAAAATTTGTTTGTTTCCTAAAAAGCTAGAACTTACCATAAATAGCCAAAACTGTTTTTGGAAAGTTTCAAATCTTCCCATATTTGAATATATGCATCTTTTTCTATAGGAAAGTATTCTTTTCTGATCCAAAATGCTTTAGGGAAGTCCAATTTCGAATTTTTCTCTTTTAGGAAAGTTTATTCTTGCTTGTTTTCTTTGTTATTCTTTCCTATTTACAAAAATACACCATTTGAAACATCTGTCCTTTTATTTCTCTAAGCTGATTGTTTCTTATTTCTTTATTGATACTTTTTACAAATATCATTAGTATCTTAGTTGTTTGATAGTTGCTAAAGTGTGCTAATAGTTCAAGGTTACATTTAGGCCCTAAAATCTGTTTTTGAGTGCAAACACGAGAGAACGAACATCATCGAGTGTAAACACTTAAGGAATGATTGAGAGGTCCTATTTTTATTATTAACCTTTTTATTTGCAGCAATGTATCATGAAAAATATGATGAAAGGAGGAGCAATGGATGTCGAGATGTAGAGCATACTTGGAGGGAAAATGGGGAGGCTTATTATGAAAGGATGGTGCATAGGAGCTTTGGAGCACATAAGCTCAACTTATATACTTTCAATGGGAGTGTAGATCCAGAAGAGTACTTGCAATGGGAAAGTCAAATTGATCATATCTTTGATTACAACAACTATAGTGAGGAAAGAAAGGTATTTCTTGCTAGTGCCAAATTCACTAATTATGCTTATGTTTGGTGGTCTCAATTGAAGGAAAAACTAAGGAGAGATATACAACCACATATTGATACTTGGTATGAACTTAAATATCACATGAGGAAGTGGTTTGTGCCGAGCCAAAGTCAGAGAGCTATTGTGAAAGAATTTCTAGATCTTACACAAGGTGAAATGAGTGTTGAAGCTTATCACAAGGAGCTTGAAGTTCTCATGGCAAGGGCTGTCTTTTTTGAAGATAATGAGTCTATAATGACACGGTTCTTAAAGGGTTTAAACAAGGAGATTGCGTGTTGTGTTGAAGGAAAAACATATGTGGAGTTGGAACATATGGTTTATTATGCAACCACGGTTGAAAAGAGACTCGAAAGAAGGGCTACAAAAAGGTATTCTATTGAACATCTTTCCAACCCGATTCCATCTCAAGGAAATCAATTAAAGAGTGCATTAAAGAGAAAGGATGTGGCTGCCAATGGCTTGATTAAGAAAAAGGTAACATTTGCTTTACAAGACCACTTCCAATCAAATATTCATATGAGGGAAACTTATGATGCATGTGAGTTAAAAAAGTGTTCTACCTTTGAAAAGAATGAGAATTGTCAAAAAGAGAGTGAGCCAAAAGAAAGAGAGATGAATTTTCAAAAAGAAGAGTGTGAAAAAGAATTATTGAAATAAGTGAGCCAAAAAAGAAAGAGAGATGAGTGCTAAAAAAGAAATGAGTGACATGAGTGAGTCAAAAGAAAGAGATTTGAGTTCAAAAGAAAGAGTGTTTGAAAAGAATTCATATGATAATAATATTGCTTTTTGCTTAGCCGAAATAGCTTAGTTTTGTAGCCTTGTTCTAGGTTGCATGTTTTAGAAACATTCAAGCATATATTGATCTAGTATGTTTGTGGATTGTTTCGATCTTGAAATAAGAAAAAGTTCTCTTATTTCAAGATATTAGATCATTGGAATAATCTTCTTCTTCTTGTGTTTCAAAGGTTTTACCTTATTGTTCATCGGGGTTTTAGGATTTGCATCTAGGGGTTCTTTGTGCTTTCAAAGGGTTTCTATTTCAATTTCCTACGGTTTCATATCAGGTTCGGATCCTCTTTCGATATTTTGGTCCAAAGAGGATTCCCAAAGAAGATGTTCCTCAATTCGGATCTTTAGGATGAACCAAATCAAGAGGAAAACTTTGACAAGTGGGATACCTTAGGTCTTTGGTATCAATATGGTCCGAAGAGTGAAACAAGTACTTTGAAACTAGCTTTTCAATTACAAACAAGTTTTTGGAGTGGTTCGGATCCTCTTTCGATATTTTGTTCCAAAGAGGATTCACAAAGAAGATGTTCCTCCATTCGGATCTTTAGGATGGACCAAATCATGAGGAAAACTTTGACAAGTGGGAAACCTTAGGTCTTTGGTATCAATATGGTCCGAAGTGTGAAACAAGTACTTTGAAAAAAGCTTTTGGATTATAAACAAGTTTTTGGAGTGCTTCGGATCGTCTTTCGTTATTTTGGTCCAAAGATGATTCCCAAAGAAGAGGTTCATCCATTTGGATCTTTAGGATGGACCAAATCATGAGCACAACTTTGACAAGTGGGAAACCTTAGGTCTTTGTTATCAATATGGTCCAAAGAGTGAAACAAGTACTTTGACACAAGCTTTTCTATTACAAACAAGTTTTTGGAGTGCTTCGGATCCTCTTTTGATATTTTGGTCCAAAGAGGATTCCCAAAGAAGATGTTCCTCCATTCGGATGTTTAGGATGGACCAAATCATGAGCACAACTTTGACAAGTGGGAAACTCTAGGTCTTTGGTATCAATATGGTCCGAAGTGTGAAACAAGTACTTTGAAACAAGATTTTCAATTACCAACAAGTACATTGAAACAAGCTTTTCAATTACAAACAAGTTTTTGGAGTGCTTCGGATCCTCTTTCGATATTTTGGTCCAAATGGGATTCCCAAAGACCAGGTTACTCCATTTGGATCTTTAGTATGGAAAAAATCATGAGCACTACTTTGACAAGTGGGAAACCTTATGTCTTCGGATTCATTTTGGTCTTGAGAGTGAACAAGTACTTTGATACAAGCTTTTCAATTACAAACAAGTTTTTAGAGTGGTTCGGATCTTCATTCGTTATTTTGGTTCAAAGAGGATTCCCAAAGAAGAGATTCCTCCATTTGGATCTTTACGATGGACCAAATCATAAGGAAAACTTTGACAATTGGGATACCTTAGGTCTTTGGTATCAATATGGTTCAAAGAGTGAAAGAAGTACTTTGAAACAAGCTTTTCAATTACAAACAAGTTTTTGGAGTGCTTCGGATCCTCTTACGAAATTTTGGTCCAAAGAGGATTCCCAAAGAAGATATTCCCCCATTCGGATCATTAGAATGGACCAAATCATGAGGAAAACTTTGACAAGTGGGAAACCTTAGGTCTTTGGTATCAATATGGTACGAAGAGTGAAACAAGTACTTTGAAACAAGCTTTTCAATTACAAACAAGTTTTTGGTGTGGTTCGGATCCGCTTTCGATATTTTGGTCCAAAGAGGATTCCCAAAGAAGAGGTTACTCCATTTGGATCTTTAGTATGGAAAAAATCATGAGCACAACTTTGACAAATGGGAAACCTTATGTCTTCGGATTCATTTTGGTCTAGAGAGTGAAACAAGTACTTTGAAACAAGCTTTTCAATTACAAACAACTTTTTCGTGTGGTTCGGATCTTCTTTCGTTATTTTGGTTCAAAGAGGATTCCCAAAGAAGAGATTCCTCCATTTGGATCTTTACGATGGACCAAATCATGAGGAAAACTTTGACAAGTGGGATACCTTAGGTCTTTGGTATCAATATGGTCCGAAGAGTGAAACAAGTACTTTGAAACAAGCTTTTCAATTACAAACAAGTTTTTAAAGTGGTTCGGATCCTCTTCGATATTTTGTTCCAAAGAGGATTCCCAAAGAAGATGTTCCTCCATTCAGATCTTTAGAATGGACCAAATCATGAGGAAAAATTTGACAAGGGGGAAACCTTAGGTCTTTGGTATCTATATGGTCCGAAGAGTGAAACAAGTACTTTGAAAAAAGCTTTTTAATTATAAACAAGTTTTTGGAGTGCTTCGGATCCTCTTTCGTTATTTTTGTCCAAAGAGGATTCCCAAAGAAGAGGTTCCTCCATTTGGATCTTTAGGATGCACCAAATCATGAGAACAACTTTGACAAGTGGAAAACCTTAGGTCTTTGGTATCAATATGGTCCGAAGAGTGAAACAAGTAGTTTGAAACAAGCTTTTCTATTACAAACAAGTTTTTAGAGTGCTTCGGATCATCTTTTGATATTTTGGTCCAAAGAGGATTCCCAAAGAAGATGTTCCTCCTTTTGGATCTTTAGGATGGACCAAGTCATGAGGAAAACTTTGACAAGTGGGAAACCTTAGGTCTTTGGTATCAATATGGTCCGAAGAGTGAAACAAGTATTTTGAAACAAGCTTTTCAATTACAAACAAGTTTTTGGAGTGGTTCGGATCAGCTTCGATATTTTGGTCCAAAAAGGATTCCCAAAGAAGAGGTTACCCTATTTGGATCTTTAGTATGGAAAAAATCATGAGCACAACTTTGACAAGGGGGAAACCTTATGTCTTCGAATTCATTTTGGTCTTGAGAGTGAAACAAGTATTTTGAAAGAAGCTTTTCAATTACAAACAAGTTTTTGGAGTGGTTCGGATCCTCTTTCGATATTTTGTTTCAAAGAGGATTCCCAAAGAAGATGTTCCTCCATTCGGATCTTTAGGATGGACAAAATCATGAGGAAAACTTTGACAAGTGGGAAACCTTAGGTCTTTGGTATCAATATTTTCCGAAGAGTGCAAGTACTTTGAAACTAGCTTTTCAATTACAAACAAGTTTTTGGAGTGGTTCGGATCATCTTTCGATGTTTTGTTCCAAAGAGGATTACCAAAAAAAATGTTCCTCCATTCGGATCTTTAGGATGGACCAAATCATGAGAAAAACTTTGACAAGTGGGAAACCTTAGGTCTTTGGTATCAATATGGTCCGAAGAGTGAAACAAGTACTTTGAAACAAGCTTTTTAATTATAAACAAGTTTTTGGAGTGCTTCGGATCCTCTTTCATTATTTTGTTCCAAAGAGGATTCCCAATGAAGAGGTTCCTCCATTTGGATCTTTAGGATGGACCAAATCATGAGAACAACTTTGACAAGTGGGAAACCTTAGGTCTTCGGTATCAATATGGTCCGAAGAGTGAAACAAGTACTTTGAAACAAGCTTTTCTATTACAAACAAGTTTTTAGAGTGCTTCGGATCATCTTTTGATATTTTGGTCCAAAGAGGATTCCCAAAGAAGACGTTCCTCCATTTGGATCTTTAGTATGGAAAAAATCATGAGCACAACTTTGACAAGTGGGAAACCTTATGTCTTCGGATTCATTTTGGTCTTGAGAATGAAACAAGTACTTTGAAACAAGCTTTTCAATTACAAACAAGTTTTTGGAGTGGTTCGGATTTTCTTTCGTTATTTTGGTTCAAAGAGTATTCCCAAAGAAGAGATTCCTCCATTTGGATCTTTACGATGGACCAAATCATGAGGAAAACTTTGACAAGTGGGATATCTTAGGTCTTTGGTATCAATATTGTCCGAAGAGTGAAACAAGTACTTTGAAACATGCTTTTTAATTACAAACAAGTTTTTAGGGTGGTTCGGATCCTCTTTCGATATTTTGTTCCAAAGAGGATTCCCAAAGAAGATGTTCGTCCATTCGGATCTTTAGGATGGACCAAATCATGAGGAAAAATTTGACAAGTGGGAAACCTTAGGTCTTTGGTATCTATATGGTCCGAAGAGTGAAACAAGTACTTTGAAAAAAGCTTTTTAATTATAAACAAGTTTTTGGAGTGTTTCGGATCCTCTTTCGTTATTTTGGTCCAAAGAGGATTCCCAGAGAAGAGGTTCCTCCATTTGGATCTTTAGGATGGACCAAATCATGAGAACAACTTTGACAAGTGGGAAACCTTAGGTCTTTGGTATCAATATGGTCCGAAGAGTGAAACAAGTACTTTGAAACAAGCTTTTCTATTACAAACAAGTTTTTAGAGTGCTTCGGATCATCTTTTGATATTTTGGTCCAAAGAGGATTCCCAAAGAAGATGTTCCTCCATTTGGATCTTTAGGATGGACCAAGTCATGAGGAAAAAAACTTTGACAAGTGGGAAACCTTAGGTGTTTGGTATCAATATGGTCCGAAGAGTGAAACAAGTACTTTGAAACAAGCTTTTCTATTACAAACAAGTTTTTAGAGTGCTTCGGATCATCTTTTGATATTTTGGTGCAAAGAGGATTCCCAAAGAAGATGTTCCTCCTTTTGGATCTTTAGGATGGACCAAGTCATGAGGAAAACTTTGACAAGTGGGAAACCTTAGGTCTTTGGTATCAATATGGTCCGAAGAGTGAAACAAGTATTTTGAAACAAGCTTTTCAATTACAAACAAGTTTTTGGAGTGGTTCGGATCACCTTCGATACTTTGGTCCAAAAAGGATTCCCAAAGAAGAGGTTACCTTATTTGGATCTTTAGTATGGAAAAAATCATGAGCACAACTTTGACAAGGGGGAAACCTCATGTCTTCGGATTCATTTTGGTCTTGAAAGTGAAACAAGTATTTTGAAACAAGCTTTTCAATTACAAACAAGTTTTTGGAGCGGTTCGGATCCTCTTTCGATATTTTGTTCCAAAGAGGATTCCCAAAGAAGATGTTCCTCCATTCGGATCTTTAGAATGGACAAAATCATGAGGAAAACTTTGACAAGTGGGAAACCTTAGGTCTTTGGTATCAATATTTTCGGAAGAGTGCAAGTACTTTGAAACTTGCTTTTCAATTACAAACAAGTTTTTGGAGTGGTTCGGATCATCTTTCGATGTTTTGTTCCAAAGAGGATTACCAAAAAAGATGTTCCTCCATTCGGATCTTTAGGATGGACCAAATCATGAGGAAAACTTTGACAAGTGGGAAACCTTAGGTCTTTGGTATCAATATGGTCCGAAGAGTGAAACAAGTACTTTGAAACAAGCTTTTTAATTATAAACAAGTTTTTGGAGTGCTTCGGATCCTCTTTCGTTATTTTGTTCCAAAGAGGATTCCCAAAGAAGAGGTTCCTCCATTTGGATCTTTAGGATGGACCAAATCATGAGAACAACTTTGACAAGTGGGAAACCTTAGGTCTTCGGTATCAATATGGTCCGAAGAGTGAAACAAGTACTTTGAAACAAGCTTTTCTATTACAAACAAGTTTTTAGAGTGCTTCGGATCATCTTTTGATATTTTGGTCCAAAGAGGATTCCCAAAGAAGTCGTTCCTCCATTTGGATCTTTAGTATGGAAAAAATCATGAGCACAACTTTGACAAGTGGGAAACCTTATGTCTTCGGATTCATTTTGGTCTTGAGAATGAAACAAGTACTTTGAAACAAGCTTTTCAATTACAAACAACTTTTTGGAGTGGTTCAGATTTTCTTTCGTTATTTTGGTTCAAAGAGTATTCCCAAAGAAGAGATTCCTCCATTTGGATCTTTACGATGGACCAAATCATGAGGAAAACTTTGACAAGTGGGATATCTTAGGTCTTTGGTATCAATATGGTCCGAAGAGTTAATGTTGCTGATTTGAGACCTTTTGATGTAGGGGATGATGACCTTGATTCGAGGACGAATCTTCTTGAAGAAGGGGAAGATGATAAGGATCATGGAAGCACTCCAAGTCCAATACATGTTCCAACTGGCCCAATCACAAGATCCAAAGCTAACAAGATCCAACAAGCTTTTATTACACAAATGCAAGGATGTCTAGGCTTGGATCAAGCTATATTTCACAACGAGCAGCCCATTTCAGATGAAGAGTTGACATATTCTTCCTTAAGAATCAGTGTGTGCAACTTGCAAATCCATTAGGGGAATGTCTACAAAGATGACCTTGTGCAAGACTCATTAAATGTGCAAACTATGCATTAAGTGGAAGAATGCAACAACTAAGCAAATCAGATTCACTTTTATTTACTTTTTAGTCAAACTTTCCTTATTTGTAACCGTGGGCATTAAGGGCTCTAGTTTCCTTTTCTGTTTTTGCCAATTGTAACCGAATGCTTTAATGTTTGTTTCCTTTTATGTTTTTGCTTTTCTTTTGCTGATTGAAGGCTTATAAAGCCATGGGAACACTTTGTAACAAATCAGAATATTGTTGAATGAAAATCAATTCTCTTTGAGAGTTTCTTTTTGAAAACTTGTTCATAGTTTTCATTCCTTGCAATTCTTGTGTTTAGGGTTGCTGCCGAGTCATTCAATTAGGGATTGATCAACTTAATTGTGGAGTGATTCAATCTAGAACAAGAAAACTCATTCTTGTCTCTAGATCATTGATCTAAGAGGTAATCACATCTAACCTTAATCTCTTGGTTGAATCCGATTAGTTAGGGAGGGTTTGAGATCTTGCTTCAAAGGTTCATGCTAAATCTAATAGCATAGGGTCTTTGGACTTGCATCTTGGGTTTGCCTTACATTCTGATTCCCACGGCTTTTATAAGCTTTTAAACATAAAAGGAAAGTAAGGAACACAACAATAAAGAATGCATTAAAGCATTCGGTTACAAAAGGATAAACAGGAATGGAAAGTTTAACCATAAATGCCTAAGGTTACAAAAAAAGAAACTATGGCTAGAATTCAATTTAACACAAATATGTTTTTGATGCTTCTTCTCCTTAAATCATGGTTGTCACTTGCACAAGATTATCTTGGTAAATATTGTCTTCATGGATTTGCAAGTTGCACACAATCTTCAATTTGTCATCAAGCAAGCCTTCATCCGAAATGGCCTCCTCCCTTAGAATTGTAGCCTGATCCGAGCCTATCCATTCTTGCACATGGGTAATAAAAGCTTGTTGGATCTTCTTGGCTTTGGACCTTGTGATTGGGCCGGATGGTACATGTATTGGGCTTGGAGTGCTTCCATGATCCTTCTCACCAAAAAAGAGGTTCCTCCATTCGGATCTTTATGATGGACCAAATAACGAGGAAAACTTTGACAAGTGGGAAACCTTAGGTCTTTGGTATCAATATGGTCCGAAGAGTGAAACAAGAACTTTAAAACAAGGATTTTAATTACAAACAAGTTTTTGGAGTGGTTCGGATCTTTTTTCGATATTTTGGTCCAAAGAGGATTCCCAAAGAAGATGTTCCTCAATTTGGATCTTTAGGATGGACCAAATCATGAGGAAAACTTTGACAAGTGGGAAACCTTATGTCTTTGGTATCAATATGGTCCGAAGAGTGAAATAAGTACTTCGAAACAAGCTTTTCAATTACAAACAAATTTTTGGAGTGGTTCGGATCCGCTTTCGATATTTTTGTCCAAAGAGGAATCCCAAAGAAGAGGTTCCTCCATTCGGATCTTTAGGATGGACCAAATAACGAGGAAAACTTTGACAAGTGGGAAAACTTAGGTCTTTGGTATCAATATGGTCCGAAGAGTGAAACAAGAACTTTGAAACAAGGTTTTCAATTACAAACAAGTTTTTGGAGTTGTTCGGATCTTCTTTCGATATTTTGGTCCAAAGAGGATTCCCAAAGAAGATGTTCCTCAATTCGGATCTTTAGGATCGACCAAATCATGAGGAGAACTTTGACAAGTGGGAAACCTTATGTCTTTGGAATCAATATGGTCCGAAGAGTGAAATAAGTACTTGGAAACAAGCTTTTCAATTACAAACAAATTTTTGGAGTGGTTCGGATCCGCTTTGGATATTTTTGTCCAAAGAGGATTCCCAAAGAAGAGGTTCCTCCATTCGGATCTTTAGGATGGACCAAATAACGAGGAAAACTTTGACAAGTGGGAAACCTTAGGTCTTTGGTATCAATATGGTCCGAAGAGTGAAACAAGAACTTTGAAACAAGCTTTTTAATTACAAACAAGTTTTTGGAGTGGTTCGGATCTTTTTTCGATATTTTGGTCCAAAGAGGATTCCCAAAGAAGATGTTCCTCAATTCGGATCTTTAGGATGGACCAAATCATGAGGAAAACTTTGACAAGTGGGAAACCTTATGTCTTTGGTATCAATATGGTCCGAAGAGTGAAATAAGTACTTCGAAACAAGCTTTTCAATTAGAAACAAATTTTTGGAGTGGTTCGGATCCGCTTTCGATATTTTTGTCCAAAGAGGATTCCCAAAGAAGAGGTTCCTCCATTCGGATCTTTAGGATGGACCAAATAACGAGGAAAACTTTGACAAATGGGAAAACTTAGGTCTTTGGTATCAATATGGTCCGAAGAGTGAAACAAGAACTTTGAAACAAGGTTTTCAATTACAAACAAGTTTTTGGAGTTGTTCGGATCTTCTTTCGATATTTTGGTCCAAAGAGGATTCCCAAAGAAGATGTTCCTCAATTCGGATCTTTAGGATCGACCAAATCATGAGGAGAACTTTGACAAGTGGGAAACCTTATGTCTTTGGAATCAATATGGTCCGAAGAGTGAAATAAGTACTTTGAAACAAGCTTTTCAATTACAAACAAATTTTTGGTGTGGTTCGGATCCGCTTTGGATATTTTTGGCCAAAGAGGATTCCCAAAAAAGAGGTTCCTCCATTCGGATCTTTATGATGGACCAAATAACGAGGAAAACTTTGACAAGTGGGAAACCTTAGGTCTTTGGTATCAATATGGTCCGAAGAGTGAAACAAGCATTTTAATTACAAACAAGTTTTTGGAGTGGTTCTGATCTTCTTTCGATATTTTGGTCTAAAGAGGATTCCCAAAGAAGATGTTCCTCAATTCGAATCTTTAGAATGGACCAAATCATGAGGAAAACTTTGACAAGTGGGAAACCTTATGTCTTTGGTATCAATATGGTCCTAAGAGTGATATAAGTACTTTGAAACAAGCTTTTCAATTACAAACAAATTTTTGGAGTGGTTCGGATCCGCTTTCGATATTTTTGTCCAAAGAGGAATCCCAAAGAAGAGGTTCTTCCATTCGGATCTTTATTATGGACCAAATAACGAGGAAAACTTTGACAAGTGGGAAACCTTAGGTCTTTGGTATCAATATGGTCCGAAGCGTGAAACAAGCTTTTTAATTACAAACAAGTTTTTGGAGTGGTTCGGATCTTCTTTCGATATTTTGGTCCAAAGAGGATTCCCAAAGAAGATGTTCCACAATTCGGATCTTTAGGATGGACCAAATCATGAGGAAAACTATGACAAGTGGGAAACCTTATGTCTTTGGTATCAATATGGTCCGAAGAGTGAAATAAGTACTTTGAAACAAACTTTTAAATTACAAACAAATTTTTGGAGTGGTTCGGATCCGCTTTCGATATTTTTGTCCAAAGAGGATTCCCAAAGAAGAGGTTCCTCCATTCGGATCTTTAGGATGGACCAAATAACGAGGAAAACTTTGAAAAGTGGGAAACCTTAGGTCTTTGGTATCAATATGGTCCGAAGAGTGAAACAAGAACTTTCAAACAAGCTTTTTAATTACAAACAAGTTTTTGGAGTGGTTCTTATCCACTTTCGATATTTTGGTACAAAGAGGATTCCCATAGAAGATGTTCCTCAATTCGGATCTTTAGGATGGACAAAATCATGAGGAAAACTTTAACAAGTGGGATACCTTAGGTCTTTGGTATCAATATGGTTCGAAGAGTGAAACAAGTACTTTGAAACAAACTTTTTAATTATCAACAAGTTTTTGGAGTGGTTCGGATCCTCTTTCGTTATTTTGTTCCAAAGAGGATTCCCAAAGAAGATGTTCTTCCATTTGGATCTTTAGGATGGACCAAATCATGAGCACAACTTTGACAAGTGGGAAACCTTAGGTCGTTGGTATCAATATGGTCCGAGCGTGAAACAAGTACTTCGAAACAAGCATTTTAATTACAAACAAGTTTTTGGAGTGGTTCTGATCTTCTTTCGATATTTTGGTCCAAAGAGGATTCCCAAAGAAGATGTTCCTCAATTCGGATCTTTAGATTGGACCAAATCATGAGGAAAACTTTGACAAGTGGGAAACCTTATGTCTTTGGTATCAATATGGTCCGAAGAGTGAAATAAGTACTTTGAAACAAGCTTTTCAATTACAAACAAATTTTTGGAGTGGTTCGGATCCACTTTCGATATTTTTGTCCAAAGAGGATTGCCAAAGAAGAGGTTCCTCCATTCGGATCTTTAGGATGGACCAAATAACGAGGAAAACTTTGACAAGTGGGAAACCTTAGGTCTTTGGTATCAATATGGTCCGAAGCGTGAAACAAGTACTTTGAAACAAGCTTTTTAATTACAAACAAGATTTTGGAGTGGTTCGGATCTTCTTTCGATATTTTGGTCCAAGGAGGATTCCCAAAGAAGATGTTCCACAATTCGGATCTTTAGGATGGACCAAATCATGAGGAAAACTATGACAAGTGGGAAACCTTATGTCTTTGGTATCAATATGGTCCGAAGAGTGAAATAAGTACTTTGAAACAAACTTTTAAATTACAAACAAATTTTTGGAGTGGTTCGGATCCGCTTTCGATATTTTTGTCGAAAGAGGATTCCCAAAGAAGAGGTTCCTCCATTCGGATCTTTAGGATGGACCAAATAACGAGGTAAACTTTGAAAAGTGGGAAACCTTAGGTCTTTGGTATCAATATGGTCCGAAGAGTGAAACAAGAACTTTCAAACAAGCTTTTTAATTACAAACAAGTTTTTGGAGTGGTTCTTATCCTCTTTCGATATTTTGGTACAAAGAGGATTCCCATAGAAGATGTTCCTCAATTCGGATCTTTAGGATGGACAAAATCATGAGGAAAACTTTAACAAGTGGGATACCTTAGGTCTTTGGTATCTGATAAGGATCATGGAAGCATTTCTAGCCCAATTCATGTTCCAACCGGCCCAATCACTAGATCCAAAGCAAGGAAGCTACAACAAGCTTATTTGGCACATTTGCAATAATGGATCGTTTCTGCCCAAGCTTCCTTTGAAGATGTAAAACCCAATTTGGATGAAGATTTGACATCAAAAGTTCATATTTGCAATGTTCAAGTGCTCAAAGGAGTTTGCATTGAAGATCCATGAGTTCTCCATGATTTATGCTAGTTGCATTTAATGTTGCTCTTTTAGCATTAAATGCAAGTCAAAGGTTATTGAAGACATCTAAAGCTTTCTTAATCACTTGAAGACAACACTTATGACAAGGAGACCAAGCTATTTCAGTTACAAGTCTTTTTAGTAGTAATTTCAGTTTTGTTTTTGCTTAAACTCAATTTTAAGTTACTTTTTGAGTATTTAGTGTTGCTAGCTGATTGTTTTCATTACATTTATGGCCCATTTCGAATTTACTTTGCTTTGTAAAGGCTTATAAAGCCATGATCAGATTGTAAACACTCAGATTATGATATTTTGAAAGAAAATACAAATTACTCTTTGAGAGTTTCCTTTGAAAACCTAGAGCAAGTTCTTAGAGTTTTCACTTTGCAATTCTTGTGTTTAGAGTTGCTGCCGAGTCATTCAATTGGGAATTGATCATCCTAATTGTGGATTGATTCAATCTAGAACAAGAAAACCAATTCTTGTCTCTAGATCTTTGATCTAAAAGGTAATCCATTCTAGCCTAAATCTCTTGGTTGATAACATCTAGATCTAGGAGGGTTTGAATTCATGCTTCAAGGGTTCATGCTAATCACATAGCATTGGGTGTTTGAACTTGAAATTTAAGTTTGCCTTATCAGTATCAATATGGTTCGAAGAGTGAAACAAGTACTTTGAAACAAACTTTTTAATTATCAACAAGTTTTTGGAGTGGTTCGGATCCTCTTTCGTTATTTTGTTCCAAAGAGGATTCCCAAAGAAGATGTTCTTCCATTTGGATCTTTAGGATGGACCAAATCATGAGCACAACTTTGACAAGTGGGAAACCTTAGGTCGTTGGTATCAATATGGTCCGAAGCGTGAAACAAGTACTTCGAAACAAGCATTTTAATTACAAACAAGTTTTTGGAGTGGTTCTGATCTTCTTTCGATATTTTGGTCCAAAGAGGATTCCCAAAGAAGATGTTCCTCAATTCGGATCTTTAGATTGGACCAAATCATGAGGAAAACTTTGACAAGTGGGAAACCTTATGTCTTTGGTATCAATATGGTCCGAAGAGTGAAATAAGTACTTTGAAACAAGCTTTTCAATTACAAACAAATTTTTGGAGTGGTTCGGATCCGCTTTCGATATTTTTGTCCAAAGAGGATTGCCAAAGAAGAGGTTCCTCCATTCGGATCTTTTGGATGGACCAAATAACGAGGAAAACTTTGACAAGTGGGAAACCTTAGGTCTTTGGTATCAATATGGTCCGAAGCGTGAAACAAGTACTTTGAAACAAGCTTTTTAATTACAAACAAGTTTTTGGAGTGGTTCAGATCTTCTTTCGATATTTTGGTCCAAACAGGATTCCCAAAAAAGATCTTCCACAATTCGGATCTTTAGGATGGACCAAATCATGAGGAAAACTATGACAAGTGGGAAACCTTATGTCTTTGGTATCAATATGGTCCGAAGAGTGAAATAAGTACTTTGAAACAAATTTTTGGAGTGGTTCGGATCCGCTTTCGATATTTTTGTCCAAAGAGGATTCCCAAAGAAGAGGTTCCTCCATTCGGATCTTTAGGATGGACCAAATAACGAGGAAAACTTTGACAAATGGGAAACCATAGGTCTTTGGTATCAATATGGTCCGAAGAGTGAAACAAGAACTTTGAAACAAGCATTTTAATTACAAACAAGTTTTTGGAGTGGTTCGGATCCTCTTTCGATATTTTGGTACAAAGAGGATTCCCATAGAAGATGTTCCTCAATTCGGATCTTTAGGATGGACAAAACCATGACGAAAACTTTAACAAGTGGGATACCTTAGGTCTTTGGTATCAATATGGTTCGAAGAGTGAAACAAGTACTTTGAAACAAACTTTTTAATTATAAACAAGTTTTTGGAGTGGTTCGGATCCTCTTTCGTTATTTTGTTCCAAAGAGGATTCCCAAAGAAGATGTTCTTCCATTTGGATCTTTAGGATGGACCAAATCATGAGCACAACTTTGACAAGTGGGAAACCTTAGGTCATTGGTATCAATATGGTCCGAAGCGTGAAACAAGTACTTCGAAACAAGCATTTTAATTACAAACAAGTTTTTGGAGTGGTTCTGATCTTCTTTCGATATTTTGGTCCAAAGAGGATTTCCAAAGAAGATGTTCCTCAATTCGGATCTTTAGCATGGACCAAATCATGAGGAAAACTTTGACAAGTGGGAAACTGATATGAAACCCTAGGAAATTGATAAAGAAACCCTTTGATGCACAAAGAACCCCTTAGATGCAAATCCTAAAACCCCATGAACAAAAAGGTAAAACCTTTGGAAAAACAAGAAAAGAAGATTATTCCAATGATCAAAGACCTTGAAATAAGAGAACTTGTTCTTATTTCAAGATTGAAACAATTCACAAACAAACTAGATCAAGGTTTGCTTGAATGTTCCTAAAACATGCAACCTAAGAACAAGGCTACAAAACTAAGCAATTTTAGCAAAGCAAAAAGCAATATTATTACATATGAATTCTTGGTCTTTAGGGCTACAAATGAGGCCTTTAAATAGGCAAAGAAACCCTAAAAATAAGCTAGCAAATTCGGATTACAATGAGGCACAAAATCTGCCAAATCTTTCCTTAAGTGCATTTGGTGCATTTTAGGAAAGTTTTGCCCTAGAAGATATTATATCTTTCCTAAACTATTCTAAGCATTAAAACTGATAAATAAAGGCCTAAAACATGTCCAAATACATCACAAATTCGTGGACATCATATATGGAAAGTTTGGGAACAAATATGGAAAGTGGTCCAAATAAGGAAAGTTTGCAAAAGTGATGCAACTTTCCTAATTTGCTCTTCTCTTCATTTCTGATTGAACAAGTCTTCAATACTCTTCTTCCAAATGTATTTACCATAGATTGAAGTCTATCAAGTCCTCTTCCATAGCCTCCATGCTCAGATCTTCAAAGCTTGTCTTGACTTTTCTCATGTAGGCTTGTAATGGATGTTTTATACTTGTCTTGACTTTGATCTTGAGATTGATCCTTGAGCTTTTTGTGAGGTTCCATGATTCATATCAGAAACCTTATGTCTTTGGTATCAATATGGTCCGAAGAGTGAAATAAGTACTTTGAAACAAGCTTTTCAATTACAAACAAATTTTTGGAGTGGTTAGGATCCGCTTTCGACATTTTTGTCCAAAGAGGATTCCCAAAGAAGAGGTTCCTCCATTCGGATCTTTAGGATGGACCAAATAACGAGGAAAACTTTGACAAGTGGGAAACCTTAGGTCTTTGGTATCAATATGGTCCGAAGCGTGAAACAAGTATTTTGAAACAAGCTTTTTAATTACAAACAAGTTTTTGGAGTGGTTCGGATCTTCTTTCGATATTTTGGTCCAAAGAGGATTCCCAAAGAAGATGTTCCTCAATTCGGATCTTTAGGATGGACCAAATCATGAGGAAAACTTTGACAAGTGGGAAACCTTATGTCTTTAGTATCAATATGGTCCGAAGAGTGAAATAAGTACTTCGAAACAAGCTTTTAAATTACAAACAAATTTTTGGAGTGGTTCGGATCCGCTTTCGATATTTTTGTCCAAAGAGGATTCCCAAAGAAGAGGTTCCTCCATTCGGATCTTTAGGATGGACCAAATAACGAGGAAAACTTTGAAAAGTGGGAAACCTTAGGTCTTTGGTATCAATATGGTCCGAAGAGTGAAACAAGAACTTTCAAACAAGCTTTTTAATTACAAACAAGTTTTTGGAGTGGTTCGGATCCTCTTTCGATATTTTGGTACAAAGAGGATTCCCATAGAAGATGTTCCTCAATTCGGATCTTTAGGATGGACAAAATCATGAGGAAAACTTTAACAAGTGGGATACCTTAGGTCTTTGGTATCAATATGGTTCGAAGAGTGATACAAGTACTTTGAAACAAACTTTTTAATTATAAACAAGTTTTTGGAGTGGTTCGGATCCTCTTTCGTTATTTTGTTCCAAAGAGGATTCCCAAAGAAGATGTTCTTCCATTTGGATCTTTAGGATGGACCAAATCATGAGCACAACTTTGACAAGTGGGAAACGTTAGGTCGTTGGTATCAATATGGTCCGAAGCGTTAAACAAGTACTTTGAAACAAGCTTTTCAATTACAAACAAGTTTTTGGAGTGGTTCGGATCTTCTTTCGATATTTTGGTCCAAAGAGGATTCCCAAAGAAGATGTTCCTCAATTCGGATCTTTAGGATGGACCAAATCATGAGGAAAACTTTGACAAGTGGGAAACCTTATGTCTTCGGTATCAATATGGTCCGAAGAGTGAAATAAGTACTTGGAAACAAGCTTTTCAATTTCAAACAAATTTTTGGAGTGGTTCGGATCTGCTTTACATATTTTTGTCCAAACAGGATTCCCAAAGAAGAGGTTCCTCCATTCGGATCTTTAGGATGGACCAAATAACGAGGAAAACTTTGAAAACTGGGAAACCTTAGGTCTTTGGTATCAATATAGTCCGAAGAGTGAAACAAGAACTTTGAAACAAGCTTTTTAATTACAAACAAGTTTTTGGAGTGGTTCGGATCCTCTTTCGATATTTTGGTCCAAAGAGGATTCCCATAGAAGATGTTCCTCAATTCGGATCTTTAGGATGGACCAAATCATCAGGAAAACTTTGCCAAGTGGGAAACCTTATGTCTTCGGTATCAATATGGTCCGAAGAGTGAAATAAGTACTTCGAAACAAGCTTTTCAATTACAAACAAATTTTTGGAGTGGTTCGGATCCGCTTTCGATATTTTTGTCCAAAGAGGATTCCCAAAGAAGAGGTTCCTCCATTCGGATCTTTAGGATGGACCAAATAACGAGGAAAACTTTGACAATTGGGAAACCTTAGGTCTTTGGTATCAATATGGTCCGAAGAGTGAAACAAATACTTTGAAAAAAGCTTTTCAATTACAAACAAGTTTTTGGACTTGTTCGGATCCTCTTTCAATATTTTGTTCCAAAGAGCTTTTTAATTACAAAAAAGTTTTTGGAGTGGTTCGAATCCTCTTTCGATATTTTGGTGCAAAGAGGATTCCCGAAGAAGAGGTTCCTCCATTTGGATCTTTACGATGGACCAAATCATGAGCACAACTTTGACAAGTGGGAAACCTTAGGTCGTTGGTATCAATATGGTCCGAAGCGTTAAACAAGTACTTTGAAACAAGCTTTTCAATTACAAACAAGTTTTTGGAGTGTTTCAGATCTTCTTTCGATATTTTGGTCCAAAGAGGATTCCCAAAGAAGATGTTCCTCAATTCGGATCTTTAGGATGGACCAAATCACGAGGAAAACTTTGACAAGTGGGAAACCTTATGTCTTTGGTATCAATATGGTCCGAAGAGTGAAATAAATACGTCGAAATAAGCTTTTCAATTACAAACAAATTTTTGGAGTGGTTCGGATCCGCTTTCGATATTTTTGTCCAAAGAGCATTCCCAAAGAAGAGGTTCTTCCATTCGGATCTTTAGGATGGACCAAATAACGAGGAAAACTTTGAAAAGTGGGAAACCTTAGGTCTTCGGTATCAATCTGGTCCGAAGAGTGAAACAAGAACTTTGAAACAAGCTTTTTAATTACAAACAAGTTTTTGGAGTGGTTCGGATCCTCTTTCGATATTTTGGTACAAAGAGGATTCCCATAGAAGATGTTCCTCAATTCGGATCTTTAGGATGGACCAAATCATGAGGAAAACTTTAACAAGTGGAATACCTTAGGTCTTTGGTATCAATATGGTTCGAAGAGTGAAACAAGTACTTTGAAACAAACTTTTTAATTATAAACAAGTTTTTGGAGTGGTTCGGATCCTCTTTCGTTATTTTGTTCCAAAGAGGATTCCCAAAGAAGATGTTCTTCCATTTGGAACTTTAGGATGGACCAAATCATGAGCACAACTTTGACAAGTGCGAAACGTTAGGTCGTTGGTATCAATATGGTCCGAAGCGTTAAACAAGTACTTTGAAACAAGCTTTTCAATTACAAACAAGTTTTTGGAGTGGTTCGGATCTTCTTTCGATATTTTGGTCCAAAAAGGATTCCCAAAGAAGATGTTCCTCAATTCGGATCTTTAGGATTGACCAAATCATGAGGAAAACTTTGACAAGTGGGAAACCTTTTGTCTTCGGTATCAATATGGTCCGAAGAGTGAAATAAGTACTTGGAAACAAGCTTTTCAATTTCAAACAAATTTTTGGAGTGGTTCGGATCCGCTTTCGATATATTTGTCCAAAGAGGATTCCCAAAGAAGAGGTTCCTCCATTCGGATCTTTAGGATGGACCAAATAACGAGGAAAACTTTGAAAAGTGGGAAACCTTAGGTCTTTGGTATCAATATAGTCCGAAGAGTGAAACAAGAACTTTGAAACAAGCTTTTTAATTACAAACAAGTTTTTTGAGTGGTTCGGATCCTCTTTCGATATTTTGGTCCAAAGAGGATTCCCATAGAAGATGTTCCTCAATTCGGATCTTTAGGATGGACCAAATCATCAGGAAAACTTTGCCAAGTGGGAAACCTTATGTCTTCGGTATCAATATGGTCCGAAGAGTGAAATAAGTACTTCGAAACAAGCTTTTCAATTACAAACAAATTTTTGGAGTGGTTCGGATCCGCTTTCGATATTTTTGTCCAAAGAGGATTCCCAAAGAAGAGGTTCCTCCATTCGGATCTTTAGGATGGACCAAATAACGAGGAAAACTTTGACAACTGGGAAACCATAGGTCTTTGGTATCTATATGGTCCGAAGAGTGAAACAAATACTTTGAAAAAAGCTTTTCAATTAGAAACAAGTTTTTGGACTTGTTCGGATCCTCTTTCAATATTTTGTTCCAAAGAATTTTTAATTACAAAAAAGTTTTTGGAGTGGTTCGAATCCTCTTTCGATATTTTGGTTCAAAGAGGATTCCCAAAGAAGAGGTTCCTCCATTTGGATCTTTAGGATGGACCAAATCATGATGAAAACTTTGACAAGTGGGATACCTTATGTCTTTGGTATCAATCTGGTCCGAAGAGTGAAACAAGAACTTTGAAACAAGCTTTTTAATTACAAACAAGTTTTTTGAGTGGTTCGGATCCTCTTTCGATATTTTGGTCCAAAGAGGATTCCCATAGAAGATGTTCCTCAATTCGGATCTTTAGGATGTACCAAATCATCAGGAAAACTTTGCCAAGTGGGAAACCTTATGTCTTCGGTATCAATATGGTCCGAACAGTGAAATAAGTACTTCGAAACAAGCTTTTCAATTACAAACAAATTTTTGGAGTGGTTCGGATCCGCTTTCGATATTTTTGTCCAAAGAGGATTCCCAAAGAAGAGGTTCCTCCATTCGGATCTTTAGGATGGACCAAATAACGAGGAAAACTTTGACAACCTGGGAAACCATAGGTCTTTGGTATCTATATGGTCCGAAGAGTGAAACAAATACTTTGAAAAAAGCTTTTCAATTAGAAACAAGTTTTTGGACTTGTTCGGATCCTCTTTCAATATTTTGTTCCAAAGAATTTTTAATTACAAAAAAGTTTTTGGAGTGGTTCGAATCCTCTTTCGATATTTTGGTTCAAATAGGATTCCCAAAGAAGAGGTTCCTCCATTTGGATCTTTACGATGGACCAAATCATGAGCACAACTTTGACAAGTGGGAAACCTTAGGTCGTTGGTATCAATATGGTCCAAGCGTTAAACAAGTACTTTTAAACAAGCTTTTCAATTACAAACAAGTTTTTGGAGTGGTTCGGATCTTCTTTCGATATTTTGGTCCAAAGAGGATTCCCAAAGAAGATGTTCCTCAATTCGGATCTTTAGGATGGACCAAATCATGATGAAAACTTTGACAAGTGGGAATCCTTATGTCTTTGGTATCAATCTGGTCCGAAGAGTGAAACAAGAACTTTGAAACAAGCTTTTTAATTACAAAAAAGTTTTTGGAGTGGTTCGGATCCTCTTTCGATATTATGGCCCAAAGAGGATTCCCATAGAAGATGTTCCTCAATTCGGATCTTTAGGATGGACCAAATCATGAGGAAAACTTTAACAAGTGGGATACCTTAGGTCTTTGGTATCAATATGGTTCGAAGAGTGAAACAAGTACTTTGAAACAAACTTTTTTATTATAAACTAGTTTTTGGAGTTGTTCGGATCCTCTTTCGTTATTTTGTTCCAAAGAGCATTCCCAAAGAAGATGTTCCTCCATTTGGATCTTTAGGATGGACCAAATCATGAGCACAACTTTGACAATTGGGAAACATTATGTCTTAGGTATCAATATGGTTCGAAGAGTGAAACAAGTACTTTGAAACAAGCTTTTTAATTACAAACAAGTTTTTGGAGTGGTTCGGATCCTCTTTCGATATTTTGGTCCAAAGAGGATTCCCAAAGAAGAGGTTCCTCCATTTGGATCTTTACGATGGACCAAATCATGAGCACAACTTTGACAAGTGGGAAACCTTAGGTCGTTGGTATCAATATTGTCCGAAGCGTTAAACAAGTACTTTGAAACAAGCTTTTCAATTACAAACAAGTTTTTGGAGTGGTTCCGATCTTCTTTCGATATTTTGGTCCAAAGAGGATTCCCAAAGAAGATGTTCCTCAATTCGGATCTTTCGGATGGACCAAATCATGAGGAAAACTTTGACAAGTGGGAAACCTTATGTCTTTGGTATCAATCTGGTCCGAAGAGTGAAACAAGAACTTTGAAACAAGCTTTTTAATTACAAAAAGTTTTTGGAGTGGTTCGGATCCTCTTTCGATATTATGGTCCAAAGAGGATTCCCATAGAAGATGTTCCTCAATTCGGATCTTTAGGATGGACCAAATCATGAGGAAAACTTTAACAAGTGGGATACCTTAGGTCTTTGGTATCAATATGGTTCGAAGAGTGAAACAAGTACTTTGAAACAAACTTTTTTATTATAAACAAGTTTTTGGAGTTGTTCGGATCCTCTTTCGTTATTTTGTTCCAAAGAGCATTCCCAAAGAAGATGTTCCTCCATTTGGATCTTTAGGATGGACCAAATCATGAGCACAACTTTGACAATTGGGAAACATTATGTCTTTGGTATCAATATGGTTCGAAGAGTGAAACAAGTACTTTGAAACAAGCTTTTTAATTACAAACAAGTTTTTGGAGTGGTTCGGATCCTCTTTCGATATTTTGGTCCAAAGAGGATTCCCAAAGAAGAGGTTCCTCCATTTGGATCTTTACGATGGACCAAATCATGAGCACAACTTTGACAAGTGGGAACTGTTAGGTCGTTGGTATCAATATGGTCCGAAGCGTTAAACAAGTACTTTGAAACAAGCTTTTTAAGTACAAACAAGTTTTTGGAGTGGTTCGGATCTTCTTTCTATATTTTGGTTCATAGAGGATTCCCAAAGAAGATGTTCCTCAATTCGGATCTTTAGGATGGACCAAATCATGAGGAAAACTTTGACAAGTGGGAAACTTTATGTCTTTGGTATCAATATGGTCCGAAGAGTGAAATAAGTACTTTGAAACAAGCTTTTCAATTACAAACAAATTTTTGGAGTGGTTCGGATCCGTTTTCGATATTTTGGTCCAAAGAGGATTCCGAAAGAAGAGGTTCCTCCATTCGGATCTTTAGGATGGACCAAATAACGAGGAAAACTTTCACAAGTGGGAAACCTTACGTCTTTGGTATCAATATGGTCCGAAGAGTGAAACAAGCACTTTGAAACAAGCTTTTTAATTACAAACAAGTTTTTGGAGTGGTTAGGATCCTCTTTCGATATTTTGGTCCAAAGAGGATTCCCATAGAAGATGTTCCTCAATTCGGATCTTTTGGATGGACCAAATCATGAGGAAAACTTTGACAAGTGGGATACCTTAGGTGTTTGGTATAAATATGGTCCGAAGAGTGAAACAAGTACTTTGAAACTAGCTTTTCAATTACAAACAATATTTTGGATTGGTTCGGATCCTGTTTCGATATTTTGTTCCGAAGAGGATTCCCAATGAAGATGTTCCTCCATTCGGATCTTTAGGATGGACCAAATCATGAAGAAAACTTCGACAAGTTGGAAACCTTAGGTCTTTTGTATCAATATGGTCCGAAGAGTGAAACAGGTACTTTGAAACAAGCTTTTTAATTATAAACAAGTTTTTGGAGTGGTTCGGATCCGCTTTCGATATTTTGGTCCAAAGAGGATACCCAAAGAAGAGGTTACTCCATTTGGATCTTTAGTATGCAAAAAATCATGTGCACAACTTTGACAAGTGGGAAACCTTATGTCTTCGGATTAATTTTGGTCTTGAGAGTGAAACAAGTACTTTTAGACAAGGTTTTCCATTACAAACAAGTTTTTGGAGTGGTTCAGATCCTCTTTCGATATTTTGTTCCAAAGAGGATTCCCAAAGAAGATGTTCCTCCATTCGGATCTTTAGGATGGACCAAATCATGAGGAAAAGTTTGACAAGTGGGAAACCTTAGGTCTTTGGTATCAATATGGTCCGAAGAGTGAAACAAGTACTTTGAAACAAGGTTTTCAATTACAAACAAGTTTTTGGAGTGGTTTGGATCCTCTTTCGTTATTTTGGTCCAAAGAGGATTCCTAAAGAAGAGGTTCCTCCATTTGGATCTTTAGGACGGACCAAATCATGAGCACAACTTTGATAAGTGGGAAACATTAGGTCTTTGGTATCAATATGGTCCGAAGAGTGAAACAAGTACTTTGAAACAAGCTTTTTAATTACAATTAAGTTTTTGGAGTGTTTCGGATCCTCTTTCGATATTTTGGTCCAAATAGGATTCCCAAAGAAGATATTCCTCAATTCGGATCTTTAGGATGGACCAAATCATGAGGAAAACTTTGACAAGTGGGTAACTATATGTCTTTGGTATCAATATGGTCCGAAGAGTGAAATAAGTACTTTGAAACAAACTTTTCAATTTCAAACAAGTTTTTGGAGTGGTTCGGATCCGCTTTCGATATTTTTGTCCAAAGAGGATTCCCAAAGAAGAGGTTCCTCCATTCGAATCTTTAGGATGGACCAAATAACGAGGAAAACTTTGACAAATGGGAAGCCATAGGTCTTTAGTATCAATATGGTCCGAAGAGTGAAACAAGTACTTTTAAACAAGCTTTTTAATTACAAACAAGTTTTTTGAGTGGTTCGGATCCTCTTTCGATATTTTGGTCCAAATAGGATTCCCAAAGAAGCGATGTTCCTCCATTCGGATCTTTAGGATGGACCAAATCATGAGGAAAACTTTGACAAGTGGGAAACCTCATGTCTTTTGTATCAATATTGTCCGAAGAGTGAAATAAGTATTTTGAAACAAGCTTTTCAATTACAAACAAGTTTTTGGAGTGGTTCGGATTCGCTTTCGATATTTTGGTCCAAACAGGATTCCCAAAGAAGAGGTTCCTCCATTCGGATCTTTAGGATGGACCAAATAACGAGGAAAACTTTCACAAGTGGGAAACCTTACGTCTTTGGTATTAATATGGTCAGAAGAGTGAAACAAACTTTTTAATTACAAACAAGTTTTTGGAGTGGTTCGGATCCTCTTTCTATATTTTGGTACAAAGAGGATTCCCATAGAAGATGTTCCTAAATTCGGATCTTTAGGATGGACCAAATAATGAGGAAAACTTTGACAAGTGGGATACCTTAGGTCTTTGGTATCAATATGGTCTGAAGAGTGAAACAAATACTTTGAAAAAAGCTTTTCAATTAGAAACAAGTTTTTGGACTTGTTCGGATCCTCTTTCGATATTTTTGTCCAAAGAGGATTCCCAAAGAAGAGGTTCCTCCATTCGGATCTTTAGGATGGACCAAATAACGAGGAAAACTTTGACAACTGGGAAACCATAGGTCTTTGGTATCTATATGGTCCGAAGAGTGAAACAAATACTTTGAAAAAAGCTTTTCAATTAGAAACAAGTTTTTGGACTTGTTCGGATCCTCTTTCAATATTTTGTTCCAAAGAATTTTTAATTACAAAAAAGTTTTTGGAGTGGTTCGAATCCTCTTTCGATATTTTGGTTCAAAGAGGATTCCCAAAGAAGAGGTTCCTCCATTTGGATCTTTAGGATGGACCAAATCATGATGAAAACTTTGACAAGTGGGATACCTTATGTCTTTGGTATCAATCTGGTCCGAAGAGTGAAACAAGAACTTTGAAACAAGCTTTTTAATTACAAACAAGTTTTTTGAGTGGTTCGGATCCTCTTTCGATATTTTGGTCCAAAGAGGATTCCCATAGAAGATGTTCCTCAATTCGGATCTTTAGGATGTACCAAATCATCAGGAAAACTTTGCCAAGTGGGAAACCTTATGTCTTCGGTATCAATATGGTCCGAACAGTGAAATAAGTACTTCGAAACAAGCTTTTCAATTACAAACAAATTTTTGGAGTGGTTCGGATCCGCTTTCGATATTTTTGTCCAAAGAGGATTCCCAAAGAAGAGGTTCCTCCATTCGGATCTTTAGGATGGACCAAATAACGAGGAAAACTTTGACAACTGGGAAACCATAGGTCTTTGGTATCTATATGGTCCGAAGAGTGAAACAAATACTTTAAAAAAGCTTTTCAATTAGAAACAAGTTTTTGGACTTGTTCGGATCCTCTTTCAATATTTTGTTCCAAAGAATTTTTAATTACAAAAAAGTTTTTGGAGTGGTTCGAATCCTCTTTCGATATTTTGGTTCAAATAGGATTCCCAAAGAAGAGGTTCCTCCATTTGGATCTTTACGATGGACCAAATCATGAGCACAACTTTGACAAGTGGGAAACCTTAGGTCGTTGGTATCAATATGGTCCGAAGCGTTAAACAAGTACTTTTAAACAAGCTTTTCAATTACAAACAAGTTTTTGGAGTGGTTCGGATCTTCTTTCGATATTTTGGTCCAAAGAGGATTCCCAAAGAAGATGTTCCTCAATTCGGATCTTTAGGATGGACCAAATCATGATGAAAACTTTGACAAGTGGGAATCCTTATGTCTTTGGTATCAATCTGGTCCGAAGAGTGAAACAAGAACTTTGAAACAAGCTTTTTAATTACAAAAAAGTTTTTGGAGTGGTTCGGATCCTCTTTCGATATTATGGCCCAAAGAGGATTCCCATAGAAGATGTTCCTCAATTCGGATCTTTAGGATGGACCAAATCATGAGGAAAACTTTAACAAGTGGGATACCTTAGGTCTTTGGTATCAATATGGTTCGAAGAGTGAAACAAGTACTTTGAAACAAACTTTTTTATTATAAACTAGTTTTTGGAGTTGTTCGGATCCTCTTTCGTTATTTTGTTCCAAAGAGCATTCCCAAAGAAGATGTTCCTCCATTTGGATCTTTAGGATGGACCAAATCATGAGCACAACTTTGACAATTGGGAAACATTATGTCTTAGGTATCAATATGGTTCAAGAGTGAAACAAGTACTTTGAAACAAGCTTTTTAATTACAAACAAGTTTTTGGAGTGGTTCGGATCCTCTTTCGATATTTTGGTCCAAAGAGGATTCCCAAAGAAGAGGTTCCTCCATTTGGATCTTTACGATGGACCAAATCATGAGCACAACTTTGACAAGTGGGAAACCTTAGGTCGTTGGTATCAATATTGTCCGAAGCGTTAAACAAGTACTTTGAAACAAGCTTTTCAATTACAAACAAGTTTTTGGAGTGGTTCCGATCTTCTTTCGATATTTTGGTCCAAAGAGGATTCCCAAAGAAGATGTTCCTCAATTCGGATCTTTCGGATGGACCAAATCATGAGGAAAACTTTGACAAGTGGGAAACCTTATGTCTTTGGTATCAATCTGGTCCGAAGAGTGAAACAAGAACTTTGAAACAAGCTTTTTAATTACAAAAAAGTTTTTGGAGTGGTTCGGATCCTCTTTCGATATTATGGTCCAAAGAGGATTCCCATAGAAGATGTTCCTCAATTCGGATCTTTAGGATGGACCAAATCATGAGGAAAACTTTAACAAGTGGGATACCTTAGGTCTTTGGTATCAATATGGTTCGAAGAGTGAAACAAGTACTTTGAAACAAACTTTTTTATTATAAACAAGTTTTTGGAGTTGTTCGGATCCTCTTTCGTTATTTTGTTCCAAAGAGCATTCCCAAAGAAGATGTTCCTCCATTTGGATCTTTAGGATGGACCAAATCATGAGCACAACTTTGACAATTGGGAAACATTATGTCTTTGGTATCAATATGGTTCGAAGAGTGAAACAAGTACTTTGAAACAAGCTTTTTAATTACAAACAAGTTTTTGGAGTGGTTCGGATCCTCTTTCGATATTTTGGTCCAAAGAGGATTCCCAAAGAAGAGGTTCCTCCATTTGGATCTTTACGATGGACCAAATCATGAGCACAACTTTGACAAGTGGGAACTGTTAGGTCGTTGGTATCAATATGGTCCGAAGCGTTAAACAAGTACTTTGAAACAAGCTTTTTAAGTACAAACAAGTTTTTGGAGTGGTTCGGATCTTCTTTCTATATTTTGGTTCATAGAGGATTCCCAAAGAAGATGTTCCTCAATTCGGATCTTTAGGATGGACCAAATCATGAGGAAAACTTTGACAAGTGGGAAACTTTATGTCTTTGGTATCAATATGGTCCGAAGAGTGAAATAAGTACTTTGAAACAAGCTTTTCAATTACAAACAAATTTTTGGAGTGGTTCGGATCCGTTTTCGATATTTTGGTCCAAAGAGGATTCCGAAAGAAGAGGTTCCTCCATTCGGATCTTTAGGATGGACCAAATAACGAGGAAAACTTTCACAAGTGGGAAACCTTACGTCTTTGGTATCAATATGGTCCGAAGAGTGAAACAAGCACTTTGAAACAAGCTTTTTAATTACAAACAAGTTTTTGGAGTGGTTAGGATCCTCTTTCGATATTTTGGTCCAAAGAGGATTCCCATAGAAGATGTTCCTCAATTCGGATCTTTTGGATGGACCAAATCATGAGGAAAACTTTGACAAGTGGGATACCTTAGGTGTTTGGTATAAATATGGTCCGAAGAGTGAAACAAGTACTTTGAAACTAGCTTTTCAATTACAAACAATATTTTGGATTGGTTCGGATCCTGTTTCGATATTTTGTTCAAGAGGATTCCCAATGAAGATGTTCCTCCATTCGGATCTTTAGGATGGACCAAATCATGAAGAAAACTTCGACAAGTTGGAAACCTTAGGTCTTTTGTATCAATATGGTCCGAAGAGTGAAACAGGTACTTTGAAACAAGCTTTTTAATTATAAACAAGTTTTTGGAGTGGTTCGGATCCGCTTTCGATATTTTGGTCCAAAGAGGATACCCAAAGAAGAGGTTACTCCATTTGGATCTTTAGTATGCAAAAAATCATGTGCACAACTTTGACAAGTGGGAAACCTTATGTCTTCGGATTAATTTTGGTCTTGAGAGTGAAACAAGTACTTTTAGACAAGGTTTTCCATTACAAACAAGTTTTTGGAGTGGTTCAGATCCTCTTTCGATATTTTGTTCCAAAGAGGATTCCCAAAGAAGATGTTCCTCCATTCGGATCTTTAGGATGGACCAAATCATGAGGAAAAGTTTGACAAGTGGGAAACCTTAGGTCTTTGGTATCAATATGGTCCGAAGAGTGAAACAAGTACTTTGAAACAAGGTTTTCAATTACAAACAAGTTTTTGGAGTGGTTTGGATCCTCTTTCGTTATTTTGGTCCAAAGAGGATTCCTAAAGAAGAGGTTCCTCCATTTGGATCTTTAGGACGGACCAAATCATGAGCACAACTTTGATAAGTGGGAAACATTAGGTCTTTGGTATCAATATGGTCCGAAGAGTGAAACAAGTACTTTGAAACAAGCTTTTTAATTACAATTAAGTTTTTGGAGTGTTTCGGATCCTCTTTCGATATTTTGGTCCAAATAGGATTCCCAAAGAAGATATTCCTCAATTCGGATCTTTAGGATGGACCAAATCATGAGGAAAACTTTGACAAGTGGGTAACTATATGTCTTTGGTATCAATATGGTCCGAAGAGTGAAATAAGTACTTTGAAACAAACTTTTCAATTTCAAACAAGTTTTTGGAGTGGTTCGGATCCGCTTTCGATATTTTTGTCCAAAGAGGATTCCCAAAGAAGAGGTTCCTCCATTCGAATCTTTAGGATGGACCAAATAACGAGGAAAACTTTGACAAATGGGAAGCCATAGGTCTTTAGTATCAATATGGTCCGAAGAGTGAAACAAGTACTTTTAAACAAGCTTTTTAATTACAAACAAGTTTTTTGAGTGGTTCGGATCCTCTTTCGATATTTTGGTCCAAATAGGATTCCCAAAGAAGCGATGTTCCTCCATTCGGATCTTTAGGATGGACCAAATCATGAGGAAAACTTTGACAAGTGGGAAACCTTATGTCTTTTGTATCAATATTGTCCGAAGAGTGAAATAAGTATTTTGAAACAAGCTTTTCAATTACAAACAAGTTTTTGGAGTGGTTCGGATTCGCTTTCGATATTTTGGTCCAAACAGGATTCCCAAAGAAGAGGTTCCTCCATTCGGATCTTTAGGATGGACCAAATAACGAGGAAAACTTTCACAAGTGGGAAACCTTACGTCTTTGGTATTAATATGGTCAGAAGAGTGAAACAAACTTTTTAATTACAAACAAGTTTTTGGAGTGGTTCGGATCCTCTTTCTATATTTTGGTACAAAGAGGATTCCCATAGAAGATGTTCCTAAATTCGGATCTTTAGGATGGACCAAATAATGAGGAAAACTTTGACAAGTGGGATACCTTAGGTCTTTGGTATCAATATGGTCTGAAGAGTGAAACAAGTACTTTGAAACTAGCTTTCCAATTACAAACATGTTTTTGGAGTGGTTCGGATCCTCTTTCGATATTTTGTTCCGAAGAGGATTCCCAATGAAGATGTTCCTCCATTCGGATCTTTAGGATGGACCAGATCATGAGGAAAACTTTGACAAGTGGGAAACCTTAGGTCTTTGGTATCAATATGGTCCGAAGAGAGAAACAAGTACTTTGAAACAAGCTTTTTAATTACAAACAAGTTTTTGGAGTGGTTCGGATATTCTTTCGATATTTTGGTCCAAAGAGGATTCCCAAAGAAGAGGTTCCTCCATTTGGATCTTTACGATGGACCAAATTATGAGCACAACTTTGACAAGTTGGAAACGTTAGGTCGTTGGTATCAATATGGTCCGAAGCGTTAAACAAGTACTTTGAAACAAGCTTTTTAATTACAAACAAGTTTTTGGAGTGGTTCGGATCTTCTTTCGATATTTTGGTCCAAAGAGGATTCCCAAAGAAGATGTTCCTCAATTCGGATCTTTAGGATGGACCAAATCATGAGGAAAACTTTGACAAGTGGGAAACTTTATGTCTTTGGTATCAATATGGTCCGAAGAGTGAAATAAGTACTTTGAAACAACCTTTTCAATTACAAACAAATTTTTGGAGTGGTTCGGATCCGCTTTTGATATTTTGGTCCAAAGGGGATTCCCAAAGAAGAGGTTCCTCCATTCGGATCTTTAGGATGGACCAAATAACGAGGAAAACTTTCACAAGTGGGAAACCTTACGTCTTTAGTATCAATATGGTCCGAAGAGTGAAACAAGTACTTTGAAACAAGCTTTTTAATTACAAACAAGTTTTTGGAGTTGTTCGGATCCTGTTTCGATATTTTGGTCCAAAGAGGTTTCCCATAGAAGATGTTCCTCAATTCGGATCTTTTGGATTGACCAAATCATGAGGAAAACTTTGACAAGTGGGATACCTTAGGTGTTTGGTATCAATATGGTTCGAAGAGTGAAACAAGTACTTTAAAACTAGCTTTTCAATTACAAACAAGTTTTTGGAGTGGTTCGGATCATCTTTCGATATTTTGTTCCGAAGAGGATTCCCAATGAAGATGTTCCTCCATTCGGATCTTTAGGATGGACCAAATCATGAGGAAAACTTTGACAAGTGGGAAACCATAGATCTTTGGTATCAATATGGTCCGAAGAGTGAAACAAGTACTTTAAAACAAGCTTTTTAATTATATACAAGTTTTTGTAGTGCTTCGGATCCTCTTTCGGTATTTTGGTCCAAAGAGGATTCCCAAAGAAGAGGTTCCTCCATTTCGATCTTTAGGATGGACCAAATCATGAGCACAACTTTGACAAGTGGGAAAACTTAGGTCTTTGGTATCAATATGGTCCGAAAAGTGAAACAAGTACTTTGAAACAAGCTTTGTAAATTATAAACAAGTTTTTGGAGTGCTTCGGATCCTCTTTCGTTAATTTGGTCCAAAGAGGATTCCCAAAGAAGATGTTTCTCCATTCGGATCTTTAGGATGGACCAAATCGTGAGGAAAACTTTTACAAGTGGGAAACCATAGGTCTTTGGTATCAATATGGTCCGAAGAGTGAAACAAGTACTTTGAAACATGCTTTTTAATTATAAACAAGTTGTTGGAGTGGTTCAGATCCTCTTTCGTTATTTTGGTCCAAAGAGGATTCCCAAAGAAGAGGCTCCTCCATTAGGATCTTTAGGATGGACCAAATCATGAGCACAACTTTGACAAGTGGGAAACGTTAGGTCTTTGGTATCAATATTTTCCGAAGCGTGAAACAAGTACTTTGAAACAAGCTTTTCAATTACAAACAAGTTTTTGGAGTGGTTCGGATCTTCTTTCGATATTTTGGTCGAAAGAGGATTCCCAAGAAGATGTTTCTAAATTCGGATCTTTAGAATGGACCAAATCATGAGGAAAACTTTGACAAGTGGGAAACCTTATGTCTTTGGTATCAATATGGTCCGAAAAGTGAAATAAGTACTTTGAAATAAGCTTTTCAATTACAAACAAGTTTTTGAAGTGGTTCAGATCCGCTTTCGATATTTTGGTCCAAAGAGGATACCCAAAGAAGAGGTTGCTATATTCGAGATCTTTAGGATGGACCAAATAACGAGGAAAACTTTGAAAAGTGGGAAACCTTTGGCTTTTGGTATCAATATGGTCCGAAGAGTGAAACAAGTACTTTGAAACAAGCTTTTTAACTACAAACAAGTTTTTGGAGTGGTTCGAATCCTCTTTCGATATTTTGGTCCAAAGAGGATTCCCATAGAAGATGTTCCTCAATTCGGATCTATAGGATGGACCAAATCATGAGGAAAACTTTGACAAGTGGGATACCTTAGGTCTTTGGTATCAATATGGTCCGAAGAGTGAAACAATTACTTTGAAACTAGCTTTTCAATTACAAACAAGTTTTTGGAGTGGTTCGGATCCTCTTTCGATATTTTGGTCCAAAGAGGATTCCCAAAGAAGATGTTCCTTCATTCGGATCTTTAGGATGGACCAAATCATGAGGAAAACTTTGACAATTGGGAAAGCATAGGTCTTTGGTATCAATATGGTCCGAAGAGTGAAACAAGTACTTTGAAACAAGCTTTTTAATTATAAACAAGTTTTTGGAGTGGTTCAGATCCTCTTTCGTTATTTTGGTCCAAAGAGGATTCCCAAAGAAGAGGCTCCTCAATTAGGATCTTTAGGAAGGACAAAATCAAGAGCACAACTTTGACAAGTGGGAAACGATAGGTCTTTGGTATCAATATGGTCCGAAGAGTGAAACAAGTACTTTGAAACAAGCTTTTTAATTACAAACATGTTGTTGGAGTGGTTCGGATCCTCTTTCGATATTTTGGTCCAAAGAGGATTCCCAACGAAGAGGTTACTCCATTTGGATCTTTAGGATGGACCAAATCATGAGCACAACTTTGACAAGTGAGAAACATTAGGTCTTTGGTATCAATATGGTCCGAAGCGTGAAACAATCTTTTAAATTACAAACAAGTTTTTGGAGTGGTTCGGATCTTCTTTCGATATTTTGGTCCAAACAGGATTCCCAAAGAATATGTTCCTCAATTCGGATCTTTAGGATGGACCAAATCATGAGGAAAACTTTGACAAGTGGGAAACCATAGGTCTTTGGTATCAATATGGTCCGAAGAGTGAAACAAGTACTTTGAAACAAGCTTTTTAATTATAAACAAGTTGTTGGAGTGGTTCAGATCCTCTTTCGTTATTTTGGTCCAAACAGGATTCCCAAAGAAGACTCCTCCATTAGGATCTTTAGGATAGACCAAATCATGAGCACAACTTTGACAAGTGGGAAACGTTAGGTCTTTGGTATCAATATGGTCCGAAGAGTGAAACAAGTACTTTGAAACAAGCTTTTTAATTACAAACAAGTTTTTGGAGTGGTTCGGATCCTCTTTCGATATTTTGGTCCAAAGAGGATTCCCAAAGAAGAGGTACCTCCATTTGGATCTTTAAGATGGACCAAATCATGAGCATAACTTTGACAAGTGGGAAACATTAGGTCTTTGGTATCAATATGGTCCGAAGAGTGAAATAAGTACTTTGAAACAAGCTTTTCAATTACAAACAAATTTTTGGAGTGGTTCGGATCCGCTTTCGATATTTTGGTCCAAAGGGGATTCCCAAAGAAGAGGTTCCTCCATTCGGATCTTTAGGATGGACCAAATAACGAGGAAAACTTTCACAAGTGGGAAACCTTACGTCTTTGGTATCAATATGGTCCGAAGAGTGAAACAAGTACTTTGAAACAAGCTTTTTAATTACAAACAAGTTTTTGGAGTGGTTCGGATCCTGTTTCGATATTTTGGTCCAAAGAGGATTCCTATAGAAGATGTTCCTTAATTCGGATCTTTTGGAGGACCAAATCATGTGGAAAACTTTGACAAGTGGGATACCTTAGGTGTTTGGTATCAATATGGTCCGAAGAGTGAAACAAGTACTTTGAAACTAGCTTTTCAATTACAAACAAGATTTTGAAGTGGTTCGGATCCTCTTTCGATATTTTGTTCCGAAGAGGATTCCCAATGAAGATGTTCCTCCATTCGGATCTTTAGGATGGACCAAATCATGAGGAAAACTTTGATAGTGGGAAACCTTAGGTCTTTGGTATCAGTTTGGTCTGTAGTGTGAAACAAGTACTTTGAAACAAGCTTTTTAATTACAAACAAGTTTTTGGAGTGGTTCGGATCCTCTTTCGATATTTTGGTCCAAAGAGGATTCCCAAAGAAGAGGTTCCTCCATTTGGATCTTTAACATGGACCAAATCATGAGCACAACTTTGACAAGTGGGAAACATTAGGTCTTTGGTATCAATATGGTCCGAAGAGTGAAATAAGTACTTTGAAACAAGCTTTTCAATTACAAACAAATTTTTGGAGTGGTTCGGATCCGCTTTCGATATTTTGGTCCAAAGGGGATTCCCAAAGAAGAGGTTCCTCCATTCGGATCTTTAGGATGGACCAAATAACGAGGAAAACTTTCACAAGTGGGAAACCTTACGTCTTTGGTATCAATATGGTCCGAAGAGTGAAACAAGTACTTTGAAACAAGCTTTTTAATTACAAACAAGTTTTTGGAGTGGTTCGGATCCTGTTTCGATATTTTGGTCCAAAGAGGAATCCTATAGAAGATGTTCCTCAATTCGGATCTTTTGGAGGACCAAATCATGAGGAAAACTTTGACAAGTGGGATACCTTATGTGTTTGGTATCAATATGGTCCGAACAGTGAAACAAGTACTTTGAAACTAGCTTTTGAATTACAAACAAGATTTTGGAGTGGTTCGGATCCTCTTTCGATATTTTGTTCCGAAGAGGATTCCCAATGAAGATGTTCCTCCATTCGGATCTTTAGGATGGACCAAATCATAAGGAAAACTTTGACAAGTGGGAAACCTTAGGTCTTTGGTATCAGTTTGGTCTGTAGTGTGAAACAAGTACTTTGAAACAAGCTTTTTAATTATAAACAAGTTTTTGGAGTGCTTCGGATCCTCTTTCGATATTTTGGTCGAAAGAGGATTCCCAAAGAAGATGTTCCTCCATTCGGATCTTTAGTATGGACCAAATCATGAGGAAAACTTTGACAAGTTGGAAACCTTAGGTCTTTTGTATCAATATGGTCCGAAGCGTGAAACAAGTACTTTGAAACAAGCTTTTCAATTACAAACAAGTTTTTTGAGTGGTTCGGATCTTCTTTCGATATTTTGGTCCAAAGAGGATTCCCAAAGAAGATGTTCCTCAATTCGGATCTTTAGGATGGACCAAATCATGAGGAAAACTTTGACAAGTGGGAAACCTTATGTCTTTGGTATCAATATGGTCCGAAGAGTGAAATAAGTACTTTGAAACAAGCTTTTCAATTACAAACAAGTTTTTGGAGTGGTTCGGATCCGCTTTCGATATTTTGGTCCAATGAGGATACCCAAAGAAGAGATTCCTATATTCGGATCTTTAGGATGGACCAAATAACGAGGAAAACTTTGACAAGTGGGAAACCTTAGGCTTTTGGTATCAATATGGTACGAAGAGTGAAACAAGTACTTTTAAACAAGCTTTAAAATTACAAACAAGTTTTTGGAGTGGTTCGGATCCTCTTTCGATATTTTGGTCCAAAGAAGATTCCCATAGAAGATGTTCCTCAATTCGGATCTTTAGGATGGACCAAATCATGAGGAAAACTTTGACAAGTGGGATACCTTAGGTCTCTGGTATCAATATGGTCCGAAGAGTGAAACAAGTACTTTGAAACTAGCTTTTTAATTACAAACAAGTTTTTGGAGTGGTTCAGATCCTCTTTTTGTATATTTTGTTCCGAAGAGGATTCCCAATGAAGATGTTCCTCCATTCGGATCTTGAGGATGGACCAAATCATGAGGAAAACTTTGACAAGTGGGAAACCTTAGGTCTTTGGTATCAATGTGTTCCGAAGTGTGAAACAAGTACTTTGAAACAAGCTTTTTAATTATATACAAGTTTTTGGATTGCTTCGGATCCTCTTTCGTTATTTTGGTCCAAAGAGGATTCCCATAGAAGAGGTTCTTCCATTTGGATTTTCACTACAAAAAAACTGTCAAATTGCGACCACGAAATTGCGACGAAATGGTCGTTTTTTACCTGAAATGCGACCTGAAATGCGATCAAATGAGTGGTGGCCAAAAAGCTGGTCGGTTCTGAATTTGTGCGACTGGATGGTCACAAAAATACGACCAAAATATTTTTGGTCGCAAAGAAGTCAAACTTTCAAAAATGCGACCAGATGGTCGCATTAAAAGTGACCATCTTGTCGCATTTTATGCGACCACATGGTCACTTTTAGGCTCAGTTAAAATGCGACCAGATGGTCGTCTAAAAAGTGACCATCTGGTCGTAATTTATGTGAAAGATAAGTGACCATTTGGTCACATAAAAAGTGACCAAATGGTCGCATTTTATGCGACCAAATGGTCACTTTTAGGCTCAGTTAAAATGCGACCAGATGGTCGCTTAAAAAGTGACCATCTGGTCGTAATTTATGTGAAAGATAAGTGACCAATTGGTCACATAAAAAAGTGACCAAATGGTCGTATTTTATGTGACCAAATGGTCACTTTTAGACTAAGTAAAAATACGACCAGATGGTCGCTTTTAAAGTGACCATCTGGTCGCATTTAAGAATTTTTTTAAAAAATTTAAATTTCAATAATTAGTTAATTAATTCTTAATTATTAATTATTTATTAATTATTAATTATTTATTTAATTAATATTAAAGTTTCATAAAAAAAAAATTGGAATTAAAATAAAAAATATATATATCAAATATTAAAAAAATGTTTTATACAGTCGAAAGAATCCTAGAACTACTGCGGAGGGGCGGGGGGTGGTGTAGGAGGCGTCAATGATGAAGGGCCGCCGCCTAGAGATCTCAAGTACGCGGCCAAAGCGGCTGCGACCTGGACCTCGACTCGTGCCTGCATGTCGGCCTCAATAGCAGTGACTCGAGTAACGAAGTCCTCGCGCATAGCCTCCATGTCCGCGCGCAGCTGCTGCTCAACCGGAGAAGGGCCGAAGCTAGTGCTCACTTCGCTCCGCTGAGGCCGGGGCACATCTGCATAAAGGTGTCGCCCGTACAACCAAAATAAACTAATTTAATACTAATTACGTAAGTAAAATATTGAAATAAATTTAATTAATTAATTAATGAAATAATGTTAATTAAACTAACATAAATTAAGTAAATAATTTAAAATAAACTAATCAAATTAATTTGAATAAAAGTAAATTGAAATTAGATTAATTGAACTAAAATTAATTCAATTAAACTTAAGATTAATTAATTAAAACTAAAATAAACTAATTATTTAATTTGAAATAAAGTAAAGTAAAATTATATTAATTGAACTAAAATTAATTGAATTAAACTCAAATTAATTTAATTCAATTAATTTTAGTTTCAATTAATCTAATTTTAATTTACTTTAATTCAAATTAATTGATTAGTTTATTTTAGTTTGTAATTAATTAATCTTAAGTTTAATTGAATTAATTTTAGTTTCAATTAAACTAATTTTAATTTACTTTAATTCAAATTAAATGATTAGTTTATGTTAGTTTTAATTAATTAATCTTAAGTTTAATTGAATTCATTTTAGTTTCAATTAATCTAATTTTAATTTACTTTATTTCAAATTAATTGATTAGAATACTTAAACAAAATTATTCTAATTAATTAATCTAATTGTACTTTACTTTAATCAAATTTAACTAAAATTAAGTAATTAAACAATTTTTATTTATTCATTGAACTAAAATTAATTAATTAAATTAGTGTAATTAATTAATTTAAACTACTTAAGTATAATTGAAGTTAAACTATTTGAATTAATTACCCTACTTTAAATTAATTGATTTAATTAAAGTAATCTAAATTACATTAATTAAACTAAAATTAAAATTTAAACTAGTGTAATTATAAATTAATTTAGTTTAATTTTATTAAATTAAAGTAAACTATCTTAAATAAACTAAATAAGTAATTAAACTAAATTAGATTAAGTAATTAAATTAATTACTACTTAAATTGAATTAAAGTAAACTAAGTTAGATTAATTAAACTATTGGATTAATTAAACTAAAATTACTTAAAGTAACAAAATTAAACTAAACTAATTAATTAGTTAATGTAAACTAAAATGCTATGAATTAAACAAAAGTAAACTAAGTAATTGATTACACAAATTTAGATTCATTAAACTAAAACTAATTAAATTAACAAAACTAAACTAAACTACTTAATTGAAAACTAAAAACTAAAACTAAGTTAAATAAATTCTTAAACTAAACTTCAATTTTATACGAAAACTAACCTCGTAATAGAAACTGGGATTGAGGTTTGAGGGTTTTAGATTTAGAGTAAGAACGGGAACGGGAACGGGAAGAAATAACGGGGAACGGGAGAGGGGAAAGAGAGAAAAGAACAAAAAGAGAGGAAGAAAAAGAGAAAGGAAGAAAAGAAGAAACGGGGGAAAGGAAAACTGATGGGAATTTAAATCAAATTTTGCGACCACATGGTCGCAAATATGTAATTATGACAAGAAACGAAAGGTCGCGCGTGCTGGGGAAAATGGCGACCAACTGGTCGCATTTCTTGAGATTTTTGCGACCATATGGTAGCATTTCATAAAAAACCGACCATATGGTCGCCACTTTACCATGATCCAGAACAGCTGTCATATCACGAGTCCCATCAATAATTGCGACCATCTGGTTGCAATAATGAAATTCACCACCAAATATTGCGACCAGATGGTCGTAATCTTTAAAATCACCGCCATAAATTTCATGGAAATTTAAATTTACCGCTCATATTTGCGACCATATGGTAGCATTTCATGAAAAAGTGACCATATGGTCGCCACTTTACCATGATCCAGAACAGCTGTCATATCACGAGTCCCATCAATAATTGCGACCATCTGGTCGCAATAATGAAATTCACCGCCAAATATTGCGACCAGATGGTCGTAATCTTTAAAATCACCGCCATAAATTTCATGGAAATTTAAATTTACCGCTCATATTTGCGACCATATGGTCGCCATTTTACTTATATTTTTTAAAAATATAATTATAAAATGCGACCAACTGGTCGCATTTCACTTCTAAATTACTACCATGTGGTCACCTTTTGTGTGAAATTTGCGACCACTTGGTCGCAAATATAATTTTTTTTTTTTAATCTTTCCTCAAAAGAAATAGTTTTAATTAATTAAACACATACACACACATTTGAATAATCAAGTTAACGAAATATCTCATTCATCATCGTCTCCAAGAAGTCCGTCACATATAGTCTTCTTCTTCTTCTTCTTCTGTTTCTTCATCAGATTCATCGTCTCGAATAAATTCAGCATCAATGTCACGTGCGTGAGAATTGGAAGCATTTATATCATCATCATCATGCAATGTTATCGTTCCATCGTTCAAAGGACGAACAGTACTTGCATTCTGACCATCGTCGATTGCATGAGATCGTATCTCATCTTCTTGAAAAGCAACAGCTTCCTCTGCTTGGTCGGCTTTCTCGGACAAGTTTTCTTCTACCTGGCGTGGTTTAACTTTACAAACAACTAACCAATGGCCGGATCTCGTCTATTAATCGGATAGTTCAGGTAATAAACTTGAATCGCTTGTGAAGCCAGGGACGAACCTATCGGGAAGCGCATATGCTTAGACTTCTTTACCTCAACGATTTGTAAATGATCAATCTTACGGACTCGCCTCGCCTGGTTGTCTCGAACCAAGTGCGGTTGAACAGAACAATGCGTTTTAGCGTCGGACTTGCGTATTGAATCTCAAGAATCTCATCGATTACTCAAGTAATCGTCTTCGTTTGTCGTAGAACACGTGACCTTTTATACAAACACCACTGTTGTTTGTTGCCCTGTTCACTGAATGCACCTTCGTTTGAAATCTGTAACCGTTACCGACGTATCCACCATACGACCTTGCTATCCGTCCAGGTCCCTTTGCCAAAGAAATGATGCGAGGATCATCCACCGGTAATGTAGGGGAGTCAACCTGTGTCATTGTCCACATACAGTAATGTTAGGAAGATAGTAATTGTTTCAACATAATGCAACGGTTGTTTGACAATTTAAAATAACTCACGTATGCACTGGGTCTCGCATGCACATCGAGGGAGGCAAGTTATACGGGGTTACCATGACTGGCCAAACTGAATATTGTGCCTCGGATGCCCCGAACGGGTTGAAGTCATCTGTGCATAAGCCCAATCTAACGTTTCTCAGATCTTGTGCAAAATCCGGATGACAATTATTTAAATGCTTCCATGCCGCAGCATCTGAGGGATGTCTCATAACACCTTCATCCTATGAATGCTCGTGATGCCATCTCATGTGCGAGGCTGTCACATCCGATGCATACAACCGTTGCAGACGTGGGGTCAGCGGTAAATAGAACATGCGGGCATTCAGAATCAACCTACGTTTCCCTTGTTTGTATCTTGGAAGAAAACAGGATTTGCAATGATGCAGGTCCTCATCCACATCCCAGTAAATCATGCATCCGTTTTGACACGAATCTATTTTCTCCACGGGTAATCCAAGTCCCTCCACTAGCTTTTTCGTGTCGTACAAACTGTGGGGCATATTATTTTCTTCTAGAGCGCATCGACGAAACCACGATGCAATCGCATCAAATCCTCTACCCGGTATGTTGTACTGCGCCTTTATATTTAAAAGTTCTGTAGCAGCAGCAAGTTGACTTACCTCACACCCATCGTACAATGGTCGGCTGGCTGTCTTTAGCATCTTGTGCATCTTACGTGCTTCCGGATTCATTTCCTCTTCTACAACCCGTTCAACTTTCGTCACGTTTAAACTTTCACGGAAATTTTCATTGCCCCCATACCCCGCACCATCAATTATCATTTGCTGCATCTGACAATACTGTTGTTCATCATTCCGTTCTTCGTCAACAACCTCTACATTCGAGCTGCTACCTTCGTATCGTCTCGATTCCTGTAATGCAGCGTCGAACATTTCCTGTGTTTCCCCCTAAAACACCCAGTGATAATAATTCTGCACAAACCCCAAGTATAAAGATGCACCTTCAACTCAGAATCAGGTATGATTCTCCTATTGTCGCATTTCCTGCACGGGCAGCGTAGCTTTCCACCATACTTTTCATAATAGACAGTTGTCATGCAAAACTCAACAAACTGTTCAACCCCGGCCACGAAATCATCGTTCAAATACCCGTCTATCAAACGAACATACATCCACTCTCTCATTTTCTTTTTTCTTAATGCTAAGAAACAATGGGTGGAGGGGTTTTTATAATGGACTCCTCTGCTCATTTGCGACCAGGATGGTAGTATTTTTGCTACGCGCTGGTCGCAGCTTCAACCAAATTTTCCCCGCTATTTTCCTCACCGCCTGGGTCACATCAAGTCAGAATTTACGACCACATGGTTACTTTTTGGGTGACCACTTGGTAGCTTTTATCCCACCAAATTCTTTATCAATTATTGGTCCTATAAAAATCAGATAATTTGCGACCATCTGGTCACTTATAATTGTGACCAGTTGGTAGCTTTCTTCCCTCCATTTATAAGCTACCACTGCTCACTTTACGGTCACCAAAATTGCGACCATCTGGTCACTTATAATTGTGACCAGTTGGTAGCTTTCTGCCCTCCAATTATAAGCTACCACTGCTCACTTTTGGTCACCAAAATTGCGATCATCTGGTCACTTTTTATTGTGACCATGTGGTAGCTTTCTTCCCTCCAATTATAAGCTACCACTGCTCACTTTACGGTCACCAAAATTGCGACCATCTGGTCACTTATAATTGTGACCAGTTGGTAGCTTTCTTCCCTCCAATTATAAGCTACCACTGCTCACTTTTGGTCACCAAAATTGCGACCATTTGGTCACTTTTTATTGTGACCATTTGGTAGCTTTCTTCCCTCCAATTATAAGCTACCACTGCTCACTTTACGGTCACCAAAATTGCGACCATCTGGTCACTTATAATTGTGACCAGTTGGTAGCTTTCTTCCCTCCAATTATAAGCTACTACTGCTCACTTTACGGTCACCAAAACTGCGACCATCTGGTCATTTTTATTGTGACCATTTGGTAGCTTTCTTCCCTCCAATTATAAGCTACCACTGGTCACTTTTGGTCACCAAAATTGCGACCATCTGGTCACTTTTAATTGTGACCATTTGGTAGCTTTCTTCCCTCCAATTATAAGATACCACTGCTCACTTTTGTTCACAAAAATTGCGACCATTTGGTCACTTTTTATTGTGACCATTTGGTAGCTTTCTTCCCTCCAAAATTACGCGCCATTTTTTTACTACCAAGGAATATTTTAGTCACAAAAATGCGACCATAAGGTCGCAAAAAAACACTTTTTATTGTGACCATTTGGTAGCTTTCTTCCCTCCAAAATTACGCGCCATTTTTTGCTACCAAGGAATATTTTAGTCACAAAAATGCGACCATATGGTCGCAAAAAAAGTGACCAGATGGTCACTTAGAGTCAACTTTCAAAGAAAGTGACTAGGTGGTCACCAGAAAACTACCATATTTTTTTGGTCGCAAATTTCTGGTCGCATTTTGACAGTTTTTTTTGTAGTGGTTTAGGATGAACCAATTCATGAGCACAACTTTGACAAGTGGGAAACCTTAGGTCTTTGGTATCAATATGGTCCGAAGTGTGAAACAAGTACTTTGAAACAAGCTTTTTAATTATATACAAGTTTTTGGAGTGCTTCGGATCCTCTTTCGTTATTTTGGTCCAAAGAGGATTCCCAAAGAAGAGGTTCCTCCATTTGGATCTTTAGGATGGACCAAATCATGAGCACAACTTTGACAAGTGGGAAAACTTAGGTCTTTGGTATCAATATGGTCCGAAGAGTGAAACAAGTACTTTGAAACAAGCTTTGTAAATTATAAACAAGTTTTTGGAGTGCTTCGGATCCTCTTTCGTTATTTTGGTCCAAAGAGGATTCCCAAAGAAGATGTTCCTCCATTCGGATCTTTATGATGGACCAAATCATGAGGAAAACTTTGACAAGTGGGAAACCATAGGTCTTTGGTATCAATATGGTCCGAAGAGTGAAACGAGTACTTTGAAACAAGCTTTTTAATTATTAACAAGTTGTTGGAGTGGTTCAGATCCTCTTTCGTTATTTTGGTCCAAAGAGGATTCCCAAAGAAGAGGCTCCTCCATTAGGATCTTTAGGATG
Organism: Gynostemma pentaphyllum; assembly: GCA_028015215.1. Taxonomy (NCBI): domain Eukaryota; kingdom Viridiplantae; phylum Streptophyta; class Magnoliopsida; order Cucurbitales; family Cucurbitaceae; genus Gynostemma; species Gynostemma pentaphyllum. Next base: position 22,013,044 of record CM051345.1, on the reverse strand, counting down.
GACCAAATCATGAGCACAACTTTGACAAGTGGGAAACGTTAGGTCTTTGGTATCAATATGGTCCGAAGAGTGAAACAAGTACTTTGAAACAAGCTTTTTAATTACAAACAAGTTTTTGGAGTGGTTCAGATCCTCTTTCGATATTTTGGTCCAAAGAGGATTCCCAAAGAAGAGGTTCCTCCATTTGGATCTTTAGGATAGACCAAATCATGAGCACAACTTTGACAAGTGGGAAACATTAGGTCTTTGGTATCAATATGGTCCGAAGCGTGAAACCAGTACTTTGAAACAAGCTTTTCAATTACAAACAAGTTTTTGGAGTGGTTCGGATCTTCTTTCGATATTTTGGTCCAAAGAGGATTCCCATAGAAGATGTTCCTCAATTTGGATCTTTAGGATGGACCAAATCATGAGGAAAACTTTGACAAGTGGGAAACCTTATGTCTTTTGTATCAATATGGTCCGAAGAGTGAAATAAGTACTTTGAAACAAGCTTTTCAATTACAAACAAGTTTTTGAAGTGGTTCAGATCCGCTTTTGATATTTTGGTCCAAAGAGGATTCCCAAAGAAGAGGTTCCTATATTCGTATCTTTAGGATGGACCAAATAACGAGGAAAACTTTGAAAAGTGGGAAACCTTAGGCTTTTGGTATCAATATGGTCCGAAGAGTGAAACAAATACTTTGAAACAAACTTTTTAATTATAAACAAGTTTTTGGAGTGGTTCCGATCCTCTTTCGATATTTTGGTCCAAAGAGGATTCCCATAGAAGATGTTCCTCAATTCGGATCTTTAGGATGGACCAAATCATGAGGAAAACTTTGACAAGTGGGATACCTTAGGTCTTTGGTATCAATATGGTCCGAAGAGTAAAACAATTACTTTGAAACTAGCTTTTCAATTATAAACAAGTTTTTGGAGTGGTTCGGATACTCTTTCGTTATTTTGGTCCAAAGAGGATTCCCAAAGAAGATGTTCCTTCATTCGGATCTTTAGGATGGACCAAATCATGAGGAAAACTTTGACAAGTCGGAAACCATAGGTCTTTGGTATCAATATGGTCCGAAGAGTGAAACAAGTACTTTGAAACAAGCTTTTTATTATAAACAAGTTTTGGAGTGCTTCAGATCCTTTTTCGTTATATTGGTACAAAGAGGATTCCCAAAGAAGAGGCTCCTCCATTAGGATCTTTAGGAAGGACCAAATCATGAGCACAACTTTGACAAGTGGGAAACGTTAGGTCTTTGGTATCAATATGGTCCGAAGAGTGAAACAAGTACTTTGAAACAAGCTTTTTAATTATAAACAAGTTTTTGGAGTGCTTCGGATCCTCTTTCGTTATTTTTGTCCAAAGAGGATTCCCAAAGAAGAGGCTCCTCCATTAGGATCTTTAGGATGGACCAAATCATGAGCACAACTTTGACAAGTTGGAAACGTTAGGTCTTTGGTATCAATATGGTTCGAAGAGTGATACAAGTACTTTGAAACAAGCTTTTTTATTACAAACAAGTTTTTAGAGTGGTTCGGATCCTCTTTCGATATTTTGGTCCAAAGATGATTCCCAAAGAAGAGGTTCCTCCATTTTGATCTTTAGGATGGACCAAATCATGAGCACAACTTTGACAAGTGAGAAACATTAGGTCTTTGGTATCAATATGGTCCGAAGCGTGAAACAAGCTTTTCAATTACAAACAAGTTTTTGGAGTGGTTCGGATCTTCTTTCGATATTTTGGTCCAAAGAGGATTCCCAATAAAGAAGTTCCTCCATTCGGATCTTTAGAATGGACCAAATCATGAGGAAAACTTTGACAAGTGGGAAACCTTAGGTTTTTGGTGTCAATATGGTCCGAAGAGTGAAACATGTACTTTGAAACAAGCTTTTTAATTATAAACAAGTTTTTGGAGTGGTTCGGATCCTCTTTCGTTATTTTGGTCCAAAGAGGATTCCCAAAGAAGAGAATCCTCCATTTGGATCTTTAGGATGGACCAAATCATGAGCACCACTTTGACAAGTGGGAAACATTAGGTCTTTGGTATCAATATGGTCCAAAGAGTGAAACAAGTACTTTGAAACAAGCTTTTTAATTACAAACAAGTTGTTGGAGTGGTTTGGATCCCCTTTCCATATTTTGGTCCAAAGATGACGCCCAAAGAAGAGGTTCCTACATTTGGATCTTTAGGATGAACCAAATCATGAGCACAACTTTGACAAGTGAGAAACATTAGGTCTTTGGTATCAATATGGTCTGAAGCGTGAAACAAGTACTTTGAAACAAGTTTTTCAATTACAAACAAGTTTTTGGAGTGGTTCGGATCTTCTTTCGATATTTTGGTCCAATGAGGATTCCCAAAGAAGATGTTCCTCAATTCGGATCTTTAGGATGGACCAAATCATGAGGAAAACTTTGACAAGTGGGAAACTTAGGTCTTTGTTATCAATATGGCCTGAAGAGTGAAACAAGTACTTTGAAACAAGCTTTTTAATTATAAACAAGTTTTTGGAGTGTTTCGGATCCTCTTTCGTTATTTTGATCCAAGGACGTTTCCCAAAGAAGAGGTTACTCCATTCAGATCTTAAGGATGGACAAAATCATGAGCACAATTTTGACATGTGGGAATTCTTAGGGCTTTGGTATCAATATGGTCCGAAGAGTGAAACAAGTCATTTGAAACAAGCTTTTCAATTACAAACAAGTTTTTGGAGTGGTTCGGATCCTCTTTCGTTATTTTGGTCCGAAGAGGATTCCCAAAGAAGAGAATCCTCCATTTGGATCTTTAGGATGGACCAAATCATGAGCACTACTTTGACAAGTGGGAAACATTAGGTCTTTGGTATCAATATGGTCCGAAGAGTGAAACAAGTACTTTGAAACAAGCTTTTTAATTACAAACATGTTGTTGGAGTGGTTCGGATCCTCTTTCGATATTTTGGTCCAAAGATGATTCCCAAAGAAGAGGTTCCTCCACTTGGATCTTTAGGATGGACCAAATCATGAGCACAACTTTGACAAGTGGGAAACATTAGGTCTTTGGTATCAATATGGTCCGAAGAGTGAAACAAGTACTCTGAAACTAGCTTTTTAATGATAAACAAGTTTTTGGAGTGGTTCGGATCCTCTTTCGTTATTTTGGTCCAAGGAGGATTCCCAAAGAAGAGGTTCCTCCATTCAGATCTTTAGGATGGACCAAATCATGAAGCACAAGTTAGACAAGTGGGAAACCTTAGGTCTTTGGTATCAATATGGTTCGAAGAGTGAAACAAGTACTTTGAAACAAGCTTTTTAATTACAAACAAGTTGTTGGAGTGGTTCGGATCCCCTTTCCATATTTTGGTCCAAAGATGACGCCCAAAGAAGGGGTTCCTCCATTTGGATCTTTAGGATGGACCAAATCATGAGCACAACTTTGACAAGTAGGAAACATTAGGTCTGTTGTATCAATATGGTCTGAAGCGTGAAACAAGTACTTTGAAACAAGCTTTTCAATTACAAACAAGTTTTTGGAGTGGTTCGGATATTCTTTCGATATTTTGGTCCAAAGAGGATTCCCAAAGAAGATGTTCCTCAATTCGGATCTTTAGGATGGACCAAATCATGAGGAAAACTTTGACAAGTGGGAAACTTAGGTTTTTGTTGTCAATATGGCCCGAAGAGTGAAACAAGTACTTTGAAACAAGCTTTTTAATTATAAACAAGTTTTTGGAGTGTTTCGGATCCTCTTTCGTTATTTTGGTCCAAGGACGTTTCCCAAAGAAGAGGTTACTCCATTCAGATCTTAAGGATGGACCAAATCATGAGCACAAGTTTGACATGTGGGAAACCTTAGGCCTTTTGTATCAATATGGTCCGAAGAGTGAAACAAGTCATTTGAAACAAGCTTTTCAATTATAAACAAGTTTTTGGACTGGTTCAGATCCTCTTTCGTTATTTTGGTCCAAAGAGGATTCCCAAAGAAGAGAATCCTCCATTTGGATCTTTAGGATGGACCAAATCATGAGCACCACTTTGACAAGTGGGAAACAATAGGTCTTTGGTATCAATATGGTCCGAAGAGTGAAACAAGTACTTTGAAACAAGCTTTTTAATTAAAAACATGTTGTTGGAGTGGTTCGGATCCTCTTTCGATATTTTGGTCCAAAGATGATTCCCAATGAAGAGGTTCCTCCATTTGTATCTTTAGGATGGACCAAATCATGAGCACAACTTTGACAAGTGGGCAACATTAGGTCTTTGGTATCAATATGGTCTGAAGAGTGAAACAAGTACTTTGAAACTAGCTTTTTAATTATAAACAAGTTTTTGGAGTGGTTCGGATCCTCTTTCGTTATTTTGGTCCAAGGAGGATTCCCAAAGAAGAGGTTCCTCCATTCGGATCTTTAGGATGGACCAAATCATGAGCACAAGTTTGACAAGTGGGAAACCTTAGGTCTTTGGTATCAATATGGTCCGAAGAGTGAAACAAGTACTTTGAAACAAGCTTTTTAATTACAAACAAGTTGTTGGAGTGGTTCGGATCCCCTTTCCATATTTTGGTCCAAAGATGACGCCCAAAGAAGAGGTTCCTCCATTTGGATCTTTAGGATGGACCAAATCATGAGCACAACTTTGACAAGTGGGAAACATTAGGTCTTTGGTATCAATATGGTCCGAAGTGTGAAACAAGTACTTTGAAACAAGCTTTTCAATTACAAACAAGTTTTTGGAGTGGTTCGGATCTTCTTTCGATATTTTGGTCCAAAGAGGATTCCCAAAGAAGATGTTCCTCAATTCGGATCTTTAGGATGGACCAAATCATGAGGAAAACTTTGACAAGTGGGAAACTTTGGTCTTTGTTATCAATATGGCCCGAAGAGTGAAACAAGTACTTTGAAACAAGCTTTTTAATTATAAACAAGTTTTTGGAGTGTTTCAGATCCTCTTTCGTTATTTTGGTCCAAGGACGTTTCCCAAAGAAGAGGTTACTCCATTCAGATCTTAAGGATGGACCAAATCATGAGCACAAGTTTGACATGTGGGAAACCTTAGGTCTTTGGTATCAATATGGTCCGAAGAGTGAAACAAGTCATTTGAAACAAGCTTTTCAATTACAAACAAGTTTTTGGAGTGGTTCGGATCCTCTTTCGTTATTTTGGTCCAATTTTTATTACTAACCTTTTTATTGGCAGCAATGTTTCATGAAACGTTTGATCAAATGAGAAGTAGGAGATTTCGAGAGGTAGAACAGACCCGGAGCCAAAATAGAGAGGTTTATCATGGAGGGATGGAGCATAGAAGCTTAAGAGGTGTTAAGCTCAAGTTATATACTTTCTATGGGAGTTCTAATCAAGAGGAATACTTGCAATGGGAGACAGAAACCGAGCATTTCTTTGATTACAACAATTATAGTGAGGAAAGAAAGGTAATGCTTGTTATTTCCAATTTCACTAATAATGCTCATGTTTGGTGGTCTCAATTGAAAGTGAAACTAAAAAGGGAGAGGAAATGACCAATAGAAACATGGTATGATCTTAAGTGCCATATGAGAAGGAGATTTGTTTCAAGACAACATCAAGAGCATCTTGTGCAAATGTTGGATAAGGTAATTCAAGGATGTAAAAGTGTGGATGAATACTACATGGAGATGGAGTTGCTCAAGGCTAGGGCTAATGTGGAGGAAGATGAGGAGTCTACTATTGTAAGGTTCTTCAATGGATTGAATAGAGATATTGCTTGTAAAGTGGAGTTACAACAATTTGAGGAGTTAGGAGAGTTAGTGTATTTTGCCAATAAGGTTGAAAGAAAAATCAAAAGAAGAAGAGATACACGGTATGCTTCTAAACCTATTTCCAATACTACTTCTTTTTATCAATTGGGTCAAAAGGGTATATTAATGGATGATAATGGAGCTGCGAATGGCTTGGTAGAAGAAAATGAAAGATTGATGTTAGAGAAAGTTAAGATGATCGAAAGAGAACTTTTAAAGTCGAAGAAAGTTTTCAATGCTAGCATGGAGAAGATAAAAGAGGATATTCGTGCTAATTTTTGTGTGGATGAAACTAGTGAGTTACAAAAGTGTTCAATATTTGAAAAGAATGAGATATATGAAAAACAAAGTGAGCCAAAAGAAAGTGGAATGCGTGATAAAAAAGAAATGAGTGCTCAAAAGAATGAGAGTTGTGAGTTTGAAAATAATGAAGGAGAGAATGAAAAGAAAGAAGGTTTTGAGAAAACAAAGTGTGAGGCATTTGACTGTAGTAAGAAAAAAGAGAGTCAACTAGAGAGTGAGAGTTTGAAAGCTAGATTAAGTGAGGCTAGGAATGAATTCTACCAACCTACATATGTACTTTTGTACAAAGAGGTTTGTTTTACACTTAACCCATCTTTGCCTAGTATGTTTGTTGAGTTTTTGTAGGAATTCAAACGAATGTTCCCTGATGAGATGCCTAGTGAATTGTCATCAATCCAAGGCATAGAACATCAAGTTGATCACATTTCAAGGGCTGCCATACTCAATAGATCATGATCTCTCAAGACTAAATGCATGGAAATAGGGCAAAAGAAACCATTGTAAAGTATCCTAACCCTATTCTTTATAATATGCATAACACTTGTTTGTTTGATAAAAATGATCTCAACTCTAAATTTTTGCACCATCGAATGAATTTCATTGATAATTATGCATGTTGTGCTAAGACTTACTTGCTTAATAATTCCCAAATTAAAAGAGTTGTTGAGACTTTTACTACTTCTGATCATGTGCTTAATGTTTTACATAATTCTTGTTTGAATTATTTAATGGTTACACATTCTTGTCATTTGATTGAGAAGAATTTAGGATTTCAGTATGGACACACATATGAGTTGTTTGTGTTACCATGTTATGAGAAAATTTATGAAATTGACTATGGTCCTTTGGGTTCTAATATGTTATCTAATAGTGTAGCTAGATCTCTTGTTATTTATTATGAGACAGAATTTAAGAAGAAGCTACAAATACTTCAATACCTAAGTGGGACCAAGGGTATGCAATTAAATGTCAAAGAGGGAGATTTATGGAAATTCAAGGTTTTTGATCCGGGAGGAGTTAGGCAATTCAAGGCACTAGAAAGATATCAAGATGCTTACAAATCTGATTTCCAAGGTAAGTATGCTTTAGGTGCTTTTATTTATGTTACTAACTTGAGTTATTGTGATGTAGGTAATGTTTTAGATTCAAGGACAAATCCTTTTCAAGAGGGAGGGGATGATATGAATCATGGAACTTCACAAATATCTCAAGGATCAATTTCAAGATCAAAGTTCAAGACAAGCATAAAACATCCATTACAAGCCTAACATGAGAAAAGTCAAGACAAGCTTTGAATATTTGAGCATGGAGGCTATGGAAGAGGACTTGATGAACTTTAATCTATGGAAAATACATGTTGAAAAAGGGTATTGAAGACTTGTTCAATCATAAATGAAGAGAAGAGTAAATTAGGAAAGTTGCATCACTTTTGCAAACTTTCCTTATTTGGACCACTTTCCATATTTGTTCCCAAACTTGCCATATATGATGTCCATGAATTTACAATGTATTTGGACATGTTTTAGGCCTTTATTTATTTGTTTTAATGCTTAGAATAGTTTAGAAATGATATAATATCTTTTAGGGCAAAACTTTCCTAAAATGCACCAAATGCACTTAAGGAAAGATTTGGCAGATTTTGTGCCTCCTTGTAATCCGAATTTCCTTGTTGTTTTTAGGGTTTCTTTGGCTATTTAAAGACTCATTTGTAACCCTAAATAATAAGAATTAATATGATAGAAAATAGCTTTGTTTTTTTTATTGCTTGGTTGATTTTACCTAGCATTTTGTAGCCTTGTTCTAGGTTGCATGTTTTAGAAACATTCAAGCATAACTTGATCTATTGTGTTTGTGGATTGTTTCGATCTTGAAATAAGAACAAATTCTCTTATTTCAAGATATTAGGTCATTGGAACAATCTTCTTCTTCTTGTATTCCATGGGTTTTACCTTATTGTTCATCGGGGTTTTAGGATTTGCATCTAGGGGTACTTTGTGCTTTCAAAGGGTTTCTATTTCAATTTCCTAGGGTTTCATATCATTTTGTCCATCCTAAAACTCCAAATGGAGGCTCCAAAAACTTGTTTGTAATTGAAAAGCTTGTTTCAAAGTACTTGTTTCACTCTTCAGACCATATTGATACCAAAGACCTCATGTTTCCAACTTATCATATATGTCCTCATGATTTGGTCCATCCTAAAGATCCAAATGGAGGAACCTCTTCTTTAGGAATCCTCTTTGATATGAATCATGGAACGTCACAAAAAGCCCAAGGACAAATCACAACATTAAAGTTCAAGAGAAGCATTGACATCCATTTACAAGCCTACATTAGCCAAGTCAAGACAAGCTTTGAAGATCCGATCATGGAGGCTATGGAAGAGGACTTGATGAACTTCAATCTATGCCAAATGCATTTGAAGAAGAGTATTGAAGACTTGTTAAATCAGAAATGAAGAGAAGAGCTAATTAGGAAAGTTGCACCACTTTTGCAAACTTTCCTTATTCGGACCACTTTCCATATTTGTTATCGAACTTTCCATATTTGTTACCAAACTTTCCATATATGGTTCCAACGAATTTATGATGTATTTAGACATGTTTTAGGCCATTTACATTCAGTTTATTAGCTAGGAAAGAATTAGGAAAGATATTATTCTCTAGGAAAGATTTTCCCCAAAATCTGCCAAATCCATATAAGGCAAGTTTTGGGCAGATTTTATTCCCTTCTTTATTCCGAATTTGCTTGTTATTTTTAGGGTTTCTTTGCCTATTTAAAGGCCTCATTTGTAACCCTAAAGACGAAGAATTCATATGATAATAATATTGCTTTTTGCATAGCTGAAATTGCTTAGTTTTGTAGCCTTGTTTTAGGTTGCATGTTTTAGAAACATTCAAGCATGAATTGATCTATTGTGTTTGTGGATTGTTTCAATCATGAAATAAGAACAAGTTCTCTTATTTCAAGATCATAGATCATTGGAATAATCTTTCTCTTCTTGTGTTCCAAGGGTTTTACCTTATTGTTCATCGGGGTTTTAGGATTTGCATCTAGGGGTTCTTTGTGCTTTCAAAGGGTTTCTATTTCAATTTCCTAGGGTTTCATATCATTTGGTATCAGAGCTTAGGCTCAAGGGAAGATTTCTATCTTACTTGCTTTCTTGTTATTTTAATTTTTCTTGTCTTCTTCTTCGTTCATCAAAAATTCCAAAAAAAAAAAAAAAAACACAAAAAAAAACTGTTCCAGAATTTCATTCTTTAGCTACTGTTTTTGTTCTTTTTCGTATAGTTTAAATCCGAATCTTAGAAAGTCATAAACTTTAAAAGTGTTTATATTTGAGTCGTGATTATTTGTTATTCGGAAAAGTTTTTCAAAAAAAAAGTGGAAGATTGAGAAAAAAATAGATCTTCGCAGACTGTCGGATTGTGCAGAAAATTGACAAAAAAAAAAGTGTTCTTGGTATTTGTTGAAGTTTCTGGAAAAAGAGGTTTTTGTTCGTATTGTTCTTGAAAATTTCATCTTAAACTCATCATTTATGCATCTTGAATCCGAAATTATCAAGTTGAATGAGCCAAATTTGTTTGTTTCCTAAAAAGCTAGAACTTACCATAAATAGCCAAAACTGTTTTTGGAAAGTTTCAAATCTGTCCCATATTCAAATATATGCATATCTTGCTTCAGAAAAGTCATATTTTCTGATCCAAATTGCTTTAGGGAAGTCTAAATTCGAATTTTTCTCTTATAGGAAAGTTTATTCTTGCTATTTTCTTGCTTATTCTTTCCTTGTCACAATTATACACCATTTGCAAAATCTGTCTTTTTTTTTTCTTTATCCACCCAAGCTGATTGTTTCTTATTTCTTTATTGTTACATTTTAGAAATTTCATTAGAATCTTTGTTGTTTGATAGTTGCTAAAGTGTGCTAAAAGTTCAAGGTTACATTTAGGGTCTAAAATCTGTTTTGAGTGCAAACACGAGTGGATTGACATCTTTGAGTGTAAACACTTAGGGAGTGATTTGAAAGGTCCTATTTTTTTTTTATCACTAACTTGTTTACTTGTAGCAATGTATCATGAAAGGTTTGATCAAATCAGAAGTAATAGATGTCGAGAGGTAGAACATACCCGGAGGGAAAGTAGAGAGGTTTATCATGGAGGGATGGAGCATAGAAGCTTAGGAGGTGATAAGCTCAAGGTACCTACTTTTCAAGGAAGATCAAATCCAGAAGTTTACTTGACATGGGAAAGAGAGGTGGAGCTTTGTTTTGAAGAATATCCATGTAGTGATTCGAAGAAGGTACAACTTATAACCACTCAATTTTGTGATTATGCACTAACATGGTGGAAACAGTTGGTGAACGATAGGAAAAGAAGAACTTTGGAGGATCCAATTGAAACTTGGTGTGAACTCAAATACATCATGAGGAAACGATTTGTACCAAGCCAATTTCAAAGAGACCTTGAGGAAATGTTCGAAGATCTTACACAAGGAAACATGAGTGTTTGTGAGTACTACAATGAGTTTAAATATCTCATGACTAGGGCTAATGTGGAGGAAGATGAGGAGTCTACTATTGTAAGGTTCTTCAATGGATTGAATAGAGATATTGCTTACCAAATGGAGTTAACACAATTTGAGGAGTTAGGAGAGTTGGTGCACATTGCCAACAAGGTGGAAAGAAGACTCCAAAGAGGGGCTGCAAAAAGGTATGTCACTAAACAATATTCCAATCCAATTTCTTCTTATCAAATGGGTGAAAATGGTACATTAATGGATAAGAATGGGGCTGCCTATGGCTTGGTAGAGGAAAATGCAAATTTGATTTTAGAGAAGGTCAAGATGATTGAAAGAGAACTTTTAAAATCAAATGAAGTTTTCAATGCTAGCATGGAGGAGATAAAAGAGGATATTCGTGCTAATGTTTTTGTGGAGGAAACTTGTGAGCTACAAAAGAGTTCTATGTTTGAAAGTAATGAAAACTGTGACAAAAAGAGTGAGCCAAAAGAAAGAGAGATGAGTGATGAAAAAGAAATAAGTGAGTCAAAAGAAAGAGAGATGAGAAACAAAGAAAGAGATATTGATTCAAAAGAAAGAGAGTTTGAAAAGAAAGAGTGTAATGAGAGTGAAAAGAAAGAGTGCTTTGAGATTTCAAAGTGTGAGACATATGAGTTTAGTGAGCAAAAAGAGAGTGAATTAGAGAGTGAGAGCTTGAAAGATAGATCAAGTGAGGCTAGGAATGAAATCTACCAACCTACATTTGTACTTTTGTACAAAGAGGTTTGTTTTACACTTAACCCATCTTTGCCTAGTATGTTTGTTGAGTTTTTGCAGGAATTCAAAAGATTGTTCCCTAATGAGATGCCTAGTAATTTGTCATCAATGCAAGGCATAAAACATCATGAAGACAACATTCAAGGGGCTGCCATACTCAATGGATCAATACCTTACATGACTCAATGCATGGAAAATAGGGTGAAAGCAACCATTGTAAAGTATTCAATTCCTATTCTTGATGATATGCATAAAACTTGTTTGTTTGCTAAATTTGATCTCAACTCTGATATTTTAACACTTCAATTGCATTCTAATGATAAACATATGTTTTGTGCTACACGAGTTATATTTGATAAAACATATGATGCATTTAGGGAGAGCATAGAGTTTTCATCTTTTCTAGTTTACCCCAACACATTAGACCTATTTGAGTTTGATTCTGGTTCATATGCTTTGATTAATTCGTTATCTTCACCATGTGATCATCTTGAGAGTATTGTGGAGTATGAGAAAATTTTTGAGATTGACTATGGTCCACATATTCTTTTCGGCTTCTTAACACTAAGTTTTACCTTTTCTGTGAGTGTTGTGGTCTTTCATGAGCTAGATTTTGATGTGGATATAATGGGACGGAAGTTCAAAGTTTTTGATCCGGGAGGAGTTAGACAAGGGAGAAGACATCAAGATGCTTACAAATCTGATTTGCAAGGTAAGTATGCTTCAGGTGCTTTTATTTATGTTATTAACTTAATATATTGCGATGTAGGTAATGTTATAGATTCGAGGGCGAATCCTTTTCAAGAGGGAGGGGATGATATGAATCATGGAACGTCACAAAAAGCCCAAGGACAAATCACAACATTAAAGTTCAAGAGAAGCATTGACATCCATTTACAAGCCTACATTAGCCAAGTCAAGACAAGCTTTGAAGATCCGATCATGGAGGCTATGGAAGAGGACTTGATGAACTTCAATCTATGCCAAATGCATTTGAAGAAGAGTATTGAAGACTTGTTAAATCAGAAATGAAGAGAAGAGCTAATTAGGAAAGTTGCACCACTTTTGCAAACTTTCCTTATTCGGACCACTTTCCATATTTGTTATCGAACTTTCCATATTTGTTACCAAACTTTCCATATATGGTTCCAACGAATTTATGATGTATTTAGACATGTTTTAGGCCATTTACATTCAGTTTATTAGCTAGGAAAGAATTAGGAAAGATATTATTCTCTAGGAAAGATTTTCCCCAAAATCTGCCAAATCCATATAAGGCAAGTTTTGGGCAGATTTTATTCCCTTCTTTATTCCGAATTTGCTTGTTATTTTTAGGGTTTCTTTGCCTATTTAAAGGCCTCATTTGTAACCCTAAAGACGAAGAATTCATATGATAATAATATTGCTTTTTGCATAGCTGAAATTGCTTAGTTTTGTAGCCTTGTTTTAGGTTGCATGTTTTAGAAACATTCAAGCATGAATTGATCTATTGTGTTTGTGGATTGTTTCAATCATGAAATAAGAACAAGTTCTCTTATTTCAAGATCATAGATCATTGGAATAATCTTTCTCTTCTTGTGTTCCAAGGGTTTTACCTTATTGTTCATCGGGGTTTTAGGATTTACATCTAGGGGTTCTTTGTGCTTTCAAAGGGTTTCTATTTCAATTTCCTAGGGTTTCATATCACTCTTTGAACCAAAATAATGAAAGAGGATCCGAACCACTCCAAAAACTTGTTTGTAATTGAAAAGCTTGTTTCAAAGTACTTGTTTCACTCTCCAGACCAAAATGAATCCGAAGACATAAGGTTTCCCACTTGTCAAAGTTATGCTCATGATTTTGTCCATCCTAAAGATCCAAATGGAAGAACCTCTTCTTTGGGAATCCTCTTTGGACCAAAATAACGAAAGAGGATCCGAACCACTCCAAAAACTTGTTTGTAATTAAAAAGCTTGTTTCAAAGTACTTGTTTCACTCTCTAGACCAAAATGAATCTGAAGACATAAGGTTTGCCACTTGTCAAAGTTGTGCTCATGATTTTGTCCATCCTAAAGATCCAAATGGATGAACATCTTCTTTGGCAATCCTGTTTCGACCAAAATATCGAAAGAGGTTCCAAACCACTCCAAAAACTTGTTTGTAATTGAAACCTAATTTAAAAGTACTTGTTTCACTCCCAAGAACAAATTGAATCCGAAGACCAATGGTTTCCCACTTGTCAAAGTTGTGCTCATGATTTAGTCCATCCTAAAGATCCAAATGGAGGAACCTCTTCTTTTGGAATCCTGTTTGGACCAAAATAATGATAGAGGATCCGAACCACTCCAAAAACATGTTTGTAATTGAAAAGCTTGTTTCAAAGTACTTGTTTCAGTCTTCGGACCATATTGATACCAAAGACCTAAGGTTTCCCACTTGTCAAATACGTGCTTATGATTTGGTCCATCCTAAACATCCAAATGGAGGAACCTCTTCTTTAGGAATCCTCTTTGGACCAAAATAATGAAAGAGGATCCGAACCACTCCAAACACTTGTTTGTAATTGAAAAGCTTGTTTCAAAGTACTTGTTTCACTCTCCAGACCAAAATGAATCCGAGGACATAAGGTTTCCCACTTGTCAAAGTTGTGCTCATGATTTTGTCCATCCTAAAGATCCAAATGGAGGAACCTCTTCTTTGGGAATCCTCTTTGGACCAAAATAACGAAAGATGATCCGAATCACTCCAAAAACTTGTTTGTAATTGAAAAGCTTGTTTCACTCTTCGGACAATATTGATACCAAAGACCTAAGTTTTCCCACTTATCAAAGTTGTGCTCATGATTTCGTCCATCCTAAAGATCCAAATGAAGGATCCTCTTCTTTGGGAATCCTCTTTGGACCAAAAAATCGAAACAGGATCCGAACCACTCGAAAAACTTGTTTATAATTGAAAAGCTTGTTTCAAAGTACTTGTTTCACTATTCGGACCATATTGAGACGAAAGACCTAAGGTTTCCCACTTGTCAAAGTTGTGCTCATGATTTTGTCAATCCTAAAGATCCAAATGGAGGAACCTCTTCTTTGGGAATCCTCTTTGGACCTAAAAATCGAAAGAGGATCCGAACCACTCCTAAAACTTGTTTGTAATTGAAAAGCTTGTTTCAAACTACTTGTTTCACTCTTCGGACCATATTGATACCAAAGACCTAAGGTTTCCCACTTGTCAAATATGTGCTCATGATTTGGTCCATCCTAAAGATTCAAATGGAAGAACCTCTTCTATGGGAATCCTCTTTGGACCAAAATATCGAAAGAGGATCCGAACCACTCCAAAAACTTATTTGTAATTGAAAAGCTTGTTTCAAAGTACTTCTTTCACTCTCTAGACCAAAATGAATCCATGGACATAAGGTTTCCCACTTGTCAAAGTTGTGCTCATGATTTTGTCCATCCTAAAGATCCAAATGGAGGAACCTCTTCTTTGGGAATCCTCTTTGGACCAAAATAACGAAAGATGATCCGAATCACTCCAAAAACTTGTTTGTAATTGAAAAGCTTGTTTCACTCTTCGGACAATATTGATACCAAAGACCAAAGTTTTCCCACTTATCAAAGTTGTGCTCATGATTTCGTCCATCCTAAAGATCCAAATGAAGGATCCTCTTCTTTGGGAATCCTCTTTGGACCAAAAAATCGAGACAGAATCCGAACCACTCGAAAAACTTGTTTATAATTGAAAAGCTTGTTTCAAAGTACTTGTTTCACTATTCGGACCATATTGAGACGAAAGACCTAAGGTTTCCCACTTGTCAAAGTTGTGCTCATGATTTTGTCCATCCTAAAGATCCAAATGGAGGAACCTCTTCTTTGGGAATCCACTTTGGACCTAAAAATCGAAAAAGGAACCGAACCACTCCTAAAACTTGTTTGTAATTGAAAAGCTTGTTTCAAACTACTTGTTTCACTCTTCGGACCATATTGATACCAAAGACCTAAGGTTTCCCACTTGTCAAATATGTGCTCATGATTTGGTCCATCCTAAAGATTCAAATGGAAGAACCTCTTCTATGGGAATCCTTTTTGGACCAAAATATCGAAAGAGGATCCGAACCACTCCAAAAACTTATTTGTAATTGAAAAGCTTGTTTCAAAGTACTTTTTTCACTCTCTAGACCAAAATGAATCCATGGACATAAGGTTTCCCACTTGTCAAAGTTGTGCTCATGATTTTGTCCATCCTAAAGATCCAAATGGAGGAATCTTTTGTTTGGGAATCCTGTTTGGACCAAAATATAGAAAAAGGATCCGAACCACTCCAAAAACTTGTTTCTAATTGAAAAGCTTGTTTCACCCTTCGGACAATATTGATACCAAAGACCTAAGTTTTCCCACTTGTCAAAGTTGTGCTCATGATTTTGTCCATCCTAAAGATCCAAATGGAGGAACCTCTTCTTTGGAAATCCTCTTTGGACCAAAAAATTGAAACAGGATCCGAACCACTCCAAAAACTTGTTTATAATTGAAAAGCTTGTTTCAAAGTACTTGTTTCACTATTCGGACCATATTGAGACGAAACACCTAAGGTTTCCCATTTGTCATAGTTGTGCTCATGATTTGGTCCATTCTAAAGATCCAAATGGAAGAACCTCTTCTTTGGGAATCCTCTTTGGACCAAAAAATCGAAAGAGGATCCGAACCACTCCAAAAACTTGTTTATAATTGAAAAGCTTGTTTCAAAGTACTTGTTTCACTCTTCGAACCATATTGAGACCAAAGACCTATAGTTTCCCACTTGTCAAAGTTGTGCTCATGATTTGGTCCATCCTAAATATCCAAATGGAGGAACCTCTTGTTTGGGAATCCTGTTTGGACCAAAATATCGAAAAAGGATCCGAACCACTCCAAAAACTTTTTTGTAATTGAAAAGCTTGTTTCACTCTTCGGACTATATTGATACAAAAGACCTAAGGTTTCCCACTTATCAAAGTTGTGCTCATGATTTGGTCCATCCTAAAGATCCAAATGGAGGAACCTAATATTTGGGAATCCTCTTTGGACCAAAAAATCGAAAGAGGATCCGAACCACTACAAAAAATTGTTTATAATTGAAAAGCTTGTTTCAAAGTACTTGTTTTACTCTTCGGACCACATTGAGACCAAAGACCTAAGGTTTCCCACTTGTCAAAGTTGTGCTCATGATTTGGTCCATCGTAAAGATCCAAGTGGAGGAACCTCTTTTTTGGGAATCCTCTTTAGACCAAAATAACGAAAGAGTATCCGAACCACTCCAAAAACATGTTTGTAATTAAAAAGTTTGTTCCAAAGTACTTGTTTCACTCTCTATACCAAAATGAATCCGAAGACATAAGGTTTCCCACTTGTCAAAGTTGTGCTCATGATTTTATCCATCCTAAATATCCAAATGGAGAAACCTCTTCTTTGGGAATCCTGTTTCGACCAAAATATCGATAGAGGATCCGAACCATTCCAAAAACTAGTTTGTAATTGAAAAGCTTGTTTCAAAGTACTTGTTTCAAAGTACTTGTTTCACTCTCTAGAACAAACTGTATACGAAGACCAAAGGTTTCCCACTTGTCAAATATGTGCTCATGATTTGGTCCATATCAAAGATAAAAATGGAGGAACCTCTTCTTTGGGAATCCTGTTTGGAACATAATATCGAAAGAGGATCCGAACCACTCCAAAAACTTGTTTTTAATTGAAAGCTTATTTCAAAGTGCTTGTTTCACGCTCTAGACCAAATTGAATCTGAAGACCAAAGGTTTCCCACTTATCAAAGTTGTGCTCATGATTTGGTCCATCCCCAAGGACCAAATGGAGGAACCTCTTCTTTTGGAATCCTTTTTGGATCAAAATATCCAAAGAAGATTCGAACCACTCCAAAAACTTGTTTGTAATTGAAAGACTTGTTTCAAAGTACTTGATCCACTCTTCGGACCATATTGATACCAAAGACCTAAGGTTTCCCACTTGTCAAAGTTGTCCTCATGATTTGGTCCATCGTAAAGATCCAAATGGTGGAACCTCATCTTTGGGAATCTTCTTTGGACCAAAATATAGAAAGAGGATCTGAACCACTCCAAAAACTTGTTTGTAATTGAAAAGCTTGTTTCAAAGTACTTGTTTCACTCTTCGGACCATATTGATACCAAAGACCTAAGGATTCCCACTTGTCAAAGTTTTCTTCGTGATCTGGTCCATCCTAAAGATCCGAATGGAGGAACATCTTCTTTGGAATTCCTCTTTGGAAAAAAATATAGAAAGAGGATCGGAACCACTACAAAAACTTGTTTGTAATTGAAAAGCATGTTTCAAAGTAGTTGTTTCACTCTTCGAACCATATTGATACCAAAGACCTAAGGTTTCCCACTTGTCAAAGTTTTCCTCGTGATTTGGTCCATCCTCAAGATCCGAATGGAGGAACATCTTCTTTGGGAATCCTTTTTGGACGAAAATATCAAAAGAGGATCCAAACCACTCCAAAAACTTTCTTGTAATTGAAAACTAATTTAAAAGTACTTGTTTCACTCCCTAGAACAAATTGAATCCGAAGTCCAATGGTTTCCCACTTGTCAAAGTTGTGCTCATGATTTGGTCCATCCTAAAGATCCAAATGGAGGAACCTCTTCTTTTGGAATCCTGTTTGGATCAAAATAATGATAGAGGATCCGAACCACTCCAAAAACTTGTTTGTAATTGAAAAGCTTGTTTCAAAGTACTTGTTTCAGTCTTCGGACCATATTGATACCAAAGACCTAAGGTTTCCCACTTGTCAAATACGTGCTCATGATTTGGTCCATCCTAAACATCCAAATGGAGGAACCTCTTCTTTAGGAATCCTCTTTGGACCAAAATAATGAAAGAGGATCCAAACCACTCCAAACACTTGTTTGTAATTGAAAAGCTTGTTTCAAAGTACTTGTTCCACTCTCCAGACCAAAATGAATCCGAGGACATAAGGTTTCCCACTTGTCAAAGTTGTGCTCATGATTTTGTCCATCCTAAAGATCCAAATGGAGGAACCTCTTCTTTGGGAATCCTCTTTGGACCAAAATAACGAAAGATGATCCGAATCACTCCAAAAACTTGTTTGTAATTGAAAAGCTTGTTTCACTCTTCGGACAATATTGATACCAAAGACCTAAGTTTTCCCTCTTATCAAAGTTGTGCTCATGATTTCGTCCATCCTAAAGATCCAAATGGAGGATCCTCTTCTTTGGGAATCCTCTTTGGACCAAAAAATCGAAACAGGATCTGAACCACTCGAAAAACTTGTTTATAATTGAAAAGCTTGTTTCAAAGTACTTGTTTCACTATTCGGACCATAGTGAGACGAAAGACCTAAGGTTTCCCACTTGTCAAAGTTGTGCTCATGATTTTGTCCATCCTAAAGATCCAAATGGAGGAACCTCTTCTTTGGGAATCCTCTTTTGACCTAAAAATCGAAAGAGGATCCGAACCACTCCTAAAACTTGTTTGTAATTGAAAAGCTTGTTCCAAACTACTTGTTTCACTCTTCGGACCATATTGATACCAAAGACCTAAGGTTTCCCACTTGTCAAATATGTGCTCATGATTTGGTCCATCCTAAAGATTCAAATGGAAGAACCTCTTCTATGGGAATCCTCTTTGGACCAAAATATCGAAAGAGGATCCGAATCACTCCAAAAACTTATTTGTAATTGAAAAGCTTGTTTCAAAGTACTTCTTTCACTCTCTAGACCAAAATGAATCCATGGACATAAGGTTTCCCACTTGTCAAAGTTGTGCTCATGATTTTGTCCATCCTAAAGATCCAAATGGAGGAACCTTTTGTTTGGGAATCCTGTTTGGACCAAAATATAGAAAAAGGATCCGAACCACTCCAAAAACTTGTTTGTAATTGAAAAGCTTGTTTCACCGTTCGGACAATATTGATACCAAAGACCTAAGTTTTCCCACTTATCAAAGTTGTGCTCATGATTTGGTCCATCCTAAAGATCCAAATGGAGGAACCTCTTCTTTGGAAATCCTCTTTGGACCAAAAAATCGAAACAGGATCCGAACCACTCCAAAAACTTGTTTATAATTGAAAAGCTTGTTTCAAATTACTTGTTTCACTATTCGGACCATATTGAGACGAAAGACCTAAGGTTTCCCATTTGTCATAGTTGTGCTCATGATTTGGTCCATTCTAAAGATCCAAATGGAGGAACCTCTTCTTTGGGAATCCTCTTTGGACCAAAAAATCGAAAGAGGATCCGAACCACTCCAAAAACTTGTTTATAATTGAAAAGCTTGTTTCAAAGTACTTGTTTCACTCTTCGAACCATATTGAGACCAAAGACCTAAAGTTTCCCACTTGTCAAAGTTGTGCTCATGATTTGGTCCATCCTAAATATCCAAATGGAGGAACCTCTTGTATGGGAATCCTGTTTGGACCAAAATATCGAAAAAGGATCCGAACCACTCCAAAAACTTTTTTGTAATTGAAAAGCTTGTTTCACTCTTCGGACCATATTGTGACGAAAGACCTAAGGTTTCCCATTTGTCATAGTTGTGCTCATGATTTGGTCCATTCTAAAGATCCAAATGGACGAACCTCTTCTTTGGAAATCCTCTTTGGACCAAAAAATCGAAACAGGATCCGAACCACTCCAAAAACTTGTTTATAATTGAAAAGCTTGTTTCAAAGTACTTGTTTCACTATTCGGACCATATTGTGACGAAAGACCTAAGGTTTCCCATTTGTCATAGTTGTGCTCATGATTTGGTCCATTCTAAAGATCCAAATGGACGAACCTCTTCTTTGGAAATCCTCTTTGGACCAAAAAATCGAAACAGGATCCGAACCACTCCAAAAACTTGTTTATAATTGAAAAGCTTGTTTCAAAGTACTTGTTTCACTCTTCGAACCATATTGAGACCAAAGACCTAAAGTTTCCCACTTGTCAAAGTTGTGCTCATGATTTGGTCCATCCTAAATATCCAAATGGAGGAACCTAATATTTGGGAATCCTCTTTGGACCAAAAAATCGAAAGAGGATCCGAACCACTACAAAAAATTGTTTATAATTGAAAAGCTTGTTTCACTCTTCGGACCACATTGAGACCAAAGACCTAAGGTTTCCCACTTGTCAAAGTTGTGCTCACGATTTGGTCCATTGTAAAGATCCAAATGGAGGAACCTCTTCTTTGGGAATCCTCTTTAGACCAAAATAACAAAAGAGTATCCGAACCACTCCAAAAACTTGTTTGTAATTGAAAAGTTTGCTTCAAAGTACCTGCTTCACTCTCTAGACCAAAATGAATCCGAAGACATAAGGTTTCCCACTTGTCAAAGTTGTGCTCATGATTTTATCCATCCTAAATATCCAAACGGAGAAACCTCTTCTTTGCGGATCCTGTTTCGACCAAAATATCGATAGAGGATCCGAACCATTCCAAAAACTAGTTTGTAATTGAAAAGCTTGTTTCAAAGTACTTGTTTCACTCTCTAGAATAAAATGTATACGAAGACCAAAGGTTTCCCACTTGTCAAATATGTGCTCATGATTTGGTCCATATCAAAGATAAAAATGGAGGAACCTCTTCTTTGGGAATCCTGTTTGGAACATAATATCGAAAGAGGATCCGAACCACTCCAAAAACTTGTTTTTAGTTGAAAGCTTCTTTCAAAGTACTTGTTTCACGCTCTAGACCAAATTGAATCTGAAGACCAAAGGTTTCCCACTTATCAAAGTTGTGCTCATGATTTGGTCCATCCCCAAGGACCAAATGGAGGAACCTCTTCTTTTGGAATCCTTTTTGGATCAAAATATCCAAAGAAGATTTGAACCAGTCCAAAAACTTGTTTGTAATTGAAAGACTTGTTTCAAAGTACTTGATCCATTCTTCGGACCATATTGATACCAAAGACCTAAGGTTTCCCACTTGTCAAAGTTGTCCTCATGATTTGGTCCATCGTAAAGATCCAAATGGTGGAACCTCATCTTTGGGAATCTTCTTTGGACCAAAATATCGAAAGAGGATCTGAACCACTCCAAAAACTTGTTTGTAATTGAAAAGCTTGTTTCAATCTTCGGACCATATTAATACCAAAGACCTAAGGATTCCCACTTGTCAAAGTTTTCTTCGTGATCTGGTCCATCCTAAAGATCCGAATGGAGGAACATCTTCTTTGGAATTCCTCTTTGGAAAAAAATATCGAAAGAGGATCCAAACCACTACAAAAACTTGTTTGTAATTGAAAAGCATGTTTCAAAGTAGTTGTTTCACTCTTCGAACCATATTGATACCAAACACCTAAGCATTCCCACTTGTCAAAGTTTTCCTCGTGATTTGGTCCATCCTAAAGATCCGAATGGAGGAACATCTTCTTTGGAAATCCTCTTTGGAAAAAAATATTGAAAGAGGATCCGAACGACTACAAAAACTTGTTTGTAATTGAAAAGCATGTTTCAAAGTAATTGTTTCACTCTTCGGACCATATTGATACCAAAGACCTAAGGTTTCCCACTTGTCAAAGTTTTCCTCGTGATTTGGTCCATCCTCAAGATCCGAATGGAGGAACATCTTCTTTGGGAAACCTCTTTGGACGAAAATATCGAAACAGGATCCGAACCACTCCAAAAACTTTCTTGTAATTGAAACCTAATTTAAAAGTACTTGTTTCACTCCCTAGAACAAATTGAATCCGAAGACCAATGGTTTCCCACTTGTCAAAGTTGTGCTCATGATTTGGTCCATCCTAAAGATCCAAATGGAGGAACCTCTTCTTTTGGAATCCTGTTTGGACCAAAATAATGATAGAGGATCCGAGCCACTCCAAAAACTTGTTTGTAATTAAAAAGCTTGTTTCGAAGTACTTGTTTCAGTCTTCGGACCATATTGATACCAAAGACCTATGGTTTCCCACTTGTCAAATACGTGCTCATGATCTGGTCCATCCTAAACATCCAAATGGAGGAACCTCTTCTTTAGAAATCCTCTTTAGACCAAAATAATGAAACAGGATCCAAACCACTCCAAACACTTGTTTGGAATTGAAAAGCTTGTTTCAAAGTACTTGTTTCACTCTCCAGACCAAAATGAATCCGAGGACATAAGGTTTCCCACTTGTCAAAGTTGTGCTCATGATTTTGTCCATCCTAAAGATCCAAATGGAGGAACCTCTTCTTTGGGAATCCTCTTTGGACCAAAATAACGAAAGATGATCCGAATCACTCCAAAAACTTGTTTGAAATTGAAAAGCTTGTTTCACTCTTCGGACAATATTGATACCAAAGACCTAAGTTTTCCCTCTTATCAAAGTTGTGCTCATGATTTCGTCCATCCTAAAGATCCAAATGGAGGATCCTCTTCTTTGGGAATCCTCTTTGGACCAAAAAATCGAAACAGGATCCGAACCACTCGAAAAACTTGTTTATAATTGAAAAGCTTGTTTCAAAGTACTTGTTTCATTCTTCGGACCATATTGATACCCAAGACCGAAGGTTTCCCACTTGTCAAAGTTTTCCTTGTGATTTGGTCCATCCTAAAGATCCGAATGGAGGAAAATCTTCTTTGGGAATCCTCTTTGGACAAAAATATCGAAAGAGGATCCGAACCACTCCAAAAACTTGTTTGTAATTAAAAAGCATGTTTCAAAGTACTTGTTTCACTCTTCGGAACATATTGATACCAAAGACCTAAGGTTTCCCACATGTCAAAGTTTTCCTCGTGATTTTGTCCATCCTAAAGATCCGAATGGAGGAACATCTTCTTTGGTAATCCTCTTTGGACGAAAATATCGAAAGAGAATCCGAACCACTCCAAAAACTTTTTTGTAATTGAAAGCTTATTTCAGAGTACTTGTTTCACTCTCTAGAGCAAATTGAATCCGAAGACCAAAGGTTTCCCACTTGTCAAAGTTGTGCTCTTGATTTGGTCCATCCTCAAGATCCAAATGGAGGAACCTCTTCTTTTGGAATCCAGTTTGATTCAAAATATCGAAAGAATATTCGAACCACTCAAAAAACTTTTTTGTAAATGAAAAGCTTGTTTCAAAGTACTTGTTTCACTCTTCGGACCATATTGATACCATAGACCTAAGGTTTCCCACTTGTCAAATATGTGCTCATGATTTGGTCCATCCTAAAGATCCAAATCGAGGAACCTCTTCTTCGGGAATCCTCTTTGGACCAAATTAATGAAAGAGGGTTCGAACCACTCCAAAAACTTGTTTGTAATTGAAAAGCTTGTTTCAAAGTACTTGTTTCACTCTTCGGACCATATTGATACTAAAGACCTAAGGTTTCCCACTAGTCAACGTTTTCCTCATGATTTGGTCCATCCTAAAGATCCGAATGGAGGAACACCTTCTTTGGGAATCCCCTTTGGACCAAAATATCGATAGAGGATCCGAAGCACTCCAAAAACTTGTTTGTAATTGAAAAGCTTGTTTCAAAGTACTTGTTTCACTCTTCGGACCATATTGATACCAAAGACCTTAGGTTTCCCACTTGTCAAAGTTTTCCTCGTGATTTGGTCCATCCTAAAGATCCGAATGGAGGAACATCTTCTTTGGAAATCCTCTTTGGAAAAAAATATTGAAAGAGGATCCGAACGACTACAAAAACTTGTTTGTAATTGAAAAGCATGTTTCAAAGTAATTGTTTTACTCTTCAGACCATATTGATACCAAAGACCTAAGGTTTCCCACTTGTCAAAGTTTTCCTCGTGATTTGGTCCATCCTCAAGATCCGAATGGAGGAACATCTTCTTTGGGAAACCTCTTTGGACGAAAATATCGAAAGAGGATCCGAACCACTCCAAAAACTTTCTTGCAATTGAAACCTAATTTAAAAGTACTTGTTTCACTCCCTAGAACAAATTGAATCCGAAGACCAATGGTTTCCCACTTGTCAAAGTTGTGCTCATAATTTGGTCCATCCTAAAGATCCAAATGGAGGAACCTCTTCTTTTGAAATCCTGTTTGGACCAAAATAATGATAGAGGATCCGAGCCACTCCAAAAACTTGTTTGTAATTGAAAAGCTTGTTTCAAAGTACTTGTTTCAGTCTTCGGACCATATTGATACCAAAGACCTATGGTTTCCCACTTGTCAAATACGTGCTCATGATTTGGTCCATCCTAAACATCCAAATGGAGGAACCTCTTCTTTAGAAATCCTCTTTGGACCAAAATAATGAAAAAGGATCCAAACCACTCCAAACACTTGTTTGGAATTGAAAAGCTTGTTTCAAAGTACTTGTTTCACTCTCCAGACCAAAATGAATCCGAGGACATAAGGTTTTCCACTTGTCAAAGTTGTGCTCATGATTTTGTCCATCCTAAAGATCCAAATGGAGGAACCTCTTCTTTGGGAATCCTCTTTGGACCAAAATAACGAAAGATGATCCGAATCACTCCAAAAACTTGTTTGTAATTGAAAAGCTTGTTTCACTCTTCGGACAATATTGATACCAAAGACCTAAGTTTTCCCTCTTATCAAAGTTGTGCTCATGATTTCGTCCATCCTAAAGATCCAAATGGAGGATCCTCTTCTTTGGGAATCCTCTTTGGACCAAAAAATCGAAACAGGATCCGAACCACTCGAAAAACTTGTTTATAATTGAAAAGCTTGTTTCAAAGTACTTGTTTCATTCTTCGGACCATATTGATACCCAAGACCGAAGGTTTCCCACTTGTCAAAGTTTTCCTTGTGATTTGGTCCATCCTCAAGATCCGAATGGAGGAAAATCTTCTTTGGGAATCCTCTTTGGACAAAAATATCGAAAGAGGATCCGAACCACTCCAAAAACTTGTTTGTAATTAAAAAGCATGTTTCAAAGTACTTGTTTCACTCTTCGAACATATTGATACCAAAGACCTAAGGTTTCCCACATGTCAAAGTTTTCCTCGTGATTTTGTCCATCCTAAAGATCCGAATGGAGGAACATCTTCTTTGGTAATCCTCTTTGGACGAAAATATCGAAAGAGGATCCGAACCACTCCAAAAACTTTTTTGTAATTGAAAGCTTATTTCAGAGTACTTGTTTCCCTCTCTAGAGCAAATTGAATCCGAAGACTAAAGGTTTCCCACTTGTCAAAGTTGTGCTCTTGATTTGGTCCATCCTCAAGATCCAAATGGAGGAACCTCTTCTTTTGGAATCCAGTTTGATTCAAAATATCGAAAGAATATTCGAACCACTCAAAAAACTTTTTTGTAAATGAAAAGCTTGTTTCAAAGTACTTGTTTCACTCTTCGGACCATATTGATACCATAGACCTAAGGTTTCCCACTTGTCAAATATGTGCTCATGATTTGGTCCATCCTAAAGATCCAAATCGAGGAACCTCTTCTTCGGGAATCCTCTTTGGACCAAATTAATGAAAGAGGGTTCGAACCACTCCAAAAACTTGTTTGTAATTGAAAAGCTTGTTTCAAAGTACTTGTTTCACTCTTCGGACCATATTGATACTAAAGACCTAAGGTTTCCCACTAGTCAACGTTTTCCTCATGATTTGGTCCATCCTAAAGATCCGAATGGAGGAACACCTTCTTTGGGAATCCCCTTTGGACCAAATTATCGATAGAGGATCCGAAGCACTCCAAAAACTTGTTTGTAATTGAAAAGCTTGTTTCAAAGTACTTGTTTCACTCTTCGGACCATATTGATACCAAAGACCTTAGGTTTCCCACTTGTCAAAGTTTTCCTCGTGATTTGGTCCATCCTAAAGATCCGAATGGAGGAACATCTTCTTTGGAAATCCTCTTTGGAAAAAAATATTGAAAGAGGATCCGAACGACTACAAAAACTTGTTTGTAATTGAAAAGCATGTTTCAAAGTAATTGTTTCACTCTTCAGACCATATTGATACCAAAGACCTAAGGTTTCCCACTTGTCAAAGTTTTCCTCGTGATTTGGTCCATCCTCAAGATCCGAATGGAGGAACATCTTCTTTGGGAAACCTCTTTGGACGAAAATATCGAAAGAGGATCCGAACCACTCCAAAAACTTTCTTGTAATTGAAACCTAATTTAAAAGTACTTGTTTCACTCCCTAGAACAAATTGAATTCGAAGACCAATGGTTTCCCACTTGTCAAAGTTGTGCTCATGATTTGGTCCATCCTAAAGATCCAAATGGAGGAACCTCTTCTTTTGAAATCCTGTTTGGACCAAAATAATGATAGAGGATCCTAGCCACTCCAAAAACTTGTTTGTAATTAAAAAGCTTGTTTCAAAGTACTTGTTTCAGTCTTCGGACCATATTGATACCAAAGACCTATGGTTTCCCACTTGTCAAATACGTGCTCATGATCTGGTCCATCCTAAACATCCAAATGGAGGAACCTCTTCTTTAGGAATCCTCTTTGGACCAAAATAATGAAAAAGGATCCAAACCACTCCAAACACTTGTTTGGAATTGAAAAGCTTGTTTCAAAGTACTTGTTTCACTCTCCAGACCAAAATGAATCCGAGGACATAAGGTTTCCCACTTGTCAAAGTTGTGCTCATGATTTTGTCCATCCTAAAGATCCAAATGGAGGAACCTCTTCTTTGGGAATCCTCTTTGGACCAAAATAACGAAAGATGATCCGAATCACTCCAAAAACTTGTTTGAAATTGAAAAGCTTGTTTCACTCTTCGGACAATATTGATACCAAAGACCTAAGTTTTCCCTCTTATCAAAGTTGTGCTCATGATTTCGTCCATCCTAAAGATCCAAATGGAGGATCCTCTTCTTTGGGAATCCTCTTTGGACCAAAAAATCGAAACAGGATCCGAACCACTCGAAAAACTTGTTTATAATTGAAAAGCTTGTTTCAAAGTACTTGTTTCATTCTTCGGACCATATTGATACCCAAGACCGAAGGTTTCCCACTTGTCAAAGTTTTCCTTGTGATTTGGTCCATCCTAAAGATCCGAATGGAGGAAAATCTTCTTTGGGAATCCTCTTTGGACAAAAATATCGAAAGAGGATCCGAACCACTCCAAAAACTTGTTTGTAATTAAAAAGCATGTTTCAAAGTACTTGTTTCACTCTTCGGAACATATTGATACCAAAGACCTAAGGTTTCCCACATGTCAAAGTTTTCCTCGTGATTTTGTCCATCCTAAAGATCCGAATGGAGGAACATCTTCTTTGGTAATCCTCTTTGGACGAAAATATCGAAAGAGGATCCGAACCACTCCAAAAACTTTTTTGTAATTGAAAGCTTATTTCAGAGTACTTGTTTCACTCTCTAGAGCAAATTGAATCCGAAGACCAAAGGTTTCCCACTTGTCAAAGTTGTGCTCTTGATTTGGTCCATCCTCAAGATCCAAATGGAGGAACCTCTTCTTTTGGAATCCAGTTTGATTCAAAATATCGAAAGAATATTCGAACCACTCAAAAAACTTTTTTGTAAATGAAAAGCTTGTTTCAAAGTACTTGTTTCACTCTTCGGACCATATTGATACCATAGACCTAAGGTTTCCCACTTGTCAAATATGTGCTCATGATTTGGTCCATCCTAAAGATCCAAATCGAGGAACCTCTTCTTCGGGAATCCTCTTTGGACCAAATTAATGAAAGAGGGTTCGAACCACTCCAAAAACTTGTTTGTAATTGAAAAGCTTGTTTCAAAGTAGTTGTTTCACTCTTCGGACCATATTGATACCAAAGACCTTAGGTTTCCCACTTGTTAAAGTTTTCCTCGTGATTTGGTCCATCCTAAAGATCCGAATGGAGGAACATCTTCTTTGGACCAAAATATCGAAAGAGGATCCGAACCACTCCAAAAACTTGTTTGTAATTGAAAAGCTTGTTTCAAAGTACTTCTTTCACTCTTCGGACCATATTGATACAAAAGACCTAAGGTTTTCCACTTGTCAAAGTTTTCCTTGTGATTTGGTCCATCCTCAAGATCCGAATGGAGGAACATCTTCTTTGGGAATCGTCTTTGAACCATAATATCGAAAGAGTAACCGAACCACTCAAAAAACTTGTTTGCAATTGAAAAGCTTGTTTCAAAGTACTTGTTTAACTCTTCGGACCATATTGATAACAAAGACCTAAGGTTTCCCACTAGTCAAATATATGCTCATGATTTGGTCCATCCTAAAGATCCGAATGTAGGAACATCTTCTTTGGGAATCCTCTTTGGACCAAAATATCGAAAGAGGATCCGAAGCACTCCAAAAACTTCTTGTAATTTAAAAGCTTTTTCAAAGTACTTGTTTCACTCTCGGACCATATTGATACCAAAGACCTAAGGTTTCCCACTTGTCAAAGTTGTGCTCATGATTTGTTCCATCCTAAAGATCCAGATGGAGGAAGCTCTTTTTTGGGAATCCTCTTTCTACTAAATAACGAAAGAGGATCTGAACCACTCCAAAAACTTGTTTGTAATTGAAAAGCTTGTTCAAAATACTTGTTTCACTCTTCGGACCATATTGATACCAAAGACCTAAGGTTTCCCACTTGTCAAAGTTTTTCTCGTTATTTGGTCCAATCTAAAGATCTGAATGGATAAACCTCTTCTTTGGGAATCCTCTTTGGACCAAAATATCGATAGAGGATCCGAACCACTCAAAAACCTTGTTTGTAATTGAAAAACTTGTTTCAAAGTACTTGTTTCACTCTTCGGACCATGGTTTCAAGGTCCTATGGTTTCCCACTTGTCAAAGTTTTCCTCTTTATTTGGTCCATCATAAAGATCCGAATGGAGGAACCTCTTCATTGGGAATCCTCTTTGGAAAAAAATATCGAAAGAGGATCCGAAGCACTCCAAAAACTTCTTTGTAATTGAAATGATTTTTTCACTCATCGGACCATATTGATACCAAAGACCTATGGTTTCCCACTTGTCAAAATTTTCCTCGTGATTTGGTCTATCCTCATGATCCAAGTGGAGGAACCTCTTCATTGGGAATCCTCTTTGGACCAAAATATCGGAAGAGGATCCAACCAGTCCAAAAACTTTTTTATAATTGAAAGCTTATTTCAAAGTACTTATTTCACGCTCTAGACCAAATTGAATCAAGACCAATGGTTTCCCAGTCAAAATAATGAAAGAGGATCTGAACCACTCCAAAAACTTGTTTGTAAATGAAAAGCTTGTTTCAAAGTACTTTTTTCACTCTCTTGACCAAAATGAATCCAAAGACTTAAGGTTTCCCACATGTCAAAGTTGTGCTCATGATTTGGTCGGTCCTAAAGATCCAAATGGAGGAACCTATTCTTTTGGAATCCAGTTTGGATCAAAATATCGAAAGAGGAACCGAACCACTCCAAAAACTTGTTTGTAATTGGAAAGCTTGTTTCAAAGTACTTGTTTCACTCTTCAGACCATATTGATACCAAAGACTTAAGGTTTCCAACTTGTCAAAGTTTTCCTCCTGATTTGGTCCGTACTAAAAATCCGAATGGAGGAACATGTTCTTTGGGAATCCTCTTTGGACCAAAAAATCGAAAGAGGATCCGAACCACTCCAAAAACTTGTTTGTAATTGAAAAGCTTGTTTCAAAGTACTTGTTTCACTGTTCGGACCATATTGATACAAAAGACCTAAGGTTTTCCAATTGTCAAAGTTTTCTTCGTGATTTGGTCCATCCTCAAGATCCGAATGGAGGAACATCTTTTTCGGGAATCGTCTTTGGACCATAATATCGAAAGAGTATCCGAACCACTCAAAAAACTTGTTTGCAATTGAAAAGCTTGTTTCAAAGTACTTGTTTCACTCTTCGGACCATATTGATACCAAAGACCTAAGGTTTCCCACTGTCAAATATGCGCTTATGATTTGGTCCATCCTAAGGATCCGAATGTAGGAACATCTTCTTTGGGAATCCTCTTTGGACCAAAATATTGAAAGAGGATCCGAAGCACTCCAAAAACTTCTTGTAATTTAAAAGCTTTTTCAAAGTACTTGTTTCACTCTCGGACCATATTGATACCAAAGACCTAAGGTTTCCCACTTGTCAAAGTTGTGCTCATGATTTGGTAAATCCTAAAGATCCAAATGGAGGAAGCTCTTCTTTGGGAATCCTCTTTGGACTAAATAACGAAAGAGGATATGAACCACTCCAAAAACTTGTTTGTAATTGAAAAGCTTGTTTCAAAATACTTGTTTCACTCTTCGGACCATATTGATACCAAAGACCTAAGGTTTCCCACTTGTCAATGTTTTTCTCGTTATTTGGTCCATCCTAAAGATCTGAACGGATGAACCTCTTCTTTGGGAATCCTCTTTGGACAAAAATATCGATAGAGGATCCGAACCACTCCAAAACCTTGTTTGTAATTGAAAAACTTGTTTCAAAGTACTTGTTTCACTCTTCGGACCATATTGATACCAAGGTCCTATGGTTTCCCACTTGTCAAAGTTTTCCTCTTATTTGGTCCATCCTAAAGATCCGAATGGAGGAACCTCTTCATTGGGAATCCTCTTTTGACCAAATTATCGAAAGAGGATCCGAAGCATTCCAAAAACTTCTTTGTAATTGAAATGCTTGTTTCACTCATCGGACCATATTGATACCAAAGACCTATGGTTTCCCACTTGTCAAAGTTTTCCTCGTGATTTGGTCTATCCTCATGATTCAAATGGAGGAACCTCTTCATTGGGAATCCTCTTTGGACCAAAATATCGAAAGAGGATCCGAACCAGTCCAAAAACTTTTTTGTAATTGAAAGCTTATTTCAAAGTACTTATTTCACGCTCTAGACCAAATTGAATCCGAAGACCAAAGGTTTCCCACTTGTCAAAGTTGTGCCAATGATTTGGTCCATCCTAAAGATCCAAATGGAGGAACTTCTTTTTTTGGAATCCAGTTTGGATTAAAATATCGAAAGAGGATCCCTACCACTCCAAAAACTTGTTTGTAATTTAAAAGCTTTTTCAAAGTACTTGTTTCACTGTTAGGACCATATTGATACAAAAGCCCAAAGGTTTTCCACTTGTCAAAGTTTTCCTCGTGATTTAGTCCATCCTCAAGATCCGAATGGAGGAACATCTTCTTTGGGAATCATCTTTGGACCAAAATATCGAAAGAGTATCTGAACCACTAAAAAAACTTGTTTGCAATTGAAAAGCTTGTTTCAAACTACTTGTTTCACTCTTCGGACCATATTGAAACCAAAAACCTAAGGTTTCCCACTTGTCAAATATGTGCTCATGATTTGGTCCATCCAAAAGATCCGAATGTAGGAACATCTTCTTTGGGAATCCTCTTTGGACCACAATATCGAAAGAGGATCCGAACCAGTCCAAAAACTTGTTTGTAATTGAAAAGCTTGTTTCAAAGTACTTGTTTCATTCTTCGGACCATATTGATACCAATGACCTAGGGTTTTCCACTTGTCAAAGTTTTCCTCATGATTTGGTCCACCCTAAAGATCCGGATGTAGGAACTTCTACTTAGGGAATCCTCTTTGGACCAAAATATCGAAACAGGATCCGAACCACTCCAAAAACTTGTTTGTAATTGAAAGCTTATTTCGAAGTAATTGTTTCACACTCTCGACCAAATTAAATCCAAAGACCAAAGGTTTCCCACTTGTCAAAGTTGTGCTCATGATTTGGTCCATTCTAAAGATCCAAATGGAGGAACGTCTTCTTTTGGATCAAAATATCGAAAGAGGATCCGAACAACTCCAAAAACTTGTTTGTAATTGAAAAGCTTGTTTCAAAGTACTTGTTTCGCTTTTCGGACCATATTGCTACCAAAGACCTAAGGTTTCCCACTTGTCAAAGTTGTGCTCATGAGTTGTTCCATCCTAAAGATCCAAATGAAGGAACCTCTTTTTTGGGAGTCCTCTTTAGACCAAAATATCGAAAGAGGATCTGAACCACTCCAAAAACTTGTTTGTAATTCAAAAGCTTGTTTCAAAGTACTTGTTTCACTCTTCGGACCATATTGACACCAAAGACCTAAGGTTTCCCACTTGTCAAAGTTTTCTTTGTAATTTGATCCATCCTAAAGATCCAAATGGAGGAACCTCTTCTTTGGGAATCCTCTTTGGACCAAAATATCGAAATAGGATCCAAAACACTCCAAAAACTTGTTTGTAATTGAAAAGCTTGTTTCAAAGTACTTGTTTAACTCTTCGGACCATATTGATACCAAAGACCTAAGGTTTCCCACTTGTCAAAGTTTTCCTCGTTATTGGGTGCATCCTAAAGATCGAAATGGAGGAACCTCTTCTTTGGGAATCCTTTTTGGACCAAAATATCGAAAGAAGATGTAAAGCACTCATAAAATCTGTTTGTAATTGTAAAGCTTGTTTCAAAGTACTTGTTTCACTCTTCGGACCTTATTGATACCAAAGACCTAAGTTTTCCCACTTGTCAAAGTTTTCCTCGTGATTGGGTGCATCCTAAAGATCCGAATGGAGGAACATCTTGTTTGGGAATCCTCTTTGGACCAAAATATCGAAAGAGGATCTGAGCCACTCCAAAAACTTGTTTGTAATTGAAAAGCTTCTTTCAAAGTACTTGTTTCATTCTTTGGACCATATTGATACCATAGACCTAACCTTTCCCACTTGTAAAAGTTTTCCTCATGATTTGTCCACCCTAAAGATTCGAATGTAGGAACATCTTCTTTGGGAGTTCTCTTTGGACAAAAATATCGAAAGAGGATCTGAACCACTCCAAAAACTTGTTTGTAATTGAGACCAAATTGAATATTTCAAAGTTCTTGTTTCACTCTCTAGACCAAATTGAATCCGAAGACCAAAGGTTTCCCACTTGTCAAAGTTGTGCTAATGATTTGGTCCATGCTAAAGATCCAAATGAAGGAACCTCTTCTTTGGGAGTCCTCTTTAGACCAAAATATCGAAAGAGGATCCGTACCACTCCAAAAACTTGTTTGTAATTGAAAAGCTTGTTTCAAAGTACTTGTTTCACTCTTCGGACCATATTAACACCAAAGACTTAGGGTTTCCCACTTGTCAAAGTTTTCCACGTTATTTGGTCCATCCTAAAGATCCAAATGGAAGAACCTCTTCTTTACGATTTCTCTTTGGACCAAAATATCGAAAGAGGATCTGAACCACTCCAAAAACTTGTTTCTAATTGAAAAGCTTGTTTCAAAGTCTGTTTTCACTCTTCGGACCATATTGATACCAAAGACCTAGGGTTTCCCGCTTGTCAAAGTTTTCCACGTTATTTGGTGCATCCTAAAGATCCAAATGGAAGAACCTCTTCTTTGGGAATCCTCTTTGGACCTAAATATCGAAAGAGGATCCGAACCACTCCAAAAACTTGTTTGTAATTGAAAAGCTTGTTTCAAAGTACTTGTTTCACTCTTCGAACCATATTAATACCAAAGACTTAAGGTTTCCCACTTGTCAAAGTTTTCCACGTTATTTGGTCCATCCTAAAAAACCAAATGGAAGAACCTCTTCTTTACGATTTCTCTTTGGACCAAAATATCGAAAGAGGATCTGAACCACTCCAAAAACTTGTTTCTAATTGAAAAGCTTGTTTCAAAGTACTGTTTTCACTCTTCGGACCATATTGATACCAAAGACCTAAGGTTTCCCGCTTGTCATAGTTTTCCACGTTATTTGGTGCATCCTAAAGATCCAAATGGAAGAACCTCTTCTTTGGGAATCCTCTTTGGACCAAAATATAGAAAGAGGATCCGAGCCACTCCAAAAACTTGTTTGTAATTGAAAAGCATGTTTCAAAGTACTTGTTTCACTCTTCGAACCATATTAATACCAAAGACTTAAGGTTTCCCACTTGTCAAAGTTTTCCACGTTATTTGGTCCATCCTAAAGATCCAACTGGAAGAACCTCTTCTTTACGATTTCTCTTTGGACCAAAATATCAAAAGAGGATCTGAACCACTCCAAAAACTTGTTTCTAATTGAAAAGCTTGTTTCAAAGTACTGTTTTCACACTTCGGACCATATTGATACCAAAGACCTAGGGTTTCCCGATTGTCAAAGTTTTCCACGTTATTTGGTGCATCCTAAAGATTCAAATGGAAGAACCTATTCTTTGGGAATCCTCTTTGGACCAAAATATCGAAAGAGGATCCGAACCACTCCAAAAACTTGTTTGTAATTGAAAAGCTTGTTTCAAAGTACTTTTTTCACTCTTCGGACCATATTGATACCAAAGACCTAAGGTTTCCCACTTGTCAAAGTTTTCCTCGTGATTTGGTGCATCCTAAAAGATCCGAATGGAGGAACATCTTCTTTGAGAATCGTCTTTGGACCAAAATATTGAAAGAGGATCCGAACATCTTCAAAAACTTGTTTGTAATTGAAAATTTTGTTTCAAACTACTTGTTTCACTCTTTCGACCATATTGATACCAACACTCCAAAAACTTTTTTGTAATTGAAAAGCTTGTTTCAAAGTACTTGTTTCACTCTTCGGACCGTATTGATACCAAACACCTATGGTTTCCCACTTGTCAAGGTTTTCCTCGTTATTTGGTCCATCCTAAAGATCCAAATGGAGGAACCTCTTCTTTGGGAATCCTCTTTGGACCAAAATGTTGAAAGAGGATCTGAAGCACTCAGAAAACTTGTTTGTAATTGAAAAGCTTGTTTCAAAGTACTTTTTTCACTCTTCGGACCATATTGATACCAAAGATGTAAGGTTTCCCATTTGTCAAAGTTTTCCTCGTGATTTGGTCCATCCTTAAGATCTGAATGGAGGAACAACTTCTTTGGGAATCCTCTTTGGACCAAAATATCGAAAGAGGATCGAAACCAGGCCGTTTAACTTGATTGTAATTGAAAAGCTTGTTTCAAAGTACTTGTTTCACTCTTCAGACCATATTCATACCAAAGACCTAGGGTTTCCCACTAGTCAAAGTTTTCCTCGTCATTTGGTCCATCCTAAAGATCCATATGGAGGAACCACTTCTTTGGGAATCCTCTTTGGACCAAAATATCAAAAGAGGATCCGAACCACTCCAAAAACTTGTTTGTAATTGAAAAGCTTGTTTCACTCTTCGAACCATATTAATACCAAAGACCTAAGGTTTCCCACTTGTCAAAGTTTTCCACGTTAGTTGGTCCATCCTAAAGATCCATATGGAAGAACCTCTTCTTTGCGATTTTTCTTTAGACCAAAATATCGAAAGAGGATCCGAACCACTACAAAAACTGTTTCTAATTGAAAAGCTTGTTTCAAAGTACTATTTTCACTCTTCGGACCTGATACGAAAACCCTTTCGAAATGCTTTAAGAACCCTTAAACTTAACTAAGGACCCAAAAAGATCACAACCAAAGAACCCACATATGCCATTTGAAACAACCCAAGGAAAAAGGCTAGAAAATGATTATCCTTATGATCAATGATCTAAAGACAAGAATTGAATTTCTTTCTCTAGATTCGAATCAATCCACCAATTTAGAATGATCAATCCTAAAGGCTTGATTCTACAGCCACCCTAAACACAAGGAATGACAAGATGAAAAGTTGCACAAGTCACAACAATTCAAAGAAAAAGCTCTCAAAGAGACTTTGTTTTTTTTAACATCCATAAAACTGATTTGTTTACAATCTGATTCATGGCTTTATAAGCTTTACAAAACAAAGATAAAACTGAAATTGACTTAAAGGAAAAGAAACCAAACAGCTAGAAACCTTAAAGTCTCACAAAAGTAACCGAAAATGGTCTTAAACTACATAATTATGCAAATTAACTATGCAAAACTTGTAACTGAAATTAGAGGAGTTACAAATCTGATTTGGAAGGCTTTGTAACTGAAACTCTTTATGGAAGTCTTAAATGAAGCCTTAAGATGTCATGAATAAGTCTTGAGTTGCATTGATGTCTTGAGTTGCAATACATGAGCTTCGGTTGCATTAAATGAACTTGATGTCTTGAGTTGGAATAAATGAGCTTCGGTTGCATTAAATGAACTTGATTTGAACTTGACTTGCATTTAATGAACTAGGCTTGAAGTCGACTTGCATTTAATGAACTTGGCTTGAACTTGACTTCCACTTATTGACCTAATCTTGAACCTTTTATTAATGTAGATTGTACCTTGAGCTTGTCATGAACTTGGAGAACAACAAATGCAAGCTCGGATTCGATCAACATTAAGGTTCCTTGATTCATATCAGGACCATATTGATACCAAAGATATAGGGTTTCCCGCTTGTCAAAATTTTCAACGTTATTTGGTGGATCATAAAGATCCAAATGGAAAAACCTCTTCTTTGGGATTCCTCTTTGGACCAAAATATCGAAAGAGGATCCGAACCACTCCAAAAACTTGTTTGAAATTGAAAAGCTTGTTTCAAAGTACTTTTTTCACTCTTCGGACCATATTGATACCAAAGACCTAAGGTTTCCCACTTGTCAAAGTTTTCCTCGTTATTTTGTCCATCCTAAAGATCCAAATGGCGGAACCTCTTCTTTGGGAATCCTCTTTGGACCAAAATTTTGAAAGAGGATCTGAAGCACTCAGAAAACTTGTTTGTTTTTGAAAAGCTTGTTTCAAAGTACTTGTTTCACTCTTCGAACCATATTGATACCAAAGACCTAAGGTTTCCCACTTGTCAAATATGTGCTCATGATTTGGTCCATACTACATATCCAAATGAAGGAACCTCTTCTTTGGGAATCCTCTTTAGACCAAAATAATGAAAGAGAATCCGAACCAATAAAAAAACTTGTTTGTAATTGAAAAGCTTGTTTCAAAGTACTTTTTTCACTCTCTAGAACAAAATGAATATCAAGACATAAGGTTTCACATTTGTCAAAGTTGTCCTCATGATTTTCTCCATCCTAAAGATCCGAATGGAGGAACCTCTTCATTGGGAATCCTCTTTGGACCAAAATATCGAAAAAGGATCTGAAGCACTTAGAAAACTTGTTTGAAATTGAAAAGCTTGTTTCAAAGTACTTGTTTCACTCTTCTGACCATATTGATACCAAAGACCTAAGGTTTCCCACTTTTCAAAGTTTTCCTCATGATTTGGTCCATCCTAAAGATCCGAATGGAGGAACCCCATCTTTGGGAATCGTCTTTGGAACAAAATATCGAAAGAGGATCTGAACCACTCCAAAAACTTGTTTGTAATTGAAAAGCTTTTTTCACTCTTCAGACCATATTGATACCAGAGACCTAAGGTTTCCCACTTGTCAAAGTTTTCCTCATTATTTGCTCCATCCTAAAGATTCGAATGGAGGAACCTCTATTTTAGGAATCTTATTTGGACCAAAATATTGAAAGAGGATCTGACGCACTCCTAAAACTTGTTTGTAATTGAAAAGCTTCTTTCAAAGTACTTGTTTCACTCTTGAACCATATTGATACCAAAGACCTAAGTTTTCCCACTTGTCAAAGTTTTCGTCATTATTTGGTCCATCTTAAAGATCCGAATGGAGGAACATCTTCTTTGGGAATCCTCTTTGGAGCAAAATATCGAAAGAGGATCCGAACCACTCCAAAAACTTGTTTGAAATTGAAAAGCTTGTTTCAAAGTACTTTTTTCACTCTTCGGACCATATTGATACCAAAGACCTAAGGTTTCCCACTTGTCAAAGTTTTCCACGTTATTTGGTCCATCCTAAAGATCCAAATGGAGGAACCTCTTCTTTGGGATTCCTCTTTGGACCAAAATAATTAAAGAGGATCCGAACCACTCCAAGTACTTGTTTGTAATTGAAAAGTTTGTTTCAAAGTACTTTTTTCACTCTTCGGACCATATTGATACCAAAGACCTATGGTTTCCCACTTGTCAAAGTTTTCGTCGTTAATTGGTCCGTCCTAAAGATCCAAATGGAGGAACCTCTTCTTTGGGAATCCTCTTTGGACCAAAATTCCGAAAGAGGATCTGAAGCACTCAGAAAACTTGTTTGTAATTGAAAAGCTTGTTTCAAAGTACTTGTTTCAGTCTTCGGACCATATTGATACCAAAGACCTATGGTTTCCCACTTATATAATACGTGCTCATGATTTGGTCCATCCTAAATATCCAAATGGAAAAACCTCTTCTTTAGGAATCCTCTTTGGACCAAAATAATGAATGAGAATTTGAACCAATAAAAAAACTTGTTTGTAATTGAAAAGCTTGTTTCAAAGTACTTTTTTCACTTTGTAGACGAAAATAAATCTGAAGACATAAGGTTTCCCACTTGTCAAAGTTGTGCTCATGATTTTCTCCATCCTAAAGATCCGAATGGAGGAACCTCTTCTTTGGGAATCCTCTTTGGACAAAAATATAGAAAAAGGATCTGAAGCACTCAGAAAACTTATTTGTAATTGAAAATCTTGTTTCAAAGTACTTCTTTCACTCTTGACCATATTGATACCAACAACCTATGGTTTCCCACTCTTCAAAGTTTTCCTCGTGATTTGGTCTATCCTAAAGATCCAAATGGAGGAACCTCTTCTTTGGGAATCCTCTTTGGACCAAAATATCGAAAGAGAATCCAAACCACTCCAAAAACTTGTTTATAATTGAAAAGCTTGTTTCAAAGTACTTTTTTCACTCTTCGGACCATATTGATACCAAAGACCTAAGGTTTTCCACTTGTCAAAGTTTTCCTCATTATTTGGTCCATCCTAAAGATCCAAATGGAGGAACCTCTTCTTTGGGAATCCTCTTTTGACAAAAATATCGAAAGAGGATCTGAATCACTCAGAAAACTTGTTTGCAATTGAAAAGCTTGTTTCAAAGTACTTGTTTCACTCTTCGGGCCATATTGATACCAAAGAGCTAAGGTTTCTCACTTGTCAAAGTTGTGCTCATGATTTGGTCCATCCTAAACATCCAAATGGAGGAACCTCTTCTTTGGGAATCCTCTTTGGGTCAAAATATCGAAAGAGGATCTGAATCGCTCCAAAAACTTGTTTGTAATTGAAAAGCTTGTGTCAAAATACTTGTTTCACCCTTCGGACCATATTGATACCAAAGACCTAAGGTTTCCCACTTGTCAAAGTTTTCCACGTTATTTGGTCCATCCTAAAGATCCAAATGGAGGAACCTCTACTTTTGGAATCGTCTTTGGACCAAAATATCGAAACAGGATCTGCAGCACTCAGAAAACTTGTTTGTAATTGAAAAGCTTGTTTCAAAGTACTTGTTCCACTCTTCGGAACATATTGATACCAAAGCCTAAGTTTTCCCTTTTGTCAAAGTTTTCGTCATTATTTGATCCATCTTAAAGATCTGAATGGAGGAACATCTTCTTTGGGAATCCTTTTTGGACCAAAATATCAAAAGAGGATCCGAACCACTCCAAAAACTTGTTTGAAATTGAAAAGCTTTTTTCAAAGTACTTTTTTCACTCTTCGGAACATATTGATACCAAAGACCTATGGTTTCCCATTTGTCAAAGTTTTCCTCGTTAGTTTGTCCATCCTAAAGATCCAAATGGCGGAACCTCTTCTTTGGGAATCCTCTTTGGACCAAAATTTCGAAAGAGGATCTGAAGCACTCAGAAACTTGTTTGTATTTGAAAAGCTTGTTTCAAAGTACTTGTTTCACTCTTCGAACCATATTGATACCAAAGACCTAAGGTTTCCCACTTGTCAAATATGTGCTCATGATTTGGTCCATACTAAATATCCAAATGGAGGAACCTCTTCTTTGGGAATCCTCTTTGGACCAAAATAATGAAAGAGAATCCGAACCAATAAAAAAACTTGTTTGTAATTGAAAAGCTTGTTTCAAAGTACTTGTTTCACTCTTCGGACCATATTGATACCACAGCCTAAGTTTTCACTTTTGTCAAAGTTTTCCTCGTGATTTGGTCTATCCTAAAGATCCAAATGGAGGAACCTCTTCTCTGGGAATCCTCTTTGGACCAAAATATCGAAAGAGAATCCAAACCACTCCAAAAACTTGTTTATAATTGAAAAGCTTGTTTCAAAGTACTTTTATCACTCTTCTGACCATATTGATACCAAAGACCTAAGGTTTCCCACTTGTCAAAGTTTTCCTCATTATTTGGTCCATCCTAAAGATCCAAATGGAGGAACCTCTTCTTTGGGAATCCTCTTTTGACCAAAATATCGAAAGAGGATCTGAATCACTCAGAAAACTTGTTTGCAATTGAAAAGCTTGTTTCAAAGTACTTGTTTCACTCTTCGGGCCATATTGATACCAAAGAGCTAAGGTTTATCACTTGTCAATGTTGTGCTCATGATTTGGTCCATCCTAAAGATCCAAATGGAGGAACCTCTTCTTTGGGAATCCTCTTTGGGTCAAAATAGCGAAAGAGGATCTGAATCGCTCCAAAAACTTGTTTGTAATTAAAAAGCTAGTTTCAAACTACTTTTTTCACCCTTCGGACCATATTGATACCAAAGACCTAAGGTTTCCCACTTGTCAAAGTTTTCCATGTTATTTGGTCCATCCTAAAGATCCAAATGGAGGAACCTCTTCTTTTGGAATCATATTTGGACCAAAATATCGAAATAGGATCTGAAGCACTTAGAAAACTTGTTTGTAATTGAAAAGCTTGTTCAAAGTACTTGTTTCACTCTTCGGACCATATTGATACCAAAGCCTAAGTTTTCCCTTTTGTCAAATTTTCGTCATTATTTGATTCATCATAAAGATCTGAATGGAGGAACATCTTCTTTGGGAATCCTCTTTGGACCAAAATATCGAAAGAGGATCCGAACCACTCCAAAAACTTGTTTGAAATTGCAAAGCTTGTTTCAAAGTACTTTTTTCACTCTTCGGACCATATTGATACAAAAGACCTAAGGTTTCCCACTTCTCAAAGTTTTCCTCGTTATTTTGTCCATCCTAAATATCCAAATGGCTGAACCTCTTCTTTGGGAATCCTCTTTGGAC
This sequence comes from Gynostemma pentaphyllum, assembly GCA_028015215.1. Taxonomy (NCBI): domain Eukaryota; kingdom Viridiplantae; phylum Streptophyta; class Magnoliopsida; order Cucurbitales; family Cucurbitaceae; genus Gynostemma; species Gynostemma pentaphyllum. The sequence continues at coordinate 21,971,982 of CM051345.1, read as the reverse complement.
CAAAATTTCGAAAGAGGATCTGAAGCACTCAGAAAACTTGTTTGTATTTGAAAAGCTTGTTTCAAAGTACTTGTTTCACTCTTCGAACCATATTGATACCAAAGACCTAAGGTTTCCCACTTGTCAAATATGTGCTCATGATTTGGTCCATACTAAATATCCAAATGGAGGAACCTCTTCTTTGGGAATCCTCTTTGGACCAAAATAATGAAAGAGAATCCGAACCAATAAAAAAACTTGTTTGTAATTGAAAAACTTGTTTCAAAGTACTTGTTTCACTCTTCGGACCATATTGATACCAAAGCCTAAGTTTTCCCTTTTGTCAAAGTTTTCCTCGTGATTTGGTCTATCCTAAAGATCCAAATGGAGGAACCTCTTATTTGGGAATCTTCTTTGGACCAAAATATCGAAAGAGAATCCAAACCACTCCAAAAACTTGTTTAAAATTGAAAAGCTTGTTTCAAAGTACTTTTTTCACTCTTCGGACCATATTGATACCAAAGACCTAAGGTTTCTCACTTGTCAAAGTTTTCCTCATTATTTGGTCCATCCTAAAGATCCAAATGGAGGAACCCCTTCTTTGGAAATCCTCTTTTGACCAAAATATCGAAAGAGGATCTGAATAACTCAGAATACTTCTTTGCAATTGAAAAGCTTGTTTCAAAGTACTTGTTTTACTCTTTGAGCCATATTGATACCAAAGAGCTAAGGTTTCTCACTTGTCAAAGTTGTGCTCATGATTTGGTCCATCCTAAAGATCGAAATGGAGGAACCTCTTCTTTGGGAATCCTCTTTATGTCAAAATATCGAAAGAGGATCTGAATCGCTCCAAAAACTTGTTTGTAATTGAAAAGCTTGTTTCAAACTACTTGTTTCACCCTTCGGACCATATTGATACGAAAGACCTAAGGTTTCCCACTTGTCAAAGTTTTCCACGTTATTTGGTCCATCCTAAAGATCCAAATGGAGGAACCTCTTCTTTTGGAATCCTCTTTGGACCAAAATATCGAATGAGGATCTGAAGCACTCAGAAAACTTGTTTGTTATTGAAAAGCTTGTTTCAAAGTACTTGTTTCACTCTTCAGACCATATTGATATTAAAGCCTAAGTTTTCCCTTTTGTCAACGTTTTCGTAATTATTTGATCCATCTTAAAGATCTGAATGGAGGAACATCTTTTTTGGGAATCCTCTTTGGACCAAAATATCGAAAGAGGATCCGAACCACTCCAAAAACTCGTTTGAAATTGAAAAGCTTGTTTCAAAGTACTTTTTTCACTCTTCGGACCATATTGATACCAAAGACCTAAGGTTTCCCACTTGTCAAAGTTTTCCTCATTATTTTGTCCATCCTAAATATCCAAATGGCGGAACGTCTTCTTTGGGAATCCTATTTGGACCAAAATTTCGAAAGAGGATCTGAAGCACTCAAAAAACTTGTTTGTATTTGAAAAGCTTGTTTCAAAGTACTTGTTTCACTCTTCGAACCATATTGATACCAAAGACCTAAGGTTTCCCACTTGTCAAATATGTGCTCATGATTTGGTCCATACTAAATATCCAAATGGAGGTTGGAGGTACCTCTTCTTTGGGAATCCTCTTTGGACCAAAATAATGAAAGAGAATCCGAACCAATAAAGAAACTTGTTGTAATTGAAAAGCTTGTTTCAAAGTACTTGTTTCACTCTTCGGACCATATTGATACCAAAGCCTAAGTTTTCTCTTTTGTCAAAGTTTTCGTCTTTATTTGATCCATCTTAAAGATCTGAATGGAGGAACATCTTCTTTGGCAATCCTCTTTGGACCAAAATATCGAAAGAGGATCCGAACCACTCCAAAAACTTGTTTGAAATTGAAAAGCTTGTTTCAAAGTACTTTTTTCACTCTTCGGACCATATTGATACCAAAGACCTAAGGTTTCCCACTTGTCAAAGTTTTCCTCGTTATTTTGTCCATCCTAAAGATCCAAATGGCGGAACCTCTTCTTTGGGAATCCTCTTTGGACCAAAATTTCGAAAGAGGATCTGAAGCACTCAAAAAACTTGTTTGTATTTGAAAAGCTTGTTTCAAAGTACTTGTTTCACTCTTCGAACCATATTGATACCAAAGACCTAAGGTTTCCCACTTGTCAAATATGTGCTCATGATTTGGTCCATACTAAATATTCAAATGGAGGAACCTCTTCTTTGGGAATCCTCTTTGGACCAAAATAATGAAAGAGAATCCGAACCAATAAAAAAACTTGTTTGTAATTGTAAAGCTTGTTTCAAAGTACTTGTTTCACTCTTCGGACCATATTGATACCAAAGCCTAAGTTTTCCCTTTTGTCAAAGTTTTCCTCGTGATTTGGTCTATCCTAAAGATCCAAATGGAGGAACCTCTTCTTTTGGAATCCTCTTTGGATCAAAATATCGAAAGAGAATCCAAACCACTCCAAAAACTTGTTTATAATTGAAAAGCTTGTTTCAAAGTACTTTTTTCACTCTTCGGACCATATTGATACCAAAGACCTAAGGTTTCCCACTTGGCAAAGTTTTCCTAGTTATTTTGTCCATCCTAAAGATCCAAATGGCGGAACCTCTTCTTTGGGAATCCTCTTTGGACCAAAATTTCGAAAGAGGATCTAAAGCACTCAGAAAACTTGTTTGTATTTGAAAAGCTTGTTTCAAAGTACTTGTTTCACTCTTCGAACCATATTGATACCAAAGACCTAAGGTTTCCCACTTCTCAAATATGTGCTCATGATTTGGTCCATACTAAATATCCAAATGGAGGTACCTCTTCTTTGGGAATCCTCTTTGGACCAAAATAATGAAAGAGAATGCGAACCAATAAAAAAACTTGTTGTAATTGAAAAGCTTGTTTCAAAGTACTTGTTTCACTCTTCGGACCATATTGATACCAAAGCCTAAGTTTTCCCTTTTGTCAAGGTCTCGCCATTATTTGATCCATCTTAAAGATCTGAATGGAGGAACATCTTCCTTGGGAATCCTCTTTGGACCAAAATATCGAAGGAGGATCCGAACCACTCCAAAAACTTGTTTGAAATTGAAAAGCTTGTTTCAAAGTACTTTTTTCACTCTTCGGAACATATTGATACCAAAGACCTAAGGTTTCCCACTTGTCAAAGTTTTCCTCGTTATTTTGTCCATCCTAAAGATCCAAATGGCGGAACCTCTTCTTTGGGAATCCTCTTTGGACCAAAATTTCGAAAGAGGATCTGAAGCACTCAGAAAACTTGTTTGTATTTGAAAAGCTTGTTTCAAAGTACTTGTTTCACTCTTCGAACCATATTGATACCAAAGACCTAAGGTTTCCCACTTGTCAAATATGTGCTCATGATTTGGTCCATACTAAATATCCAAATGGAGGTACCTCTTCTTTGGGAATCCTCTTTGGACCGAAATTTCGAAAGAGGATCTGAAGCACTCAAAAAACTTGTTTGTATTTGAAAAGCTTGTTTCAAAGTACTTGTTTCACTCTTCGAACCATATTGATACCAAAGACATAAGGTTTCCCACTTGTCAAATATGTGCTCATGATTTGGTCCATACTAAATATCCAAATGGAGGAACCTCTTCTTTGGGAATCCTCTTTGGACCAAAATAATGAAAGAGAATCCGAACCAATAAAAAAACTTGTTTGTAATTGAAAAGCTTGTTTCAAAGTACTTGTTTCACTCTTCGGACCATATTGATACCAAAGCCTAAGTTTTCCATTTTGTCAAAGTTTTCCTCGTGATTTGGTCTATCCTAAAGATCCAAATGGAGGAACCTCTTCTTTGGGAATCCTCTTGGGACCAAAATATCGAAAGAGAATCCAAACCACTCCAAAAACTTGTTTATAATTGAAAAGCTTGTTTCAAAGTACTTTTTTCACTCTTCGGACCATATTGATACCAAAGACCTAAGGTTTCCCACTTGTCAAAGTTTTCCTCGTTATTTTGTCCCTCCTAAAGATCGAAATGGCGGAACCTCTTCTTTGGGAATCCTCTTTGGACCAAAATTTCGAAAGAGGATCTGAAGCACTCAGAAAACTTGTTTGTATTTGAAAAGCTTGTTTCAAAGTACTTGTTTCAATCTTCGAACCATATTGATACCAAAGACCTAAGGTTTCCCACTTGTCAAATATGTGCTCATGATTTTGTCCATACTAAATATCCAAATGGAGGTACCTCTTCTTTGGGAATCCTCTATGGACCAAAATAAGGAAAGAGAATCCGAACAATAAAAAAACTTGTTGTAATTGAAAAGCTTGTTTCAAAGTACTTGTTTCACTCTTCGGACCATATTGATACCAAAGCCCAAGTTTTCCCTTTTGTCAAAGTTTTCGTCATTATTTGATCCATCTTAAAGATCTGAATGGAGGAACATCTTCTTTGGGAATCCTCTTTGGACCAAAATATCGAAAGAGGATCCGAACCACTCCAAAAACTTGTTTGAAATTGAAAAGCTTGTTTCAAAGTACTTTTTTCACTCTTCCGACCATATTGATACCAAAGACCTAAGGTTTCCCACTTGTCAAAGTTTTCCTCGTTATTTTGTCCATCCTAAAGATCCAAATGGCAAAACCTCTTCTTTGGGAATCCTCTTTGGACCAAAATTTCGAAAGAGGATCTGAAGCACTCACAAAACTTGTTTGTATTTGAAAAGCTTGTTTCAAAGTACTTGTTTCACTCTTCGAACCATATTGATACCAAAGACCTAAGGTTTCACACTTGTCAAATATGTGCTCATGATTTGGTCCATACTAAATATCCAAATGGAGGAACCTCTTCTTTGGGAATCCTCTTTGGACCAAAATAATGAAAGAGAATCCGAACCAATAAAAAAACTTGTTTGTAATTGAAAAACTTGTTTCAAAGTACTTGTTTCACTCTTCGGACCATATTGATACCAAAGCCTACGTTTTCCCTTTTGTCAAAGTTTTCCTCGTGATTTGGTCTATCCTAAAGATCCAAATGGAGGAACCTCTTCTTTGGGAATCCTCTTTGGACCAAAATATCGAAAGAGAATCCAAACCACTCCAAAAACTTGTTTATAATTGAAAAGCTTGTTTCAAAGTACTTTTTTCACTCTTCGGACCATATTGATACCAAAGACCTAAGGTTTCCCACTTGTCAAAGTTTTCCTCGTTATTTGGTCCATCCTAAAGATCCAAATGGAGGAACCTCTTCTTTGGGCATCCTCTTTTGACAAAAATATCGAAAGGGGATCTGAATAACTCAGAAAACTTGTTTGCAATTGAAAAGCTTGTTTCAAAGTACTTGTTTCACTCTTCGGGCCATATTGATACCAAAGAGCTAAGGTTTCTCACTTGTCAAAGTTGTGCTCATGATTTGTTCCATCCTAAAGATCGAAATGGAGGAACCTCTTCTTTGGGAATCCTCTTTGGGTAAAAATATCGGAAGAGGATCTGAATCGCTCCAAAAACTTGTTTGTAATTGAAAAGCTTGTTTAAAACTACTTGTTTCACCCTTCGGACCATATTGATACCAAAGACCTAAGGTTTCCACTTGTCAATGTTTTCCACGTTATTTGGTCCATCCTAAAGATCCAAATGGAGGAACCTATTCTTTTGGAATCCTCTTTGGACCAAAATATCGAATGAGGATCTGAAGCACTCAGAAAACTTGTTTGTAATTGAAAAGCTTGTTTCAAAGTACTTGTTTCACTCTTCGGACCATATTGATACCAAAGCCTAAGTTTTCCCTTTTGTCAAAGTTTTCGTCATTATTTGATCCATCTTAAAGATCTGAATGGAGGAACATCTTCTTTGCGAATCCTCTTTGGACCAAAATATCGTAAGAGGATCCGAACCACTCCAAAAACTTGTATGAAATTGAAAAGCTTGTTTCAAAGTACTTTTTCACTCTTCGGACCATATTGATACCAAAGACCTAAGGTTTCCCACTTGTCAAAGTTTTCCTCGTTATTTTGTCCATCCTAAAGATCCAAATGGCGGAACCTCTTCTTTGGGAATCCTCTTTGGACCAAAATTTCGAAAGAGGATCTGAAGCACTCAGAAAACTTGTTTGTATTTGAAAAGCTTGTTTCAAAGTACTTGTTTCACTCTTCGAACCATATTGATACGAAAGACCTAAGGTTTCCCACTTGTCAAATATGTGCTCATGATTTGGTCCATACTAAATATCCAAATGGAGGTACCTCTTCTTTGGGAATCCTCTTTGGATCAAAATAATGAAAGAGAATCCGAACCAATAAAAAAACTTGTTGTAATTGAAAAGCTTGTTTCAAAGTACTTGTTTCACTCTTCGGACCATATTGATACCAAAGCCTAAGTTTTCCCTTTTGTCAAAGTTTTCGTCATTATTTGATCCATCTTAACGATCTGAATGGAGGAACATCTTCTTTGGTAATCCTCTTTGGTCCAAAATATCGAAAGAGGATCCGAACCACTCCAAAAACTTGTTTGAAATTGAAAAGCTTGTTTCAAAGTACTTTTTTTACTCTTCGGACCATATTGATACCAAAGACCTAAGGTTTCCCACTTGTCAAAGTTTTCCTCGTTATTTTGTCCATCCTAAAGATCCAAATGGCGGTACCACTTCTTTGGGAATCCTTTTTGGACCAAAATTTCGAAAGAGGATCTGAAGAACTCAGAAAACTTGTTTGTATTTGAAAAGCTTGTTTCAAAGAACTTGTTTCACTCTTCGAACCATATTGATACCAAAGACCTAAGGTTTCCCACTTGTCAAATATGTGCTCATGATTTGGTCCATAATAAATATCCAAATGGAGGAACCACTTTTTTGGGAATCCTCTTTGGACCAAAATAATGAAAGAGAATCCGAACCAATAAAAAAACTTGTTTGTAATTGAAAAGCTTGTTTCAAAGTACTTTTTTCACTCTCTAGACCAAAATGAATATCAAGACTTAAGGTTTCACATTTGTCAAAGTTGTCCTCATGATTTTCTCCATCCTAAAGATCCGAATGGAGGAACCTCTTCTTTGGGAATCCTCTTTGGACCAAAATATCGAAAAAGGATCTAAAGCACTTAGAAAACTTGTTTGTAATTGAAAAGCATGTTTCAAAGTACTTGTTTCACTCTTCTGACCATATTGATACCAAAGACCTAAGGTTTCACACATTTCAAAGTTTTCCTCGTGATTTGATCCATCCTAAAGATCCGAATGGAGGAACCCCTTCTTTGGGAATCGTCCTTGGAACAAAATATCGAAAGAGGATCCGAACCACTCCAAAAACTTGTTTGTAATTGAAAAGCTTGTTTCACTCTTCGGACCATATTGATACCAGGGACCTAAGGTTTCCCACTTGTAAAAGTTTTCCTTATTATTTGGTCCATCCTAAAGATTCGAATGGAGGAAACTCTTTTTTAGGAATCTTATTTGGACCAAAATATTGAAAGAGGATCTGAAGCACTCCAAAAACTTCTTTGTTATTAAAAAGCTTGTTTCAAAGTACTTGTTTCACTCTTCGGACCGTATTAATACCAAAGACCTAAGGTTTCCCACTTGTCAAAGTCTTCCTCGTTATTTGGTCCATCCTAAAGATCCAAATGGAAGAACCTCTTCTTTGGGAATCCTCTTTGGAGCAAAATATCGAAAGAGGATCTGAAGCACTCAGAAAAAAATTTTGTAATTGAAAAGCTTGTTTCAAAGTACTTGTTTCACTCCTCGAACCATATTGATACCAAAGACCTAAGTTTTCCCACTGGTCAAAGTTTTCATCATTATTTGGTCCATCTTTAAGATCCGAACGGAGGAACATCTTCTTTGGGAAGCCTCTTTGGAGCAAAATATCGATAGAGGATCCGAACCACTCCAAAAACTTGTTTGAAATTGAAAAGCTTGTTTCAAAGTACTTTTTTCACTCTTCGGACCATATTGATACCAAAGACCGAAGGTTTCCCACTTCTCAAAGTTTTCCACGTTATTTGGTCCATCCTAAAGATCCAAATGGAAGAACCTCTTCTTTGGGATTCCTCTTTGGACCAAAATAATTAAAGAGGATCCGAACCACTCCAATAACTTGTTTGTAATTGAAAATTTTGTTTCAAAGTACTTTTTTCACTCTTCGGACCATATTGATACCAAAGACCTATGGTTTCCCACTTGTCAAAGTTTTCGTCGTTAATTGGTCCATCCTAAAGATCCAAATGGAGGAACCTCTTCTTTGGGAATCCTCTTTGGACCAAAATTCCGAAAGAGAATCTGAAGCACTCAGAAAACTTGTTTGTAATTGAAAAGCTTGTTTCAAAGTACTTGTTTCAGTCTTCGGACCATATTGATACCAAAGACCTAAGGTTTCCCACTTGTCAAATATGTGCTCATGATTTGGTTCATCCTAAATATTCAAATGGAAAAACCTCTTCTTTAGGAATCCTCTTTGGACCAAAATACTGAAAGAGAATCTAAACCAATAAAAAAACTTGTTTGTAATTTAAAAGCTTGTTTCAAACTACTTTTTTCACTTTGTAGACCAAAATAAATCTGAAGACATAAAGTTGTGCTCATGATTTTCTCCATCCTAAAGATACGAATGGAGGAACCTCTTCTTTGGGAATCCTCTTTGGACCAAAATATCGAAAAAGGATCTGAAGCAATCAGAAAACTTGTTTGTAATTGAAAACCTTGTTTCAAAGTACTTGTTTCACTCTTCAGACCATATTGATACCAAAGACCTAAGGTTTCCCACTACTCAAAGTTATGCTCATGATTGGGACCATGCTATTGATCCAAATGGAGGAACCTCTTCTTTGGGAATCCTCTTTGGACCAAAATATCGAAAGAGAATCCAAACCACTCCAAAAACTTTTTTATAATTGAAAAGCTTGTTTCAAAGTACTTTTTTCACTCTTCGAACCATATTGATACCAAAGACCTAAGGTTTCCCACTTGTCAAAGTTTTCCTCGTTATTTGGTCCATCCTAAAGATCCAAATGGAGGAACCTCTTCTTTGGGAATCCTCTTTTGACCAAAATATCGAAAGAGGATCTGAATCACTCAGAAAACTTGTTTGCAATTGAAAAGCTTGTTTCAAAGTACTTGTTTCACTCTTCGGGCCATATTGATACCAAAGAGCTAAGGTTTCTAACTTGTCAAAGTTCTGCTCATGATTTGGTACATCCTAAAGATCCAAATGGAGGAACCTCTTTTTTGGGAATCCACTTTGGGTCAAAATATCGAAAGAGGATCTGAATCGCTCCAAAAAGTTGTTTGTAATTGAAAAGCTTGTTTTAAATTACTTGTTTCACCCTTCGGACCATATTGATACCAAAGACCTAAGGTTTCCCACTTGTCAAAGTTTTCACAATATTTGGTCCATCCTAAAGATCCAAATGGAGGAACCTCTTCTTTTGGAATCCTCTTTGGACCAAAATATCGAAAGAGGATCTGAAGCACTCAGAAAACTTGTTTGTAATTGAAAATCTTTTTCAAAGTACTTGTTTCACTCTTCGGACCATATTGATACAAAAGCCTAAGTTTTCCCTTTTGTCAAAGTTTTCGTCATTATTTGATCCATCTTAAAGATCTGAATGGAGGAACATCTTCTTTGGGAATCCTTTTTGGACCAAAATATCGAAAGAGGATCCGAACCACTCCAAAAACTTCTTTGAAATTGAAAAGCTTGTTTCAAAGTACTTTTTTCACACTTCGGACCATATTGATACCAAAGACCTAAGGTTTCCCACGTTATTTGGTCCATCGTAAAGATCCAAATGGAGGAACCTCTTCTTTAGGATTCCTCTTTGGACCCAAATATCGAAAAAGGATCCGAACCACTCCAAAACTTGTTTGAAATTGAAATGCTTGTTTCAAAGTACTTTTTTCACTCTCCGGACCATATTGATACCAAAGACCAAAGGTTTCCCACTAGACAAAGTTTTCCACGTTATTTGGTGCATCCTAAAGATCCAAATGGAGGAACCTCTTCTTTGGGATTCCTCTTTGGACAAAAATATCGAGAGGGGATCCGAACCACTCCAAAAACTTGTTTGTAATAGAAAAGTTTGTTTCAAAGTACTTTTTTCACTCTTCGGACCATATTGATACCAAAGACCTAAGGTTTCCCACTTGTCAAAGTTTTCTCGTTAATTGGTCCATCCTAAAGATCCAAATGGAGGAACCTCTTCTTTGGGAATCCTCTTTGGACCAAAATTCCGAAAGAGGATCTGAAGCACTCACAAAACTTATTTGTAATTGTAAAGCTTGTTTCAAAGTACTTGTTTCATTTTTCGGACCATATTGATACCAAAGACCTAAGGTTTCCCACTTGTCAAATATGTGCTCATGATTTGGTCCATCCTAAATATCCAAATGAAAAAACCTCTTCTTTAGGAATCCTCTTTGGACCAAAAAAATGAAAGAGAATCCGAACCAATAAAAAAACTTGTTTGTAATTGAAAAGCTTGTTTCAAAGTACTTTTTTCACTTTGTAGACCAAAATAAATCTGAAGACATAAGGTTTCCCACTTGTCAAAGTTGTGCTCATGATTTTCTCCATCCTAAAGATCCGAATGGAAGAACCTCTTCTTTGGGAATCCTCTTTGGACTAAAATATCGAAAAAGGATCTGAAGCACTCAGAAAACTTGTTTGTAATTGAAAATCTGGTTTCAAAGTACTTGTTTCACTCTTCTGACCATATTGTTACCAACAACCTATGGTTTCCCACTCTTCAAAGTTTTCCTCGTGATTTGGTCTATCCTAAAGATCCAAATGGAGGAACCTCTTCTTTGGAAATCCTCTTTGGACCAAAATATCGAAAGAGAATCCAAACCACTCCAAAAACTTGTTTATAATTGAAAAGCTTGCTACAAAGTACTTTTTTCACTCTTCGGACAATATTGATACCAAAGACCTAAGGTTTCCCACTTGTCAAAGTTTTCCTCGTTATTTGGTCCATCCTAAAGATCCAAATGGAGGAACCTCTTCTTTGGGAATCTTCTTTTGACCAAAATATCGGAAAGAGGATCTGTATCACTCAGAAAACTTGTTTGCAATTGAAAAGCTTGTTTCAAAGTACTTGTTTCACTCTTCGGGCCATATTGATACCAAAGAGCTAAGGTTTCTAACTTGTCAAAGTTCTGCTCATGATTTGGTACATCCTAAAGATCCAAATGGAGGAACCTCTTCTTTGGGAATCCACTTTGGGTCAAAATATCGAAAGAGGATCTGAATCGCTCCAAAAAGTTGTTTGTAATTGAAAAGCTTGTTTTAAACTACTTGTTTCACCCTTCGGACCATATTGATACCAAAGACCTAAGGTTTCCCACTTGTCAAAGTTTTCACGTTATTTGGTCCATCCTAAAGATCCAAATGGAGGAACCTCTTCTTTTGGAATCCTCCTTGGACCAAAATATCGAAAGAGGATCTGAAGCACTCAGAAAACTTGTTTGTAATTGAAAATCTTTTTTCAAAGTACTTGTTTCACTCTTCGGACCATATTGATACAAAAGCCTAAGTTTTCCCTTTTGTCAAAGTTTTCGTCATTATTTGATCCATCTTAAAGATCTGAATGGAGGAACATCTTCTTTGGGAATCCTTTTTGGACAAAAATATCGAAAGAGGATCCGAACCACTCCAAAAACTTCTTTGAAATTGAAAAGCTTGTTTCAAAGTACTTTTTTCACTCTTCGGACCATATTGATACCAAAGACCTAAGGTTTCCCACGTTATTTGGTCCATCGTAAAGATCCAAACGGAGGAACCTCTTCTTTGGGATTCCTCTTTGGACCAAAATATCGAAAGAGGATCCGAACCACTCCAAAACTTGTTTGAAATTGAAATGCTAGTTTCAAAGTACTTTTTTCACTCTCCGGACCATATTGATACCAAAGACCAAAGGTTTCCCACTAGACAAAGTTTTCCACGTTATTTGGTGCATCCTAAAGATCCAAATGGAGGAACCTCTTCTTTGGGATTCCTCTTTGGACAAAAATATCGAGAGGGGATCCGAACCACTCTAAAAACTATGTTTGTAATAGAAAAGTTTGTTTCAAAGTACTTTTTTCACTCTTCGGACCATATTCATACCAAAGACCTAAGGTTTCCCACTTGTCAAAGTTTTCTCGTTAATTGGTCCATCCTAAAGATCCAAATGGAGGAACCTCTTCTTTGGGAATCCTCTTTGGACCAAAATTCCGAAAGAGGATCTGAAGCACTCACAAAACTTATTTGTAATTGTAAAGCTTGTTTCAAAGTACTTGTTTCACTTTTCGGACCATATTGATACCAAAGACCTAAGGTTTCCCACTTGTCAAATATGTGCTCATGATTTGGTCCATCCTAAATATCCAAATGGCAAAACCTCTTCTTTAAGAATCCTCTTTGGACCAAAATAATGAAAGAGAATCCGAACCAATAAAAAAACTTGTTTGTAATTGAAAAGCTTGTTTCAAAGTACTTTTTTCACTTTGTAGACCAAAATAAATCTGAAGACATAAGGTTTCCCACTTGTCAAAGTTGTGCTCATGATTTTCTCCATCCTAAAGATCCGAATGGAAGAACCTCTTCTTTGGGAATCCTCTTTGGACTAAAATATCGAAAAAGGATCTGAGCACTCAGAAAACTTGTTTGTAATTGAAAATCTGGTTTCAAAGTACTTGTTTCACTCTTCTGACCATATTGTTACCAACAACCTATGGTTTCCCACTCTTCAAAGTTTTCCTCGTGATTTGGTCTATCCTAAAGATCCAAATGGAGGAACCTCTTCTTTGGAAATCCTCTTTGGACCAAAATATCGAAAGAGAATCCAAACCACTCCAAAAACTTGTTTATAATTGAAAAGCTTGCTTCAAAGTACTTTTTTCACTCTTCGGAAAATATTGATACCAAAGACCTAAGGTTTCCCACTTGTCAAAGTTTTCCTCGTTATTTGGTCCATCCTAAAGATCCAAATGGAGGAACCTCTTCTTTGGGAATCCTCTTTTGACCAAAATATCGAAAAGAGGATCTGAATCACTCAGAAAACTTGTTTGCAATTGAAAAGCTTGTTTCAAAGTACTTGTTTCACTCTTCGGGCCATATTGATACCAAAGAGCTAAGGTTTCTCACTTGTCAAAGTTGTGCTCATGATTTGGTCCATCCTATAGATCCAAATGGAGGAACCTCTTCTTTGGGAATCCTCTTTGGGTCAAAATATCGAAAGAGGATCTGAATCGTTCCAAAAACTTGTTTGTAATTGAAAACCTTGTTTCAAAGTACTTGTTTCACTCTTCGGACCATATTGATACCAAAGACCTAAGGTTTCCCACTACTCAAAGTTATGCTCATGATTGGGACCATGCTAAAGATCCAAATGGAGGAACCTCTTCTTTGGGAATCCTCTTTGGACCAAAATAACGAAAGAGGATCCGAACCACTCCAAAAACTTGTTTGTAATTGAAAAGCTTGTTTCAAAGTACTTGTTTCACTCTTCGGACCATATTGATACCAAAGACCTAAGGTTTCCCACTTGTCAAATATATGCTCATGATTTGGTCCATCCTAAATATCCAAATGGAAAAACCTCTTCTTTAGGAATCCTCTTTGGACCAAAATAATGAAAGAGAATCCGAACCAATAAAAAAACATGTTTCTAATTGAAAAGCTTGTTTCAAAGTACTTTTTTCACTTTGTAGACCAAAATAAATCTGAAGACATAAGGTTTCCCACTTGTCAAAGTTGTGCTCATGATTTTCTCCATCCTAAAGATCCGAATGGAAGAACCTATTTTTTGGGAATCCTCTTTGGACTAAAATATCAAAAAGGATCTGAAGCACTCAGAAAACTTGTTTGTAATTGAAAATCTTGTTTCAAAGTACTTGTTTCACTCTTCTGACCATATTGTTACCAACAACCTATGGTTTCCCACTCTTCAAAGTTTTCCTCGTGATTTGGTCTATCCTAAAGATCCAAATGGAGGAACCTCTTCTTTGGGAATCCTCTTTGGACCAAAATATCGAAAAAGAATCCAAACCACTCCAAAAACTTGTTTATAATTGAAAAGCTTGCTTCAAAGTACTTTTTTCACTCTTCGGACCATATTGATACCAAAGACCTAAGGTTTCCCACTTGTCACAGTTTTCCTCGTTATTTGGTCCATCCTAAAGATCCAAATGGAGGAACCTCTTCTTTGGGAATCCTCTTTTGACCAAAATATCGAAAAGAGGATCTGAATCACTCAGAAAACTTGTTTGCAATTGAAAAGCTTGTTTCAAAGTACTTGTTTCACTCTTCGGGCCATATTGATACCAAAGAGCTAAGGTTTCTCACTTGTCAAAGTTGTGCTCATGATTTGGTCCATCCTATAGATCCAAATGGAGGAACCTCTTCTTTGGGAATCCTCTTTGGGTCAAAATATCGAAAGAGGAACTGAATCGCTCCAAAAACTTGTTTGTAATTGAAAAGCTTGTTTCAAACTACTTGTTTCACCCTACGGACCATATTGATACCAAAGACCTAAGGTTTCCCACTTGTCAAAGTTTTCCACGTTATTTGGTCCATCCTAAAGATCCAAATGAAGGAACCTCTTCTTTTGGAATCCTCTTTGGACCAAAATATCGAAAGAGGATCTGAAGCACTCAGAAAACTTGTTTGTAATTGAAAAGCTTTTTTCAATGTACTTGTTTCACTCTTCGGACCATATTGATACCAAAGCCTAAGTTTTCCCTTTTGTCAAAGTTTTCGTCATTATTTGGTACATCTTAAAGATCGGAATGGAGGAACATCTTCTTTGGGAATCCTCTTGTGACCAAAATATCGAAAGAGGATCCGAACCTCTCCAAAAACTTGTTTGAAATTGAAAAGCTTGTTTCAAAGTACTTTTTTCACTCTTCAGACCATATTGATACCAAAGACCAAAGGTTTCCCACTTGTCAAAGTTTTCCACGTTATTTGGTCCTTCCTAAAGATCCAAATGGAGGAACCACTTCTTTGGGATTCCTCTTTGGACCAAAATATCGAAAGAGGATCCGAACCACTCCAAAAACTTGTTTGAATTGAAAAGCCTGTTTCAAAGTACTTTTTTCACTCTTCGGACCATATTGATACCAAAGACCAAAGGTTTCCCACTTGTCAAAGTTTTCCACGTTATTTGGTGCATCCTAAAGATCCAAATGGAGGAACCTTTTCTTTGGGATTCGTCTTTGGACCAAAATATCAAAAGACGATCTGAACCACTCCAAAAACTTGTTTGTAATTGAAAAGTTTGTTTCAAAGTACTTTTTTCACTCTTAGGACAATATTGATACCAAAGACCTAAGGTTTCCCACTTGTCAAAGTTTTCGTCGTTAATTGGTCCATCCTAAAGATCCAAATGGAGGAACCTCTTCTTTGGGAATGCTCTTTGTACCAAAATTTCGAAAGAGGATCTGAAGCACTCAAAAAACTTGTTTGTAATTGAAAAGCTTGTTTCAAAGTACTTGTTTCACTCTTCGGACCATATTGATACCAAAGACCTAACGTTTCCCACTTGTCAAATATTTGCTCATGATTTGGTCCATCCTAAATATCCAAATGGAAAAACCTCTTCTTTGGGAATCCTCTTTGGACCAAAATAATGAAAGAGAATCCGAACCACTAAAAAAACTTGTTTGTAATTGAAAAGCTTGTTTCAAAGTACTTTTTTCACTCTCTAGACCAAAATAAATCTGAAGACATAAGGTTTCCCACTTGTCAAAATTGTGCTAAAGATTTTCTCCAACCTAAAGATCTGAATGGAGGAACCTCTTCTTTGGGAATCCTCTTTGGACCAAAATATCGAAAAATGATCTGAAGCACTCAGAAAACTTGTTTGTAATTGAAAATCCTTTTTCAAAGTACTTGTTTCACTCTTCTGACCATATTGATACCAATGACCTATGGTTTCCCACTCTTCAAAGTTTTCCTCGTGATTCGGTCTATCCTAAAGATCCAAATGGAGGAACCTCTTCTTTGGGAATCCTCTTTGGACCAAAATATCGAATAGGATCCCAACCACTCAAAAAACTTGTTTATAATTGAAAAGCTTGTTTCAAAGTACTTTTTTCACTCTTCGGACCATATTGATACCAAAGACCTAAGGTTTCCTACTTGTCAAAGTTTTCCACGTTATTTGGTCCATCCTAAATATCAAAATGGAGGAACCTCTTCTTTGGGAATCCTCTTTGAACCAAAATATCGAAAGAGGATCCAAACCACTCCAAAAACTTGTTTATAATTGAAATGCTTGTTTCAAAGTACTTTTTTCACTCTTTGGACCATATTGATACCAAAGACCGAAGGTTTCCCACTTGTCAAAGTTTTCCTCGTTATTTGGTCCATCCTAAAGATCCAAATGGAGGAACCACTTCTTTGGGAATCCTATTTTTACCAAAATATTGAACGAGGATCTGAATCACTTAGAAAACTTGTTTGTAATTGAAAAGCTTGTTTCAAAGTACTTGTTTCACTCTTCGGGCAATATTGATACCATGGAGCTAAGGTTTCCCACTTGTCAAAGTTATGCTCATGATTTGGTCCATCCTAAAGATCCAAAATGAGGAACCTCTTCTTTGGGAATCCTTTTTGTGTCAAAATATCGAAAGAGGATATGAAGTACTCCAAAAACTTGTTTGTAATTAAAAAGCTTGTTTCAAAGTACTTGTTTCACTCTTTGGTCCATATTGATACCAAAGACCTAAGGTTTCCCACTTGTCAAAGTCTTCCTCGTTATTTGGTCCATCCTAAAGATCCAAATGGAGGAACCTCTTCTTTGGGAATCCTCTTTGGACCAAAATATCGAAAGAGGATCTGAACCACTCCAAAAACTTGTTTGTAATTGAAAAGCTTGTTTCAAAATACTCGTTTCACTCTTCGGACCATATTGATACCAAAGACCAAAGGTATCCCACTAGTCAAAGTTTTCCTCATGATTTGGTCCATCCTAAAGATCCGAATGGAGGAACATCTTCTATGGGAATCCTCTTTGGACAAAAATATCGAAAGAGGATCTGAACCACTTCAAAAACTTGTTTGTAATTGAAAAGCTTGTTTCAAAGTACTTGTTTCACTCTTCGGACCATATTGATACCAAAGACCAACGGTTTCCCACTTGTCAAAGTTTTCCACGTTATTTTGTCCATCCTAAAGATCCAAATGGAGGAACCTCTTCTTTGGGATTCCTCTTTGGACCAAAATATCGAAAGAGGATCCGAACCTCTCCAAAAACTTGTTTGTAATTGAAAAGCTTGTTTCAAAGTACTTTTTTCACTCTTTGGACCATATTGATACCAAAGACCTAAGGTGATATGAAACCCTAGAAAATTGAAATAGAAACTCTTTGAAAACACAAAGAACCCCTAGATTCAAATCCTAAAACCCCGATGAACAATAAGGTAAAACCCTTGGAACACAAGAAGAGAAAGATTATTCCAATGATCTATGATCTTGAAATAATAGAACTTATTCTTATTTCAAGGTTGAAACAATCCACAAACACAATAGATCAATTCATGCTTGAATGTTTCTAAAGCATGCAACCTAGAACAAGGCTACAAAATGCAAGGTAAAATCAACCAAGCAATAAGCAAAACAAAGCTATTTTCTATCATATTAATTCTTCCTGTTTAGGGTTACAAATGAGGCCTTTAAATAGGCAAAGAAACCCTAAAAATAACAAGCAAATTCGGAATAAAGAAGAGAATAAAATCTGCCCAAAACTTGCCTTATATGGATTTGGCAGATTTTGGGGAAAATCTTTCCTAGAGAATAATATCTTTCCTAATTCTTTCCTAGCTAATAAATTGAATGTAAATGGCCTAAAACATGTCTAAATACATCATAAATTCGTTGGAACCATATATGGAAAGTTTGGGAACAAATATGGAAAGTTCAATAACAAATATGGAAAGTGGTCCAAATAAGGAAAGTTTGCAAAAGTGATGCAACTTTCCAAATTAGCTCTCATCTTCACTTCTGGTTGAACAAGTCTTCAATAACCTTCCTCCAAATGCATTTACCATAGATTAAAGTTGATCAAGTCCTCTTTGTACGCCTCCATGCTCGGATCTTCAAAAGCTTGTCTTGACTTTTCTAATATAGGCATGTAAATGGATGTTAATGCTTGTCTTGAACTTTAATCTTGTAATTGATCCTTGAGCTATTTGTGACGTTCCATGATTCATATCATAAGGTTTCCCACTTGTCAAAGTTTTCCTCGTTATTTGATCCATCCTAAAGATCCAAATGGAGGAACCTCTTCTATGCGAATCCTCTTTGGACCAAAATATCGAAAGAGGATCTGAAGCACTCAGAAAACTTGTTTGTAATTGATAAGCTTGTTTCAAAGTACTTGATATGAATCATGGAACGTCACAAAAAGCCCAAGGAAAAATCACAACATTAAAGTTCAAGAGAAGCATTGACATCCATTTACAGGCCTACATTAGCAAAGTCAAGACAAGCTTCGAAGATCCAATCTTGGAGGCTATGGAAGAGGACGTGATGAACTTCAATCTATGGAAAATACATTTGGAGGAAGAGTATTGAAGACTTGTTCAATCGGAATTGAAGAGAAGAGCTAATTAGGAAAGTTGCATCACTTTTGCAAACTTTCCTTATTTGGACCAATTTCCATATTTGTTCCCAAAGTTTCCATATTTGTTCCCAAAAGGGTTCCAACGAATTTATGATGTATTTAGACATGTTTTAGGTCTTTTATATTCATTTTATATGTTTGGAAAGGATTAGGAAATATATTATTCTCTAGAAAGGCAAGTTTTGGGCAGATTTTGTGCTCCTTGTAATCCGAATTTCCTAGCTTATTTTTAGGGTTTCTTTGCCTATTTAAAGGCCTCATTTGTAACCCTAAAGACAAGGAATTAATATGATAGAAAATAGCTTTGTTTTGCTTATTGCTTGGTTGATTTTACCTTGCATTTTGTAGCCTTGTTCTAGGTTGCATGTTTTAGAAACATTCAAGCATAATTTGATCTAGTATGTTTGTGGATTGTTTCGATCTTGAAATAAGAACAAGTTCTCGTATTTCAAGGTATTAGATCATTGGAATAATCTTCTTCTTCTTGGTTTCCAAGGGTTTTGCCTTATTGTTTATTGGGGTTTTAGGATTTGCAACTAGGGGTTCTTTGTCTTCAAAGGGTTTCTATTTCAATTTCCTAGGGTTTCATACCAGTACTTGTTTCACTCTTCGGACCATATTGATACCAAAGACCTAAGGTTTCCAACTTGTCAAATATGTGCTCATGATTTGGTCCATCCTAAATATCCAAATGGAGGAACCTCTTCTTTGGGAATCCTCTTTGGACTAAAATAATGAAAGAGAATCCGAACCACTAAAAAAACTTGTTTGTAATTGAAAAGCTTGTTTCAAAGTACTTTTTTCACTTTCTAGACCAAAATAAATCTGAAGACATAAGGTTTCCCACTTGTCAAAGTTGTGCTCATGATTTTCTCCATCCTAAATATCCGAATGGAGGAACCTCTTCTTTGGGAATCCTTTTTGGACCAAAATATCAAAAAAGGATCTGAAGCACTCAGAAAACTTGTTTGTAATTGAAAATCTCGTTTCAAAGTATTTGTTTCACTCTTCTGACCATATTGATACCAAAGACCTAAGGTTTCCCACTTGTCAAAGTTTTCCTCGTGATTTGGTCTATCCTAAAGATAAAAATTGAGGAACCTCTTCTTTGGGAATTCTCTTTGGACCAAAATATCGAAAAAGGATCCAAACCACTTCAAAAACTTGTTTGTAATTGAAAAGCTTGTTTCAAAGTACTTGTTTCACTCTTAAGACCATATTGATATCAAAGACCTAAGGTTTCCCACTTGTAAAATATGTGCTCATGATTTGGTCCATCCTAAATATACAAATGGAGGAAACACTTCTTTGGGAATCCTCTTAAGACCAAAATAATGAAAGAGGATCCGAACCACTCCAAAAACATAAGGTTTCCCACTTTTCAAAGTTGTGCTCATGATTTTTTCCATCCTAAACATCCAAATGGAGAAACCTCTTCTTTTGGAATCCTGTTTGGACCAAAATATCGAAAGAGGATTCGAACAACTCCAAAAACTTGTTTGTAATTGAAAAGCTTAGTACTTGTTTCACTCTTCGGACAATATTGATACCAAAGACCTAAGGTTACCCACTTCTCAAAGTTGTGCTCATGATTTGGTCCATCCTAAAGATCCAAATGGAGGAACCTCTTCTTTGGGAATCCTCTTTGGACCAAAATATTGAAAGAGGATCCGAACCACTCCAAAAACATGTTTGTAATTAAAAAGCTTGTTTCAAAGTACTTGTTTCACCCTTCGGATCATATTGATACCAAAGACCTAAGGTTTCCCACTTGTCAAAGTTTTCCTCATGATTTGGTCCATCCTAAAGATCCGAATGGAGGAACATCTTCTTTGGGAATCCTCTTTGGACCAAAATATCGAAAAAGGATCCGCAACACTCCATAAACTTGTTCGTAGTTGAAAAGCTTGTTTCAAAGTACTTGTTTCACTCTTCGGACCATATTGATACCAAAGACCTAAGGTTTCCCACTTGTCAAAGTTTTCCTCGTGATTTGGTCTATCCTAAAGATCCAAATGGAGGAACCTCTTCTTTGGGATTCCTCTTTGGAGCAAAATATCGAAAAGGATCCGAACCACTCCAAAAACTTGTTTGTAATTGAAAAGCTTGTTTCAAAGTACTTGTTTCACTTTTCGGACCATATTGATACCAAAGACCTAAGGTTTCCCACTTGTCAAAGTTTTCCTTATGATTTGGTCCATCCTAAAGATTTGAATGGAGGAACATCTTCTTTGGGAATCCTCTATGGACCAAAATATCGAAAGAGGATCCACAACACTCCATAAACTTGTTCGTAGTTGAAAAGCTTGTTTCAAACTACTTGGTTCACTCTTCGGACCATATTGATACCAAAGACCTAAGGTTTTCCACTTCTCAAAGTTGTGCTCATAATTTGGTCCATTCTAAAGATCCAAATGGAGGAACCTCTTCTTTGGGAATCCTCTTTGTATCTAAATATCGAAAGAGGATCCGAACCACTCCAAAAACTTGTTTGTAATTAAAAAGCTTCTTTCAAAGTACTCGTTTCACTCTTCGGACCATATTTATACCAAAGACCTAAGGTTTCCAACTTGTCAAAGTTTTCCTTATGATTTGGTCCATCCTAAAGATCTGAATGGAGGAACATCTTCTTTGGGAATCCTCTTTGGGAAAAAATATCGAAAGAGGATCCGCAGCACTCCATAAACTCGTTCGTAATTCAAAAGCTTGTTTAAAAGTACTTGTTTCACTCTTCAGACCATATTGATACCAAAGACCTAAGGTTTCCCACTTGTCAATGTTTTACTCGTGATTTGGTCAATCCTAAAGATCCAAATGGAGGAACCTCTTCTTTCGGATTCCTCTTTGAACTAAAATATCGAAAGAGAATCCGAACCACTCAAAAACTTGTTTGTAATTGAAAACCTTTTTTCAAAGTACTTTTTTCACTCTTCGGATCATATTGATATCAAAGACCTAAGGTTTCCCACTTGCAAAGTTTTCCTCATGATTTGTTCCATCCTAAAGATCCGAATGGAGGAATATCTTTTTTGTGAATCCTCTTTGGACCAAAATATCGAAAGAGGATCCGCAGCCTTCGATATACTTGTTCGTAATTGAAAAGCTTGTTTCAAAGTACTTGTTTCACTCTTCGGACCATTTTGATACCAAACACCTAAGGTTTCCCACTTGTCAAAGTTTTCCTCGTGATTTGGTCTATCCTAAAGATAAAAATTGAGGAACCTCTTCTTTGGGAATTCTCTTTGGACCAAAATATCGAAAAAGGATCCAAACCACTTCAAAAACTTGTTTGTAATTGAAAAGCTTGTTTCAAAGTACTTGTTTCACTCTTAAGACCATATTGATGTCAAAGACCTAAGGTTTCCCACTTGTAAAATATGTGCTCATGATTTGGTCCATCCTAAATATACAAATGGAGGAAACACTTCTTTGGGAATCCTTTTAAGACCAAAATAATGAAAGAGGATCCGAACCACTCCAAAAACATAAGGTTTCCCACTTGTCAAAGTTTTCCTCATGATTTTTTCCATCCTAAACATCCAAATGGAGAAACCTCTTCTTTTGGAATCCTGTTTGGACCAAAATATCGAAAGAGGATTCGAACAACTCCAAAAACTTGTTTGTAATTGAAAAGCTTGTTTTAAAGTACTTGTTTCACTCTTCGGACCATATTGATACCAAAGACCTAAGGTTTCCCACTTGTCAAAGTTGTGCTCATGATTTGGTCCATCCTAAAGATCCAAATGGAGGAACCTCTTCTTTGGGAATCCTCTTTGGACCAAAATATTGAAAGAGGATCCGAACCACTCCAAAAACATGTTTGTAATTAAAAAGCTTGTTTCAAAGTACTTGTTTAGCCCTTCGGATCATATTGATACCAAAGACCTAAGGTTTCCCACTTGTCAAAGTTTTCCTCATGATTTGGTCCATCCTAAAGATCCGAATGGAGGAACATCTTCTTTGGGAATCCTCTTTCGACCAAAATATCGAAAGAGGATCCGCAACACTCCATAAACTTGTTCGTAGTTGAAAAGCTTGTTTCAAAGTACTTGTTTCACTCTTCGGACCATATTGATACCAAAGACCTAAGGTTTCCCACTTGTCAAAGTTTTCCTCGTGATTTGGTCTATCCTAAAGATCCAAATGGAGGAACCTCTTCTTTGGGATTCCTCTTTGGAGCAAAATATCGAAAGAGGATCCGAACCACTCCAAAAACTTGTTTGTAATTGAAAAGCTTGTTTCAAAGTACTTGTTTCACTTTTCGGACCATATTGATACCAAAGACCTAAGGTTTCCCACTTGTCAAAGTTTTCCTTATGATTTGGTCCATCCTAAAGATCTGAATGGAGGAACATCTTCTTTGGGAATCCTCTATGGACCAAAATATCGAAAGAGGATCCACAACACTCCATAAACTTGTTCGTAGTTGAAAAGCTTGTTTCAAACTACTTGTTTCACTCTTCGGACCATATTGATACCAAAGACCTAAGGTTTTCCACTTCTCAAAGTTGTGCTCATAATTTGGTCCATTCTAAAGATCCAAATGGAGGAACCTCTTCTTTGGGAATCCACTTTGTACCTAAATATCGAAAGAGGATCCGAACCACTCCAAAAACTTGTTTGTAATTGAAAAGCTTCTTTCAAAGTACTCGTTTCACTCTTCGGACCATATTTATACCAAAGACCTAAGGTTTCCAACTTGTCAAAGTTTTCCTTATGATTTGGTCCATCCTAAAGATCTGAATGGAGGAACATCTTCTTTGGGAATCCTCTTTGGACAAAAATATCGAAAGAGGATCCGCAGCACTCCATAAACTCGTTCGTAATTCAAAAGCTTGTTTAAAAGTACTTGTTTCACTCTTCAGACCATATTGATACCAAAGACCTAAGGTTTCCCACTTGTCAATGTTTTATTCGTGATTTGGTCAATCCTAAAGATCCAAATGGAGGAACCTCTTCTTTCGGATTCCTCTTTGAACTAAAATATCAAAAGAGGATCCGAACCACTCCAAAACTTGTTTGTAATTGAAAAGCTTTTTTCAAAGTACTTTTTTCACTCTTCGGATCATATTGATATCAAAGACCTAAGGTTTCCCACTTGCAAAGTTTTCCTCATGATTTGTTCCATCCTAAAGATCTGAATGGAGGAATATCTTTTTTGTGAATCCTCTTTGGACCAAAATATCGAAAGAGGATCCGCAGCACTCCATATACTTGTTCGTAATTGAAAAGCTTGTTTCAAAGTACTTGTTTCACTCTTCGGACCATATTGATACCAAAGACCTAAGGTTTCCCACTTGTCAAAGTTTTCCTCGTGATATGGTCTATCCTAAAGATCCAAATGGAGAAACCTCTTCTTTGGGATTCCTCTTTGGACCAAAATATAGAAAGAGGATCCGAACCACTCCAAAAACTTGTTTGTTATTGAAAAGCTTGTTTCAAAGTACTTTTTTCACTCTTCGAACTATATTGATACCAAAGACCAAATGTTTCCCACTTGTCAAAGTTTTCCATGTTATTTGGTCCATCCTAAAGATCCAAATGGAGGAACCTCTTCTTTGGGATTCCTCTTTGGACAAAAATATCGAAAGAAGATCCGAACCACTCCAAAAACTTGTTTGTAATTGAAAAGCTTGTTTCAAATTACTTTTTTCACTCTTCAGACCATATTGATACCAAAGACCTTAGGTTTCCCACTTGTAAAAGTTTTCCTCGTTATTTGGTCCATCCTAAAGATTCAAATGGAGGAACCTCTTCTTTGCGAATCCTCTTTGGACCAAAATTTCGAAAGACGATCTGAAGCACTCAGAAAACTTGTTTGTAATTGATAAGCTTGTTTCAAAGTACTTGTTTCAAAGTACTTGTTTCACTCTTCGGACCATATTGATACCAAAGACCTAGGGTTTCCCACTTGTCAAATATGTGCTCATGATTTGGTCCATCCTAAATATCCAAATGGAGGAACCTCTTCTTTGCGAATACTCTTTGGTCTAAAATAATAAAAGAGAATCTGAACCACTAAAAAAACTTGTTCGTAATTGAAAAGCTTGTTTCAAAGTACTTGTTTCACTCTTCGGACCATATTGATACCAAAGACCTAAGGTTCCCCACTTGTCAAAGTTTTCCTCGTTATTTGGTTAATCCAAAAGATCCAATAGAAGGAACCTCTTCTTTGGGAATCCTCTTTGGAACAAAATACCGAAAGAGGATTTGAAGCACTCAAAAAACTTGTTTATAATTGAAAAGCTCGTTTCAAAGTACTTGTTTCACTCTTCAGACCATATTGATACCAAACACCTAACGTTTCCCACTTGTCAAAGTTTTCCTCGTTATTTTGTCTATGCTAAAGATCCAAATGGAGGAACCTCTTCTTTGGGAATCCTCTTTGGACCAAAATATCGAAAGAGGATCCGAACCACTCCCAAAACTTGTTTGTAATTGAAAGCTTATTTGAAAGTACTTGTTCACTCTTCGGACCATATTGTTAACAAAGACCTAAGGTTTCCCACTTGTCAAAGTTTTCATCGTGATTTGTTCTAACCTAATGATCCAAATTGGGGAACCTCTTTTTTGGGAATCCTCTTTGGACCAAAATATCGAATCATGGAACGTCACAAAACGCCCAAGGACAAATCACAACATTAAAGTTCAAGAGAAGCATTGACATCCATTTACAGGCCTACATTAGCAAAGTCAAGACAAGCTTCGAAGATCCGATCATGGAGGCTATGGAAGAGGACGTGATGAACTTCAATCTATGGCAAATACATTTGGAGGAAGAGTATTGAAAACTTGTTCAATCGGAATTGAAGAGAAGAGCTAATTAGGAAAGTTGCATCATTTTTGCAAACTTTCCTTATTTGGACCACTTTCCATATTTGTTCCCAAAGTTTCCATATTTGTTCCCAAAATGGTTCCAACGAATTTATGATGTATTTAGACATGTTTTAGGTCTTTTATATTCATTTTATATGTTTGGAAAGGATTAGGAAAGATATTATTCTCTAGAAAAGATTTTCCACAAAATCTGCCAATTTCACATAAGGCAAGTTTTGGGCAGATTTTGTGCTCCTTGTAATCCGAATTTCATAGCTTATTTTTAGGGTTTCTTTGCCTATTTAAAGGCCTCATTTGTAACCCTAAAGACCAAGAATTAATATGATAGAAAATAGCTTTGTTTTGCTTATTGCTTGGTTGCTTTTACCTTGCATTTTGCAGCCTTGTTCTAGGTTGCATGTTTTAGAAACATTCAAGCATAACTTGATCTATTGTGTTTGTGGATTGTTTCGATCTTGAAATAAGAACAAGTTCTCTTATTTCAAGGTATTAGATCATTGGAATAATCTTTCTCTTCTTGTGTTCCAAGGGTTTTACCTTATTGTTCATTGGGGTTTTAGGATTTGCATCTAGGGGTTCTTTGTGTTTCAAAGGGTTTCTATTTAAATTCTAGGGTTTCATATCATTTGGTATCAGAGCTTAGGCTTAAGGGAAGATTTCTATCTTACTTGCTTTCTTGTTGTTTTAATTTTTTTTGTCTTGTTCTTCGTTCATCGAAAATTTCAAAAAAACAAAAAAAAAACTGTTCCAGAATTTTCTTCTTTAGCTACTGTTTTTGTTCTTTTTCGTATAGTTTCAATCCGAATATTTGAAAGTCGTAAACTACAAAAGTGTTTATCATTGAGTCGTAATTATTTGGTATTCAGAAAAGTTTGTCAAAAAAAAAGTGGAAGATTGAGAAAAAAATAGATCTTCCCAGACTGTCGGATTGTCCAGAAAATTAAAAAAAAAAAAAGTGTTCTTGCTTGATTTGTTGAAGTTTCTGGAAAAAAGTGGTTTGTGTTCGTATTTTTCTTGAAGAGTTCATCTTAAACTCATAATTTATGCATCTTGAATCCCAAATTATCAAGTTGAATGAGCCAAAGTTGTTTGTTTCCTAAAAAGCTAGAACTTACCATAAATAACCCAAAACTGTTTTAGGAAAGTTTCAATTTTGTCCCATATTCAAATATATGCATATCTTGCTCAATTAAAGTCATTTTTTCTGATCCAAAGTGCTTTAGGGAAGTCTAATTTCGAATTTTTCTCTTTTAGGAAAGTTTATTCTTGCTTATTTTCTTTCTTATTCTTTCCTTGTCACTAAAATAAACCATTTGCATAAATCTGTCTTATTTTCTTCTTAACCCACCAAATTGGTTGTTTCTTATTTCTTGATTGTTACTTTTTACAAATTTCATTAGTATCATAGTTGTTTGATAGTTGCTAAAGTGTGCTAATTAGTTCAAGGTTATATTTAGGCCCTAAAATCTGTTTTGAGTGCAAACACGAGTGAATTGACATCATCGAGTGTAAACACTTAGGGAGTGATTGAAAGGTCCTATTTTTATTACTAACTTGTTTACTTGCAGCAATGTATCATGAAATTGATCAAAGGAGGAGTAATAGATGTCGAGAGAGAGAACATACTCGGAAGGAAAATAGAGGTCTTTACCATGAAGGGATGGAGCATAGAAGCATAAGAGGTGATAAGCTCAAGTTACCTACTTTCCAAGGGAGATCAAATCCAGAGGTTTACTTGATATGGGAAAGAGATGTGGAGCTTTGTTTCGAAGAATATCCATGTAGTGATTCAAAGAAGGTACAACTTATAACAACTCAATTATGTGATTATGCACTAACATGGTGGAAACAATTGGTGAACGATAGGAAAAGAAGAACTTTGGAGGATCCAATTGAAACTTGGTGTGAACTCAAATACATAATGAGGAAACGATTTGTACCAGACCGATTTCAAAGAGACCTTGTACAAAAGTTTGAAGATCTTACACAAGGAAATATGAGTGTTTGTGAGTACTACAATGAGTTTAAATATCTCATGGCTAGGGCTAATATTGAGGAAGATGAAGAGATGACTATGGCATGGTTCTTAGATGGATTAAACTATGAGATTGTTGGCCAAGTTAATGGGTATACATATGTGGAGTTGGATGAAATGGTTCACTATGCCATCAAGATAGAAAAGAGGCTCAAAAGAAGAAGAGATGCACGGTATGCTTCTAAACCTATTTCCAATACTACTTCTTCTTATCAAATGGGTGAAAATGGTACATTAATGGATAAGAATGGGGCTGCCTATGGCTTGGTAGAGGAAAATGCAAATTTGATTTTAGAGAAGGTCAAGATGATTGAAAGAGAACTTTTAAAATCAAAGGAAGTTTTCAATGCTAGCATGGAGGAGATAAAAGAGGATATTCGTGCTAATGTTTTTGTGGAGGAAACTTGTGAGCTACAAAAGAGTTCTATGTTTGAAAGTAATGAAAACTGTGACAAAAAGAGTGAGCCAAAAGAAAGAGAGATGAGTGCAAAAGAAATTAGTGAGTTAAAAGAAAGAGAGATGAGTGATAAAAAAGAAATGAGTGAGCGAAAAGAAATGAGTGATTCAAAAGAAAGAGAGATGAGTTCAAAAGAAAGAGAGATTGAAAAGCAAGAAAGTGAAATTGAAAAGAAAGAGAGTTGTGAGTATAAAAAGAATGAGAGCAATGGTGAGGAAAATGTGAGTTTTGTAGCAAGTGAGGCTCGGAACGCTTTGATTTCAAACAAAACCCACTTTGTACTTTTGTGCAAAGATTCTTTCTTTCTAACTTATGAACTTAACCTTTGCTTTTCTAGTGTTTTAGCTAATGTTTTGCAGAATTACATTGATCAATTTTCAATTGGAATGGAGCACAAAGTAGATGCATTTCAAGGGGCTGAAATACTTAAGGCACCACCATACTTCATGGAAAAAGATGTTGCCAACGGGATCCAAGGCCAAAAAAGGAAGTTTCTTACTTTTAATCCTATTGCATCGGTTTGTTTAAATGATTATTTCTTGTTTTCCAATTCTAATTTTAAGACTAGAAATCATCCAAACCAATTATATTTTTATGATAAACATGCATTCTTTTCTAGCAAAATTCTTTTGGATGATCTTTACTTGTTTGACAGCTTATCACTTGCAAAACATGTTAAGCTAGCCTATCCATTTACTTGTGATGATGTGCATAGTTTCTGTTTGTTTGCTAAATTTGATCTCAACTCTGATATTTTACCACTTCAATTTCATTCTAATGATAAACATATGTTTTGTGCTACACGAATTATCTTTGATAAGACATATGATGCATTTAGGGAGAGCATGGAGTTTTCATATTTTCTAATTTACCCCAACACATTAGACTTATTTGAGTTTGATTATGGTTCATATGCTTTGATTAATGTGTTACATTCACCATGTGATCATCTTGTGAGTAGTGTTGAGTATGAGAAAATTTACGAGATTGACTATGGTCCATATATTCTATTAGATGTGTTACCACTATCCACAAACCATATTGTCAGTTTTGTGGTCTTTGATAAGCTCGAATGTTTTGCTGATTTAAAGGGAAGGAAACCAACAATATTTGACCCAGGAGGTGTTAACTTGAAAGGAGAAAGAAGGGTACCATTGTTGCTCTCTTTGGTGCCAATTCACAATACACGAGGTATGCGTGCTTTATATGCTTTTATTTATGTTATTAACTTAATTTATTGCGATGTAGGTAATGTTATAGATTCGAGGACGAATCCTTTTCAAGAGGGAGGGGATGATATGAATCATGGAACGTCACAAAACGCCCAAGGACAAATCACAACATTAAAGTTCAAGAGAAGCATTGACATCCATTTACAGGCCTACATTAGCAAAGTCAAGACAAGCTTCGAAGATCCGATCATGGAGGCTATGGAAGAGGACGTGATGAACTTCAATCTATGGCAAATACATTTGGAGGAAGAGTATTGAAAACTTGTTCAATCGGAATTGAAGAGAAGAGCTAATTAGGAAAGTTGCATCATTTTTGCAAACTTTCCTTATTTGGACCACTTTCCATATTTGTTCCCAAAGTTTCCATATTTGTTCCCAAAATGGTTCCAACGAATTTATGATGTATTTAGACATGTTTTAGGTCTTTTATATTCATTTTATATGTTTGGAAAGGATTAGGAAAGATATTATTCTCTAGAAAAGATTTTCCACAAAATCTGCCAATTTCACATAAGGCAAGTTTTGGGCAGATTTTGTGCTCCTTGTAATCCGAATTTCATAGCTTATTTTTAGGGTTTCTTTGCCTATTTAAAGGCCTCATTTGTAACCCTAAAGACCAAGAATTAATATGATAGAAAATAGCTTTGTTTTGCTTATTGCTTGGTTGCTTTTACCTTGCATTTTGCAGCCTTGTTCTAGGTTGCATGTTTTAGAAACATTCAAGCATAACTTGATCTATTGTGTTTGTGGATTGTTTCGATCTTGAAATAAGAACAAGTTCTCTTATTTCAAGGTATTAGATCATTGGAATAATCTTTCTCTTCTTGTGTTCCAAGGGTTTTACCTTATTGTTCATTGGGGTTTTAGGATTTGCATCTAGGGGTTCTTTGTGTTTCAAAGGGTTTCTATTTCAATTCTAGGGTTTCATATCATCTACTTTGGGAATCCGCTTTGGACAAGATCTGCAACACTCCATAAACTTGTTCGTAATTGAAAAGCATGTTTCAAAGTACTTGTTTCACTCTTCGGACCATATTGATACCAATGACCTAAGGTTTCCCACTTGTCAAAGTTTTCCACGTTATTTGGTAAATCCGAAAGATCCAATTGGAGGAACCTCTTCTTTGGGAATCCTCTTTGGAACAAAATATCGAAAGAGGATCTGAAGCACTCAAAAAACTTGTTTATAATTGAAAAGCTCGTTTCAAAGTACTTGTTTCACTCATCGGACCATATTGATACCAAACACCTAAGGTTACCCACTTGTCAAAGTTTTCCTCGTGATTTTGTCTATGCTAAAGATCCAAATGGAGAAACCTTTTCTTTGGGAATCCTCTTTAGACCAAAATATAGAAAGAGGATCCGAACCACTCCAAAAACTTGTTTGTAATTCAAAGCTTATTTCAAAGTACTTGTTTCACTCTCTAGACCAAATTGAATCTGAAGACCAAGGGTTTATCACTTGTCAAAAGTTGTGCTCATGATTTGGTCCATCCTATTGATCCAAATGGAGGAACCTCTTCTTTGGGATTCCTCTTTGGACCAAAATAACGAAAGAGGATCCGAACCATTCCAAAAACTTGTTTGTAATTGAAAAGCTTGTTTCACTCTTCGGACCATATTGATACCAAAGACCTAAGGTTTCCCACTTGTCAAAGTTTTCATAGTGATTTGGTCTAACCTAATGATCCAAATTGAGGAACCTCTTCTATGGGAATCCTGTTTGGACCAAAATATCGAAAGCAGATCCGAACCACTCAAAAAACTTGTTTCTAATTGAAAAGCTTGGTTCAAAGTACTTGTTCCCCTCTCTAGACCAAAATGAATCTGAAGACATAAGGTTTCCCACTTGTCAAAGTTGTGCTCATGATTTTGTCCATCAAAAGATCCAAATGGAGGAACCTCTTCTTTAGGAATCCTCTTTGGACAAAAATATCGAAAGAGGATCCGAACCACTCCAAAAACTTGTTTTTAATTGAAAAGCTTGTTTCAAAGTACTTGTTTCACTCTTCGGACCATGTTGATACCAGAGACCTAAGGTTTCCCACTACTTAAAGTTATGCTCATGATTGGGACCATGCTAAAGATCCAAATGGAGGAACCTCTTCTTTGGGAATCCTCTTTGGACCAAAATAACGAAAGAGGATCCGAACCACTCAAAAAACTTGTTTCTAATTGAAAAGCATGGTTCAAAGTACTTGTTCCCCTCTCTAGACCAAAATGAATTTGAAGACATAAGGTTTCCCACTTGTCAAAGTTGTGCTCATGATTTGGTCCATCAAAAGATCCAAATGGAGGAACCTCTTCTTTGGGAATCCTCTTTGGACAAAAATATCGAAAGAGGATACGAACCACTCCAAAAACTTGTTTGTAATTCAAAGCTTGTTTCAAAGTACTTGTTTCACTCTCTAGACCAAATTGAACCTGAAGACCAAGGGTTTATCACTTTTCAAAAGTTGAGCTCATGATTTGGTCCATCCGATTGATCCAAATGGAGGCACCTCTTCTTTGGGAATCCTCTTTGGACTAAAATAACGAAAGAGGATCCGAACCACTCCAAAAACTTGTTTGTAATTGAAAAGCTTGTTTCAAAGTACTTGTTTCACTCTTCGGACCATATTGATACCAAAGACCTAAGGTTTCCCACTTGTCAAAGTTTTCATCGTGATTTGGTCTAAACTAATGATCCAAATCGAGGAACCTCTTCTTTGGGAATCCTCTTTGTACCAAAATATCGAAAGAGGATCGGAACCTCTCAAAAAACTTGTTTCTAATTGAAAAGCTTGGTTCAAAGTACTTGTTCCCTTCTCTAGAACAAAATGAATCTGAAGACATAAGGTTTCCCACTTGTCAAAGTTGTCCTCATGATTTTGTCCATCAAAAGATCCAAATGGATGAACCTCTTCTTTAGGAATCCTCTTTGGACAAAAATATCGAAAGAGCATCTAAACCACTCCAAAAACTTGTTTGTAATTGAAAAGCTTGTTTCAAAGTACTTGTTTCACTCTTCGGACCATATTGATACCAAACATCTAAGGTTTCCAAGTTGTCAAAGTTGTGCTCATAATTTGGTCCATCAAAAGATCCAAATAGAGGAACCTCTTCTTTGGGAATCCTCTTTGGACCAAAATAACGAAAGAGGATCCGAACCACTCCAAAAACTTGTTTGTAATTGAAAAGGTTGTTTCAAAGTACTTGTTTCACTCTTCGGACCATATTGATATCAAAGACCTAAGGTTTCCCACTTGTCAAAGTTCTCATCGTGATTTGGTCTAACCTAATGATCCAAATTGAGGAACCTCTTCTTTAGGAATCCTGTTTGGACCAAAATATCGAAACAGGATCCGAACCTCTCCAAAAACTTGTTTCTAATTGAAAAGCTCGTTTCAAAGTACTTGTTCCCCTCTCTAGACCAAAAAGAATCTGAAGAAATCAGGTTTCCCACTTGTCAAAGTTGTTCCAATGATTTTGTCCATCAAAAGATCCAAATGGAGGAACCTCTTCTTTAGGAATCCTCTTTGGACAAAAATATCGAAAAAGCATCCGAACCACTCCAAAAACTTGTTTGTAATTGAAAAGCTTGTTTCAAAGTACTTGTTTCACTCTTCGGACCATATTGATACCAAACACCTAAGGTTTCCAAGTTGTCAAAGTTGTGCTCATGATTTGGTCCATCAAAAGATCCAAATGGAGGAACCTCTTCTTTGGGAATCCTCTTTGGACGAAAATATCGAAAGAGGATCCGAACCACTCCAAAAACTTGTTTGTAATTGAAAAGCTTGTATCAAAGTACTTGTTTCACTCTTCGGACCATATTGATACCAAAGACCAAAGGTTTCCCACTTGTCAAAGTTTTCCTCATGATTTGGTCCATCCTAAAGATCTGAATGGAGGAACCTCTTCTTTGGGAATCCACTTTGGACAAACATATCGAAAGAGGATCCGAACCCCACCAAAAACTTGTTTGTAATTGAAGGCTTATTCCAAAGTACTTGTTTCACTCGCTAGATTAAATTAAATCCGAAGACCAAAGGTTTCCCACTTGTGAAAGTTGTGCTCATGATTTTGTCCATCCTAAAGATCCATATGGAGGAACCTCCTCTTTTGGAAATCTCCTTGGATCAAAATATCGAAAGAGGATCTGAACCACTCCAAAAACTTGTTTGTAATTGAAAAGCTTGTTTCAAAGTACTTGTTTCACTCTTCGGACCATATTGATACCAAATACCTAAGGTTTCCCACTTGTCAAATATGTGCTCATGATTTGGTACATCTTAAAGATTCAAATAGAGGAACCTCTTCTTTGGAATCCTCTTTGGACCAAATTAATAAAAGAGGATCCGAACCACTCCAAAAACTTGTTTGTAATTGAAAGCTTATTTCAAAGTACTTGTTTCACTCTCTAGACCAAATTGAATCCGAAGACCAAGGGTTTATCACTTGTCAATAGTTGTGCTCATAATTTGGTCAATCCTATTGATCCAAATGGAGGAACCTCTTCTTTGGGAATCCTCTTTGGACCAAAATAACGAAAGTGGATCCGAACCACTCCAAAAACTTGTTTGTAATTGAAAAGCTTGTTTCAAAGTACTTGTTTCACTCTTCGGACCATATTGATACCAAAGACCTAAGGTTTCCCACTTGTCAAAAGTTTTTCTCATGATTTGGTCCATTATAAAGATCCGAATGGAGGAACATCTTCTTTGGGAATCCTCTCTGGACCAAAATATCGAAAGAGGATCCAAACCACTCCAAAAACTGGTTTGTAATTGGGAATCCTCTTTGAACCAAAATAACGAAAGAAGATCCGAAGCACTCTAAAAACTTGTTTGTAATTGAAAAGCTTGTTTCAAAGTACTTGTTTCACTCTCAAGACCAAAATGAATCCGAAGACATAAGGTTTCCCACTTGTCAAAGTTGTGCTCATGATTTTTTCCATACTAAAGATCCAAATGGAGTAACCTCTTCTTTGGGAATCCTCTTTGGACCAAAATATCGAAAGAGGATCCGAAGCACTCCAAAAACTTGTTTGTAATTGAAAAGCTTGTTTCAAAGTACTTGTTTCACACTTTGGACCATATTGATACCAAAGACCAAAGGTTTCCCACTTGTCAAAGTTTTCCTCATGATTTGGTCCATCCTAAAGATCTGAATGGAGGAACCTCTTCTTTGGGAATCCACTTTGGACAAAAATATCGAAAGAGGATCCGAACCCCACCAAAAACTTGTTTGTAATTGAAGGCTTATTCCAAAGTACTTGTTTCACTCGCTAGATTAAATTAAATCCGAAGACCAAAGGTTTCCCACTTGTGAAAGTTGTGCTCATGATTTTGTCCATCCTAAAGATCCATATGGAGGAACCTCTTCTTTTGGAAATCTCCTTGGATCAAAATATCGAAAGAGGATCTGAACCACTCCAAAAACTTGTTTGTAATTGAAAAGCTTGTTTCAAAGTACTTGTTTCACTCTTCGGACCATATTGATACCAAATACCTAAGGTTTCCCACTTGTCAAATATGTGCTCATGATTTGGTACATCCTAAAGATTCAAATAGAGAAACCTCTTCTTTGGAATCCTCTTTGGACAAATTAATAAAAGAGGATCCGAACCACTCCAAAAACTTGTTTGTAATTGAAAGCTTATTTCAAAGTACTTGTTTCACTCTCTAGACCAAATTGAATCCGAAGACCAAGGGTTTATCACTTGTCAATAGTTGTGCTCATAATTTGATCAATCCTATTGATCCAAATGGAGGAACCTCTTCTTTGGGAATCCTCTTTGGACCAAAATAACGAAAGTGGATCCGAACCACTCCAAAAACTTGTTTGTAATTGAAAAGCTTGTTTCAAAGTACTTGTTTCACTCTTCGGACCATATTGATACCAAAGACCTAAGGTTTCCCTCTTGTCAAAGTTTTCATCGTGATTTCGTCTAACCTAATGATCCAAATTGAGGAACCTCTTCTTTGAGAATCCTCTTGGGACCAAAATATCGAAAGAGGATCCGTACCACTCCAAAAACTTGTTTCTAATTGAAATGCTTGGTTCAAAGTACTTGTTCCCCTCTCTAGACCAAAATGAATCTGAAGACATAAGGTTTCCCACTTGTCTAAGTTGTGCTCATGATTTTGTCCATCAAAAGATCCAAATGGAGGAACCTTTTCTTTAGGAATCCTCTTTGGACAAAAATATCGAAAGAGCATCCAAACCACTCCAAAAACTTGTTTGTAATTGAAAAGCTTGTTTCAAAGTACTTGTTTCATTCTTCGGACCGTATTGATACCAAAGACCTAAGGTTTCCAAGTTGTCAAAGTTTTGCTCATGATTTAGTCCATCAAAAGATCGAAATGGAGGAACCTCTTCTTTGGGAATCCTCTTTGGACCAAAATATCGAAAGAGGATCCGAACCAATCCAAAAACTTGTTTGTAATTGAAAAGCTTGTTTCAAAGTACTTGTTTCACTCTTCGGACCATATTGAAACCAAAGACCTAAGGTTTCCCACTTGTCAAAGTTGTGCTCATGATTTGGTCCCTCCTAAAGATCTAAATGGAGGAACCTCTTCTTTGAGAATCCTCTTTGGACCAAAATATCGAAAGAGGATCCGAACAAATCCAAAAACTTGTTTGTAATTTAAAAGCCTGTTTCAAAGTACTTGTTTCACTCTTCGGACCATATTGATACCAAAGACCTATGGTTTCTCACTTGTCAAAGTTGTGCTCATGATTTGGTCCATCCTAAAGATCAAAATGGAAGAACCGCTTTTTTGAGAATCCTCTTTAGACCAAAATATCGAAAGAGGATCCGAACCACTCCAAAAACTTGTTTGTAATTGAAAAGCTTGTTTCAAAGTACTTGTTTCACTCTTCGGACCATATTGATACCAAAGACCTAATGTTTCCCACTTGTCAAAGTTGTGCTCATGATTTGGTCCATCCTAAAGATCCAAATGGAGGAACCTCTTCTTTGGGAATCCTCTTTGGACAAAAATATCAAAAGAGGATCCGAACCACTCCAAAAACTTGTTTGTAATTCAAAAGCTTGTTTCAAATACTTGTTTCACTCTTCGGACCATATTGATACCAAAGATCTAAGGTTTCCCACTTGTCAAAGTTGTGCTCATGATTTGGACCATCCTAAAGATCCAAATGGAGGAACCTCTTTTTGGTAATCCTCTTTGGACCAAAACAACGAAAGAGGATCCAAACCACTCCAAAAACTTGTTTGTAATTGAAAAGCATGTTTCAAAGTACTTGTTTCACTCTCTAGACCAAAATGAATCCGAAGACAAAAGGTTTCGCACTTGTCAAAGTTGTGCTCATGATTTTTTTCCATCCTAAAGATCCAAATGGAGGAACCTCTTCTGTGGGAATCCTATTTCGACAAAAATATCGTAAGGGGGTCCGAAGCAGTCCACTTGTTTGTAATTGAAAAGCTTGTTTCAAGGTACTTGTTTCTCTCTTTGACTACATTGATACCCAAGACCTAAGGTTTCCCACTTGTGAAAGTTTTCCTCATTATTTGGTCCATCCTAAATATCCGAATGGAGAAACATCTTCTTTGGGAATCCTCTTTGGACCAAAATATCGAAAGAGGATCCGAACCACTCCAAAAACTTGTTTGTAATTGAAAAGCTTGTTTCAAAGTACTTGTTTCACTCTTCGGACCATATTGATACCAAAGACCTAAGGTTTCCCACTTGTCAAAGTTTTCCTCATGATTTGGTCCATCCTAAAGCTTCGAATGGAGGAACATCTTCTTTGGGAATCCTCTTTGGACCAAAATATCGAAAGAGGATCTGAAGCATTCCAAAAACTCGTTTGTAATTGAAAAGCTTATTTCAAAGTACTTGTTTCACTCTTCGGACCATATTGATACCAAAGACATAAGGAATCCCACTTGTCAAAGTTTTCCTCATGATTTGGTCCATCCTAAA
The DNA here is from genome assembly GCA_028015215.1 of Gynostemma pentaphyllum. NCBI lineage: Eukaryota > Viridiplantae > Streptophyta > Magnoliopsida > Cucurbitales > Cucurbitaceae > Gynostemma > Gynostemma pentaphyllum. Next base: position 21,934,968 of record CM051345.1, on the reverse strand, counting down.
GATCCAAATGAGGGAACCTCTTCTTTGGGAATCCTCTTTGGACCTAAATATCGAAAGAGGATTCGAAGCACTCCAAAAACTTGTTTGTAATTGAAAACCTTGTTTCAAAGTTCTTGTTTCACTCTTAGGACCATATTGATAACAATGACCTAAGGTTTCCCACTTGTCAAAGTTTTCTCCATGATTTGGTCCATCCTAAAGATTCGAATGGACGAACCTCTTCTTTGGGAATCCTCTTTGGACCAAAATATCGAAAGAGGTTCCGAACCACTCCAAAAACTTGTTTGTAATTGAAAATCTTGTTTCAAAGTACTTGTTTCAATCTTCGGACCATATTGATACTAAAGACCTAAGGTTTTCCACTTGTCAATGTTTTCCTCGTTATTTGGTCTATCCTAAAGATCCAAATGGAGGAACACCTTCTATGGAATCCTCTTCGGACCAAAATATCGAAAGAGGATCCGAACCACTCCAAAAACTTGTTTGTAATTGAAAAGCTTATTTCAGAGTACTTGTTTCACTCTTCGGACCATATTGATACCAAAGACCTAAGGTTTCCCACTTGTTAAAGTTTTCCTCATGATTTGGTCCATCCTAAAGATCCGAATGGAGGAACATCTTCTTTGGGAATCCTCTTTGGACAAGATCCGTAGCACTCCATAAACTTGTTCGTAATTGAAAAGCTTGTTTCAAAGTACTTGTTTCACTCTTCGGACCTTATTGATACCAAAGACCTAAGGTTTCCCACTTGTCAAAGTTTTCCTCGTGACTTGGTCTATCCTAAAGATCCAAATGGAGGAACCTCTTCTTTGGGAATCCTTTTCGGACCAAAATATCGAAAGAGGATCCGAACCACTCCAAAAACTTGTTTTTAATTGAAAGCTTCTTTCAAAATACTTATTTCACTCTCTAGATCAAATTGAATCGGAAGACCATGGGTTTATCAGTTGTCAAAGTTGTGCTCATGATTTGGTCCAACCTATTGATCCAAATGGAGGAACCTCTTCTTTGGGAATCCTCTTTGGACCAAAATAACGAAAGAGGATCCGAACCACTCCAAAAACTTGTTTGTAATTGAAAGCTTATTTGAAAGTACTTGTTTCACTCTCTAGACCAAATTGAATCTGAAGACCAAGGGTTTATCACTTGTCCAAGTTGTGCTCATGATTTGGTCCATCTTATTGATCCAAATGGATGAACCTCTTCTTTGAGATTCCTCCTTGGACCAAAATAACGAAAGAGGATCCGAACCACTCAAAAAACTTGTTTGTAATTGAAACGCTTGTTTCAAAGTACTTGTTTCACTCTTCGGACCATATTGATACCAAAGACCTAAGGTTTCCCACTTGTCAAAGTTTTCCTAATGATTTGGTCCATCCTAAAGGTCCGAATGGAGGATCATCTTCTGATATGAATTATTTAGCCATGCATTTAAGGAATTCAAGCTTAAAGAGTACATGCATTGATGACAACTCAAGTTTCATTTAATGCACTAAAGATGTATTTATGATAACTCAAGCTTCAAGTGTAGTAGCATTGATGACAACTCTAGATGCATTTATGACAACTCAAGCTTCATTTAAGGGAACACAAAGCTTCATTTAAGGGAACTCAAAGCAACATCTAGAAAAGCTTTAATGAAGATTTAAAAGCTTAATTTAGAGTTCAAATATCAGTTTCAAATGTAATAGTTGCATTTTAAGTTACAAATTAAATGGTGGCAGAATGTAACTTAAGTTTTTGCTTTAAATTCGTAGGTTACATGCTAGGGACTTAATTGAGCTGATATGGGATCATTATGGATGAATTTATCATGTATTTTAAGCCTATAAATAGGCCACTTATCAGCCGTTGTACGGGAGACTTGTAAGACTTGACAGATTCAAAAGATTGAATGAAATGTAGCATTTTTATACACATTGAGAGCCTTGAGCCTCACCCTTGGTAATCTTGCTTTAGATTACACGTTTAGAAACATTCAAGAGGGGAGTGATCACCCAACTTGTGGAGTGTTTCGAGTCGTGAGATGATGGAACGTAAAAGTTTGTCCGTTTCATGATTTTTAGATCATATAGGGCAATCTGTTTCTAGCCTTTCCTTATGGTTGAAATTGAATAGTTAGGGAGGGGTTTGAATTCATGCTTCAAGGGTTCATGCTAAGTATAATAGCATCGGGTGTTTGAACTTGACATTTGGGTTTGCCTTATCATCTTCTTTGGGAATCCTCTTTGGACCAAAATATCGAAAGAGGATCTGAACCACTCCAAAAACTTGTTTGTAATTGAAAAGCTTGTTTCAAAGTACTTGTTTCACTCTTCGGACCATATTGATAGCAAAGACCTAAGGTTTCCCACTTGTAAAAGTTGTGCTCATGATTTGGTCCATCCTAAAGATCCAAATGGAGGAACCTCTTCTTTGAGAATCCTCTTTGGACCAAAATATCGAAAGAGGATCCGAACCACTCCAAAAACTTGTATGTAATTGAAAAGCTTGTTTCAAAGTACTTGTTTCACTCTTCGGACCATATTATTACCAAAGACCTAAGGTTTCCCACTTGTCAAAGTTGTGCTCATGATTTGGTCCATCTTAAAGATCCAAATGGAGGAACCTCTTCTTTGGGAATCCTCTTTGGACGAAAATAACGAAAGAGGATCCGAACCACTCCAAAAACTTGTTTGTAATTGAAAAGCATGTTTCAAAGTACTTGTTTCACTCTCTAGACCAAAATGAATCCGAAGACAAAAGGTTTCCCACTTGTCAAAGTTGTGCTCATGATTTTTTTCATCCTAAAGATCCAAATATAGGAACCTCTTCTTTGGGAATCCTGTTTCGACAAAAATATCGTAAGAGGATCCGAAGCAGTCCACTTATTTGTAATTGAAAAGCTTGTTTCAAGGTACTTGTTTCTCTTTTCGAACCATATTGATACCCAAGACCTAAGGTTTCCCACTTGTCAAAGTTTTCCTAATATGAATTATGATACGAAAACCCTTTCGAAATGCTTTAAGAACCCTTAAACTTAACTAAGGACCCAAAAAAGATCACAACCAAAGAACCCACATATGCCATTTGAAACAACCCCAAGGAAAGGCTAAAAACAGATTGCCTTGTGTGATCTAAAAATCATGAAATGGACCCAAACAATTACGTTCCATCATCTCATGACACGAAACACTCCACAAGTTGGTTGATCACTCCCCTCTTGAATGTTTCTGAACATGTAATCTAAAGCAAGATTACAAAGGGTTGAGGCTCAAGGCTCTCCACGTGCATAAAAATGATACATTTCATTCATCATTCAAATCTGATTTACAAAAGCTAAAACAAAGCCTATTTATAGGCATAAAATACATATAAATTTCGTTCATAATGCTCCCATAACAGCCCCATGATATCCCTAGCTTGTAACCCCCGAAATTAAAGCTAAAACATGAGTTACAATCTGCCACTATTACTTTGTAACTTACAATGCATCTAAAACAATTGAAACTTATACATGATGCTTAAAAGTAGCTTTTAAAAGCCATTAATGCTTGTCTTGAAGTGTATTGAAGTTATCTTGAATGAAGCTTTAAGTTGCCTTGAATGAAGCTTGGGTTGTCTTAAATGCATCTAGAGTTGTCATCAATGCTACTACACTTCAAGCTTGAGTTGTCATAAATACGTCTTGAGTGCATTTAATGCAACTTGAGTTGTCATCAATGCATGTACTCTTTAAGCCTGAATTCCTTAAATGCATGGCTACATAATTCATATCATTTCATTATGATTTGGTCCATCCTAAAGATCCGAATGGAGGAACATCTTCTTTGGGAATCCTCTTTGGACAAAAATATCGAAAGAGGATCCGAACCACTCCAAAAACTTGTTTGTAATTGAAAAGCTTGTTTCAAAATACTTGTTTCATTCTTCGGACCGTATTGATACCAAAGACCTAAGGTTTCCCACTTGCCAAATTTTCCTCGTTATTTTGTCCATCCTAAAGATCCAAATGGAAAAACCTCTTCTTTGGGAATCCTTTTTGGACCAAAATATCGAAAGAGGATCCGAACCAATCCAAAAACTTGTTTGTAATTTAAAATCTTGTTTCAAACTACTTGTTTCACTCTTCGGACCATATTGATACCAAAGACCTAAGGTTTCCCACTTGTCAAAGTTGTGCTCATGATTTGGTCCATCCTAAAGATCCTAATGGAAGAACCTCTTTTTTGAGAATCCTCTTTAGACCAAAATATCGAAAGAGGATCCGAACCACTCCAAAAACTTGTTTGTAATTGAAAAGCTTGTTTCAAATACTTGTTCCACTCTTCGGACCATATTGATACCAAAGACCTCAGGTTTCCCACTTGTCAAAGTTGTGCTCATGATTTGGTCCATCCTAAAGATCCAAATGGAGGAACCTCTTCTTTGGGAATCCTCTTTGGACCAAAATAACTAAAGAGGATCCGAACCACTCCAAAAACTTGTTTGTAATTGAAAAGCATGTTTCAAAGTACTTGTTTCACTCTCTAGACCAAAATGAATCCGAAGACAAAAGGTTTCGCAATTGTCAAAGTTGTGCTCATGATTTTTTCCATCCTAAAGATCCAAATGGAGGAACCTCTTCTTTGGGAATCCTGTTTCGACAAAAATATCGTAAGGGGGTCCGAAGCATTCCACTTGTTTGTAATTGAAAAGCTTGTTTTAAGGTACTTGTTTCTCTCTTTGACTACATTGATACCCAAGACCTAAGGTTTCCCACTTGTCAAAGTTTTCCTCATGATTTGGTCCATCCTAAAGATCCGAATGGAGGAACATCTTCTTTGGGAATCCTCTTTGGACCAAAATATCGAAAGAGGATCCGAACCACTCCAAAAACTTGTTTGTAATTGAAAAGCTTGTTTCAAAGTACTTGTTTCACTCTTCGGACCATATTGATACCAAAGACCTAAGGTTTCCCACTTGTCAAAGTTTTCCTCATGATTTGGTCCATCCTAAAGATTCGAATGGAGGAACATCTTCTTTGGGAATCCTCTTTGGACCAAAATATCGAAAGGGGATCCGAAGCACTCCAAAAACTTGTTTGTAATTGAAAAGCTTATTTCAAAGTACTTGTTTCACTCTTCGGACCATATTGATACCAAAGACCTAAGGTATCCCACTTGTCAAAGTTTTCCTCATGATTTGGTCCATCCTAAAGATCCAAATGAGGGAACCTCTTCTTTGGGAATCCTCTTTGGACCTAAATATCGAAATAGGATTCGAAGCATTCCAAAAACTTGTTTGTAATTGAAAAGCTTGTTTCAAAGTACTTGTTTCACTCTTAGGACCATATTGATAACAATGACCTAAGGTTTCCCACTTGTCAAAGTTTTCTCCATGATTTGGTCCATCCTAAAGATTCGAATGGAAGAATCTCTTCTTTGGGAATCCTCTTTGGACCAAAATATCGAAAGAGGTTCCGAACCACTCCAAAAACTTGTTTGTAATTGAAAAGCTTGTTTCAAAGTACTTGTTTCAATCTTCGGACCAAATTGATACGAAAGACCTAAGGTTTTCCACTTGTCAAAGTTTTCCTCGTTATTTGGTCCATCCTAAAGATCCAAATGGGGGAACACCTTCTATGGAATCCTCTTCGGACCAAAATATCGAAAGAGGATCCGAACCTCTCCAAAAACTTGTTTGTAATTGAAAAGCTTATTTCAAAGTAGTTGTTTCACTCTTCGGACCATATTGATACCAAAGACCTAAGGTTTCCCACTTGTCAAAGTTTTCCTCATGATTTGGTCCATCCTAAAGATCCGAATGGAGGAACATCTTCTTTGGGAATCCTCTTTGGACAAGATCCGCAGCACTCCATAAACTTGTTCGTAATTGAAAAGCTTGTTTCAAAGTACTTGTTTCACTCTTCGGAACTTATTGATACCAAAGACCTAAGGTTTCCCACTTGTCAAAGTTTTCCTCGTGACTTGGTCTATCCTAAAGATCCAAATGGAGGAACCTCTTCTTTGGGATTCCTCTTTAGACCAAAATATCGAAAGAGGATTCGAACCACTCCAAAAACTTGTTTGTAATTGAAAAGCTTGTTTTAAAGTACTTTTTTCACTCTTCGGACCATATTGATAACAAAGACCTAAGGTTTCCCACTTGCAAAGTTTTCCTCATGATTTGGTCCATCCAAAAGATCCAAATGGAAGAACCTCTTCTTTGGGAATCCTCTTTGGACCAAAATAACAAAAAGGATCAGAACCACTCCAAAAACATGTTTTTAATTTAAAAGATTGTTTCAAAGTACTTATTTCACTCTTCGGGCCATATTGATACCAAAGACCTAAGGTTTCCCACTTGTCAAAGTTTTCCTCGTTATTTGGTAAATCCTAAAGATCCAAATGGAGGAACCTCTTCTTTTGGAATCCTCTTTGGAACAAAATATCGAAAGAGGATCTAAAGCACTCCAAAAACTTGTTTATAATTGAAAAGCTCGTTCCAAAGTACTTGTTTCACTCTTCAGACCATATTGATACCAAACACCTAAGGTTTCCCACTTGTCAAAGTTTTCCTCGTGATTTTGTCTATGCTAAAATTCCAAATGGAGGAACCTCTTCTTTGGGAATCCTCTTCGGACCAAAATATCGAAAGAGGATCCGAACCACTCCAAAAACTTGTTTGTAATTGAAAGCTTCTTTCAAAGTACTTATTTCACTCTCTAGACCAAATTGAATCCAAAGACCATGGGTTTATCACTTGTCAAAGTTGTGCTCATGATTTGGTCCAACCTATTGATCCAAATGGAGGAACCTCTTCTTTGGGAATCCTCTTTGGACCAAAATAACGAAAGAGGATCCGAACCACTCCAAAAACTTGTTTGTAATTGAAAGCTTATTTCAAAGTACTTGTTTCACTCTCTAGACCAAATTGAATCCGAAGACCAAGGGTTTATCACTTGTCAAAGTTGTGCTCATGATTTGGTCCATCCTATTGATCCAAATGGATGAACCTCTTCTATGGGAATCCTCGTTGGACCAAAATAACGAAAGAGGATCTGAACCACTCCAAAAACTTGTTCGTAATTGAAAAGCTTGTTTCAAAGTACTTGTTTCACTCTTCGGACCATATTGATACCAAAGACCTAAGGTTTCCCACTTGTCAAACTTTTCCTCGTGATTTGGTCTATCCTAAAGATCCAAATGGAGGAACCTCATATTTGGGAATCTTCTTTGGACCCAAATATCGAAAGAGGATCCCCACTTTAAAAACTTGTTTGTAATTGAAAAGCTTGTTTCACTCTTCGGACCATATTGATACCAAAGACCTAAGGATTCCCACTTGTCAAAGTTGTGCTCATGATTTGGTCCGTCCTAAAGATCCAAATGGACGAACCTCTTCTTTAGGAATGTTCTTTGGACCAAAATAACGAAAGACGATCCGAACCACTCCTAAAACTTGTTTGTAATTGAAAGGCTTGTTTCAAAGTACTTGTTTCACTCTTCGGACCATATAGATACCAAAGACCTAAGGTTTCCCACTTGTCAAAGTTCTGCTCTTCATTTCGTCCATCCTAAAGATCCAAACGGAGGAACCTCTTCTTTTGGAATCCCCTTTGGACCAAATATCGAAAGATGATCCGAACCACTCCAAAAACTTGTTTGTAATTGAAAAGCTTGTTTAAAAGTACTTGTTTCACTCTTCGGACCATATTGATACCAAAGACCTAAGGTTTCCCACTTGTCAAAGTTGTGCTCATGATTTGGTCTATCCTAAAGATCCAAATGGAGGAACCTCTTCTTTGGGAATCCTCTTTGGACCGAAATAACGAAAGAGGATCCGAACCACTCAAAAAACTTGTTTGTAATTGAAAAGCATGTTTCAAAGTAGTTGTTTCACTCTTCGAACCATATTGATACAAAACACCTAAGGTTTCCCACTTGTCAAACTTTTCCTCGTGATTTGGTCTATCCTAAAGATCCGAACGGAGGAACATTTTCTTTGGGCATCCTCTTTGGACCAAAATATCGAAAGAGGATTCGAACCACTCCAAAAACTTGTTTGTAATTGAAAAGCTTGTTTCAAAGTACTTGTTTCACCCTTCGGACCATATTGATACCAAAGACCTAAGGATTCCCACTTGTCAAAGTTGTGCTCATGATTTGGTCCGTCCTAAAGATCCAAATGGAAGAACCTCTTCTTTGGGAATGTTCTTTGGACCAAAATAACGAAAGACGATCCGAACCACTCCAAAAACATGTTTGTAATTGAAAAGCTTGTTTCAAAGTTCTTGTTTCACACTTTAGACCATATTGATACCAAACACCTAAGGTTTCCCACTTGTCAAAGTTGTGCTCTTGAGTTGGACCATCCTAAAGATCCAAACAGAGGAACCTCTTGTTTGGGAATCCTCTTTGGACCAAAATATCGAAAGAGGTTCCGAACCACTCCAAAAACTTGTTTTTAATTGAAAAGCTTGTTTAAAAGTACTTGTTTCACTCTTCGGACCATATTGATACCAAAGACTTAAGGTTTCCCACTTGTCAAAAGTTGTGCTCATGATTTGGTACATCCTAAAGATCCAAATGGAGGAACCTCTTCTTTGGGAATCTTCTTTGGACCAAAATATCGAAAGCGGATCTGAACCACTCCAAAAACTTGTTTGTAATTGAAAAGCTTGTTTCAAAGTACTTGTTTCACACTTTGGACCATATTGATACCAAAGACCTAAGGTTTCCCACTTGTCAAACTTTTCCTCGTGATTTGGTCTATCCTAAAGATCCAAATGGAGGAACCTCATATTTGGGAATCTTCTTTGGACCCAAATATCGAAAGAGGATCCGAACCACTCCAAAAACTTGTTTGTAATTGAAAAGCTTGTTTCAAAGTACTTGTTTCACGCTTCGGACCATATTGATACCAAAGACCTAAGGATTCCCACTTGTCAAAGTTGTGCTCATGATTTGGTCCGTCCTAAAGATCCAAATGGACGAACCTCTTCTTTAGGAATGTTCTTTGGACTAAAATAACAAAAGACGATCCGAACCACTCCTAAAACTTGTTTGTAATTGAAAGGCTTGTTTCAAAGTACTTGTTTCACTCTTCGGACCATATAGATACCAAAGACCTAAGGTTTCCCACTTGTCAAAGTTGTGCTCTTGATTTGGTCCATCCTAAAGATCCAAATGGAGGAACCTCTTGTTTGGGAATCCCCTTTGGACCAAAATATCGAAAGAGGATCCGAACTACTCCAAAAACTTGTTTGTAATTAAAAAGCTTGTTTAAAAGTACTTGTTTCACTCTTCGGACCATATAGATACCAAAGACCTAAGGTTTTCCACTTGTCAAAGTTGTGCTCTTGATTTACCCCATCCTAAAGATCCAAACGGAGGAACCTCTTCTTTGGGAATCCCTTTTGGACCAAAATATCAAAAGAGGATCCGAACCACTCCAAAAACTTGTTTGTAATTGAAAAGCTTGTTTCAAAGTACTTGTTTCACTCTTGGACCATATAGATACCAATGACCTAAGGTTTCCCACTTGTCAAAGTTGTGCTCTTGATTTGGTGCATCCTAAAGATCCAAACGGAGGAACCTCTTCTTTGGGAATCCTCTTTGGACCAAAATATCGAAAGAGGATCCGAAGCACTCCAAAAACTTGTTTGTAATTGAAAAGCTTGTTTAAAAGTACTTGTTTCACTCTTCGGACCATATTGATACCAAAGACCTAAGGTTTCCCACTTGTCAAAGTTGTGCTCATGATTTGGTCCATCCTAAAGATCCAAATGGAGGAACCTCTTCTTTGGGAATCCTCTTTGGACCGAAATAACGAAAGAGGATCCGAACCACTCAAAAAACTTGTTTGTTATTGAAAAGCATGTTTCAAAGTAGTTGTTTCACTCTTCGGACCATATTGATAGAAAAGACCTAAGGTTTCCCACTTGTCAAACTTTTCCTCGTGATTTGGTCTATCCTAAAGATCCGAACGGAGGAACATTTTCTCTGGGAATCCACTTTGGACCAAAATATCGAAAGAGGATCCGAACCACTCCAAAAACTTGTTTGTAATTGAAAAGCTTGTTTCAAAGTACTTGTTTCACGCTTCGGACCATATTGATACAAAAGACCTAAGGTTTCCCACTTGTCAAACTTTTCCTCGTGATTTGGTCTATCCTAAAGATCCGAACGGAGGAACATTTTCTTTGGGAATCCTCTTTGGACCAAAATATCGAAAGAGGATCCGAAGCACTCCAAAAACTTGTTTGTAATTGAAAAGCTTGTTTCAAAGTACTTGTTTCACGCTTCGGACCATATTGATACCAAAGACCTAAGGATTCCCACTTGTCAAAGTTGTGCTCATGATTTGGTCCATCCTAGAGATCCGAATGGACGAACCTCTTCTTTGGGAATGTTCTTTGGACCAAAATAACGAAAGAGGATCCGAACCACTCCAAAAACTTGTTTGTAATTGAAAAGCTTGTTTCAAAGTTCTTGTTTCACACTTTAGACCATATTTATACCAAACACCTAAGGTTTCCCACTTGTGAAAGTTTTCCTTATGATTTGGTCCATCCTAAAGATCCGAATGGACGAACCTCTTCTTTGGACCAAAATGACGAAAGAGGATCTGAACCACTCCAAAAACTTATTTGTAATTGAAAAGATTGTTTCAAAGTACTTGTTTTACTCTTCGGACCATATAGATACCAAAGACCTAAGGCTTCCCACTCGTCAAAGTTCTGCTCTTGATTTGGACCATCCTAAAGATCCAAACGGAGGAACCTCTTTTTTGGGAATCCTCTTTGGACCAAAATATCGAAAGAGGATCCGAACCACTCCAAAAACTTGTTTGGAATTGAAAAGCTTGTTTCAAAGTACTTGTTTCACTCTTCGGACCATATAGATACTAAAGACCTAAGGTTTCCCACTTGTCAAAGTTATGCTCTTGATTTGGTCCATCCTAAAGATCCAAACGGAGGAACCTCTTCTTTGGGAATCCCCTTTGGACCAAAATATCGAAAGAGGATCCGAACCACTACAAAAACTTGTTTGTAATTGAAAAGCTTGTTTAAAAGTACATCTTTCACTATTCGAACCATATTGATACCAAAGACCTAAGGTTTCCCACTTGTCAAAGTTGTGCTCATGATTTGGTCCATCCTAAAGATCCATATGGAGGAACCTCTTCTTTGGGAATCCTCTTTGGACCGAAATAACGAAAGAGGATCCGAACCACTCCAAAAACTTGTTTGTAATTGAAAAGCATGTTTCAAAGTAGTTGTTTCACTCTTCGGACCATATTTATACAAAAGACCTAAGGTTTCCCACTTGTCAAACTTTTCCTCGTGATTTGGTCTATCCTAAAGATCCAAATAGAGGAACCTATTCTTCGGGAATCTTCTTTGGACCAAAATATCGAAAGCGGATCCGAACCTCTCCAAAAACTTGTTTGTAATTGAAAAGCTTGTTTCAAAGTACCTGTTTCACACGTCGGACCATATTGATACCAAAGACCTAAGGTTTCCCGCTTGTCAGAGTTTTCCTTATGATTTGGTCCATCCTAAAGATTCGAACGGAGGAACATTTTCTTTGGGAATCCTCTTTGAACCAAAATATCGAAAGAGGATCCGAACCACTCCAAAAACTTGTTTGTAATTGAAAAGCTTGTTTCAAAGTACTTGTTTCACGCTTCGGACCATATTGTTACCAAAGACCTAACGATTCCCAATTGTCAAAGTTGTGCTCATGATTTGGTCCGTCCTAAAGATCCAATTGGATGAACCTCTTCTTTGGGAATGTTCTTTGGACCAAAATAACGAAAGAGGATCCGAACCACTCCAAAAACTTGTTTATAATTGAAAAGCTTGTTTCAAAGTACTTGTTTCACTGTTTGGACCATATTTATACCAAAGACCTAAATTTTTCCACTTGTCAAAGTTTTCCTCGTTATTTGGACCATCCTAAAGATCCAAATGAAGGAACCTCTTCTTGGAATCCTCTTTTGACCAAAATATCGAAAGAGGATCCGAACCGCTCCAAAAACTTGTTTGTAATTGAAAAGCATGTTTCAAAGTACTTGTTTCATTCTCTTGACCAAAATGTATCCGAAGACATAAGGTTTCCCACTTGTCAACGTTCTGCTCATGATTTTTTCCATCCAAAGATCCCTATGAAGGAACCTCTTCTTTAGGAATCTTGATTCGAACAAAATATAGAAAGAGGATCCGAAGCACTCCAAAAACTTGTTTGTAATTGAAAAGCTTGTTTCAAAGTACTTGTTTTAAGACCACTCCAAAAACTTGTTTGGAATGTAATGTTTGTCCGTTTCAAGATTTTTAGATCAACATAAGGTAATCTGTTTTCTAGCCTTTTCGTATCAAGGCTCTGATACCAAATGATACGAAAACCCTATGGAATTTCTCTCAAAACCCTTAAACTTAACTAAGGACCCCAAAAGATCAAACCATAAAACCCACATATGCCATTCAAAGCAACCCAAGGAAAGGCTAGAAAACAGATTACCTTATAAAGATCCAAACAGAGGAACCTGTTCTTTGGGAATCCTCTTTGGACCAAAATATCGAAAGAGGATCCGAACCACTCCAAAAACTTGTTTGTAATTGAAAAGTTTGTTTCAAAGTACTTGTTTCACTCTTCGACCATATTGATACAAAAGAATTAAGGTTTCCCATTTGTCAAAGTTTTCCTCGTGATTTGGTCTATCCTAAATATCCAAATGGAGGAACCTCTTCTTTGGGAATCCTGTTCGGAACAAAATATCGAAGAGGATTCGAACCACTCAAAAAACTTATTTGTAATTGAAAAGCTTGTTTCAAAGTACTTGTTTCAATCTTTGAACCATATTGATAACAAAGACCTGAGGTTTCCCACTTGTCAAAGTTGTTCTCATGATTTCGTCCATCCTAAAGATCCAAAGGGAGGAACCTCTTCTTTGGGAATCCTCTTTGGACCAAAATATCGAAAGAGGCACCGAACCGCTCCAAAAACTTGTTTGTAATTGAAAAGCTTGTTTCAAAGTACTTGTTTCACTCTTCAGACCCTATTGATAACAAAGACCTGAGGTTTCCCACTTGTCAAAGTTCTGCTCATTATTTGGTCTATCCTAAAGATCCTAATGGAGGAACCTCTTCTTAGGTAATCCTGTTCGGACCAAAATATCGAAAGAGGATCCCAACCTCTCCAAAAACTTGTTTGTAATTGAAAAGCTTGTTACAAAGTACTTGTTTCTCTCTTCGGACCATATTGATACCAAAGACCTAAGGTTTCCCACTTTCAAAAGCTTTCCTCATGATTTGGTCCATCCTAAAGATCCGAATGGAGGAACATCTTCTTTGGGAATCCTCTTTGGACAAAAATATCGAAAGAGGATCCGAACCACTCCAAAAGCTTGTTTGTAATTGAAAAGCTTGTTTCAAAGTACTTGTTTCACTCTTCGGACCATATTGATACAAAAGACTTAAGGTTTCCCATTTGTCAAAGTTTTCCTCGTGATTTGGTCTATCCTAAAGATCCAAATGGAGGAACCTCTTCTTTGGGAATCCTGTTTAAAACAACATATCGAAAGAGAATTCGAATCACTCCAAAAACTTGTTTGTAATTGAAAAGCTTGTTACAAAGTACTTGTTTCTCTCTTCGGACCATATTGATACCAAAGACCTAAGGTTTCCCACTTGTCAAAAGTTTTCCTCATGATTTGGTCCATCCTAAAGATCCGAATGGAGGAACATCTTCTTTGGGAATCCTCTTTGGACCAAAATATCGAAAGAGGATCCGAACCACTCCAAAAACTTGTTTGTAATTGAAAAGCTTGTTTCAAAGTATTTGTTTCACTCTTCGGACCATATTGATAACAAAGACCTGAGGTTTCCAAGTTGTCAAAGTGGTGCTCATGATTTGGTCCATCCTAAAGATCCAAATGGAGGAACCTCTTCTTTGGAAATCCTTTTTGGACCAAAATATCGAAAGAGGCACCGAACCACTTCATAAACTTGGTTGTATTTGAAAAGCTTGTTTCAAAGTACTTGTTTCACTCTTCGGATCATATTGATACCAAAGACCTAAGGTTTTCCACTTGTCAAAAGTTTTCCTCATGATTTGGTCCATCCTAAAGATCCGAATGGAGGAACATCTTCTTTGGGAATCCTCTTTGGACCAAAATATCGAAAGAGGCACCGAAGCACTCCAAAAATTTGTTTGTAATTGAAAAGCTTGTTTCAAAGTACTTGTTTCACTCTTCGGACCATATTGATACCAAAGACCTAAGGTTTCCCACTTGTCAGAAGTTTTCCTCATGATTTGGTCCATTCTAAAGATCCGAATGGAGGAACATCTTCTTTGGGAATCCTCTTTGGACCAAAATATCGAAAGAGGATCCGAACCACTCCAAAAACTTGTTTGTAATTGAAAAGCTTGTTTCAAAGTATTTGTTTCACTCTTCGGACCATATTGATAACAAAGACCTGAGGTTTCCCAGTTGTCAAAGTTGTGCTAATGATTTGGTCCATATTAAAGAACCAAATAGAGGAACCTGTTCTTTGGGAATCCTCTTTGAACAAAAATATCGAAAGAGGATCCGAACCACTCCAAAAACTTATTCGTAATTGAAAAGCTTGTTTCAAAGTACTTGTTTCACTCTTCGGACCATATTGACAACAAAGACCTGAGGTTTCCCACTTGTCAAAGTTGTGCTCATTATTTGGTCCATCCTAAAGATCCCAATGGAGGAACCTCTTCTTAGGGAATCCTCTTTGGGCCAAAATATCGAAAGAGGATCCGAACCACTCCAAAAACTTGTTTGTAATTGAAAAGCTTGTTTGAAAGTACTTGTTTCACTCTTCGGACCATATTGATACCAAAGACTTAAGGTTTCCCACTTGTCAAAAGTTTTCCTCATTATTTGGTCCATCCTAAAGATCCGAATGGAGGAACATCTTCTTTAGGAATCCTCTTTGGACCAAAATATCGAAAGAGGATCCGAACCACTCCAAAAACTTATTTGTAATTGAAAAGCTTGTTTCCAAGTACTTGTTTCACTCTGCCGACCATATTGATACCGAAGACCTCAGGTTTCCCACCAGTCAAAGTTTTCCTCGTGATTTGGTCCATCCTAAATATCCAAATGGAGGAACCTCTTCTTTGGGAATCCGTTTTGGAACAAAATATTGAAAGAGGCACCGAACCACTCCAAAAACTTGTTTGTAATTAAAAAGCTTTTTTCAAAGTACTTGTTTCACTCTTCGGACCATGTTGATACCAAAGACCTAAGGTTTCCCACTTGTAAAAAGTTTTCCTCATGATTTGGTCCATCCAAAAGATCCGAATGAAAGAACCTCTTCTTTGGAAATCCTTTTTGGACCAAAATATCGAAAGAGGCACCGAACCACTACAAAAACTTGGTTGTAATTGAAAAGCTTGTTTCAAAGTACTTGTTTCACTCTTCGGACCATATTGATACCAAAGACCTAACGTTTTCCACTTGTCAAAAGTTTTCCTCATGATTTGGTCCATCCTAAAGATCCGAATGGAGGAACATCTTCTTTGGGAATCCTCTTTGGACCAAAATATCAAAAGAGGCACCGAACCACTCCAAAAACTTGTTTGTAATTGAATAGCTTGTTTCAAAGTACTTGTTTCACTCTTCGGACCATATTGATACCAAAGACCTAAGGTTTCCCACTTGTCAAAAGTTTTCCTTATGATTTGGTCCATTTTAAAGATCCGAATGGAGGAACATCTTCTTTCGGAATCCTCTTTGGACCAAAATATCGAAAGAGGATCCGAACCACTCCAAAAACTTGTTTGTAATTGAAAAGCTTGTTTCAAAGTATTTGTTTCACTCTTAGGACCATATTGATAACAAAGACCTGAGGTTTCCCAGTTGTCAAAGTTGTGCTCATGATTTGGTCCATTCCAAAGTTCCAAATGGAGAAACCTCTTCTTTGGGAATCCTCTTTGAACCAAAATATCGAAAGAGGCACCGAACCACTCCAAAAACTTGTTTGTAATTGAAAAGCTTGTTTCAAAGTACTTGTTTCACTCTTCGGACCATATTGATAACAAATACCTAAGGTTTCCCTGTTGTCAAAGTTGTGCTCATGATTTGGTCCATTCTAAAGATCCAAATGGAGGAACCTCTTCTTTGGGAATCTTCTTTGGACCAAAATATCGAAAGAGGCACCGAACCACTACAAAAACTTGTTTGTAATTGAAAAGCTTGTTTCAAAGCACTTGTTTCACTCTTCAGACCATATTGACAACAAAGTCCTGAGGTTTCCCACTTGTCAAAGTTGTGCTCATTATTTGGTCCATCCTAAAGATCCAAATGGAGGAACCTCTTCTTAGGGAATCCTCTTTGGACCAAAATATCGAAAGAGGATCCGAACCACTCCAAAAACTTGTTCGTAACTGGAAAGCTTGTTTCAAAGTACTTGTTTCACTCTTCGGACCACATTGATACCAAAGACTTATGGTTTCCCACTTGTCAAAAGTTTTCCTCAATATTTGGTCCATCCTAAAGATCCGAATGGAGGAACATCTTCTTTGGGATACCTCTTTGGATAAAAATATCAAAAGAGGATCCGAACCACTCCAAAAACTTATTTGTAATTGAAAAGCTTGTTTCCAAGTACTTGTTTCACTCTTCGAACCATATTGATACCGAAGACCTAAGGTTTCCCACTAGTCAAAGTTTTCCTCGTGATTTGGTCCATCCTAAATATCCAAATGGAGGAACCTCTTCTTTGGGAATCCTCTTCGGACCAAAATATCGAAAGAGGCACCGAACCACTCCAAAAACTTGTTTATAATTGAAAAGCTTGTTTCAAAGTACTCGTTTCACTCTTCGGACCATATTGATACCAAAGACCTAAGGTTTCCCACTTGTCAAAAGTTTTCCTCATAATTTGGTCCAATGTAAAGATCCGAATGGAGGAACATCTTCTTTGGGAATCCTCTTTGGACCAAAATATCGAAAGAGGATCCGAACCACTCCAAAAACTTGTTTGTAATTTGAAAAGCTTGGTTCAAAGTACTTGTTTCACTCTTCCGACCATATGGATACAAAAGACTTAAGGTTTCCCATTTGTCAAAGTTTTCCTCGTGATTTGCCCTATCCTAAAGATCCAAATGGAGAAACCTCTTCTTTGGGAATCCTGTTTGGAACAAAATATCGAAAGAGGATTCGAACCACTCCAAAAACTTGTTTGTAATTGAAAAGCTTGTTTCAAAGTACTTGTTTCACTCTTCGGAACATATTGATAACAAAGACCTGAGGTTTCCTAGTTGTTAAAGTTGTGCTCATGATTTGGTCCATCCTAAAGATCCAAATGGAGGAACCTCTTCTTTGGGAATCCTCTTTGGACCAAAATATCGAAAGAGGCACCGAACCACTACAAAAACTAGTTTGTAATTGAAAAGCTTGTTTCAAAGTATTTGTTTCACTCTTCGAACCTTATTGATAACAAAGACCTGAGGTTTCTCAGTTGTCAAAGTTGTGCTCATGATTTGGTCCATCCTAAAGATCCAAATAGAGGAACCTCTTCTTTGGGAATCCTCTTTGGACCAAAATATCGAAAGAGGCATTGAACCACTTCAAAAACTTGTTTCAAAGTAGTTGTTCCACTCTTCAGACATTATTGATAAGAAAGACCTGAGGTTTCCCACTTGTCAAAGTTGTGCTCATTATTTGGTCCATCCTAAAGATCCAAATGGAGGAACATCTTCTAAGGGAATCCTCATTGGACCAAAATATCGAAAGAGGATCCGAAACACTCCAAAAACTTGTTTGTAATTGAAAAGCTTGTTTCAAAGTACTTGTTTCACTCTTCGGACCATATTGATAACAAAGACCAGAGGTTTCCCAGTTGTCAAAGTGGTGCTCATGATTTGGTCCATCCTAAAAATCCAAATGGAGGAACCTCTTCTTTGGAAATCCTTTTTGGACCAAAATATCGAAAGAGGCACCGAACCACTACAAAAACTTCGTTGTAATTGAAAAGCTTGTTTCAAAGTACTTGTTTCACACTTCGGACCATATTGATACCAAAGACCTCAGGTTTTCCACTTGTCAAAAGTTTTCCTCATGATTTGGTCCATCCTAAAGATCCGAATGGAGGAACATCTTCGTTGGGAATCCTCTTTGGACCAAAATATCGAAAGAGGCACCGAACCACTCCAAAAACTTGTTTGTAATTAAAAAGCTTGTATCAAAGTACTTGTTTCACTCTTCGGACCATATTGATACCAAAGACCTAAGGTTTTCCACTTGTCAAAATTTTTCCTCATGATTTGGTTCATCCTAAAGATCTGAATGGAGGAACATCTTCTTTGGGAATCCTCTTTGGACCAAAATATCGAAAGAGGATCCGAACCACTCCAAAAACTTGTTTGTAATTTAAAAGCTTGTTTCAAAGTATTTGTTTCACTCTTTGGACCATATTGATAACAAAGACTTGAGGTTTCCCAGTTGTCAAAGTTGTGCTCATGATTTGGTCCATCCTAAAGTTCCAAATGGAGGAACCTCTTCTTTGGGAATCTTCTTTGGACCAAAATATCGAAAGAGGCACCGAACCACTCCAAAAACTTGTTTGTAATTGAAAAGCTTGTTTCAAAGTACTTGTTTCACTCTTCGGACCATATTGATACCAAAGACCTAAGGTTTTCCACTTGTCAAAAGTTTTCCTCATGATTTGGTCCATCCTAAAGATCTGAATGGAGGAACATCTTCTTTGGGAATCCTCTTTGGACCAAAATATCGAAAGAGGATCCGAACCACTCCAAAAACTGGTTTGTAATTGAAAAGCTTGGTTCAAAGTACTTGTTTCACTCTTCGGACCATATGGATACAAAAGACTTAAGGTTTCCCATTTGTCAAAGTTTTCCTCGTGATTTGCTCTATCCTAAAGATCCAAATGGAGGAACCTCTTCTTTGGGAATCCTGTTTGGAACAAAATATCGAAAGAGGATTCGAACCATTCCAAAAACTTGTTTGTAATTGAAAAGCTTGTTTCAAAGTACTTGTTTCACTCTTCGGACCATATTGATAACAACCTGAGCTTTCCTAGTTGTCAAAGTTGTGCTAATGATTTGGTCCATTCTAAAGATCCAAATGGAGGAACCTTTTCTTTGGGAATCCTCTTTGGACCAAAATATCGAAAGAAGCACCGAACCACTCCAAAAACTTGTTTGTAATTGAAAAGCTTGTGTCAAAGTACTTGTTTCACTCTTCGGACCATATTGATAACAAAGACCTGAGGTTTCCCAGTTGTCAAAGTGGTGCTCATGCTTTGGTCCATCCTAAAGATCCAAATGGAGAAACCTCTTCTTTGGGAATCCTCTTTTGACCAAAATATCGAAAGAGGCACCGAACCCCTACAAAAACTTGTTTGTAATTGAAAAGCTTGTTTCAAAGTATTTGTTTCACTCTTCGGACCATATTGATAACAAAGACCTGAGGTTTCCCAGTTGTCAAAGTTGTGCTCATGATTTGGTCCATATTAAAGATCCAAATAGAGGAACCTCTTCTTTGGGAATCCACTTTGGATCAAAATATCGAAAGAGGCACCGAACCACTCCAAAAACTTGTTTGTAATTGAAAAGCTTGTTTCAAAGTACTTGTTTCACTCTTCGGACTATATTGACAACAAAGACCTGAGGTTTCCAACTTGTCAAAGTTGTGCTCATTATTTGGACCATCCTAAAGATCCAAATGGAGGAACCTCTTCTTAGGGAATCTTGTTTGGACCAAAATATCGAAAGAGGATCCGAACCACTCCAAAAACTTGTTTGTAATTGAAAAGCTTGTTTTAAAGTACTTGTTTCACTCTTCGGACCATATTGATACCAAAGACTTAAGGTTTCCCACTTGTCAAAAGTTTTCCTCATGATTTGGTCCATCCTAAAGATCCGAATGGAGGAACATCTTCTTTGGGAATCCTCTTTGGACCAAAATATCGAAAGAGGCATCGAACCACTCCAAAAACTTGTTTGTAATTAAAAAGCTTGTATCAAAGTACTTGTTTCACTCTTCGGACCATGTTGATACCAAAGACCTAAGGTTTTCCACTTGTCAAAAGTTTTCCTCATGATTTGGTCCATCCTAAAGATCTGAATGGAGGAACAACTTCTTTGGGAATCCTCTTTGGACCAAAATATAGAAAGAGGATCCGAACCACTCCAAAAACTTGTTTGTAATTGAAAAGCTTGTTTCAAAGTATTTGTTTCACTCTTTGGACCATATTGATAACAAAGACTTGAGGTTTCCCAGTTGTCAAAATTGTGCTCATGATTTGGTCCATCCTAAAGTTCCAAATGGAGGAACCTCTTCTTTGGACCAAAATATCGAAAGAGGCACCGAACCACTCCAAAAACTTGTTTGTAATTGAAAAGCTTGTTTCAAAGTACTTGTTTCACTCTTCGGACCATATTGATACCAAAGACCTAAGGTTTCCCACTTGTCAAAAGTTTTCCTCATGATTTGGTCCATCCTAAAGATCTGAATGGAGGAACATCTTCTTTGGGAATCCTCTTTGGACCAAAATATAGAAAGAGGATCCGAACCACTCCAAAAACTTGTTTGTAATTGAAAAGCTTGTTTCAAAGTATTTGTTTCACTCTTTGGACCATATTGATAACAAAGACTTGAGGTTTCCCAGTTGTCAAAGTTGTACTCATGATTTGGTCCATCCTAAAGTTCCAAATGGAGGAACCTCTTCTTTGGGAATCCACTTTGGACCAAAATATCGAAAGAGGCACCGAACCACTTCAAAAACTTGTTTGTAATTGAAAAGCTTGTTTCAAAGTACTTGTTTCACTCTTCGGACCATATTGATACCAAAGACCTAAGGTTTCCCACTTGTCAAAAGTTTTTCTCATGATTTGGTCCATTATAAAGATCCGAATGGAGGAACATCTTCTTTGGGAATCCTCTCTGGACCAAAATATCGAAAGAGGATCCAAACCACTCTAAAAACTGGTTTGTAATTGAAAAGCTTGGTTCAAAGTACTTGTTTCACTCTTCGGACCATATGGATACAAAAGACTTAAGGTTTCCCATTTGTCAAAGTTTTCCTCGTGATTTGCTCTACCCTAAAGATCCAAATGGAGGAACCTCTTCTTCGGGAATCCTGTTTGGAACAAAATATCGAAAGAGGATTCAACCACTCCAAAAACTTGTTTGTAATTGAAAACTTGTTTCAAAGTACTTGTTTCACTCTTCGGACCATATTGATAACAAAGACCTGAGCTTTCCTAGTTGTCAAAGTTGTGCTAATGATTTGGTCCATTCTAAAGATCCAAATGGAGGAACCTCTTCTTTGGGAATCCTCTTTGGACCAAAATATCGAAAGAGGCACCGAATCACTCCAAAAACTTGTTTGTAATTGAAAAGCTTGTTTCCAACTACTTGTTTCACTCTTCGGACCATATTGATAACAAAGACCTGAGCTTTCCCAGTTGTCAAAGTGGTGCTCATGATTTGGTCCATCCTAAAGATCCAAATGGAGAAACCTCTTCTTTGGGAATCCTCTTTTGACCAAAATATCGAAAGAGGCACCGAACCACTACAAAAACTTGTTTGTAATTGAAAAGCTTGTATTAAAGTATTTGTTTCACTCTTCGGACCATATTGATAACAAAGACCTGAGGTTTCCCAGTTGTCAAAGTTGTGCTCATGATTTGGTCCATATTAAATATCTAAATAGAGGAACCTCTTCTTTGGGAATTCTCTTTGGACCAAAATATCGAAAGAGGCACCGAACCACTCCAAAAACTTGTTTGTAATTGAAAAGCTTGTTTCAAAGTACTTGTTTCACTCTTCAGACCATATTGACAACAAAGTCCTGAGGTTTCCCACTTGTCAAAGTTGTGCTCATTATTTGGTCCATCCTAAAGATCCAAATGGAGGAACCTCTTCTTAGGGAATCTTGTTTGGACCAAAATATCGAAAGAGGATCCGAACCACTCCAAAAGCTTGTTCGTAATTGAAAAACTTGTTTCACTCTTCGGACCATATTGATACCAAAGACTTAAGGTTTCCCACTTGTCAAAAGTTTTCCTCATTATTTGGTCCGTCCTAAAGATCCTAATGGAGGAACACCTTCTTTGGGAATCCTCTTCGGACCAAAATATCGAAAGAGGATCCGAACCACTCCAAAAACTTATTTGTAATTGAAAAGCTTATTTCCAAGTACTTGTTTCACTCTTCGGACCAAATTGATAACGAAGACCTAAGGTTTCCCACTAGTCAAAGTTTTCCTCGTGATTTGGTCCATTTTAAATATCCAAATGGAGGAACCTCTTCTTTGGGAATCCTCTTTGGACCAAAATATCGAAAGAGGCACCGAACCACTACAAAAACTAGTTTGTAATTGAAAAGCTTGTTTCAAAGTATTTGTTTCACTCTTCGAACCTTATTGATAACAAAGACCTGAGGTTTCTCAGTTGTCAAAGTTGTGCTCATGATTTGGTCCATCCTAAAGATCCAAATAGAGGAACCTCTTCTTTGGGAATCCTCTTTGGACCAAAATATCGAAAGAGGCACTGAACCACTTCAAAAACTTGTTTCAAAGTAGTTGTTCCACTCTTCGGACATTATTGATAAGAAAGACCTGAGGTTTCCCACTTGTCAAAGTTGTGCTCATTATTTGGTCCATCCTAAAGATCCAAATGGAGGAACATCTTCTAAGGGAATCCTCATTGGACCAAAATATCGAAAGAGGATCCGAAACACTCCAAAAACTTGTTTGTAATTGAAAAGCTTGTTTCAAAGTACTTGTTTCACTCTTCGGACCATATTGATAACAAAGACCAGAGGTTTCCCAGTTGTCAAAGTGGTGCTCATGATTTGGTCCATCCTAAAAATCCAAATGGAGGAACCTCTTCTTTGGAAATCCTTTTGGACCAAAATATCGAAAGAGGCACCGAACCACTACAAAAACTTCGTTGTAATTGAAAAGCTTGTTTCAAAGTACTTGTTTCACACTTCGGACCATATTGATACCAAAGACCTCAGGTTTTCCACTTGTCAAAAGTTTTCCTCATGATTTGGTCCATCCTAAAGATCCGAATGGAGGAACATCTTCGTTGGGAATCCTCTTTGGACCAAAATATCGAAAGAGGCACCGAACCACTCCAAAAACTTGTTTGTAATTAAAAAGCTTGTATCAAAGTACTTGTTTCACTCTTCGGACCATATTGATACCAAAGACCTAAGGTTTTCCACTTGTCGAAATTTTTCCTCATGATTTGGTTCATCCTAAAGATCTGAATGGAGGAACATCTTCTTTGGGAATCCTCTTTGGACCAAAATATCGAAAGAGGATCCGAACCACTCCAAAAACTTGTTTGTAATTTAAAAGCTTGTTTCAAAGTATTTGTTTCACTCTTTGGACCATATTGATAACAAAGACTTGAGGTTTCCCAGTTGTCAAAGTTGTGCTCATGATTTGGTCCATCCTAAAGTTCCAAATGGAGGAACCTCTTCTTTGGGAATCTTCTTTGGACCAAAATATCGAAAGAGGCACCGAACCACTCCAAAAACTTGTTTGTAATTGAAAAGCTTGTTTCAAAGTACTTGTTTCACTCTTCGGACCATATTGATACCAAAGACCTAAGGTTTTCCACTTGTCAAAAGTTTTCCTCATGATTTGGTCCATCCTAAAGATCTGAATGGAGGAACATCTTCTTTGGGAATCCTCTTTGGACCAAAATATCGAAAGAGGATCCGAACCACTCCAAAAACTGGTTTGTAATTGAAAAGCTTGGTTCAAAGTACTTGTTTCACTCTTCGGACCATATGGATACAAAAGACTTAAGGTTTCCCATTTGTCAAAGTTTTCCTCGTGATTTGCTCTATCCTAAAGATCCAAATGGAGGAACCTCTTCTTTGGGAATCCTGTTTGGAACAAAATATCGAAAGAGGATTCGAACCATTCCAAAAACTTGTTTGTAATTGAAAAGCTTGTTTCAAAGTACTTGTTTCACTCTTCGGACCATATTGATAACAACCTGAGCTTTCCTAGTTGTCAAAGTTGTGCTAATGATTTGGTCCATTCTAAAGATCCAAATGGAGGAACCTTTTCTTTGGGAATCCTCTTTGGACCAAAATATCGAAAGAAGCACCGAACCACTCCAAAAACTTGTTTGTAATTGAAAAGCTTGTGTCAAAGTACTTGTTTCACTCTTCGGACCATATTGATAACAAAGACCTGAGGTTTCCCAGTTGTCAAAGTGGTGCTCATGCTTTGGTCCATCCTAAAGATCCAAATGGAGAAACCTCTTCTTTGGGAATCCTCTTTTGACCAAAATATCGAAAGAGGCACCGAACCCCTACAAAAACTTGTTTGTAATTGAAAAGCTTGTTTCAAAGTATTTGTTTCACTCTTCGGACCATATTGATAACAAAGACCTGAGGTTTCCCAGTTGTCAAAGTTGTGCTCATGATTTGGTCCATATTAAAGATCCAAATAGAGGAACCTCTTCTTTGGGAATCCACTTTGGATCAAAATATCGAAAGAGGCACCGAACCACTCCAAAAACTTGTTTGTAATTGAAAAGCTTGTTTCAAAGTACTTGTTTCACTCTTCGGACCATATTGACAACAAAGACCTGAGGTTTCCAACTTGTCAAAGTTGTGCTCATTATTTGGACCATCCTAAAGATCCAAATGGAGGAACCTCTTCTTAGGGAATCTTGTTTGGACCAAAATATCGAAAGAGGATCCGAACCACTCCAAAAACTTGTTTGTAATTGAAAAGCTTGTTTTAAAGTACTTGTTTCACTCTTCGGACCATATTGATACCAAAGACTTAAGGTTTCCCACTTGTCAAAAGTTTTCCTCATGATTTGGTCCATCCTAAAGATCCGAATGGAGGAACATCTTCTTTGGGAATCCTCTTTGGACCAAAATATCGAAAGAGGCATCGAACCACTCCAAAAACTTGTTTGTAATTAAAAAGCTTGTATCAAAGTACTTGTTTCACTCTTCGGACCATGTTGATACCAAAGACCTAAGGTTTTCCACTTGTCAAAAGTTTTCCTCATGATTTGGTCCATCCTAAAGATCTGAATGGAGGAACAACTTCTTTGGGAATCCTCTTTGGACCAAAATATAGAAAGAGGATCCGAACCACTCCAAAAACTTGTTTGTAATTGAAAAGCTTGTTTCAAAGTATTTGTTTCACTCTTTGGACCATATTGATAACAAAGACTTGAGGTTTCCCAGTTGTCAAAATTGTGCTCATGATTTGGTCCATCCTAAAGTTCCAAATGGAGGAACCTCTTCTTTGGACCAAAATATCGAAAGAGGCACCGAACCACTCCAAAAACTTGTTTGTAATTGAAAAGCTTGTTTCAAAGTACTTGTTTCACTCTTCGGACCATATTGATACCAAAGACCTAAGGTTTCCCACTTGTCAAAAGTTTTCCTCATGATTTGGTCCATCCTAAAGATCTGAATGGAGGAACATCTTCTTTGGGAATCCTCTTTGGACCAAAATATAGAAAGAGGATCCGAACCACTCCAAAAACTTGTTTGTAATTGAAAAGCTTGTTTCAAAGTATTTGTTTCACTCTTTGGACCATATTGATAACAAAGACTTGAGGTTTCCCAGTTGTCAAAGTTGTACTCATGATTTGGTCCATCCTAAAGTTCCAAATGGAGGAACCTCTTCTTTGGGAATCCACTTTGGACCAAAATATCGAAAGAGGCACCGAACCACTTCAAAAACTTGTTTGTAATTGAAAAGCTTGTTTCAAAGTACTTGTTTCACTCTTCGGACCATATTGATACCAAAGACCTAAGGTTTCCCACTTGTCAAAAGTTTTTCTCATGATTTGGTCCATTATAAAGATCCGAATGGAGGAACATCTTCTTTGGGAATCCTCTCTGGACCAAAATATCGAAAGAGGATCCAAACCACTCTAAAAACTGGTTTGTAATTGAAAAGCTTGGTTCAAAGTACTTGTTTCACTCTTCGGACCATATGGATACAAAAGACTTAAGGTTTCCCATTTGTCAAAGTTTTCCTCGTGATTTGCTCTACCCTAAAGATCCAAATGGAGGAACCTCTTCTTCGGGAATCCTGTTTGGAACAAAATATCGAAAGAGGATTCAACCACTCCAAAAACTTGTTTGTAATTGAAAATCTTGTTTCAAAGTACTTGTTTCACTCTTCGGACCATATTGATAACAAAGACCTGAGCTTTCCTAGTTGTCAAAGTTGTGCTAATGATTTGGTCCATTCTAAAGATCCAAATGGAGGAACCTCTTCTTTGGGAATCCTCTTTGGACCAAAATATCGAAAGAGGCACCGAATCACTCCAAAAACTTGTTTGTAATTGAAAAGCTTGTTTCCAACTACTTGTTTCACTCTTCGGACCATATTGATAACAAAGACCTGAGCTTTCCCAGTTGTCAAAGTGGTGCTCATGATTTGGTCCATCCTAAAGATCCAAATGGAGAAACCTCTTCTTTGGGAATCCTCTTTTGACCAAAATATCGAAAGAGGCACCGAACCACTACCAAAACTTGTTTGTAATTGAAAAGCTTGTATTAAAGTATTTGTTTCACTCTTCGGACCATATTGATAACAAAGACCTGAGGTTTCCCAGTTGTCAAAGTTGTGCTCATGATTTGGTCCATATTAAATATCTAAATAGAGGAACCTCTTCTTTGGGAATTCTCTTTGGACCAAAATATCGAAAGAGGCACCGAACCACTCCAAAAACTTGTTTGTAATTGAAAAGCTTGTTTCAAAGTACTTGTTTCACTCTTCGGACCATATTGACAACAAAGTCCTGAGGTTTCCCACTTGTCAAAGTTGTGCTCATTATTTGGTCCATCCTAAAGATCCAAATGGAGGAACCTCTTCTTAGGGAATCTTGTTTGGACCAAAATATCGAAAGAGGATCCGAACCACTCCAAAAGCTTGTTCGTAATTGAAAAACTTGTTTCACTCTTCGGACCATATTGATACCAAAGACTTAAGGTTTCCCACTTGTCAAAAGTTTTCCTCATTATTTGGTCCATCCTAAAGATCAGAATGGAGAAACATCTTCTTTGGGAATCCTCTTTGGACCAAAATATCGAAAGAGGATTCGAACCACTCCAAAAACTTATTTGTAATTGAAAAGCTTGTTTCAAAGTACTTGTTTCACTCTGCGGACCATATTGATACCGAAGACCTCAGGTTTCTCACCAGTCAAAGTTTTCCTCGTGATTTGGTCCATCCTAAATATCCAAATGGAGGAACCTCTTCTTTTGGAATCCTCTTTGGACAAAAATATCGAAAGAGGATCCGAACCACTCCAAAAGCTTGTTTGTAATTGAAAAGCTTGTTTCAAAGTACTTGTTTCACTCTTCGTACCATATTGATACCAAAGACCTAAGGTTTCCCACTTGTCAAAAGTTTTCCTCATGATGTGGTCTATTCTAAAGATCCGAATGGAGGAACATCTTCTTTGGGAATCCTCTTTGGACCAAAATATCGAAAGAGGATCCGAACTTTTCCAAAAACTATTTTGTAATTGAAAATCTTGTTACAAAGTACTTGTTTCACTTTTCGGACCATATTGATACAAAATACTTAATGTTTCCCATTTGTCAAAGTTTTCCTCGTGATTTGGTCTATCCTAAAGATCCAAAGGGATGAACCCCTTCTTTGGGAATCCGTTTTGGAACAAAATATCGAAAGAGGATTCGAACCACTCCAAAAACTTGTTTGTAATTAAAAAGCTTTTTTCAAAGTACTTGTTTCACTCTTCGGACCATATTGATACCAAAGACCTAAGGTTTCCCACTTGTAAAAAGTTTTCCTCATGATTTGGTCCATCCAAAAGATCCGAATGGAGGAACATCTTCTTTGGGAATCCTCTTTGGACTAAAATATCGAAAGAGGATCCGAACCACTCCAAAAACTTATTTGTAATTGAAAAGCTTGTTTCCAAGTACTTGTTTCACTCTTTAGACCATATTGATACCGAAGACCTATGGTTTCCCACTAGTCAAAGTTTTCCTCGTGATTTGGTCCATCCTAAATATCCAAATGGAGGAACCTCTTCTTTGGGAATCCTCTTTGGTCAAAAATATCGAAAGAGGCACCGAACTACTCCAAAAACTTGTTTGTAATTGAAAAGCTTGTTTCAAAGTACTTGTTTCACTCTTCGGACCATATTGATACCAAATACCTGAGGTTTCCCAGTTGTCAAAGTCGTGCTCATGATTTGGTCCATCCTAAAGATCCAAATGGAGGAACCTCTTCTTTGGGAATCCTCTTTGGACCAAAATATCGAAAGAGGCACCGAACCACTACAAAAACTTGTTTGTAATTGAAAAGCTTGTTTCAAAGTATTTGTTTCACTCTTTGGACCATATTGATAACAAAGACCTGAGGTTTCCCAGTTGTCAAAGTTGTGCTCATGATTTGGTCCATATTAAAGATCCAAATAGAGGAACCTCTTCTTGGGGAATCCTCTTTGGACCAAAATATCGAAAGAGGCACCAAACCACTCCAAAAACTTGTTTGTAATGGAAAAGCTTGTTTCAAAGTACTTGTTTCACTCTTCGGACCATATTGACAACAAAGACCTGAGGTTTCCCACTTGTCAAAGTTGTGCTCATTATTTGGTCCATCCTAAAGATCCAAATGGAGGAACCTCTTCTTAGGGAATCTTGTTTGGACCAAAATATCCAAAGAGGATCCGAACCACTCCAAAAACTTGTTTGTAATTGAAAAGCTTGTTTCAAAGTACTTGTTTCACTCTTCGGACCATATTGATACCAAAGACTTAAGGTTTCCCACTTGTCAAAAGTTTTCCTCATTATTTGGTCCATCCTAAAGATCCTAATGGAGGAACACCTTCTTTGGGAATCCTCTTCAGACCAAAATATCGAAAGAGGATCCGAACCACTCCAAAAACTTATTTGTAATTGAAAAGCTTGTTTCCAAGTACTTGTTTCACTCTTCGGACCAAATTGATAACAAAGACCTAAGGTTTCCCACTAGTCAAAGTTTTCCTCGTGATTTGGTCCATCCTAAATGTCCAAATGGAGGAACCTCTTCTTTGGGAATCCTCTTCGGACCAAAATATCGAAGGAGGCACCGAACCACTCCAAAAACTTGTTTGTAATTGAAAAGCTTGTTTCAAAGTACTTGTTTCACTCTTCGTACCATATTGATAACAAAGACCTAAGGTTTCCCTTTTGTCAAAAGTTTTCCTCATGATTTGGTCCATTCTAAAGATCCGAATGGAGGAACATCTTCTTTGGGAATCCTCTTTGGACCAAAATATCGAAAAAGGATCCAAACCACTCCAAAAACTTGTTTGTATTTGAAAAGCTTGTTTCAAAGTACTTGTTTTACTCTTCGGACCATATGGATACAAAAGACTTAAGGTTTCCCATTTGTCAAAGTTTTTCTCGTGATTTGGTCTATCCTAAAGATCCAAATGGAGGAACCTCTTCTTTGGGAAACGTGTTTGGAACAAAATATCGAAAGAGGATTCGAACCACTCCAAAAACTTGTTTGTAATTGAAAAGCTTGTTTCAAAGTACTTGTTTCACTCTTCGGACCATATTGATAACAAAGACCTAAGGTTTCCCAGTTGTCAAAGTTGTTGATATGAATCATGGAACGTCACAAAAAGCCAAAGGACAAATCACAACATTAAAGTTCAAGAGAAGCATTGACATCCATTTACAGGCCTACATTAGCAAAGTCAAGACAAGCTTCGAAGATCCGATCATGGAGGCTATGGAAGAGGACGTGATGAACTTCAATCGATGATAAATAAATTTGGAGGAAGAGTATTGAAGACTTGTTCAATCGAAATTGAAGAGAAGATCTAATTAGGAAAGTTGCATCACTTTTGCAAACTTTCCTTATTTGGACCAGTTTCCATATTTGTTTCCAAAGTTTCCATATTTGTTCCCAAAATGGTTCCAACGAATTTATGATGTATTTAGACATGTTTTAGGTCTTTTATATTCGTTTTATATGTTTGGAATGGATTAGGAAAGATATTATTCTCTAGAAAAGATTTTCCACAAAATCTGCCAATTTCACATAAGGCAAGTTTTGGGCAGATTTTGTGCTCCTTGTACTCCGAATTTCCTAGCTTATTTTTAGGGTTTCTTTGCCTATTTAATGGCCTCATTTGTAACCCTAAAGACCAAGATTTAACATGATAATAATATTGCTTTTTGCTTAGCCGAAATTGCTTAGTTTTGTAGCCTTGTTCTAGGTTGCATGTTTTAGAAACATTCAAGCATAATTTGATCTAGTATGTTTGTGAATTGTTTCGATCTTGAAATAAGAACAAGTTCTCTTATTTCAAGATATTAGATCATTGGAATAATCTTCTTCTTCTTGTATTCCATGGGTTTTACCTTATTGTTCATCGGGGTTTTAGGATTTGCATCTAGGGGTTTTTTGTGCTTTCAAAGGGTTTCTATTTCAATTTCCTAGGGTTTCATATCATTTGGTATCAGAGCTTAGGCTCAAGGGAAGATTTCTATCTTACTTGCTTTCTTGTTATTTCAATTTTTCTTACTTATTGTTCTTTGTTTATTGAAAAATTCCAGAAAAACAAAAAAAAATCATAGTTCCAGAATTTCCTTATTTAGCCTACTGTTTTTGTTCTTTTTCGTATAGTTACTCTCCGATTCTTAAAAAGTCGTCAACTAAAAAAGTCTTTATCTTTGAGTCGTGATTATTTGTTATTCAGAAAAGTTTGTCAAACAAAAAGTAGAAGATTGAGAAAATATTAGATCTTCGCAGACTGTCGGATTGTCCAGAAAATTAAAAAAAAAGTGTTCTTGCTTGATTTGTTGAAGTTTCTGAAAAAAAAAGTGTTTAGTGTTCTTATTGTTCTTGAAGAGTTCATCTTAAACTCATCATTTATGCATCTTGAATCCGAAATTATCAAGTTGAATGAGCCAAAATTTGTTTGTTTCCTAAAAAGTTAGAACTTACCATAAATAGCCAAAACTGTTTTTGGAAAGTTTCAAATCTGCCCATATTTGAATATATGCATCTTTTGCTTTAGGAAAGTATTATTTTCTGATCCAAATTGCTTTAGGGAAGTCTAATTTCGAATTTTTCTCTTTTAGGAAAGTTTATTCTTGCTTGTTTTCTTTCTTTTTCTTTCCTTGTTACAAAAATACACCATTTGAAAAATCGGTCCTTTTATTTTCTCTAGCCACCCAAGCTGATTGTTTCTTATTTCTTTATTGATACTTTTTACAAATATCATTAGTATCTTATTTGTTTGATAGTTGCTAAAGTGTGCTAATAGTTCAAGGTTACATTTAGACCCTAAAAATCTGTTTTTGAGTGCAAACACGAGAGAACAAACATCATCGAGTGTAAACACTTAGGGAGTGATTGAGAGGTCCTATTTTTTATTATTAACCTTTTTATTTGCAGCAATGTATCATGAAAGGTTTGATCAAATGAGAAGTAAGAGTTTTCGAGAGGTAGAACAGACCCGGAGCCAAAATAGAGAGGTTTATCATGGAGGGATGGAGCATAGAAGCTTAAGAGGTGATAAGCTCAAGTTAAATACTTTCTATGGGAGTTCTAATCAAGAGGAATACTTGCAATGGGAGATAGAAACCGAGCATTTCTTTGATTACAACAATTATAGTGAGGAAAGAAAGGTAATGCTTGCTATTTCCAATTTCACTAATAATGCTCATGTTTGGTGGTCTCAATTGAAAGTGAAACTAAGGAGGGAGAGGAAACGACCAATAGAAACATGGTATGATCTTAAGTGCCATATGAGAACGAGATTTGTTTCAAGACAACATCAAGAGCATCTTGTGCAAATGTTGGATAAGCTAATTCAAGGATGTAAAAGTGTGGATGAATACTACATGGAGATGGAGTTGCTCAAGGCTAGGACTAATGTGGAGGAAGATGAGGAGTCTACTATTGTAAGGTTCTTCAATGGATTGAATAGAGATATTGCTTGTCAAGTGGAGTTACAACAATTTGAGGAGTTAGGAGAGTTAGTGTATTTTGCCAATAAGGTTGAAAGAAAAATCAAAAGAAGAAGAGATACACGGTATGCTTCTAAATCTATTTCCAATACTTCTTCTTCTTCTTCTTCTTCTTCTTCTCAAATGGGTGAAAATGGTACATTAATGGATAAGAATGGGGCTGCTTATGATTTGGTAGAGGAAAATACAAATTTGATTTTAGAGAAGGTCAAGATGATTGAAAGAGAACTTTTAAAATCAAAAGAAGTTTTCAATGCTAGCATGGAGGAGATAAAAGAAGATATTCGTGCTAATGCTCGTGTGGTGGAAACTTATGATGCATGTGAGCTACAAAAGTGTTCAACATTGGAAAAGAATGAGAATTGTCAAAAAGAGAGTGAGCCAAAAGAAAGAGAGATGAGTTTTCAAAAAGAAAAGTGTGAAAAAGAAATTATTGAAATAAGGGAGCCAAAAGAAAGAGAGATGAGTGATAAAAAAGAAATGAGTGAGCGAAAAGAAATGAGTGATTCAAAAGAAAGAAAGATGAGTTCAAAAGAAAGAGAGATTGAAAAGAAAGAAAGTGAAATTGAAAAGAAAGAGAGTTGTGAGTATAAAAAGAATGAGAGCAATGGTGAGAAAAATGTGAGTTTTATAGCAAGTGAGACTCGGAACGCTTTGATTTCAAACAAAACCCACTTTGTACTTTTGTGCAAAGATCCTTGCTTTCTAACTTATGAACTTAACCTTTGCTTTTCTAGTGTTTTAGCTAATGTTTTGCAGAATTACATTGATCAATTTTCAATTGGAATGGAGCACAAAGTCGATGCATTTCAAGGGGCTGAAATAATTAAGGCACCACCATACTTCATGGAAAAAGATGTTGCCAACGGGATCCAAGGCCAGAAAAGGAAGTTTCTTACTTTTAATCCGATTGCATCGGTTTGTTTAAATGATTATTTCTTGTTTTCCAATTCTGATTTTAACACTAGAAATCATCCAAACCAATTATATTTTTATGATAAACATGCATTCTTTTCTAGCAAAATTCTTTTGGATGATCTTTACTTGTTTGACAGCTTATCACTTGCAAAACATGTTAAGCTAGCCTATCCATTTACTTGTGATTATGTGCATAGTTCTTGTTTGTTTGCTAAATTTGATCTCAACTCTGATATTGTAAGACTTCAATTGCATTCTAATGATAAACATATGTTTTGTGCTACACGAGTTATATTTGATAAAACATATGATGCATTTAGGGAGAGCATAGAGTTTTCATCTTTTCTAGTTTACCCCAACACATTAGACCTATTTGAGTTTGATTCTGGTTCATATGCTTTGATTAATTCGTTATCTTCACCATGTGATCATCTTGAGAGTATTGTGGAGTATGGGAAGATTTTTGAGATTGACTATGGTCCACATATTCTTTTCGGCTTCTTAACACTAAGTTTTACCTTTTCTGTGAGTGTTGTGATCTTTCATGAGCTAGATTTTGATGTGGATATAATGGGACGGAAGTTCAAAGTTTTTGATCCGGGAGGAGTTAGGCAATTCAAGGCACTAGAAAGACATCAAGATGCTTACAAATCTGATTTGCAAGGTAAGTATGCTTTATGTGCTTTTATTTATGTTATTAACTTAATTTATTGCGATGTAGGTAATGTTATAGATTCGAGGACGAATCCTTTTCAAGAGGGAGGGGATGATATGAATCATGGAACGTCACAAAAAGCCAAAGGACAAATCACAACATTAAAGTTCAAGAGAAGCATTGACATCCATTTACAGGCCTACATTAGCAAAGTCAAGACAAGCTTCGAAGATCCGATCATGGAGGCTATGGAAGAGGACGCGATGAAATTCAATCTATGATAAATAAATTTGGAGGAAGAGTATTGAAGACTTGTTCAATCGAAATTGAAGAGAAGAGCTAATTAGGAAAGTTGCATCACTTTTGCAAACTTTCCTTATTTGGACCAGTTTCCATATTTGTTTCCAAAGTTTCCATATTTGTTCCCAAAATGGTTCCAACGAATTTATGATGTATTTAGACATGTTTTAGGTCTTTTATATTCGTTTTATATCTTTGGAATGGATGAGGAAAGATATTATTCTCTAGAAAAGATTTTCCACAAAATCTGCCAATTTCACATAAGGCAAGTTTTGGGCAGATTTTGTGCTCCTTGTACTCCGAATTTCCTAGCTTATTTTTAGGGTTTCTTTGCCTATTTAATGGCCTCATTTGTAACCCTAAAGACCAAGATTTAACATGATAATAATATTGCTTTTTGCTTAGCCGAAATTGCTTAGTTTTGTAGCCTTGTTCTAGGTTGCATGTTTTAGAAACATTCAAGCATAATTTGATCTAGTATGTTTGTGAATTGTTTCGATCTTGAAATAAGAACAAGTTCTCTTATTTCAAGATATTAGATCATTGGAATAATCTTCTTCTTCTTGTATTCCATGGGTTTTACCTTATTGTTCATCGGGGTTTTAGGATTTGCATCTAGGGGTTCTTTGTGCTTTCAAAGGGTTTCTATTTCAATTTCCTAGGGTTTCATATCAGTTGTGCTCATGATTTGGTCCATTCTAAAGATCCAAATGGAGGAAACTCTTCTTTGGGAATCCTCTTTGGACCAAAATATCGAAAGAGGCACCGAACCACTACAAAAACTTGTTTGTTATTGAAAAGCTTGTTTCAAAGTATTTGTTTCACTCTTCGGACCTTATTGATAACAAAGACCTGAGGTTTCCCAGTTGTCAAAGTTGTGCTCATGATTTCGTCCATCCTAAAGATCCAAATGGAGGAACCTCTTCTTTGGGAATCCTCTTTGGACCAAAATATCGAAAGAGGCACCGAACCACTACAAAAACTTGTTTGTAATTGAAAAGCTTGTTTCAAAGTATTTGTTTCACACTTCGGACCATATTGATAACAAAGACCTAAGGTTTCCCAGTTGTCAAAGTTGTGCTCATGATTTGGTCCATATTAAAGATCCAAATAGAGGATCCTCTTCTTTGGGAATCCTCTTTGGACCAAAATATCGAAAGTGGCACCGAACCACTCCAAAAACTTGTTTGTAATGGAAAAGCTTGTTTCAAAGTACTTGTTTCACTCTTCGGACCATATTGACAACAAAGTCCTGAGGTTTCCCACTTGTCAAAGTTGTGCTCATTATTTGGTCCATCCTAAAGATCCAAATGGAGGAACCTCTTCTTAGGGAATCTTGTTTGGACCAAAATATCCAAAGAGGATCCGAACCACTCCAAAAACTTGTTTGTAATTGAAAAGCTTGTTTCAAAGTACTTGTTTCACTCTTCGGACCATATTGA
Organism: Gynostemma pentaphyllum; assembly: GCA_028015215.1. Lineage (NCBI taxonomy): Eukaryota > Viridiplantae > Streptophyta > Magnoliopsida > Cucurbitales > Cucurbitaceae > Gynostemma > Gynostemma pentaphyllum. The sequence goes on along the minus strand of CM051345.1, from coordinate 21,899,673 downwards.
TACCAAAGACTTAAGGTTTCCCACTTGTCAAAAGTTTTCCTCATTATTTGGTCCATCCTAAAGATCCTAATGGAGGAACACCTTCTGTGGGAATCCTCTTCGGACCAAAATATCGAAAGAGGATCCGAACCACTCCAAAAACTTATTTGTAATTGAAAAGCTTGTTTCCAAGTACTTGTTTCACTCTTCGGACCAAATTGATAACGAAGACCTAAGGTTTCCCACTAGTCAAAGTTTTCCTCGTGATTTGGTCCATCCTAAATATCCAAATGGAGGAACCTCTTCTATGGGAATCCTCTTCGGACCAAAATATCGAAAGAGGCACCGAACCACTCCAAAAACTTGTTTGTAATTGAAAAACTTGTTTCAAAGTACTTGTTTCACTCTTCGTACCATATTGATAACAAAGACCTAAGGTTTCCCTTTTGTCAAAAGTTATCCTCATGATTTGGTCCATTCTAAAGATCCGAATGGAGGAACATCTTCTTTGGGAATCCTCTTTGGACCAAAATATCGAAAGAGGATCCAAACCACTCCAAAAACTTGTTTGTATTTGAAAAGCTTGTTTCAAAGTACTTGTTTCACTCTTCGGACCATATGGATACAAAAGGCTTAAGGTTTCCCATTTGTCAAAGTTTTTCTCGTGATTTGGTCTATCCTAAAGATCCAAATGGAGGAACCTCTTCTTTGGGAAACGTGTTTGGAACAAAATATCGAAAGAGGATTCGAACCACTCCAAAAACTTGTTTGTAATTGAAAAGCTTGTTTCAAAGTACTTGTTTCACTCTTCGGACCATATTGATAACAAAGACCTGAGGTTTCCCAGTTGTCAAAGTTGTGCTCATGATTTGGTCCATTCTAAAGATCCAAATGGAGGAACCTCTTCTTTGGGAATCCTCTTTGGACCAAAATATCGAAAGAGGCACCGAACCACTACAAAAACATGTTTGTTATTGAAAAGCTTGTTTCAAAGTATTTGTTTCACTCTTCGGACCTTATTGATAACAAAGACCTGAGGTTTCCCAGTTGTCAAAGTTGTGCTCATGATTTCGTCCATCCTAAAGATCCAAATGGAGGAACCTCTTCTTTGGGAATCCTCTTTGGACCAAAATATCGAAAGAGGCACCGAACCACTACAAAAACTTGTTTGTAATTGAAAAGCTTGTTTCAAAGTATTTGTTTCACTCTTCGGACCATATTGATAACAAAGACCTGAGGTTTCCCAGTTGTCAAAGTTGTGCTTATGATTTGGTCCATATTAAAGATCCAAATAGAGGAACCTCTTCTTTGGGAATCCTCTTTGGACCAAAATATCGAAAGAGGCACCGAACCACTCCAAAAACTTGTTTGTAATGGAAAAGCTTGTTTCAAAGTACTTGTTTCACTCTTCGGACCATATTGACAACAAAGACCTGAGGTTTCCCACTTGTCAAAGTTGTGCTCATTATTTGGTCCATCCTAAAGATCCAAATGGAGGAACCTCTTCTTAGGGAATCTTGTTTGGACCAAAATATCCAAAGAGGATCCGAACCACTCCAAAAACTTGTTTGTAATTGAAAAGCTTGTTTCAAAGTACTTGTTTCACTCTTCGGACCATATTGATACCAAAGACTTAAGGTTTCCCACTTGTCAAAAGTTTTCCTCATTATTTGGTCCATCCTAAAGATCCTAATGGAGGAACACCTTCTGTGGGAATCCTCTTCGGACCAAAATATCGAAAGAGGATCCGAACCACTCCAAAAACTTATTTGTAATTGAAAAGCTTGTTTCCAAGTATTTGTTTCACTCTTCGGCTCAAATTGATAACGAAGACCTGAGGTTTCCCACTAGTCAAAGTTTTCCTCGTGATTTGGTCCATCCTAAATATCCAAATGGAGGAACCTCTTCTTTGGGAATCCTCTTCGGACCAAAATATCGAAAGAGGCACTGAACCACTCCAAAAACTTGTTTGTAATTGAAAAGCTTGTTTCAAAGTACTTGTTTCACTCTTCGTACCATATTGATACCAAAGACCTAAGGTTTCCCTTTTGTCAAAAGTTTTCCTCATGATTTGGTCCATTCTAAAGATCCGAATGGAGGAACATCTTCTTTGGGAATCCTCTTTCGACCAAAATATCGAAAGAGGATCCAAACCACTCCAAAAACTTGTGTGTAATTGAAAAGCTTGTTTCAAAGTACTTGTTTCACTCTTCGGACCATATGGATACAAAAGACTATAGGTTTCCCATTTGACAAAGTTTTTCTCGTGATTTGGTCTATCCTAAAGATCCAAATGGAGGAACCTCTTCTTTGGGAAACGTGTTTGGAAAAAAATATCGAAAGAGGATTCGAGCCACTCCAAAAACTTGTTTGTAATTGAAAAGCTTGTTTCAAAGTACTTGTTTCACTCTTCGGACCATATTGATAACAAAGACCTAAGGTTTCCCAGTTGTCAAAGTTGTGCTCATGATTTGGTCCATTCTGAAGATCCAAATGGAGGAACCTCTTCTTTGGGAATCCTCTTTGGATCAAAATATCGAAAGAGGCACCGAACCACTACAAAAACTTGTTTGTTATTGAAAAGCTTGTTTCAAAGTATTTGTTTCACTCTTCGGACCTTATTGATAACAAAGACCTGAGGTTCCCCAGTTGTCAAAGTTGTGCTCATGATTTCGTCCATCCTAAAGATCCAAATGGAGGAACCTCTTCTTTGGGAATCCTCTTTGGACCAAAATATCGAAAGAGGCACCGAACCACTACAAAAACTTGTTTGTAATTGAAAAGCTTGTTTCAAAGTATTTGTTTCACTCTTCGGACCATATTGATAACAAAGACCTGAGGTTTCCCAGTTGTCAAAGTTGTGCTCATGATTTGGTCCATATTAAAGATCCAAATAGAGGATCCTCTTCTTTGGGAATCCACTTTGGACCAAAATATCGAAAGAGGCACCGAACCACTCCAAAAACTTGTTTGTAATGGAAAAGCTTGTTTCAAAGTACTTGTTTCACTCTTCGGACCATATTGACAACAAAGACCTGACGTTTCCCACTTGTCAAAGTTGTGCTCATTATTTGGTCCATCCTAAAGATCCAAATGGAGGAACCTCTTCTTAGGGAATCTTGTTTGGACCAAAATATCCAAAGAGGATCCGAACCACTCCAAAAACTTGTTTGTAATTGAAAAGCTTGTTTCAAAGTACTTGTTTCACTCTTCGGACCATATTGATACCAAAGACTTAAGGTTTCCCACTTGTCAAAAGTTTTCCTCATTATTTGGTCCGTCCTAAAGATCCTAATGGAGGAACACCTTCTTTGGGAATCCTCTTCGGACCAAAATATCGAAAGAGGATCCGAACCACTCCAAAAACTTATTTGTAATTGAAAAGCTTATTTCCAAGTACTTGTTTCACTCTTCGGACCAAATTGATAACGAAGACCTAAGGTTTCCCACTAGTCAAAGTTTTCCTCGTGATTTGGTCCATCCTAAATATCCAAATGGAGGAACCTCTTCTTTGGGAATCCTCTTCGGACCAAAATATCGAAAGATGCACCGAACCACTCCAAAAACTTGTTTGTAATTGAAAAGCTTGTTTCAAAGTACTTGTTTCACTCTTCGTACCATATTGATAACAAAGACCTAAGGTTTCCCTTTTGTCAAAAGTTTTCCTCATGATTTGGTCCATTCTAAAGATCCGAATGGAGGAACATCTTCTTTGGGAATCCTCTTTGGACCAAAATATCGAAAGAGGATCCAAACCACTCCAAAAACTTGTTTGTATTTGAAAAGCTTGTTTCAAAGTACTTGTTTCACTCTTAGGACCATATGGATACAAAAGACTTAAGGTTTCCCATTTGTCAAAGTTTTTCTCGTGATTTGGTCTATCCTAAAGATCCAAATGGAGGAACCTCTTCTTTGGGAAACGTGTTTGGAACAAAATATCGAAAGAGGTTTCGAACCACTCCAAAAACTTGTTTGTAATTGAAAAGCTTGTTTCAAAGTACTTGTTTCACTCTTCGGACCATATTGATAACAAAGACCTGAGGTTTCCCAGTTGTCAAAGTTGTGCTCATGATTTGGTCCATTCTAAAGATCCAAATGGAGGAACCTCTTCTTTGGGAATCCTCTTTGGACCAAAATATCGAAAGAGGCACCGAACCACTACAAAAACTTGTTTGTTATTGAAAAGCTTGTTTCAAAGTATTTGTTTCACTCTTCGGACCTTATTGATAACAAAGACCTCAGGTTTCCCAGTTGTCAAAGTTGTGCTCATGATTTCGTCCATCCTAAAGATCCAAATGGAGGAACCTCTTCTTTGGGAATCCTCTTTGGACCAAAATATCGAAAGAGGCACCGAACCACTACAAAAACTTGTTTGTAATTGAAAAGCTTGTTTCACTCTTCGGACCATATTGATAACAAAGACCTGAGGTTTCCCAGTTGTCAAAGTTGTGCTCATGATTTGGTCCATATTAAAGATCCAAATAGAGGATCCTCTTCTTTGGGAATCCTCTTTGGACCAAAATATCGAAAGAGGCACCGAACCACTCCAAAAACTTGTTTGTAATGGAAAAGCTTGTTTCAAAGTACTTGTTTCACTCTTCGGACCATATTGACAACAAAGACCTGAGGTTTCCCACTTGTCAAAGTTGTGCTCATTATTTGGTCCATCCTAAAGATCCAAATGGAGGAACCTCTTCTTAGGGAATCTTGTTTGGACCAAAATATCCAAAGAGGATCCGAACCACTCCAAAAACTTGTTTGTAATTGAAAAGCTTGTTTCAAAGTACTTGTTTCACTCTTCGGACCATATTGATACCAAAGACTTAAGGTTTCCCACTTGTCAAAAGTTTTCCTCATTATTTGGTCCATCCTAAAGATCCTAATGGAGGAACACCTTCTTTGGGAATCCTCTTCGGACCAAAATATCGAAAGAGGATCCGAACCACTCCAAAAACTTATTTGTAATTGAAAAGCTTGTTTCCAAGTACTTGTTTCACTCTTCGGACCAAATTGATAACGAAGACCTCAGGTTTCCCACTAGTCAAAGTTTTCCTCGTGATTTGGTCCATCCTAAATATCCAAATGGAGGAACCTCTTCTTTGGGAATCCTCTTCGGACCAAAATATCGAAAGAGGCACCGAACCACTCCAAAAACTTGTTTGTAATTGAAAAGCTTGTTTCAAAGTACTTGTTTCACTCTTCGTACCATATTGATAACAAAGACCTAAGGTTTCCCTTTTGTCAAAAGTTTTCCTCATGATTTGGTCCATTCTAAAGATCCGAATGGAGGAACATCTTCTTTGGGAATTCTCTTTGGACCAAAATATCGAAAGAGGATCCAAACCACTCCAAAAACTTGTTTGTATTTGAAAAGCTTGTTTCAAAGTACTTGTTTCACTCTTCGGACCATATGGATACAAAAGACTTAAGGTTTCCCATTTGTCAAAGTTTTTCTCGTGATTTGGTCTATCCTAAAGATCCAAATGGAGGAACCTCTTCTTTGGGAAACGTGTTTGGAACAAAATATCGAAAGAGGATTCGAACCACTCCAAAAACTTGTTTGTAATGGAAAAGCTTGTTTCAAAGTACTTGTTTCACTCTTCGGACCATATTGATAACAAAGACCTAAGGTTTCCCAGTTGTCAAAGTTGTGCTCATGATTTGGTCCATTCTAAAGATCCAAATGGAGGAACCTCTTCTTTGGGAATCCTCTTTGGACCAAAATATCGAAAGAGGCACCGAACCACTACAAAAACTTGTTTGTTATTGAAAAGCTTGTTTCAAAGTATTTGTTTCACTCTTCGGACCTTATTGATAACAAAGACCTGAGGTTTCCCAGTTGTCAAAGTTGTGCTCATGATTTTGTTAGGAATGGTGTCCTAGAACTTGTAATTATTTAATAATAATAATTTATTTTGAATAAGTTAAATAAATAAACATAAGTTCTTTATATTATCTAGATTGATTTAATTGACGATATTAGGAATATATGGAAATATATAAATATCAAACATTCAAATAGTAAACCCTAAGTTACTCTTATGAAAACACGACTTAGTATGTGAGTCATACGAGAGGATTAAAGTCGAGATGAGTAACTTAAACGTGTCTACAGTAAACGGATAACGTTTGGGAACCTTATCCTGGTAACACTGTTGATAGCTTCGCATTTTGTTTATAGACAAATGATCGAATCCTGATCATTCATGTGGGAGACATGAAATGGAAGTATCATATGCAATGTTGATTGTATAAGACAGGACCACGATGTTCGATCAAATTTCTCATTAGTACCGTTTACGAGAAATAATCGAATATCAAACTAAGTTTATCAACCGTGATAGATCTCAATCCTGGGTGAAATGCGAACTCCTATTTGTGGAGTTATGTTCTTTGATTCACATGGTTGAGAGCGATCTGTAAGAACGCTCAATACACTTCTGTTTTGGGAACATGCCTAGATAAGTAGCTGGGAACTCATTTTCACGAGATGGAATTCATAACTTTCTTATAAATTAACGGTATCAGTGCGATACCTAAATATTTTAGGAACTTTAGGAAACTCCCTTGATGTACTGATTCGAGACATGAACAAGTGGCGCCACGACTTCTATTGATCACAGAAGTATATTATCTCTAGTTCGACTAAAGATAATGTTCATTGGAGAATCAGCGGGAACACAAGGATAAAGCGGTAATTACAGGGGCAAAACGGTAAATTTATCCGTCTGTAATTATGAGGGTTCCACGTGAAGGATATATCACAGATATAAATAAAAGATAAACTAAATGGACATAACTCATCTATAGTGAGGGGAGTTCAGCTATGAATCTATAGTGGAATTATTCATAGTTAGATAATAAGTAATTAACTGATTATGAGTTAATCACTTAATTGACTAATTATTAAGCCCATGATCTATAGGTCCATCGGGTCCCTATGCTAGCCCAAATATCGTAGTCGCGAAATCAAGTAGAAGAAATGGAAATTTTAAGTAAAGTGAATTACTTAAAATAGGCAATATTAATTGTTTAAATATTGAGTATATTTAAACGGTAATTAATATAAACATTATTAATTGTTTAAATAATGAGTTTATTTAAACATGAAATTAATAATGAAATATTATTAATTAGATATTATTAATTATTTAAATATTGAGTATATTTAAATGGTAATTAATAATTTGAAATTAATTGACAATTATTAATTGTTTAAATAATTAATTTTATTTGAACGGAAATTAATAATTAAAATTAATTAATTAATAATAAAATATTGTCAATAAAATTATTAATTAAATAATGAGTTTATTTAATGGAAATTAATAATTATAATATTTATTATTAATTATTTAAATAATGAAAATTATTTAAATGGAAATTAATAATTAAATATAAATTTGATAATATTTAGTCGGGAGAAAATATTAATTGTTTAAATAAAATATTTTATTTAAATGGTAATTAATAAATAAATTAATTAAGTTGTACTTATTAATTTAAGAGAGAGTTTCAAGCCCAATTGGATTAATGAACCCAATTGAAATTGGCCCAAAATAATTAATTAAATAAATTTGATTTATTAATTATTTATTATTAATTTTGGCCTTCATAGATAATTTGTAGGAGATAATTATTTGAATTATATCCTATAATAATTATATAGATTTATTTACCCAAGATAAATAAAATAAAGAAAAGAAAATAATCTCCTATTTATCTATGGCATTTTCGAAATTGCAAGATAAAGGAAAGAGATAATCTTTATTCTTTTTGTATTTATCTCTATAGATTAATCCTAATGTGATTAGGATTCCTATTTTCCTATAAATAGGAGGGTTGGGTCATTCATAAATCACACAATTAAATTCCTTAGAAATTCGGAATTCTCTCTTCCTTCTACCTTCCCCCTTAGCCGATTTTCCCTAGTCCATTGGGAAGAAAATATTTTTTCTTCTTCCCAATTTCTTCTTAAGTTCGATCCCACAATCAGATTTCGTTTGATCGATCGGGATATAGCGTAGAAGATCCAGTGTTGCTGAGGATTTGATGCTGTAAAGAAACCTCCAACCGATTCTCCATTTATTACTCAATGTAAGTTTTGATTTTAATTTTCGAAATCTAAAGCATGAATCTACATGTTTTTCACAAATTGCATGATATTAATAGATCCATAATTAAATGTTAATTAGTTTACTAAATCAAATTCCGCTAGTTTAGTAAATCATCCCTTCAGATTTCGTCCATCCTAAAGATCCAAATGGAGGAACCTCTTCTTTGGGAATCCTCTTTGGACCAAAATATCGAAAGAGGCACCGGACCACTACAAAAACTTGTTTGTAATTGAAAAGCTTGTTTCAAAGTATTTGTTTCACTCTTCGGACCATATTGATAACAAAGACCTGAGGTTTCCCAGTTGTCAAAGTTGTGCTTATGATTTGGTCCATATTAAAGATCCAAATAGAGGAACCTCTTCTTTGGGAATCCTCTTTGGACCAAAATATCGAAAGAGGCACCGAACCACTCCAAAAACTTGTTTGTAATGGAAAAGCTTGTTTCAAAGTACTTGTTTCACTCTTCGGACCATATTGACAACAAAGACCTGAGGTTTCCCACTTGTCAAAGTTGTGCTCATTATTTGGTCCATCCTAAAGATCCAAATGGAGGAACCTTTTCTTAGGGAATCTTGTTTGGACCAAAATATCCAAAGAGGATCCGAACCACTCCAAAAACTTGTTTGTAATTGAAAAGCTTGTTTCAAAGTACTTGTTTCACTCTTCGGACCATATTGATACCAAAGAATTAAGGTTTCCCACTTGTCAAAAGTTTTCCTCATTATTTGGTCCATCCTAAAGATCCTAATGGAGGAACACCTTCTCTGGGAATCCTCTTCGGACCAAAATATCGAAAGAGGATCCGAACCACTCCAAAAACTTATTTGTAATTGAAAAGCTTGTTTCCAAGTATTTGTTTCACTCTTCGGACCAAATTGATAACGAAGACCTGAGGTTTCCCACTAGTCAAAGTTTTCCTCGTGATTTGGTCCATCCTAAATATCCAAATGGAGGAACCTCTTCTTTGGGAATCCTCTTCGGACCAAAATATCGAAAGAGGCACCGAACCACTCCAAAAACTTGTTTGTAATTGAAAAGCTTGTTTCAAAGTACTTGTTTCACTCTTCGTACCATATTGATAACAAAGACCTAAGGTTTCCCTTTTGTCAAAAGTTTTCCTCATGATTTGGTCCATTCTAAAGATCCGAATGGAGGAACATCTTCTTTGGGAATCCTCTTTCGACCAAAATATCGAAAGAGGATCCAAACCACTCCAAAAACTTGTTTGTATTTGAAAAGCTTGTTTCAAAGTACTTGTTTCACTCTTCGGACCTTATGGATACAAAAGACTTAAGGTTTCCCATTTGTCAAAGTTTTTCTCATGATTTGGTCTATCCTAAAGATCCAAATGGATTAACCTCTTCTTTGGGAAACGTGTTTGGAACAAAATATCGAAAGAGGATTCGAACCACTCCAAAAACTTGTTTGTAATGGAAAAGCTTGTTTCAAAGTACTTGTTTCCCTCTTCGGACCATATTGATAACAAAGACCTAAGGTTTCCCAGTTGTCAAAGTTGTGCTCATGATTTGGTCCATTCTAAAGATCCAAATGGAGGAACCTCTTCTTTGGGAATCCTCTTTGGACCAAAATATCGAAAGAGGCACCGAACCACTACAAAAACTTGTTTGTTATTGAAAAGCTTGTTTCAAAGTATTTGTTTCACTCTTCGGACCTTATTGATAACAAAGACCTGAGGTTTCCCAGTTGTCAAAGTTGTGCTCATGATTTCGTCCATCCTAAAGATCCAAATGGAGGAACCTCTTCTTTGGGAATCCTCTTTGGACCAAAATATCGAAAGAGGCACCGAACCACTACAAAAACTTGTTTGAAATTGAAAAGCTTGTTTCCAAGTATTTGTTTCACTCTTCGAACCATATTGATAGCAAAGACCTGAGGTTTCCCAGTTGTCAAAGTTGTGCTCATGATTTGGTCCATATTAAAGATCCAAATGGAGGAACCTCTTCTTAGGGAATCCTGTTTGGACCAAAATATCGAAAGAGGATTCGAACCACTCCAAAAACTTGTTTGTAATTGAAAAGCTTGTTTCAAAGTACTTGTTTCACTCTGCGGACCATATTGATACCGAAGACCTAAGGTTTCCCACTTGTCAAAAGTTTTCCTCATGATGTGGTCCATTCTAAAGATCCGAATGGAGGAACATCTTCTTTGGGAATCCTCTTTGGACCAAAATACCGAAAGAGGATCTGAACTACACCAAAAACTTGTTTGTAATTGAAAATTTTGTTTCAAAGTACTTGTTTCACTTTTCGGACCATATTGCTACAAAAGACTTAAGGTTTCATATTTGTCAAAGTTTTCCTCGTGATTTTGTCTATCCTAAAGAGCCAAAGGGAGGAACCTCTTCTTTGGGAATCCGTTTTCGAACAAAATATCGAAAGAGGATTCGAACCACTCCAAAAAAATTTTTGTAATTAAAAAGCTTTTTTCAAAGTACTTGTTTCACTCTTCGGACCATATTGATACTAAAGACCTAAGGTTTCCCTTTTGTCAAAAGTTTTCCTTATGATTTGGTCCATCCAAAAGATCCGAATGGAGGAACATCTTCTTTGGGAATCCTCTTTGGACTAAAATATTGAAAGAGGATCCGAACCACTCCAAAAACTTATTTGTAATTGAAAAGCTTGTTTCCAAGTACTTGTTTCACTCTTTAGACCATATTGATACCGAAGACTTATGGTTTCCCACTAGTCAAAGTTTTCCTCGTGATTTGGTCCATCCTAAATATCTAAATGGAGGAACCTCTTCTTTGGGAATCCTCTTTGGACCAAAATATCAAAAGAGGCACCGAACTACTCCAAAAACTTGTTTGGAATTAAAAAGCTTGTTTCAAAGTACTTGTTTCACTGTTCGGACCATATTGATACCAAAGACCTAAGGTTTCCCTTTTGTCAAAAGTTTTCCTCATGATTTGGTCCATTCTAAAGATCCGAATGGAGGAACATCTTCTTTGGGAATCCTCTTTGGACCAAAATATCGAAAGAGGATCCAAACCACTCCAAAAACTTGTTTGTATTTGAAAAGCTTGTTTCAAAGTACTTGTTTCACTCTTCGGACCATATGGATACAAAAGACTTAAGGTTTCCCATTTGTCAAAGTTTTCCTCGTCATTTGGTCTATCCTAAAGATCCAAATGAAGGAACCTCTTCTTTGGGAAACGTGTTTTGAACAAAATATCGAAAGAGGATTCGAACCACTCCAAAAACTTGTTTGTAATTGAAAAGCTTGTTTCAAAGTACTTGTTTCACTCTTCGGACCATATTGATAACAAAGACCTCAGGTTTCCCAGTTGTCAAAGTTGTGCTCATGATTTGGTCCATTCTAAAGATCCAAATGGATGAACCTCTTCTTTGGGAATACTCCTTGGACCAAAATATCAAAAGAGGCACCGAACCACTACAAAAACTTGTTTGTTATTGAAAAGCTTGTTTCAAAGTATTTGTTTCACTCTTCGGACCTTATTGATAACAAAGACCCGAGGTTTCCCAGTTGTCAAAGTTGTGCTCAAGATTTTGTCCATCCTAAAGATCCAAATAGAGGAACCTCTTCTTTGGGAATCCTCTTTGGACCAAAATATCGAAAGAGAAACTGAAGCACTGTAAAAACTTGTTTCAAAGTACTTGTTTCACTCTTCGGACATTATTGATAACAAAGACTTGAGGTTTCCCACTTGTCAAAGTTGTGCCCATTATTTGGTACATCCTAAAGATCCAAATGGAGGAACCTCTTCTTAGGGAATCCTCTTTGGACCAAAATATCGAAAGAGGATCCGAACCACTCGAAAAACTTGTTTGTAATTGAAATGCTTGTTTCAAAGTACTTGTTTCACTCTTCAGACCATATTGATAACAAAGACCAGAGGTTTCCCAGTTGTCAAAGTGGTGCTCATGATTTGGTCCATCCTAAAGATCCAAATGGAGGAACCTCTTCTTTGGAAATCCTTTTTGGACCAAAATATCGAAAGAGGCACTAAACCACTACAAAAACTTGGTTGTAATTGAAAAGCTTGTTTCAAAGTACTTGTTTCACTCTTCGTACCATATTGATACCAAAGACCTAAGGTTTTCCACTTGTCAAAAGTTTTCCTCATGATTTGGTCCAATCTAAAGATCCGAATGGAGGAACATCTTCTTTGGGAATCCTCTTTGGACCAAAATATCGAAAGAGGATCCGAACCACTCCAAAAACTTGTTTGTAATTGAAAAGCTTGTTTCAAAGTAATTGTTTCACTCTTTGGACCATATTGATAACAAAGACCAGAGGTTTCCCAGTTGTCAAAGTTGTGCTCATGATTTTGTCCATATTAAAGATCCAAATAGAGGAACCTCTTCTTTGGGAATCCTCTTTGGACCAAAATATCGAAAGAGGCGCCGAACCACTCCAAAAACTTGTTTGTAATGGAAAAGCTTGTTTCAAAGTACTTGTTTCACTCTTCGGACCATATTGACAACAAAGTCCTGAGGTTTCCCACTTGTCAAAGTTGTGCTCATTATTTGGTCCATCCTAAAGATCCAAATGGAGGAACCTCTTCTTAGGGAATCTTGTTTGGACCAAAATATCCAAAGAGGATCCGAACCACTCCAAAAACTTGTTTGTAATTGAAAAGCTTGTTTCAAAGTACTTGTTTCACTCTTCGGACCATATTGATACCAAAGACTTAAGGTTTCCCACTTGTCAAAAGTTTTCCTCATTATTTGGTCCATCCTAAAGATCCTAATGGAGGAACACCTTCTTTGGGAATCCTCTTCGGACCAAAATATCGAAAGAGGATCCGAACCACTCCAAAAACTTATTTGTAATTGAAAAGCTTGTTTCCAAGTACTTGTTTCACTCTTCGGACCAAATTGATAACGAAGACCTATGGTTTCCCACTAGTCAAAGTTTTCCTCGTGATTTGGTCCATCCTAAATATCCAAATGGAGGAACCTCTTCTTTGGGAATCCTCTTCGGACCAAAATATCGAAAGAGGCACCGAACCACTCCAAAAACTTGTTTGTAATTGAAAAGCTTGTTTCAAAGTACTTGTTTCACTCTTCGTACCATATTGATAACAAAGACCTAAGGTTTCCCTTTTGTCAAAAGTTTTCCTCATGATGTGGTCCATTCTAAAGATCCGAATGGAGGAACATCTTCTTTGGGAATCCTCTTTGGACCAAAATATCGAAAGAGGATCCGAACGACTCCAAAAACTTGTTTGTAATTGAAAATCTTGTTTCAAAGTACTTGTTTCACTTTTCGGACCATATTGATACAAAAGACTTAAGGTTTCCCATTTGTCAAAGTTTTCCTCGTGATTTGGTCTAGCCTAAAGATCCAAAGGGAGGAACCTCTTCTTTGGGAATCCGTTTTGGAACAAAATATCGAAAGAGGATTCGAACCACTCCAAAAACTTGTTTGTAATTAAAAAGCTTTTTTCAAAGTACTTGTTTCACTCTTCGGACCATATTGATACCAAAGACCTAAGGTTTCCCACTTGTAAAAAGTTTTCCTCATGATTTGGTCCATCCAAAAGATCCGAATGGAGGAACATCTTCTTTGGGAATCCTCTTTGGACTAAAATATCGAAAGAGGATCCGAACCACTCTAAAAACTTATTTGTAATTGAAAAGCTTGTTTCCAAGTACTTGTTTCACTCTTTAGACCATATTGATACCGAAGACCTATGGTTTCCCACTAGTCAAAGTTTTCCTCGTGATTTGGTCCATCCTAAATATCCAAATGGATGAACCTCTTCTTTGGGAATCCTCTTTGGACCAAAATATAGAAGGAGGCACCGAACTACTCCAAAAACTTGTTTGTAATTGAAAAGCTTGTTTCAAAGTATTTGTTGAACTCTTCGGACCTTATTAATAACAAAGACCTGAGGTTTCCCAGTTGTAAAAGTTGTGCTCATGATTTGGTCCATCCTAAAGATCCAAATAGAGGAACCTCTTCTTTGGGAATCCTCTTTGGACCAAAATATCGAAAGAGGCACCGAACCACTCCAAAAACTTGTTTCAAAGTACTTGTTTCACTCTTTGGACCATATTGATAACAAAGACCTGAGGTTTCCCACTTGTCAAAGTTGTGCTCATTATTTGGTCCATCCTAAAGATCCAAATGGAGGAATGTCTTCTTAGGGACTCTTCTCTGGACCAAAAATCGAAATAGGATTCTACCCACTCCAAAAACTTGTTTGTAATTGAAAAGCTTGTTTCAAAGTACTTCTTTCACTCTGCGGACCATATTGATACCGAAGACCTCAGGTTTAACACCAGTCAAAGTTTTCCTCGTGATTTGGTCTATCCTAAATATCCAAATGGAGGAACCACTTCTTTTGGAATCCTCTTTGGACCAAAATATCGAAAGAGGCACCGAACCACTACCAAAACTTGTTTGTAATTGAAAAGCTTGTTTCAAAGTACTTGTTTCACTCTTCATACCATATTGATACCAAAGACCTAAGGTTTCCCACTTGTCAAAAGTTTTCCTCATGATTTGGTGCATTCTAAAGATCCGAATGGAGGAACATCTTCTTTGGGAATCCTCTTTGGACCAAAATATCGAAAGAGGATCCGAACGACTCCAAAAACTTGTTTGTAATTGAAAATCTTGTTTCAAAGTACTTGTTTCACTCTTCGAACTATATTGATACCAAAGACTTAATGTTTCCCACTTGTCAAAAGTTTTCCTCATTATTTGGTCCATCCTAAAGATCAAAATGGAGGAACATCTTCTTTGGGAATCCTCTTTGGACCAAAATATCGAAAGAGGATTCGAACCACTCCAAAAAGTTATTTGTAATTGAAAAGCTTCTTTCCAAGTACTTGTTTCACTCTGCGGCCCATATTGATACCGAAGACCTCAGGTTTCCCACCAGTCAAAGTTTTCCTCGTGATTTGGTCCATCCTAAATATCCAAATGGAGGAACCTCTTCTTTTGGAATCCTCTTTGGACCAAAATATCGAAAGAGGCACCGAACCACTCCAAAAACTTGTTTGTAATTGAAAAGCTTGTTTCAAAGTACTTGCTTCACTCTTCGTACCATATTGATACCATAGACCTAAGGTTTCCCACTTGTCAAACGTTTTCCTCATGATTTGGTCCATTCTAAAGATCCGAATGGAGGAACATCTTCTTTGGGAATCCTCTTTGGACCAAAATATCGAAAGAGGATCCGAACTACTCCAAAAACTTGTTTGTAATTGAAAATCTTGTTTCAAAGTACTTGTTTCACTTTTCGGACCATATTGATACAAAAGACTTAAAGTTTCCCATTTTCAAAGTTTTCCTCGTGATTTGGTCTATCCTAAAGATCCAAAGGGAGGAACCTCTTCTTTGGGAATCCGTTTTGGAACAAAATATCAAAAGAGGATTCGAACCACTCCAAAAACTTGTTTGTAATTAAAAAGCTTTTTTCAAAGTACTTGTTTCACTCTTCGGACCATATTGATACCAAAGACCTAAGGTTTCCCTTTTGTCAAAAGTTTTCCTCATGATTTGGTCCATCCAAAAGATCTGAATGGAGGAACATCTTCTTTGGGAATCCTCTTTGGACTAAAATATCGAAAGAGGATCCGAACCACTCCAAAAACTTATTTGTAATTGAAAAGCTTGTTTCCAAGTACTTGTTTCACTCTTTAGACCATATTGATACTGAAGACCTATGGTTTCCCACTAGTCAAAGTTTTCCTCGTGATTTGGTCCATCCTAAATATCCAAATGGAGGAACCGCTTCTTTGGACCAAAATATCGAAAGAGGCACCGAACTACTCCAAAAACTTGTTTGTAATTGAAAAGCTTGTTTCAAAGTACTAGTTTCACTCTTCGGACCATATTGATACCAAAGACTTAAGGTTTCCCACTTATCAAAAGTTTTCCTCATGATTTGGTCCATTCTAAAGATCCGAATGGAGGAACATCTTCTTTGGGAATCCTCTTTGGACCAAAATATCGAAAGAGGATCCAAACCACTCCAAAAATTTGTTTTTAATTGAAAAGCTTGTTTCAAAGTACTTGTTTCACTCTTCGGACCATATGGATACAAAAGACTTAAGGTTTCCCATTTGTCAAAGTTTTCCTCGTGATTTGGTCTATCCTAAAGATCCAAATGGAGGAACCTCTTCTTTGGGAATCCTCTTTGGACCAAAATATCGAAAGAGGCACCGAACCACTACAAAAACTTGTTTCAAAGTACTTGTTTCACTCTTCGGACCATATTGATAACAAAGACCTGAGGTTTCCCACTTGTCAAAGTTTTGCTCATTATTTGGTCCATCCTAAAGATCCAAATGGAGGAACCTCTTCTTAGGGAATCCTCTTTGGACCAAAATATGGAAATAGGATCCGAACCACTCCAAAAACTTGTTTGTAATTGAAAAGCTTGTTTCAAACTACTTGCTTCACTCTGCGAACCATATTGATACCGAAGACCTCAGTTTTCCCACCAGTCAAAGTTTTCCTCGTGATTTGGTCCATCCTAAATATCCAAATGGAGGAGCTATTCTTTGGGAATCCTTTTTGGACCAAAATATCGAAAGAGGCACCGAACCACTCCAAAAACTTGTTTGTAATTGAAAAGCTTGTTTCAAAGTACTTGTTTCACTCTTCGTACCATATTGATACCAAAGACGTAAGGTTTCCCACTTGTCAAAAGTTTTCCTCATTATTTGGTCCATTCTAAAGATCCGAATGGAGGAACATCTTCTTTGGGAATCCTCTTTGGACCAAAATATCGAAAGAGGATCCGAACTACTCCAAAAACTTTTTGTAATTGAAAATCCTTTTTCAAAGTACTTGTTTCACTGTTCGGACCATATTGATAGAAAAGACTTAGGGTTTCCCATTTGTCAAAGTTTTCCTCGTGATTTGGTCTATCCTAAAGATCCAAAGGGAGGAACCTCTTCTATGGGAATCCGTTATGGAACAAAATATCGAAAGAGAATTCGAACCACTCCAAAAACTTGTTTGTAATTAAAAAGCTTTTTTCAAAGTACTTGTTTCACTATTCGGACCATATTGATACCAAAGACCTACGGTTTCCCACTTGTAAAAATTTTTCCTCATGATTTGGTCCATCCAAAAGATCCGAACATAGGAACATCTTCTTTGGGAATCCTCTTTGGACTAAAATATCGAAAGTGGATCCGAACCACTCCTAAAACTTATTTGTAATTGAAAAGCTTGTTTCCAAGTACTTGTTTCACTCTTCAGACCATATTTATACCAAAGGCCTATGGTTTCCCACTAGTCAAAGTTTTCCTCGTGATTTGGTCCATCCTAAATATCCAAATGGACTAACCTCTTCTTTGGGAATCCTCTTTGGACCAAAATAACGAAAGAGGCACCGAACTACTCCAAAAACTTGTTTGTAATTGAAAAGCTTGTTTCAAAGTACTTGTTTCACTCTTCGGACCATATTGATACCAAAGTCCTAAGGTTTCCCACTTGTCAAAAGTTTTCCTCATGATTTGGTCCATTCTAAAGATCCGAATGGAGGAACATCTTCTTTGGGAATCCTCTTTGGACCAAAATATCGAAATAGGATCCGAACCACTCCAAAAACTTGTTTGTAATTGAAAAGCTTGTTTCAAAGTACTTGTTTCACTCTTCGGACCATATGGATACAAAAGACTTAAGGTTTCCCATTTGTCAAAGTTTTCCTCGTGATTTGGTCTATCCTAAAGATCCAAATGGAGGAACCTCTTCTTTGGGAAACCTGTTTGGAACAAAATATCGAAAGAGGATTCGAACCACTCCAAAAACTTGTTTGTAATTGAAAAGCTTGTTTCAAAGTACTTGTTTCACTCTTCGGACCATATTGATAACAAAGACGTGAGGTTTCCCAGTTGTCAAAGTTGTGCTCATGATTTGGTCCATCCTAAAGATCCAAATGGAGGAACCTCTTCTTTGGGAATCCTCTTTGGACCAAAATATCGAAAGAGACACCGAACCACTACAAAAACTTGTTTGTAATTGAAAAGCTTGTTTCAAAGTACTTGTTTCACTCTTCGTACCATATTGATACCAAAGACCTAAGGTTTCCCACTTGTCAAAAGTTTTCCTCATTATTTGGTCCATTCTAAAGATCCGAATGGAGGAATATCTTCTTTGGGAGTCCTCTTTGGACCAAAATATCGAAAGAGGATCCGAACTACTCCAAAAACTTTTTGTAATTGAAAATCTTGTTTCAAAGTATTTGTTTCACTCCTCGGACCTTACTGATAACAAAGACCTGAGGTTTCTCAGTTGTCAAAGTTGTGCTCATGATTTGGTCCATCCTAAAGATCCAAATAGAGGAACCTCTTCTTTGGGAATCCTCTTTGGACCAAAATATCGAAAGAGGCACCGAACCACTCCAAAAACTTGTTTCAAAGTACTTGTTTCACTCTTCGGACCATATTGATAACAAAGACCTGAGGTTTCCCAGTTGTCAAAGTTGTGCTCATGATTTGGTCCATCCTAAATATCCAAATGGAGGAACCTCTTCTTTCGGAATCCTCTTTGGACCAAAATATTGAAAGAGGCACCGAACCACTCCAAAAACTTGTTTGTAATTGAAAAGCTTGTCTCAAAGTACTTGTTTCACTCTTCGTACCATATTGATACCAAAGACCTAAGGTTTCCCACTTGTCAAAAGTTTTCCTCATTATTTGGTCCATTCTAAAGATCCGAATGGAGGAACATCTTCTTTTGGAATCCTCTTTGGGCCAAAATATCGAAAGAGGATCCGAACTACTCCAAAAACTTTTTGTAATTGAAAATCTTGTTTCAAAGTACTTGTTTCACTGTTCGGACCATATTGATAGAAAAGACTTAGGGTTTCCCATTTGTCAAAGTTTTCCTCGTGATTTGGTCTATCCTAAAGATCCAAATGGAGGAACCTCTTCTTTGGGAAACCTGTTTGGAACAAAATATCGAAAGAGGATTCGAACCACTCCAAAAACTTGTTTGTAATTGAAAAGCTTGTTTCAAAGTACTGGTTTCACTCTTCGGACCATATTGATAACAAAGACGTGAGGTTTCCCAGTTGTCAAAGTTGTGCTCATGATTTGGTCCATCCTAAAGATCCAAATGGAGGAACCTCTTCTTTGGGAATCCTCTTTGTACCAAAATATCGAAAGAGACACCGAACCACTACAAAAACTTGTTTGTAATTGAAAAGCTTGTTTCAATGTATTTGTTTCACTCTTCGGACCTTATTGATAACAAAGACCTGAGGTTTCCCAGTTGTCAAAGTTGTGCTCATGATTTGGTCCATCCTAAAGATCCAAATAGAGGATCCTCTTCTTTGGGAATCCTCTTTGGACCAAAATATCGAAAGAGGCACCGAACCACTCCAAAAACTTGTTTAAAAGTACTTGTTTCACTCTTCGGACCATATTGATAACAAAAACCTGAGGCTTCCCACTTGTCAAAGTTGTGCTCATTATTTGGTCCATCCTAAAGATCCAAATGGAGGAACCTCTTCTTAGGGAATCCTCTTTGTACCAAAATATCGAAAAGGGATCCGGACCACTCCAAAAACTTGTTTGTAATTGAAAAGCTTGTTTCAAAGTACTTGTTTCACTCTTCGGACCATATTGATAACAAATACCAGAGGTTTCCTAGCTGTCAAAGTGGTGCTCATGATTTGGTTCATCCTAAAGATCTTAATGGAGGAACCTCTTCTTTGGAAATCCTTTTTGGACCAAAATATAGAAAGAGGCACCGAACCACTACAAAAACTTGTTTGTAATTGAAAAGCTTGTTTCAAAGTACTTGTTTCACTCTTCGGACCATATTAATACCAAAGACCTAAGGTTTCCCACTTGTCAAAAGTTTTCCTCATAATTTGGTCCATCCTAAAGATCCGAATGGAGGAACATCTTCTTTGGGAATTCTGTTGGGACCAAAATATCGAAAGAGGATCCGAACCACTCCAAAAACTTATTTGTAATTGAAAAGCTTGTTTCCAAGTACTTGTTTCACTCTTCGGACCATATTGATACCGAAGACCTAAGGTTTCCCACTAGTCAAAGTTTTCCTCGTGATTTGGTCCATCCTAAATATCCAAATGGAGGAACCTCTTCTTTGGGAATCCTCTTCGGACCAAAATATCGAAAGAGGCACCGAACAAATCCAAAAACTTGTTTTTAATTGAAAAGCTTGTTTCAAAGTACTTGTTTCACTCTTCGGACCATATTGATAACAAAGACCTGAGGTTTCCCAGTTGTCAAAGTTGTGCTCATGATTTGGTCCATCCTAAAGATCCAAATGGAGGAACCTCTTCTTTCGGAATCCTCTCTGGACCAAAATATCGAAAGAGGCACCGAACCGCTACAAAAACTTGTTTGTAATTGAAAAGCTTGTTTCAAAGTATTTGTTTCACTTTTCGGACCTTATTGATAACAAAGACCTGAGGTTTCCCTGTTGTCAAAATTGTGCTCATGATTTGGTCCATCCCAAAGATCCAAATAGAGGAACCTCTTCTTTGGGAATCCTCTTTGGACCAAAATATTAAAAGAGGCACCGAACCACTCCAAAAACTTCTTTAAAAGTACTTTTTCACTCTTCGGACCATATTGATAACAAAGACCTGAGGTTTCCCACTTGTCTAAAGTTTTCCTTATGATTTGGTCCATTCTAAAGATCCTAATGGAGGAACATCTTCTTTGGGATTCCTCTTTGGACCAAAATATCGAAAGAG
Organism: Gynostemma pentaphyllum; assembly: GCA_028015215.1. Classification (NCBI taxonomy): domain Eukaryota; kingdom Viridiplantae; phylum Streptophyta; class Magnoliopsida; order Cucurbitales; family Cucurbitaceae; genus Gynostemma; species Gynostemma pentaphyllum. The sequence continues at coordinate 21,878,892 of CM051345.1, read as the reverse complement.
GCACCGAACCACTACAAAAACTTGTTTGTAATTGAAAAGCTTGTTTCAAAGTATTTGTTTCACTCTTCGGACCATATTGATAACAAAGACCTGAGGTTTCCCACTTGTCAAAGTTGTGCTCATGATTTGGTCCATATTAAAGATCAAAATAGAGGAACCTCTTCTTTGGAATCCTCTTTGGACCAAAATATCGAAAGAGGCACCGAACAACTCCAAAAACTTGTTTGTAATTGAAAAGCTTGTTTCAAAGTACTTGTTTCACTCTTCGGACCATATTGACAACAAAGACCTGAAGTTTCCCACTTGTCAAAGTTGTGCTCATTATTTGGTCCATCCTAAAGATCCAAATGGAGGAACCTCTTCTTAGGGAATCCTCTTTGGACCAAAATATCGAAAGAGGATCCGAACCACTCCAAAAACTTGTTTGTAATTAAAAAGCTTGTTTTAATGTACTTGTTTCACTCTTCGGACCATATTGATACCAAAACCTAAGGTTTCCCACTTGTCAAAAATTTTCCTCATCATTTGGTCCATCCTAAAGATCCGAATGGAGGAACATCTTCTTTGGGAATTTTCTTTGGACCAAAATATCGAAAGAGGATCCGAACCACTCCAAAAACTTATTTGTAATTGAAAAGCTTGTTTCCAAGTACTTGTTTCACTCTTCGGGCCATATTGATACCGAAGACCTCAGGTTTCCCACCAGTCAAAGTTTTCCTCGTGATTTGTTCCATCCTAAATATCCAAATGGAGGAACCTCTTCTTTGGGAATCCTCTTCGGACCAAAATATTGAAAGAGGCACCGAACCAATCCAAAAACTTGTTTGTAATTGAAAAGCTTGTTTCAAAGTACTTGTTTCACCCTTCGGACTATATTGATACCAAAGACCTAAGGTTTCCCACTTGTCAAAAGTTTTCCTCATGATTTGGTAAATTCTAAAGATCCGAATGGAGGAACATCTTCTTTGGGAATCCTCTTTGGACCAAAATATCGAATGAGGATCCGAACTACACCAAAAACTTGTTTGTAATTGAAAATCTTGTTTTAAAGTACTTGTTTCAATTTTGAGACCATATTGATACAAAAGACTTAAAGTTTCCCATCTGTCAAAGTTTTCCTCGTCATTTGGTCTGTACTAAAGATCCAAAGGGAGGAACCTCTTCTTTGGGAATCCGTTTTGGAAAAAAGTATCGAAAGAGGATTCGAACCACTCCAAAAACTTGTTTGTAATTGAAAAGCTTTTTTCAAAGTACTTGTTTCACTCTTCGGACCATATTGATAACAAAGACCTAAGGTTTCCCACTTGTCAAAAGTTTTCCTCATGATTTGGTCCATCCTAAAGATCCGAATGGAGTAACATCTTCTTTGGGAATCCTCTTTGGACTAAAATATCGAAAGAGGATCCGAACCACTCCAAAAACTTATTTGTAATTGAAATGCTTGTTTCCAAGTACTTGTTTCACTCTTCAGACCATATTGATACCGAAGACCTATGGTTTCCCACTAGTCAAAGTTTTCCTCGTGATTTGGTCCATTCTAAATATCCGAATGGAGGAACCTCTTCTTTGGTAATCCACTTTGGAACAAAATATCGAAAGAGGCACCGAACTACTCCAAAAACTTGTTTGTAATTGAAAATCTTGTTTCAAAGTACTTGTTTCACTGTTCGGACCATAATGATACAAAAGACTTAAGGTTTCCCATTTGTCAAAGTTTTCCTCGTGATTTGGTCTATCCTAAAGATCCAAAGGGAGCAACCTCTTCTTTGGGAATCCGTTTTGGAACAAAATATCGAAAGAGGATTCGAACCACTCCAAAAACTTGTTTGTAATAGAAAAGCTTTTTTCGAAGTACTTGTTTCACTCTTCAGACCATATTGATACCGAAGACCTATGGTTTCCCACTAGTCAAAGTTTTCCTCGTGATTTGGTCCATCCTAAATATCCAAATGGAGGAACCTCTTCTTTGGGAATCCTCTTTGGAACAAAATATCGAAAGAGGCACCGAACTACTCCAAAAACTTGTTTGTAATTGAAAAGCTTGTTTCAAAGTACTTGTATCACTCTTCAGACCATATTGATAACAAAGACCTTAGGTTTTCCAGTTGTCAAAGTTGTTCTCATGATTTGGTCCATCCTAAAGTTCCAAATGGAGAAACCTCTTCTTTGGGAATCCTCTTTGGATGAAAATATCGAAAGAGGCACCGAACCACTACAAAAACTTGTTTGTAATTGAAAGGCTTGTTTCAAAGTATTTGTTTCACTCTTCGGACCATATTGATAACGAAGACCAGAGGTTTCCCAGTTGTCAAAGTGGTGCTCATGATTTGGTCCATCCTAAAGATCCAAATGGAGTAGCCTCTTCTTTTGGAATCCTCATTGGACCAAAATATTGAAAGAGGCACCGAACCACTACAAGAACTTGTTTGTTATTCAAAAGCTTGTTTCAAAGTATTTGTTTCACTCTTCGGACCTTATTGATAACAAAGACCTGAGGATTCCCACTTGTCAAAGTTGTGCTCAAGATTTGGTCCATCCTAAAGATCCAAATGGAGGAACCTCTTATTTGGGAATCCTCTTTGGACCAAAATATCAAAAGAGGCACCGAACCACTCCAAAAACTTTTTTGTAATTGAAAAGCTTATTTCAAAATACTTGTTTCACTCTTCGGACCATATTGATAACAAAGACCTGAGGTTTCCCACTTGTCAAAGTTGTGCTCATTATTTGGTCCATCCTAAAGATTCAAATGGAGGAACCTCTTCTTAGGGAATCCTCTTTGGACCAAATTATTGAAAGAGGATCCGAACCACTTCGAAAACTTAGTTGTAATTGAAAAGCTTGTTTCAAAGTACTTGTTTCACTCTTCGGACCATATTGATACCAAAGACCTAAGGTTTCCCACTTGTCAAAAGTTTTCCACATGATTTCGTCCATCCTAAAGATCCGAATGGAGGAACATCTTCTTTTTGAATCCTCTTTGGACCAAAATATCGAAAGAGGATCTGAACCACTCCAAAAACTTATTTGTAATTAAAAAGTTTGTTTCCAAGTACTTGTTTCACTCTTCGGACCATATTGATACCGAAGACCTAAGGTTTCCCACTAGTCAAAGTTTTCCTCATGATTTGGTCTATCCTAAATATCAAAATGGAGGAACCTCTTCTTTGGGAATCCTCTTTGGACCAAAATATCGAAAGAGGATCCGAACCACTCCAAAAACTTGTTTGTAATTGAAAATCTTATTTCACTCTTCTGACCATATTGATACAAAAGACTTAAGGTTTCCCTTTTGTCAAAGTTTTCCTCGTGATTTGATCTATACTAAAGATCCAAATGGAAGAACCTCTTCTTTGGGAATCCTCTTCGGACCAAAATATTGAAAGAGGCACTGAACCACTACAAAAACTTGTTTGAAATTGAAAAGCTTGTTTCAAAGTATTTGTTTCACTCTTCGGACCATATTGATAACAAAGACCAGAGGTTTCCCAGTTGTCAAAGTGGTGCTCAAGATTTGGTCCATCCTAAAGATTCATATGGAGAAACCTCTTCTTTGGGAATACTCTTTGGACCAAAATATCGAAAGAGGCACCGAACCACTACAAAAATTTGTTTGTAATTGAAAAGCTTGTTTCAAAGTATTTGTTTTACTCTTCGGACCATATTGATAACAAAGACCTGAGGTTTCCCACTTATCAAAGTTGTGCTCATGATTTGGTCTATCCTAAAGATCCAAATGGAGGAACCGCTTCTTTGGGAATCCTCTTTGGACCAAAATATCAAAAGAGGCACCGAACCACTCCAAAAACTTGTTTGTAATTGAAAAGCTTATTTCAAAATACTTGTTTCACTCTTCGGACCATATTGATAACAAAGACCTGAGGTTTCCCACTTGTCAAAGTTGTGCTCATTATTTGGTCCATCCTAAAGATTCAAATGGAGGAACCTCTTCTTAGGGAATCCTTTTTCAACCAAATTATCGAAAGAGGATCCGAACCACTTCAAAAACTTGTTTATAATTGAAAAGCTTGTTTCAAAGTACTTGTTTCACTATTCGGACCGTATTGATACCATAGACCTAAGGTTTCCCAGTTGTCAAAAGTTTTCCTCATGATTTGGTCCATCCTAAAGATCCGAATGGAGGAACATCTTCTTTGGGAATACTTTTTGGACCAAAATATCGAAAGAGGCACCGAACTACTCCAAAAACTTGTTTGTAATTGAAAAGCTTGTTTCAAAGTACTTGTTTCACTCTTCAGACCATATTGATAACAAAGACCTGAGGTTTTCCAGTTGTCAAAGTTGTTCTCATGATTTGGTCCATCCTAAAGTTCCAAATGGAGAAACCTCTTCTTTGGGAATCCTCTTTGGATGAAAATATCGAAAGAGGCACCGAACCACTACAAAAACTTGTTTGTAATTGAAAGGCTTGTTTCAAAGTATTTGTTTCACTCTTCGGACCATATTGATAACAAAGACCAGAGGTTTCCCAGTTGTCAAAGTGGTGCTCATGATTTGGTCCATCCTAAAGATCCAAATGGAGTAACCTCTTCTTTTGGAATCCTCTTTGGACCAAAATATTGAAAGAGGCACCGAACCACTACAAAAACTTGTTTGTTATTCAAAAGCTTGTTTCAAAGTATTTGTTTCACTCTTCGGACCATATTGATAACAAAGACCTGAGGATTCCCACTTGTCAAAGTTGTGCTCATGATTTGGTCCATCCTAAAGATCCAAATGGAGGAACCTCTTATTTGGGAATCATCTTTGGACCAAAATATCAAAAGAGGCACCGAACCACTCCAAAAACTTTTTTGTAATTGAAAAGCTTATTTCAAAATACTTGTTTCACTCTTCGGACCATATTGATAACAAAGACCTGAGGTTTCCCACTTGTCAAAGTTGTGCTCATTATTTGGTCAACCTAAAGATTCAAATGGAGGAACCTCTTCTTAGGGAATCCTCTTTGGACCAAATTATTGAAAGAGGATCCGAACCACTTCGAAAACTTAGTTGTAATTGAAAAGCTTGTTTCAAAGTACTTGTTTCACTCTTCGGACCATATTGATACCAAAGACCTAAGGTTTCCCATTTGTCAAAAGTTTTCCTCATGATTTCGTCCATCCTAAAGATCCGAATGGAGGAACATCTTCTTTTGGAATCCTCTTTGGACCAAAATATCGAAAGAGGATCCGAACCACTCCAAAAACTTATTTGTAATTGAAAAGCTTGTTTCCAAGTACTTGTTTCACTCTTCGGACCATATTGATACCGAAGACCTAAGGTTTCCACTATTCAAAGTTTTCCTTGTGATTTGGTCCATCCGAAATATCCAAATGGTGGAATCTCTTCTTTGGGAATCCTCTTTAGACAAAAATATCGAAAGAGGCAACGAACCACTCCAAAAACTTGTTTGTAATTGAAAAGCTTGTGCAAAGTACTTGTTTCACTCTCCGGACTATATTGATACCAAAGACCTAAGGTTTCCAACTTGTCAAAAGTTTTCCTCATGATTTCGTCCATCCTAAAGATCCGAATGGAGGAACATCTTATTTGGGAATCTTCTTTGGACCAAAATATCGAAAGAGGATCTGAACCACTCCAAAAACTTATTTGTAATTGAAAAGCTTGTTTCCAAGTACTTGTTTCACTTTTCGGACCATATTGATACCGAAGACCTAAGGTTTCCCACTAGTCAAAGTTTTCCTCGTGATTTGGTCCATCCTAAATATCCAAATGGAGGAAGCTCTTCTTTGGGAATCCTCATTGGACCAAAATATCGAAAGAGGATCCGAACCACCCCAAAAACTTGTTTGTAATTGAAAATCTTGTTTCAAAGTACTTGTTTCACTCTTCTGACCATATTGCTACCAAAGACCTAAGCTTTTCCACTTTTCAAAAGTTTTCCTCCTGATTTGGTCCATTTTAAAGATCTGAATAGAGGAACATATTCTTTGGGAATCCTCTTTGGACCAAAATATCGAAAGAGGATCCGAACCACTCAAGAAATTTGTTTGTAATTGAAAAGCTTGTTTCACTCTTCGGACCATATTAATACAAAAGACTTAAGGTTTCCCTTTTGTCAAAGTATTCATCGTGATTTGATCTATCCTAAAGATCCAAATGGAGGAACCTCTTCTTTGGGAATCCTGTTTGGAACAAAATATCGAAAGAGGATTCGAACCACTCCAAAAACTTGTTTGTAATTGAAAAGCTTGTTTCAAAGTACTTGTTTTACTCTTCAGACCATATTTATAACAAAGACCTGAGGTTTCCCAGTTGTCAAAGTTGTGCTCATGATTTCGTCCATCCTAAAGAGCCATATGGAGGAATCTCTTCTTTGGGAATCCTCTTCGAACCAAAATATCGAAAGAGGCACCGAACCACTACAAAAACTTGTTTGAAATTGAAAAGCTTGTTTCAAAGTATTTGTTTCACTCTTCGTACCATATTGATAACAAAAACCAGAGGTTTCCCAGTTGTCAAAATGGTGCTCAAGATTTGGTCCATCCTAAAGATCCATATGGAGGAACCTCTTCTTTGGGAATCCTCTTTGGACCAAAATATCGAAAGAGGCACCGAACCACTACAAAAATTTGTTTGTAATTGAAAAGCTTGTTTCAAAGTATTTGTTTTACTCTTCGGACCATATTGATAACAAAGATCTGAGGTTTCCCACTTGTCAAAGTTGTGCTCATGATTTGGTCCATCCTAAAGATCCAAATGGAGGAACCTCTTCTTTGGGAATCCTCTTTGGACAAATTATCAAAAGAGGCACCGAACCACTCCAAAAACTTGTTTGAAATTGAAAAGCTTATTTCAAAATACTTGTTTCACTCTTCGGACCATATTGATAACAAAGACCTGAGGTTTCCCACTTGTCAAAGTTGTGCTCATTATTTGGTCCATCCTAAAGATTCAAATGGAGGAACCTCTTCTTAGGGAATCCTCTTTCAACCAAACTATCGAAAGAGGATCCGAACCACTTTGAAAACTTGTTTATAATTGAAAAGCTTGTTTCACTCTTCGGACCATATTGATACCATAGACCTAAGGTTTCCCACTTGTCAAAAGTTTTCCTCATGATTTGGTCCATCCTAAAGATCCGAATGGAGGAACATCTTCTTTGGGAATCTTTTTTGGACCAAAATATCGAAAGAGGATCCGAACCACTCCAAAAACTTATTTGTAATTGAAATGCTTGTTTCCAAGTACTTGTTACACTCTTCGGACCATATTGACAACAAAGACCTGAGGTTTCCCACTTGTCAAAGTTGTGCTCATTATTTGGTCCATCCTAAGGATCCAAATGGAGGAACCTCTTCTTAGGGAATCCTCTTTGGACCAAAATATCGAAAGAGGATCCGAACCACTCCAAAAACTTGTTTGTAATTGAAAAGCTTGTTTCAAAGTACTTGTTTCACTCTTCGGACCATATTGATACCAAAGACCTAAGGTTTTCCACTTGTCAAAAGTTTTCCTCATGATTTCGTCCATCCTAAAGATCCGAATGGAGGAACATGTTCTTTGGGAATCCTCTTTGGACCAAAATATCGAAAGAGGATCTGAACCACTCCAAAAACTTATTTGTAATTGAAAAGCTTGTTTCCAAGTACTTGTTTCACTCTTCGGACCATATTGATACCGAAGACCTAAGGTTTCCCACTAGTTAAAGTTTTCCTCGTGATTTGGTCTATCCTAAATATCCAAATGGAGGAACCTCTTCTTTGGCAATCCTCTTTGGACCAAAATATCGAAAGAGGATCCGAACCAGTCCAAAAACTTGTTTGTAATTGAAAATCTTGTTTCAAAGTACTTGTTTCACTCTTCGGACCATATTTATACCAAAGACCTAAGCTTTCCCACTTGTCAAAAGTTTTCCTCCTGATTTGGTCCTCTCTAAATATCCGAATGGAGGAACATCTTCTTTGAGAATCCTCTTTGGACCAAAATATCTAAAGAGGATCCGAACCACTCCAAAAACTTGTTTGTAATTGAAAAGCTTGTTTCACTCTTCGGACCATATTGATACAAAAGACTTAAGGTTTCCCTTTTGTCAAAGTTTTCCTCGTGATTTGATCTATCCTAAAGATCCAAATGGAGGAACCTCTTCTTTGGGAATTCTGTTTGGAACAAAATATCGAAAGAGGATTCGAACCACTCCAAAAACTTGTTTGTAATTGAAAAGCTTGTTTCAAAGTACTTGTTTTACTCTTCGGACCATATTGATAACAAAAACCTGAGGTTTCCCAGTTGTCAAAGTTGTGCTAATGATTTCGTCCATATTAAAGATCCAAATGGAGGAACCTCTTCTTTGACAATCCTCTTCGGACCAAAATATCGAAAGAGGCACCGAACAACTACAAAAACTTGTTTGAAATTGAAAAGCTTGTTTCAAAGTATTTGTTTCACTCTTCGGACCATATTGATAACAAACACCAGAGGTTTCCCAGTTGTCAAAGTGGTGCTCAAGATTTGGTCCATCCTAAAGATCCATATGGAAGAACCTCTTCTTTGGGAATCCTCTTTGGACCAAAATATCGAAAGAGGCACTGAACCACTACAAAAATTTGTTTGTAATTGAAAAGCTTGTTTCAAAGTATTTGTTTCACTCTTCGGACCACAAAGACCTGAGGTTTCCCACTTGTCAAAGTTGTGCTCATGATTTGGTCCATCCTAAAGATCCAAATGGAGGAACCTCTTCTTTGGGAATCCTCTTTTGACCAAAATATCAAAAGAGGCACCGAACCACTCCAAAAACTTGTTTGTAATTGAAAAGCTTATTTGAAAATACTTGTTTCACTCTTCGGACCATATTGATAACAAAGACCTGAGGTTTCCCACTTGTCAAAGTTGTGCTCATTATTTGGTCCATCCTAAAGATTCAAATGGAGGAACCTCTTCTTAGGGAATCCTCTTTCAACCAAATTATCGAAAGAGGATCCGAACCACTTCGAAAACTTGTTTATAATTGAAAAGCTTGTTTCAAGTACTTGTCTCACTCTTCGGACCATATTGATACCATAGACCTAAGGTTTCCCACTTGTCAAAAGTTTTCCTCATGATTTGGTCCATCCTAAAGATCCAAATGGAGGAACACCTTCTTTGGGAATCCTTTTTGGACCAAAATATCGAAAGAGGATCCGAACCACCCCAAAAACTTGTTTGTAATTGAAAAGCTTGTTTTAATGTACTTGTTTCACTCTTCGGACCATATTGATAACAAAGACCTAACGTTTCCTAGTTGTCAGAGTTGTGCTCATGATTTGGTCCATCCTAAAGATCCAAATGGAGGAACCTCTTCTTTGGGAATCCTCTTTTGACCATAATATCGAAAGAGGCACCGAACCACTCCAAAAACTTGTTTGTAATTGAAAAGCTTGTTTCAAAGTACTTGTTTCACTCTTCGTACCATATTGATACCAAAGACCTAAGGTTTCCCACTTGTCAAAAGTTTTCCTCATGATTAGGTCCATTCTAAAGATCCGAATGGATGAACATCTTCTTTGGGAATACTCTTTGGACCAAAATATCGAAAGAGGATCCGAACCACTCCAAAAACTTGTTTGTAATTGAAAAGCTTTTTTCACTCTTCGGACCATATTGATACAAAAGACTTAAGGTTTCCCTTTTGTCAAAGTTTTCCTCGTTATTTGGTCTATCCTAAAGATCCAAATGGAGGAGCCTCTTCTTTGGGAATCCTGTTGGAAAAAAATATCGAAAGAGGATTCGAACCACTCCAAAAACTTGTTTATAATTGAAAAGCTTGTTTCAATGTACTTGTTTCACTATTCGGACCATATTGATAACAAAGACCTGAGGTTTCCCAGTTGTCAGAGTTGTGCTCATGATTTTGTCCATCCTAAAGATCCAAATGGAGGAACCTCTTCTTTGGGAATCCTCTTTTGACCATAATATCGAAAGAGGCACCGAACCACTCCAAAAACTTGTTTGTAATTGAAAAGCTTGTTTCAAAGTACTTGTTTCACTATTCGTACCATATTGATACCAAAGACCTAAGGTTTCCCACTTGTCAAAAGTTTTCCTCATGATTAGGTCCATTCTAAAGATCAGAATGGATGAACATCTTCTTTGGGAATACTCTTTGGACAAAAATATCGAAAGAAGATCCGAACCACTCCAAAAACTTGTTTGTAATTGAAAAGCTTGTTTCACTCTTCGGACCATATTGATACAAAGGACTTAAGGTTTCCCTTTTGTCAAAGTTTTCCTCGTTATTTGGTCTATCCTAAAGATCCAAATGGAGGAGCCTTTTCTTTGAGAATCCTGTTTGGAACAAAATATCGAAAGAGGATTCGAACCACTCCAAAAACTTGTTTGTTATTGAAAAGCTTGTTTCAATGTACTTGTTTCACTCTTCGGACCATATTGATAACAAAGACCTGAGGTTTCCCAGTTGTCAGAGTTGTGCTCATGATTTGGTCCATCCTAAAGATCCAAATGGAGGAATCTCTTCTTTGGGAATCCTCTTTGGACCAAAATATCGTAAGAGGATCCGAACAACTCCAAAAACTTGTTTGTAATTGAAAAGCTTGTTTCCAAGTACTTGTTTCACTCTTTAGACCATATTGATACCAAAAACCTAAGGTTTCCCACTAGTCAAAGTTTTCCTCGTGATTTGGTCCATCCTAAATATCCAAATGGAGGAACCTCTTCTTTGGGAATCCTCTTTAGACCAAAATATCGAAAGAGGTAGCGAACCACTCCAAAAACATGTTTGTAATTGAAAAGCTTGTTTCAAAGTACTTGTTTCACTCTTCGGACCATATTGATACCAAAGACCTAAGGTTTCCCACTTGTCAAAAGTTTTCCTCTTGATTTGGTCCATTCTAAAGATCCGAATGGAGGAACATCTTCTTTGGGAATGCTCTTTGGACCAAAATATCGAAAGAGGATCCGAACCACTCCAAAAACTTGTTTGTAATTGAAAAGCTTGTTTCAAAGTACTTGTTTCACTCTTCGAACCATATTGATACAAAAGACTTAAGGTTTCCCATATGTCAAAGTTTTCCTCGTGATTTCGTCTAACCTAAAGATCCAAAGGGAGGAACCTCTTCTTTGGGAATCCTGTTCGGAACAAAATATCGAAAGAGGATTCGAACCACTCCAAAAACTTGTTTGTAATTGAAAAGCTTGTTTCAAAGTACTTGTTTCACTCTTCGGACCATATTGATAACAAAGACCTGAGGTTTCTCAGTTGTCAAAGTTGTGCTCATGATTTGGTCCATCCTAAAGATCCAAATGGAGGAACCTCTTCTTTTTGAGTCCTCTTTGGACCAAAATATCGAAAGAGGCACCGAACCACTACAAAAACTTGTTTGTAATTGAAAAGCTTGTTTCAAAGTATTTGTTTCACTCTTCGGGCCATATTGATAACAAAGACCTGAGGTTTACCACTTGTCAAAGTTGTGCTCATGATTTGGTCCATCCTAAAGATCCAAATGGAGGAACCTCTTCTTTGGGAATCCTCTTTGGACCAAAATATCAAAAGAGGCACCGAACCACTCCAAAAACTTGTTTGTAATTGAAAAGCTTGTTTTAAAGTACTTGTTTCACTCTTCGGACCATATGGATAACAAAGACCAGAGGTTTACCACTTGTCAAAGTTGTGCTCATTATTTGGTCCATCCTAAAGATTCAAATGGAGGAACCTCTTCTAAGGGCATCCTCTTGGGACCAAATTATCGAAAGAGGATCCGAACCACTTCAAAAACTGGTTTGTAATTGACAAGCTTGTTTCAAAGTACTTGTTTCACTCTTCGGACCATATTGATACCAAATACCTGAGGTTTCCCACTTGTCAAAATATTTCCTTATGATTTGGTCCATCCTAAAGATCCGAATGGAGGAACATCTTCTTTGGGAATCCCCTTTCTACCAAAATATCGAAAGAGGATCCGAACCACTCCAAAAACTTGTTTGTAATTGAAAAGCTTGTTTCCAAGTACTTGTTTCACTCTTCGGACCGTATTGATACCAAAGACCTAAGTATTCCCACTAGTCAAAGTTTTCCTCGTGATTTGGTCCATCCTAAAGATCCAAATGGAGGAACCTCTTCTTTGGGAATCCTCTTTGGACCACAATATCGAAAGAGGATCCGAATCACTCCAAAAACTTGTTTGTAATTGAAAAGCTTGTTTCAAAGTACTTGTTTTACTCTTCAGATCATATTGATACCAAAGACCTAAGGTTTCCCACTTGTCAAAAGTTTTCCTCATGATTTGGTCCGTCCTAAAGATCCCAATGGTGGAACATCTTCTTTGGGAATCCTCTTTGGACCAAAATATCGAAAGAGGATCCGAACCACCCCAAAAACTTATTTGTAATTGAAAAGCTTGTTTCAAAGTACTTGTTTCACTCTTCCGACCATATTGATACCAAGGATCTAAGGTTTCTCACTTGACAAAAGTTTTCCTCATGATTTGGTCCATCCTAAAGATCCGAATGGAGGAACATCTTCTTAGGGAATCCTCTTTGGACCAAACTATCGAAAGAGGATCCGAACCACTCCAAAAACTTGTTTGTAATTGAAAAGCTTGTTTCAAAGTACTTGTTTCACTCTTCGGGCCATATTGATACCAAAGACCTAAGGTTTCCCACTTGTCAAAGTTGTGCTCATGATTTGGTCCATCCTAAAGATCCAAATGGAGGAACCTCGTCTGATAAGGATCATGGAAGCATGGCTAGCCCAATTCATGTTCCAACCGGCCCAATCACAAGATCCAAAGCAAGGAAGCTACAACAAGCTTATTAGGCACATTTGCAAGAATGGATCGTTTCTACCCAAGCTATCTTTGAAGATGTAAAACCCAATTTGGATGAAGATTTGACATCAAAAGTTCATATTTGCAATGTACAAGTGCACAAAGGAGTTTACATTAAAATCCATGAGTTCTCCATGACTTATGTTAGTTGCATTTAATGTTGCTCTTTTAGCTTTAAATGCAAGCCAAAGGTTATTAAAGACATCTAAAGCTTTCTTAATCACTTGAAGATAACACTTATGACAAGAAGAACAAGCTATTTCAGTTACAAGTCTTTTTAATAGTAATTTCAGTTTTGTTTTCGCTTAAACTCAATTTTCAGTTACTTTTTGAGTATTTAATGATGCTAGCTGATTGTATTCATGACAATTAAGGACAATTTCAAATTTGCTTTGCTTTGTAAAGGCTTATAAAGCCATGACCAGATTGTAGACCGATCAGATTATCATATTTTGAAAGAAAATACAAATTACTCTTTGAGAGTTTCCTTTGAAAACCTAGAGCAAGTTCTTAGAGTTTTCACTTTGCAATTCGTGTGTTTAGAGTTGCTGCCGAGTCATTCAATTGGGAATTGATGATCCTAATTGTGGATTGATTCAATCTAGTACAAGAAAACCAATTCTAGTGATATGAATCATGGAACGTCACAAATATCTCAAGGAGCAATCTCAAGATCAAAGTTCATGACAAGCATTGAACATCCATTTACAAGACTATATTAGCAAAGTCAAGACAAGCTTTGAAGATCCGAGCATGGAGGCTAATAAAGAAGACTAAATGAACTTCAATTTATGGAAAATACATTTAGAGGAAGAATATTGAAGACTTGTTCAATCAGAATCGAAAGAGCTAATTAGGAAAGTTGCATCACTTTTGCAAACTTTCCTTATTTGGACCACTTTCCATATTTGTTCCCGAACTTGCCATATATGGTTCCAACGAATTTACAATGTATTTGGACATGTTTTAGGTCTTTATTTATCAGTTTTAATGCTTAGAATAGTTTAGGAATGATATAATATCTTCTAGGGCAAAACTTTCCTAAAATGCACCAAATGCACTTAAGGAAAGATTTGGCAGATTTTGTGCCTCCTTGTAATCCGAAATTCCTTGTTATTTTTAGGGTTTCTTTCCCTATTTTAAAGGCTCATTTGTAACCCTAAATATGAGGAATTAATATGACATAAAATAGCTTTGTTTTGCTTATTGCTTATTGCTTGGTTGATTTTACCTTGCATTTTGTAGCCTTGTTCTAGGTTGCATGTTTTAGAAACATTCAAGCATAACTTGATCTATTGTGTTTGTGGATTGTTTCGATCTTGAAATAAGAACAAGTTCTCTTATTTCAAGGTATTAGATCATTGGAATAATCTTCTTCTTCTTGTGTTCCAAGGGTTTTACCTTATTGTTCATCGGGGTTTTAGGATTTGCATCTAGGGGTTTTTTGTGCTTTCAAAGGGTTTCTATTTCGTTTTCCTAGGGTTTCATATCATTTGGTATCAGAGCTTAGGCTCAAGGGAAGATTTCTATCTTACTTGCTTTCTTGTTGTTTTAATTTTTATTGTCTTGTTCTTCGTTCATCGAAAATTCCAGAAAAAACAAAAAAAAAATTATAGTTCCAGAATTTCCTTATTTAGCCTACTGTTTTTGTTCTCTTTCGTATATTTTAAATCCGATTCTCAGAAAACCATCAACTACAAAAGTCTTTATCTTTCTGCCTATTTTATTTGTTATTCAAAAAGTTTGTCAAAACAAAAGTGGAAGATTATGAAAAAAATAGATCTTTGCAGACTTTCGGATTGTGCAGAAAATTGTTATAAAAAAAAATTGTTCTTGCTTGTTGCTTGAGTTTCTGGAAAAAAAAGTTGATATGAATTATGTAGCCTAGCATTTGAGGAATTCAAGCTTCAAGAATACTTGCATTCAATGCACTTCGATTGCATTAATGGCATCCCAAGTTCATTTATTACAAGTCAAGATTCATTAACTACAATTCAAGATGCATGGATGATAACCCAAGCTTCATTCAAGACAACTCAACCATCATTCAAGGGAACTTAAAGCTACATCAAGACAAGCATTAATGAACATTTAAAAGCTTCAATTAGAGTTAAATATCAGTTACAAATGTTTTACTTTCCTTGTAGGTTACAAAGAGATAGTAGCTTATTGTAACTTATGGTTTTGCTTTAATTTTGGGGGTTACAAGCTAATGACATCATGGGGCTGTTATGGGAGCATTATGAACGAAATTTCATTGTATTTTAAGCCTATAAATAGGCCACTTATCAGCCATTGAAAAGGAGACTGGTAAGACTTAACAGATTCAAAAGATTGAATGAAATGTAGCATTTTTATGCACATTGAGAGCCTTGCGCCTCACCCTTTGTAATCTTGCTTTAGATTACATGTTTAGAAACATTCAAGAGGAGAGTGATCAACCAACTTGTGGAGTGTTTCGAATCATGAGATGATGGAACATAAAAGTTTGTCCGTTTCATGATTTTTAGATCACATAGGGCAATCTGTTTCTAGCCTTTCCTTATAGTTGAAATCGAATAGTTAGGGAGGGTTTCAATTCATGCTTCAAGGGTTCATGCTAAGTATAATAGCATAGGGTGTTCGAATAGTTAGGGAGGGTTTTGATAAGGATCATGGAAGCACTCCAAGTCCAATACATGTTCCAACCGTCCCAATCACAAGATCCAAAGCTAAGAAGATCCAACAAGCTTTTATTACTCATGTGCAAGAATGGATAGGCTCGGATCAAGCTTTATTTCCAAGTGAGCAGCCCAATTTGGATGAAGACTTGACTTATGACACTTTGAAGATCAATGTATGCAACTTGCAAATCCATAAGGAAAATATCTACAAAGATAACCTTGTGCAACTGTCAACTATGCCTTGAATGGAAGAATGCAACAACAAAGCAAATTAGATTCACTTTTATTTGCATTTTAGTCAAACTTTCCTTATTTGTAAGAATGGGCATTAAGAGCTCTAGTTTCCTTGTTTGTTTTTCCCCAATTGTAACCGAATGCTTTAATGTTTGTTTCCTTTTTATGTTTTGTTTTCCTTTTGTTACTTGAAGGCTATAAAAGCCATGGAACTCAATGTAACAAATACGATTATATTTGAATGAAATCAAGTCACTCATTGAGAGTTTCTTTTGAAAACCACATTGAGTTTTCAACTTCTTGCAATTCTTGTGTTTAGGGTTGCTGCCGAGTCATTCAACTAGGAATTGATCAACTTAGTTTTGGAGTGATTCAATCTAGAACAAGGAATCTCATTCTTGTCTCTAGGTCATTGATCTAAGAGGTAATCTCATCTAGCCTTAAATCTCTTGGTTGAAACCGATTAGTTAGGGAGGGTTTGAGTTCTTGCTTCAAAGGTTCATGCTAAGCATAATAGCATAGGGTCTTTGGACTTGCAATTTGGGTTTGCCTTATCAGTTGGTATCAGAGCTTTGGTCGAAACCTTGGCCAAACTCTAGATTTGATTCTATCCTTTACTTTCCTTGCAATTTGCTTGTTTATTTCAAATCTGTCCTATCTTTTCATTTTCTGTCCTAACCATAATTTTTCTTTTATTTCCGTTCTGATCTTGTTTCCATATTGAAGATCACGTTCTCATCTTGAAATCAAAAAAAAAAAAAGTGAGAAAGAGAGCTTTGCATCCGACAGCACTATATTGTTCATCTTGTGTTCTTCATTACTTTGCTTTGAAAATTTATAGTTTGATCCATAGAAAACGAAAAAGTCTGAGTTTTGATTGTTATTTGTCAATCTAGATCCACAAATTACTCTTCATTTGAATTCAAATCCGTGGAAATTAAAATTCTGATCATACTTTCCATATTTGAATATGCCGCATTTAATGCTCTGTCTTGCTGTCTAAAACGCGTGAAATCTTTCGAGTTACCTTTCACATTATGAATAGAAAAGTTAACTTAATCAGTTATCTTTCATTGTCAAGAAGAATATTTAAGGAAATTCTATCTGTAAATGACTCAAATTTTGAAAATCAAAACAGTGCGCAGACAACTCCTTAAATTCCGGATCTTGTCTATTCTTTGAATGGCATCTTTAATTCTCATCATTATTTCGGATTTTTGCCAATTGTACACTCTTAATAACTGATTGATTGAGCTATATATGAGTTGCCATCTTAAAATTCATTTCCAATAATTCCGAATTTGACTTACCATATTTGGCTTTTTTCCTAGTTTTTCCTTGTCTTAAATTCTGTTTTTCCTACCTTTTTGCTTCCTTTTCTGATTTCTTATTCTATTATTGTTTCTTTTCATAATTAGTTGTATTTTTCTAATTGAATTACTTTTGTAGCTTTCTAAACACAATTTTTGCTTGAAAAGTGAGTTTATATCCGAGAGCACCTACTTTCAAATTGGCCTACCTTGAGTGTTAAACACGAGTGTTTCTTTGAGTGACATATAGTGATGGAGTGTTGTAAGCTCCTTAATACTTGTTACTTTGTGAGGAACATCATGTCACAGGAGGGAGATGATGATGTGGGTAGTAGTGAAGCTAGGTTGAGGGAAGCTCAAAAGAGCACATCTACACGCTTAACTCAAGTTGAAAATGCCAAAATTGAGCGTTTGGGTAGATTAAAAGTTGCTGGAAATCAGAAGATAGATATGAGTGAAAATGAATTAGAAAGTGATGATGAAGAAGTAGTAGCCATGGATTGGGAAGAAAGTGACATTGAGGAAGAGTTTCTTGAGGAAGCCGAAGAGAATGATAATATGGAGGAATATATAGAGGATCCCGAGGCTAGAGATGGTAGTTGGGAGCAAGGAAATAAACTAACACTTTTGTCTATGAGGTCTTTAAATTCTCAATTGAAGGAAGGTTGTGAAGATGACCAAAGAGACAACTTGTTCCATACAAGATGTTTGGTGAATGAGACTCCGTGTAGTGTTGTGATTGATGGTGGAAGTTGTACAAATGTTGTGAGCTCATTTCTGGTCAAAAGACTTCAAATACCAACACAAGAACATCCGACACCATACAAGCTTCAATGGCTCACCAATTGTGGAGAAAAGAAGGTAGTTTCTCAAGCTTTAATTTCTTTTACTCTTGGTAAGTATAAGGATGAGATTTTGTGTGATGTTGTACCTATGCAGGCGGGAGATATACTACTTGGCCGGCCTTGGCAATTTGATAGGAGGGTTATGTATGATGGTTTCCTAAATAGGTATAGTTTCATAAAGGATGGTCGAAAGACAACTCTTTTACCTTTATCTTCAAAAGATGTATATTTTGATCAATGTATACTTGAGAAAAGAAGAAAAGAATTTGAGTTAAAAGAAAAAGAGTTGAGTGAAAAAGCATTGAGTGAAGAAATGAGTGAGAGAGAAAAGAGAGCTTTGAATTGTAAAAAGGAAAGTGAGAAAAAAGAAGAATGTATGACAAGAGAGTTTCGAGAAAAAGAAGTGAGAGAGATAAAAGAGAAGAGTGAAAAAGATAAGTGTGAATACTTAGAGGAAAGAGAAAGAAAAGACATGTTAGTGACCTATCTTGTAAGTTTGAGTGAGGTGAGGAAAGTTTTGCTTAGTCAAAAGCCTAATTTTGTGCTTATGTGCAAAGTAGACTTTTTGGCAACTAACCTTAACCAATATTTGCCTAGTGTGTTTGAATATCTTTCTCAGGTTTGGAAGCATTATTTATGGCCGAAAAAGAGCTTGAGGTGTTTGGAAGGACGAAGCATGCAAGCAAGAAAGTATGACGAAGAGGTATTCAAAACATTTCTCTATGGAACTTACTATCATCAAGGCAAAGAGAATGTTGTAAGTTATTTACTTTCTTGGAAGAATACTTTATATTCAAATCTGATTTTTGAGCATGTGAAAGTTTTTGACAAGGAGCATATAGGCATTACTTGTTCTGACCATATTGAAAAGTTTAACTTGAATAATACCCAACTTAGGAATACATATACATCTTTTGTTGCTGATTTTACTTTGGGTAATTACAATGTATTCCTTGGTGTTTTGCTTTAATGGGGAACTCAAGAGATAATAAATGAGACTTTAGGAGCAATGAATAGGAAAACTAACTCTAAAGTGGAAACTTGGGAGAATTGTTTACCTTTTGTGGAGAATACATGTAATAGGGTAATACATCATAAGAATGTTTGTTTTTCAAATAAACTTGTTTATGGTCTTTATGCTATTACTCCCTTTGAGTTGCTGCCTTTGAGATCTAATGTTTTTGTTATTGATTTTTCCCATTTTAAGTATGTTTTCATCAAATTAATGCAAACGGATGTAAAGCAAATGATTGAGGAGCAAGTTTTCACATTTACCTCAATAATGAACAAGAGAAGTAAACCGCTTATGTTTCATCCGAGGGCATGGATTTGGATGCATTTTCGAAAGAAACAACTTCAAAAAAGGGCTAAGTTGCAACCAAGGGGTGATGGACCATATCAAGTCCTTGGAAAAATCTATGCAAAAGTCAACACCATTGTGTTAAAAGGTGAGTATTTTTGGAATCCAATTTTTAATGTTGCTGATTTGAGACCTTTTGATGTAGGGGATGATGACCTTGATTCGAGGATGAATCTTCTTGAAGAAGGGGAAGATGATAAGGATCATGGAAGCACTCCAAGTCCAATACATGTTCCAACCGGCCCAATCACAAGATCCAAAGCTAAGAAGATCCAACAAGCTTTATTACTCATGTGCAAGAATGGATAGGCTCGGATCAAGCTTTATTTCCAAGTGAGCATCCCAATTTGGATGAAGACTTGACTTAAGACACTTTGAAGATCAATGTATGCAACTTGCAAATCCATAAGGAAAATATCTACAAAGATAACCTTGTGCAAGTGTCAACTATGCCTTGAATGGAAGAATGCAACAACTAAGCAAATTAGATTCACTTTTATTTGCATTTTAGTCAAACTTTCCTTATTTGTAAGAATGGGCATTAAGAGCTCTAGTTTCCTTTTTTGTTTTTCCCCAATTGAAACCGAATGCTTTAATGTTTGTTTCCTTTTTATGTTTTGTTTTCCTTTTGTTACTTGAAGGCTACAAAAGCCATGGAACTCAATGTAACAAATAAGATTATATTTGAATGAAATCAAGTCACTCATTGAGAGTTTCTTTTGAAAACCACATTGAGTTTTCAACTTCTTGCAATTCTTGTGTTTAGGGTTGCTGCCGAGTCATTCAACTAGGAATTGATCAACTTAGTTGTGGAGTGATTCAATCTAGAACAAGGAATCTCATTCTTGTGTCTAGGTCATTGATCTAAGAGGTAATCTCATCTAGCCTTAAATCTCTTGGTTGAAACCGATTAGTTAGGGAGGGTTTGAGTTCTTGCTTCAAAGGTTCATGCTAAGCATAATAGCATAGGGTCTTTGGACTTGCAATTTGGGTTTGCCTTATCAGAATTCATGCTTCAAGGGTTCATGCTAAGTATAATAGCTCTGATACCAAATGATAAGGCAACCTTGTGTTCAAGTCCAAAAACCCATTACAATTGTTTGCAAGAACCTTTGAAGCATGAAAATGGTACAAAACCTCCTTAACTAATCGGATCAACCCAAGAGTTCCAAATGATAAGGAAAACCCAAATTGCAAGTCCAAAGACCCTATGCTATTATACTTAGCATGAACCTTTGAAGCAAGAACTCAAACCCTCCCTAACTATTCAGAAACAAGCCCTAAGATTGGCTGAAACAGATTGCTTAGGAAAGATGATCATTGATCTAGGACAAGTTTCCAAGCCCAAGATTCGAGACACTCCACAAGTAGGTGTTGGGATTTATGCCCTAGAATTCGTAATTTGTAATAGAATATTTTATGAATAAATAAAAGTATTATTTTAGTGAATTTTGTGCAATTTATTATATGTTGATATTCGTTATATATTCAAACATTAATAGAAAATTCCAGAGTTACTAATTCTGTAATCTTGACTACTATGAGATATAAAATGGATCTAGTCCAAGATAGTAACTCAAATAGTTCTGCAGAAACGAATACCAGGTTAGGAAACCTTATTCTTGGTAACACTTGTTGATGTTGTTCATCGATTTGATCCAAATCATTAGCATGATGTAGATGCAATTGGAAACATCATATATAATGAGTTTATTTAAGACTGGACCAGGATAATAAATCAATTCCTAAATAACACCGTTGATAGGAAATGATTTATAATATTAAATTTACGTTATTAAGATTGATACGTCTCAATCCTGAGTATGTTGTGAACTCACATTAATGAAGTCTTTTCCTTTGATTCACATAGTTGAGGGTGATCTGTTGATACACTCGATAAACTCCCGTTTTGAAGAAATGACTAAAATAGTGCTTGGGAACATTTCTATACAAGATGGCATTCATAACTTTCCTAAAACAAATGAAAGTGTTAGTGCGACACTATTCTAACTTAGGAACTTTAGGTATCTCCCTTGTTGTAATGATTTGGTACTTGAACATGAGGCCTCACCTTCTCACTGGCCCGAGAAGGATCGTTCTATACTTGAAAACTATAGAAAAATGTTCATTAGAGAATCATCGGGAACACAAGGATAAAAGAGATAATTACAAGGGTAAAACGGTAATTTTGACCCAGTTGTAATTATGAGATTACCACGTGAAGGATATGTCAAAACAAACTTAATAACAAATGGACATAACCCATCTATAGTGAGGGGAGTTCAACTTAGGGTTTATAGTGGAATCACCCTACGTTAATAATTATGATTAATTAATTAATGAGTTTAATTAATAAATAAATAATTATTGGAGCCCATGATCTATAGGTCCGTCAGGTCCCTGTGCTAGCCCATACATCATTGTAACTAACCAAGTTATTAATTTAACTAGGAAGAAAGAATTATATTTAAGTAATTAAATTACTTAAATAAAAGGGATATATTAATTGTTTAAATAAAATGTTTATTTAAATGGAAATTAATATCAATATTATTAATTATTTAAATAATGAGTTTATTTAAATAGAAATTAATAATGAATATTATTAATTAAATAATGAGTTTATTTAATTTAATATTAAAAGGAGAGAATTAAATATATTTTTTTTACGAAACAAATAAGTATTTTACCTAAAATAATTAATTAAATGAATTTGATTCAATATTAATTGATTAAGAGAATTTTAGGAAATGTGTATTTAAATTGAAAAGATTATTTGAATTTTTTCAAAATTTAAATATATATATATATATATATATAAAAGATAAAGATTAAATTAAAAAAAAAAAAAAGAGGAAAAGTCAAAGTAGCTCACGCTACTTTGACATTTAAAAGGATTTAAAAAAAAAAAGTGAACTGACGCCACTTTTATTCCTTTTTTTTATTTTTTATTTTATTTTGATAATTTAGATTATTTAAATTAAATGAAATAAGAGTTATAATTTGATTAGGAAACAAACTCTTATTTTTCTTATAAATATGACCATTGGGTGCTCATATTTTACACTTTGAAATTTATCAAAAGGCTCTCTCCTTTGCCTTCCCATTGCCGATTTTGGCATAGAAAAATAATAAGAATTTTTCTTCTTATTCTTTTGTTCTTCCGGTTCGATTCCCACAAATCGGGTTGGTTTATGATCGGGATATAGCATAGAAGACTTGGTGAAGTGGATTGATGCTGTAAAGGAAACCCCAACCGATTCTCCATAAATCTACAATGTAAGTTTTCGAAAAACCTTATATTTATATTACGGTTTCATCACAACTGCATGTTATTAACGGATCCGTAATTAATCGTTAATTAATTTACTAAAGAATTTCCGCTAATTTAGTAAATAGTTCCTTCAGTAGGATGATCATTTCTACTTGAATGACTCTAAAGATGTAGTCTAAGGCAAGACTACAAAGGGGTGAGGCTCAAGGCTCTCCATTTGCTCAAAAGGCAACATTTCATTTAGAGGAATAATATTGAAGACTTGTTCAATAAGAATCAAAAGAGCTAATTAGGAAAGTTGTATCACTTTTGCAAACTTTCCTTATTTGGACCACTTTCCATATTTGTTCCCGAACTTGCCATATATGGTTCCAACGAATTTACAATGTATTTGGACATGTTTTAGGTCTTTATTTATCAGTTTTAATGCTTAGAATAGTTTAGGAATGATATAATATCTTCTAGGGCAAAACTTTCCTAAAATGCACCAAATGCACTTAAGGAAAGATTTGGCAGATTTTGTGCCTCCTTGTAATCCGAAATTCCTTGTTATTTTTAGGGTTTCTTTGCCTATTTTAAAGGCTCATTTGTAACCCTAAATATGAGGAATTAATATGATAGAAAATAGCTTTCTTTTGCTTATTGCTTGGTTGATTTTACCTTGCATTTTGTAGCCTTGTTCTAGGTTGCATGTTTTAGAAACATTCAAGCATAACTTGATCTATTGTGTTTGTGGATTGTTTCGATCTTGAAATAAGAACAAGTTATCTTATTTCAAGGTATTAGATCATTGGAATAATCTTCTTCTTCTTGTATTACAAGGGTTTTACCTTATTGTTCATCGGGGTTTTAGGATTTGCATCTAGGGGTTCTTTGTGCTTTCAAAGGGTTTCTATTTCAATTTCCTAGGGTTTCATATCATCTTGTCTCTAGATCTTTAATCTAAGAGGTAATCCTTTCTTGCCTAAATCTCTTGGTTGATAACATCTAGATCTAGAAGAGGGTTTGAATTCATGCTTCAAGGGTTCATGCTAATCACATAGCATAGAGTGTTTGAACTTGAAATTTAAGTTTTCCTTATCATCTTCTTTTGGAATCCTATTTGGATCAAAATATCGAAAGAGGATCCGAACCACTCCAAAAACTTGTTTGTAATTGAAAAGCTTGTTTCAAAGTACTTGTTTCATTCTTCGGACCATATTGATACCGAAGACCTAAGGTTTCTCACTTGTCAAAGTTTTCCTCGTGATAATGTCTATCCTAAAGATCCAAATGGAGGAACCTCTACTTTGGGAATCCTCTTTGGACCAAAATAACGAAAGAGGATCGGAACCACTCCAAAAACTTGTTTGTAATATAAAAGCTTGTTTCAAAGTACTTGTTTCACTCTTCAGACCATATTGGTACCAAAGATATAAGGTTTCCCATTTGTCAAAGTTTTCCTCGTGATTTGGTCTTTCCTAAAGATCCAAATGGAGGAACCTCGTCTTTGGGAATCCTGTTTGGAAGAAAATATCAAAAGAGGATCCGAGCCACTCCAAAAACTTGTTTGTAATTGAAAAGCTTGTTTCAAAGTACTTGTTTCACTCTTCGGACCATATTGATAACAAAGACCTGCGGTTTCCCACTTGTCAAAGTTGTACTCATGATTTGGTCCATCCTAAAGATCCAAATGGAGGAACCTCTTCTCTGGGAATCCTCTTTGGACCAAAATATCGAAGGAGGCACAGAACCACTTCAAAAACTTGTTTGTAATTGAAAAGCTTGTTTCAATGTACTTGTTTCACTCTTCGGACCATATTGATACAAAATACCTAAGGTTTCCCACTTGTCAAACTTTTCCCCGTGATTTGGTCCATCCTAAAGATCCGAATGGAGGAACATCTTCTTTGGGAATCCTCTTTCGACCAAAATATTGAAAGAGGATCCGAACAACTCCAAAAACTTGTTTGTAATTGAAAAGCTTGTTTCAAAGTACTTGTTTAACTCTTCCGACCATATTGATACCAAAGACCTCCTACTTGTCAAAAGTTTTCCTCATGATTTGGTCCATCCTAAAGATCCGAATGGAGGAACATTTTCTTTAGGAATCCTCTTTGGACCAAAATATCGAAAGAGGATTCGAACCACTCCAAAAACTTGTTTGTAGTTGAAAAGCTTGTTTCAAAGAACTTGTTTCACTCTTTGGACCATATTGATACCAAAGACCAAAGGTTTCCCAATTGTCAAAGTTTTCCTCGTGATTTGGTCTATCCTAAAGATTCAAATGGAGGAACCTCTACTTTGGGAATCCTTTTTGGACCAAAATAACGAAAGAGGATCCGAACCACTCCAAAACTTGTTTGCAATTGAAAAGCTTGTTTCAAAGTACTTGTTTCACTCTTCAGACCATATTGGTACAAAAGACTTAAGGTTTCCCATTTGTCAAAGTTTTCCTCGTGATTTGGTCTTTCCTAAAGATCCAAATGGAGGAACCTCGTCTTTGGGAATCCTGTTTGGAACAAAATATCAAAAGAGGATCCGAACCACTCCAAAAACTTGTTTGTAATTGAAAAGTTTGTTCCAAAGTACTTGTTTCACTCTTCGGACCATATTGATAACAAAGACCTGAGGTTTCCCATTTGTCAAAGTTCTGCTCATGATTTGGTCCATCCTAAAGATCCAAATGGAGGAACCTCTTTATTGGGAATCCTCTTTGGACTAAAATATCGAAAGAGGATCCGAACCACTCCTAAAACTTGTTTGTAATTGAAAAGCTTGTTTCAAATTACTTGTTTCACTCTTCGGACCAAATTGATACCAAAGACCTAAGGTTTCCCACTTGTCAAAGTTTTCCTCATGATTTGGTCCATCCTTAAGATCCGAATGGAGGAACATCTTCTTTGGGAATCCTCTTTGAACCAAAATATCGAAAGAGGATCCGAACAACTCCAAAAACTTGTTTGTAATTGAAAAGCTTGTTTCAAAGTACTTGTTTAACTCTTCAGACCATATTGATACCAAAGACCTCAGGTTTCCCACTTGTCAAAAGTTTTCCTGATGATTTGGTCCATCCTAAATATTCGAATGGAGGAACATCTTCTTTGGGAATCCTCTTTGGACCAAAATATCGAAAGAGGATTCGAACCACTCCAAAAACTTGTTTGTAATTGAAAAGCTTGTTTCAAAGAACTTGTTTAACTCTTTGGACCATATTGATACCAAAGACCAAAGGTTTCCCACTTGTCAAAGTTTTCCTCATGATTTGGTCTATCCTAAAGATCCAAATGGAGGAACCTCTACTTTGGGAATCCTCTTTGGACCAAAATAACGAAAGAGGATCCGAACCACTCCAAAAACTTGTTTGTAATTGAAAAGCTTGTTTCAAAGTACTTGTTTCACTCTTCATACCATATTGGTATCAAAGATATAAGGTTTCCCATTTGTCAAAGTTTTCCTCGTGATTTGGTCTTTCGTAAAGATCCAAATGGAGGAACCTCGTCTTTGGGAATCCTGTTTGGAAGAAAATATCAAAAGAGGATCCGAGCCACTCCAAAAACTTGTTTGTAATTGAAAAGCTTGTTTCAAAGTACTTGTTTCACTCTTCGGACCATATTGATAACAAAGACCTGAGGTTTCCCACTTGTCAAAGTTGTGCTCATGATTTGGTCCATCCTAAAGATCCAAATGGAGGAACCTCTTCTTTGGGAATCCTTTTTGGACTAAAATATCGAAAGAGGATCTGAACCACTCCAAAAACTTGTTTGTAATTGAAAAGCTTGTTTCAAAGAACTTGTTTTACTCTTCGGACCAAATTGATACCAAAGACCTAAGGTTTCCCACTTGTCAAAGTTTTCCTCATGATTTGGTCCATCCTTAAGATCCGAATGGAGGAACATCTTCTTTGGGAATCCTCTTTGAACCAAAATACCGAAAGAGGATCCGAATAACTCCAAAAAATTGTTTGTATTTGAAAAGCTTGTTTCAAAGTACTTGTTTCACTCTTCTGACGATATTGATACCAAAGACCTGAGGTTTCCCACTTGTCAAAAGTTTTCCTCATGATTTGGTTCATCCTAATGATCCGAATGGAGGAACTTCTTTTTTGGGAATCCTCTTTGGACCAAAATATCAAAAGAGGATCTGATATGAATCATGGAGGCACTCCAAAAGATCATAAGCCAATAAGGTTCAACAAGCAGTTATTTCACATGTGCAAGGATGGCTAGGCTCGGTTCAAACTATATTTCACAATCAGCAGCCCATTTCGGATGAAGAATTGACATATGATTCTTTGAAGATCAATGTGTGCAACTTATAAATCCATAAGGAAGATGTCTACAAAGATGACCTTGTGCAAGACTCATTAAACGTTCCAACTATGCTTTAAGTGGAAGAATGCAACAACTAAGCATATCAGATTCACTTTTATTTACTTTTTAGTCAAACTTTCCTTGTTTGTAACCATGGGCATTAAGGGCTCTAGTTTCCTTTATTGTTTATGCCAATTGTAACCGAATGCTTTAATGTTTGTTTCCTTTTGATGTTTTTGCTTTTCCTTTGCTGATTGAAGGCTTATAAAGCCATGGGAACACTTTGTAACAAATCAGATTATGTTTGAATGAAAATCAAGTCACTCATTGAGAGTTTCTTT
The DNA here is from genome assembly GCA_028015215.1 of Gynostemma pentaphyllum. Classification (NCBI taxonomy): domain Eukaryota; kingdom Viridiplantae; phylum Streptophyta; class Magnoliopsida; order Cucurbitales; family Cucurbitaceae; genus Gynostemma; species Gynostemma pentaphyllum. The sequence goes on along the minus strand of CM051345.1, from coordinate 21,851,788 downwards.
TGAAAACCACATTGAGTTTTCAACTTCTTGCAATTCTCGTATTTAGGGTTGCTGTTGAGTCATTCAACTAGGAATTGATCAACTTAGTTGTGGAGTGATTCAATCTAGAACAAGGAATCTCATTCTTGTCTCTAGGTCATTGATCTAAGAGGTAATCTCATCTAGCCTTAAATCTCTTGGTTGAAACCGATTAGTTAGGGAGGGTTTGAGTTCTTGGTTCAAAGGTTCATGCTAAGCATAATAGCATAGGGTCTTTGGACTTGCAATTTGGGTTTTCCTTATCAGTTGGTATCAGAGCTTTGGTCGAAACCTTGGCCAAACTCTACATTTGATTCTATCCTCTACTTTCCTTGCAATTTGCTTGTTTGTTTCAAATCTGCCATATCTTTTCATTTTCTGTCCAAACTAGAATAAGGAATCTCATTCTTGTCTCTAGGTCATTGATCTAAGAGGTAATCTCATCTAGCTCTCTTGGTTGAAATCGATTAGTTAGGGAGGGTTTGAGTTTTGCTTCAAAGGTTAATGCCAAGCATAATAGCATAGGGTCTTTGGACTTGCAATTTGGGTTTGCCTTATCAGGATTCGAACCACTACAAAAACTTGTTTGTAATTGAAAAGCTTGTTTCAAAGTACCTGTTTCACTCTTCGAACCATATTGATACCAAAGATTAAAGCTTTCCCACTTGTCAAAGTTTTCCTCGTGATGTGGTCTATCCTAAAGATCCAAATGGAGGAACCTCTTTTTTGGGAATCCTCTTTGGACCAAAATAACGAAAGAGGATCCGAACAACTCCAAAAACTTGTTTTTAATTGAAAAGCTTGTTTCAAACTACTTGTTTCACTCTTCGGACCATATTGATACAAAAGACTTAAGGTTTCCCATTTGTGAATGTTTCCTCTTGATTTGGTCAATCCTAAAGATTCAAATGGAGGAACCTCTTCTTTGGGAATCCTCTTTGGACCAAAATAACGAAAGAGGATCCGAACCACTCCAAAAACTTGTTTGTAAGTGAAAAGCTTGTTTCAATGTACTTGTTTCAATCTTCGGACGATATTGATACCAATGACCTAAAGTTTCCCACTTGTGAAAGTTTTCCTTGTGATTTGGTCCATCTAAAAGATCCGAATGAAGGAACATCTTCTTTGGGAATCCTCTTTGGACCAAAATATCGAAAGAGGATCCGAACCACTCCAAAAACTTGTTTGTAATTCAAAAGCTTGTTTCAAAGTACTTGCTTCACTCTTCGGACCATATTGATACCAAAGACCAAAGTTTTCCCACTAGTCAAAGTATTACCCGTTATTTGGTCCATCCTAAAGATCCGAATGGAGGAACATCTTCTTTGGGATTCCTCTTTGGAACATAATATTGAAAGAGGATCCGAACAACTCCAAAAACTTGTTTGTAATTGAAAAGCTTGTTTGAAAATACTTGTTTCACTCTTCGGACCATATTGATACCAAAGATCTAAGGTTTCCCAATTGTCAAAGTTTTTCTCGTGATTTAGTCTATCCTAAAGATCCAAATGGAGGAACCTCTTCTTTGGAATCCTCTTTGGACAAAAATAACGAAAGAGGATCTGAACCACTCCAAAAACTTGTTTGTAATTGAAAAGCTTGTTTCCAAGTACTTGTTTCACTCTTCGGACCATATTGATACAAAAGACTTAAGGTTTCCCATTTGTCAAAGTTTCCCTCGTGATTTGGTCTATCCTAAAGATCCAAATGGAGGAACCACTTCTTTGGGAATCCTCTTTGGACCAAAATAACGAAAGAGGATCCGAACCACTCCAAAAACTTGTTTGTAATTGAAAAGCTTGTTTCAATGTACTTGTTTCAATCTTCGGACCATATTGATACCAATGACCTAAAGTTTCCCACTTGTGAAAGTTTTCCTCGTGATTTGGTCCATCCTAAAGATCCGAATGAAGGAAAACCTTCTTTGGGAATCCTCTTTGGACCAAAATATCGAAAGAGGATCCGAACCACTCCAAAAACTTGTTTGTAATTCAAAAGCTTGTTTCAAAGTACTTGTTTCACTATTTGGACAATATTGATACCAAAGACCAAAGGTTTCCCACTAGTCAAAGTATTACCCGTTATTTGGTCCATCCTAAAGATCCGAATGGAGGAACATCTTCTTTGGGAATCCTCTTTGGAACAAAATATTGAAAGAGGATCCGAACAACTCCAAAAACTTGTTTGTAATTGAAAAGCTTGTTTGAAAATACTGGTTTCACTCTTCGGACCATATTGATACCAAAGACCTAAGGTTTCCCACTTGTCAAAGTTTTTCTCGTGATTTAGTCTATCCTAAAGATCCAAATGGAGGAACTTCTTCTTTGGAATCTTCTTTGGACAAAAATAACGAAAGAGGATCCGAACCACTCTAAAAACTTGTTTGTAATTGAAAAGCTTGTTTCAAAGTACTGGTTTCACTCTTCGGACCATATTGATACAAAAGACTTAAGGTTTCCCATTTGTCAAAGTTTTCCTCGTGATTTTGTCTATCCTAAAGATCCAAATGGAGGAACCTCATCTTTGGGAATCCTGTTTGGAACAAAATATCAAAAGAGGATCTGAACCACTCCAAAAACTTGTTTATAATTGAAAAGCTTGTTTCAAAGTACTCGTTTCACTCTTCAGACCATATTGATAACAAAGACCTAAGGTTTCCCACTCGTCAAAGTTTTCCACGTGATTTGGTCCATCCTAAAGATCCAATTGTAGGAAACTCTTCTTTGGGAATCCTCTTTTGTCCAAAATAACGAAAGAGGATCCGAACCACTCCAAAAACTTGTTTGTAATTGAAAAGCTTGTTTCAAAGTACTTGTTTCACTCTTCGGACCATATTGATAAAAAAGACCTGAGGTTTCCCACTTGTCAAAGTTGTACTCAAGATTTGGTCCATCCTAAAGATCCAAATGGAGGAACCTCTTCTTTGGGAATCCTCTTTGGACCAAAATACCAAAAGAGGATCTGAACCACTCCAAAAACTTGTTTGTAATTGAAAAGCTTGTTTGAAAATACTTGTATCACTCTTCGGACCATATTGATACCAAAGACCTAAGGTTTTCCACTTGTCAAAAGTTTTCCTCATGATTTGGTCCATCCTAAGATCCGAATGGAGGAACATCTTCTTTGGGAATCGTCTTTGGATCAAAATATCGAAAGAGGATCCGAACCACTAGAAAAACTTGTTTGTAATTGAAACCTTTTTTCAAAGTACTTGTTGCACTCTCTAGAGAAAATTGAATCCGAAGACCAAAGGTTTCCCACTTGTCAAAGTTGTGCTCATGATTTGGTCCATCATAAAGATCCAAATGGAGGAACCTCTTCTTTTGGAATTAATTTTGGATCAAAATATTGAAAGAGGATCCGAACCACTCCAAAAACTTGTTTGTATTTGAAAAGCTTGTTTCAAAGTACTTGTTTTACTCTTCAGACCCTATTGATACCAAAGACCTAAGGTTTCCCACTTTTCAAAGCTGTGATCATGATTTGGTACATCCTTAAAATCCAAATGGTGGAACATCTTCTTTGGGAATCCTCTTTGGACCAAAATAACGAAAGAGGATCCGAACCACTCCAAAAACTTGTTTGTAATTGAAAAGCTTGTTTCAAAGTACTTGTTTCACTCTTCGGACCATATTGATACCAAAGACCTAAGGTTTCCCACTTGTCAAAAGTTTTCCTCATGATTTGGTCCATCCTAAAGATCCGAATGGAGGAACATCTTCTTTGAGAATCCTCTTTGGACAAAAATATCAAAAGAGGATCCGAACCACTCCAAAAACTTGTTTGTAATTGAAAAGCTTGTTTCAAAGTACTTGTTTCACTCTTCATACCATATTGATACCAAAGATTAAAGGTTTCCCACTTGTCAAAGTTTTCCTCGTGATTTGGTCTATCCTAAAGATCCAAATGGAGGAACCTCTTCTTTGGGTATCCTCTTTGGACCAAAATAACGAAAGAGGATCCGAACCACTCCAAAAACTTGTTTGTAATTGAAAAGCTTGTTTCAAAGTACTTGTTTCACTCTTCAGACCATAGTGATACCAAAGACCTAAGGTTTCCCACTTGTCAAAAGTTTTCCTCATGATTTGGTCCATCCTAAAGATCCGAATGGAGGAACATCTTCTTTGGGAATCCTTTTTGGAACAAAATATCGAAAGAGGATCCGAAGAACTCCACAAACTTGTTTGTAATTGATAAGCTTGTTTCACTCTTCGGACCATATTGATACCAAAGACCTAAGGTTTCCCACTTGTCAAAAGTTTTCCTCATGATTTGGTCTATCCTAAAGATCTGAATGGAGGAACATCTTCTTTAGGAATCCTCTTTGGACCAAAATATAAAAAGAGGATCTGAACCACTCCAAAAACTTGTTTGTAATTAAAAAGCTTGTTTCAAAGTTCTTGTTTCACTCTTCGGACCATATTGATACCAAAGATTAAAGGTTTCGAACTTGTCAAAGTTTTCCTCGTGATTTGGTCTATCCTAAAGATCCAAATGGATGAACCTCTTCTTTTTTAATCCTCTTTGGACCAAAATAACGAAAGAGGATGCGAACCACTCGAAAAACTTGTTGGTAATTGAAAAGTTTGTTTCAAAGTACTTGTTTCACTCTTCGGACCATATTGATACCAAGGATTAAAGGTTTCCCACTTGTCAAAGTTTTCCTCTTGATTTGGTCGATCCTAAGGATCCAAATGGAGTAACCTCTTCTTTGGGAATCCTGTTTGGAACAAAATATCTAAAGAGGATTTGAACCACTCCAAAAACTTGTTTGTAATTGAAAAGCTTGTTTCAAAGTACTTGTTTCACTCTTCGGATAATATATATAACAAAGACCTGAGGTTTCCCACTTGTCAAAAGTTTTCCTCATGATTAGGTCCATCCTAGAGATCATATTGGAGGAACATCTTCCTTGGGAATCCTATTTGAACCAAAATATCGAAAGAGGATCCGAACCACTCTAAAAACTTGATTGTAATTGAAAAGCTTGTTTCAAAGTACTTGTTTCACTCTTCGGACCATATTGATACTAAAGACCTAAGGTTTCCCACATGTCAAAGTTTTCCCCGTTATTTGGTCTGTCCTGAAGATCCCATTGGAGGAACCTTTTCTTTGGGAATCCTCTTTGGACCAAAATATCGAAAGAGGATCCGAACCACTCCAAAAACTTGTTTGTAATAGAAACCTTCTTTCAAAGTACTTGTTTCACTCTCTAGAGCAAATTGAATCCGAAGACCAAAGGTTTCCCACTTGTCAAAGTTGTGCTCATGATTTGGTCCATCCTAAAGATCCAAATGGAGGAACATCTTCTTTTGAAATTGATTTTGGATCAAAATATCGATAGACGATCCGAACCACTCCAAAAACTTGTTTTAAAGTACTTGTTTCACTCTTCGGACCCTATTGATACCAATGACCTAAGGTTTCCCACTTGTCAAAGTTGTGCTCATGATTTGGGATATCCTGAAAATCCAAATGGAGGAACATCTTCTTTAGGAATCCTCGTTGGACCAAAATATCGAAAGAGGATCCGAACAACTCCAAAAACTTGTTTGTAATTGAAAAGCTTGTTTCAAAGTACTTGTTTCACTCTTCGGACCATATTTATACCAAAGATCTAAGGTTTCCCACTTGTCAAAGTTTTCCTCATGATTTGGTCCATCCTAAAGATCCGAATGGAGGAACATCTTCTTTGGGAATCCGCTTTGGAACAAAATATCGAAAGAGGATCCGAACCACTCAAAAAACTTGTTTGTAATTGAAAAGCTTGTTTCAAAGTACTTGTTTCACTCTCAAGACCAAAATGAATCTGAAGACATAAGGTTTCCCACTTGTCAAAGTTGTGCTTATGATTTTTTCCATACTAAAGATCCAAATGGAGTAACCTCTTCTTCGGGATTCCTCTTTGGACAAAAATATTGAAAGTTGATCCGAACCACTCCAAAAACTTGTTTGTAATTGAAAAGCTTGTTTCAAAGTACTTGTTTCACTCTTCGGACCATATTGATACCAAAGACCTAAGGTTTCCCACTTGTCAAAGTTTTCCTCATGACTTTGTCCATCCTAAAGATCTGAATGGAGGAACATCTTTTTTGGGAATCCTCTTTGGACCAAAATATCAAAAGATGATCTGAAGCACTCCAAATACTTGTTTGTAATAGAAAAGCTTGTTTCAAAGTACTTGTTTCACTCTTCGGACCATATTGATACCAAAGACCTAAGGTTTCCCACTTGTCAAAAGTTTTCCACATGGTTTGGTCCATCCTAAAGATCCGAATGGAGGAACATCTTATTTGGGAATCCTCTTTGGACCAAAATATCGAAAGAGGATCCGAAGAAATCCAAAAACTTGTTTGTAATTGAAAAGCTTGTTTCAAAGTACTTGTTTCACTCTTCGGACCATATTGATACCAAAGATTAAAGGTTTCCAACTTGTCAAAAGTTTTCTTCAAGATTTGGTCCATCCTAAAGATCCGAATGGAGGAACATCTTCTTTGAGAATCCTCTTTGGACCAAAATATCAAAAGATGATCCGAACCATTCCAAAAACTTGTTTGTAATTGAAAAGCTTGTTTCAAAGTACTTGTTTCACTCTTCAGACCATATTGATACCAAAGATTAAAGGTTTCCCACTTGTCAAATTTTCCACGTGATTTTGTCTATCCTAAAGATCCAAATGGAGGAACGTCTTCTTTGGGAATCCTCTTTGGACCAAAATAACGAAAGAGGATCTGAACCACTCCAAAAACTTGTTTGTAATTGAAAAGCGTTTTTCAAAGTACTTGTTTCATATTTCGGACCATATTTATACCAAAGATTAAAAGTTTCCCACTTGTCAAAGTTTTCCTCGTGATTTGGTCTATCCTAAAGATCCAAATGGAGGAACCTCTTCTTTGGGAATCCTCTTTGGACCAAAATAACGAAAGAGGATCCGAACCACTCCAAAAACTTGTTTGTAATTGAAAAGCTTGTTTCAATGTACTTGTTTCACTCTTCGGACCATATTGACACCAAAGACCTAAGGTTTCCCACTTGTGAAAGTTTTCCTCGTGATTTGGTCCATCCTAAAGATCCAAATTAAGGAACATCTTCTTTGGGAATCCTCTTTGAACCAAAATATCGAAAGAGGATCCGAACCACTCCAAAAAATTGTTGGTAATTCAAAAGCTTGTTTCAAAGTACTTGTTTCACTCTTCGGACCATATTGATACCAAAGACCTAAGGTTTCCCACTTGTCAAAGTTTTCCTCGTTATTTGGTCCATCCAATAGATCCAAATGGAGAAACCTCTTTGATAAGGCAACCTTGCGTTCAAGTCCAAAAACCCATTACAATCGTTTGCAAGAACCTTTGAAGCATGAAAATGGCCCAAAACCTCCTTAACTAATCGGATCAACCCAAGAGTTCCAAATGATAAGACGAATTGCAAGTCTAAAGACCCGATGCTATTATGCTTAGCATGAACCTTTGAAGCAAGAACTCAAACCGTCTGATATGAACCCTCAAGCGTTGACGGATTCAAGAACCGGATGAGGGACCCTTGAACGGAAAAGCTTGAAAACCTTTAACAATTTGAATCAACCTTTAGGGGAGATCTGGAAGATGATGACCTAATCGATCAATCCCCTAATTCAAGATTATGTTTCTTCAATTAAGGTTGAGGCACTCCACAAGAACAATGATCAATTGGACTTGAATGACTCTAAACATGCAATTCAAGAACATGAATTACAAAGAGGTTTTTAAAAGCAAAAGCTTAAACCAAAACAGAAGGATTTTCATTCATTGATATTCTGATTGTAAAGCTTACAAAAGTGGCTTTAAATAGCCTAATAAACCCTAGCTTGGTCGAAAATATGAAGGGAAATAAAGGCCTAATAATAAAAAGGTAAAAACTAGACTTTCCTAATTCAAATTAGGAAAGTTTTCCTAATCTTTTCAACTTGGTCTCCAAGTTTGCAAAACTAAGGAAACAAAGTCAAATCTTCCCTATTACATCAATAATAATAATAATAAATAAAACTAAAGTAATAAAACTCAAATAAAATACTAAAATTCGAAATTGGATGAAAATATACAAAACTACAAGTGTCAGTCGCCATTTTTTATGTCATTTTCACTCCTTTGAATGTTTTCATGCGCGATTTTCTTTGGAGCTCTTTGAAACAAATATCCCATGAGTTTAGTAGTGTTTTAAACTCATTTTCTTCATTAGTCAAGTATGTAACCCAATATCCTTGCAAATGCCCAAGAAAGTCAATCTTCACTCGTTTAGTCTTCGGATTCTTGATCTTTTCTTGATTGAAACCTTGTACTTCAATATTGTCAATTCTTTGACATTTGGGGCTGGGATAATTCATATCATTCTCTCCAACTTCAAAAAGATTCGTCCTCGAATCTAAAGGTTTGATCATGGTGGAGTCTCCCTTGAAAAGTTCGCCAATTGTAAAAGCATTTGTGGCACCATTATTGGCATTGATTTCCTGCAAAAAATCATAAACAAAATCTTGCAAAGGGTTTAGGTTGAAACTTCCCATATGATACTCGAGTGCAAAGAGAGGTGGTGTGGCCAATAATTTCCTTTTCCTCTCAATTCTTCTAACGAGAGCTTGCTTTTCTTGCTCTAATTTTCTCAACTCTTCTTGCTTCTTTATTTTCTCCTTTTCTTCTCGCTCAAATCTCTCTCGCTTCACCGACTCCCTTTTCTCTCTTCTTTTTTGTTGTTCTTGTTCCATCCTCTTTAATCTCTCTCTTTCTTCTTCTTTAGTTTCATCTCCTTCTAGAGCCAAATCTACCTTGTTAGGGCACACCTCCCGAATATGCCCCCTTCCACGACATTTATTACACTTGATATCTCTAGTATGTATTGTCATAATGGAAGAATTTTGTGGTTGCAAAAAAATTAGGGTTTTGAAAGATGAAGAAAAAAAAAACTGCTTGATATTCAAACTTTGAAACGAGTTTTTAGGTAATTTAAGTTCTGATTTTCGATTTTATGTCTTCTGTAATTTTGTAGAGGATCAAAAAATAAACAGATGGGAAAAAAATTTCGTAGGAAGGGACGAGGTCATTAGGTGATGTATAAGTTGGAACAAAAATCTGGAAATTTCTGTTTTCTTTTTTCTTTTTTAATGAAAGCGGTTTTGATGAGGGATTAGAAAAAGTTAAGACGTAGGTGATGAAGTAAACAAATTTACCTTTGATAACTCTCTCCTAGAGCAAGCTCTGATACCAAATGATATGAAACCCTAGAAAATTGAAATAGAAACCCTTTGAAAGCACAAAGAACCCCTAGATGCAAATCCTAAAACCCCGATGAACAATAAGGTAAAACCCTTGGAACACAAGAAGAAGAAGATTATTCCAATGATCTAATACCTTGAAATAAGAGAACTTGTTCTTATTTCAAGATCGAAACAATCCACAAACACAATAAATCAAGTATGCTTGAATGTTTCTAAAACATGCAACCTAGAACAAGGCTACAAAATGCAAGGTAAAATCAACCAAGCAATAAGCAAAACAAAGCAATTTTCTATCATATTAATTCTTAATGTTTAGGGTTACAAATGAGGCTTTAAATAGCCAAAGAAACCCTAAAAACAACAAGGAAATTCGGATTACAAGGCACAAAATCTGCCAAATCTTTCCTTAAGTGCATTTGGTGCATTTTAGGAAAGTTTTGCCCTAGAAGATTTTATATCATTCCTAAACTATTCTAAGCATTAAAATTGATAAAAAAAGACCTAAAACATGTCCAAATATATTGTAAATTCGTGGACATCATATATGGCAAGTTCCGGAACAAATATGGAAAGTGGTCCAAATAAAGAAAGTTTGCAAAAGTGGTGCAACTTTCCTAATTAGCTTTTCTCTTCATTTCTGATTGAACAATTCTTCAATACTCTTCTTCAACATGTATTTTCCATAGATTAAAGTTCATCAAGTCTTCTTCCATAGCCTCCATGCTCAGATCTTCAAAGCTTGTCTTGACTTTGCTCATGTAGGCTTGTAATGGATGTTTTATGCTTGTCTTGAACTTTGATCTTGAGATTGGTCCTTGAGCTATTTGTGAGGTTCCATGATTCATATCACCCTCCCAAACTATTCGTAAACACCCCCTAAGAATGGCTAAAAACATATTGCTTTGGAAAGATGATCATTGATCTAGGACAAGTTTCCAAGCCCAAGATTCGAGACACTCCACAAGTAGGATAATCATTTCCACTTGAATGACTCTAAACATGTAGTATACGGCAAGACTACAAAGGGATGAGGCTCAAGGCTCTCCATTTGCTCAAAAGGCAACATTTCATTACATTTTCAAATCTTACAAGTCTTCTTTACATTGGCTGATACATGGCCAATTTATAGGCTTAAAGTACATGTAAATTTCGTTGATAATGCTCCCATAACAGCCCCATTAAGTTCCTAGCTTGTAACCTCCAAAATTAAAGCAAAAACATAAGTTACATTCAACCACTATTTAATACTTAACCTACAATGTAACTAAAACATTTAAAACTGATATTTGAACTCTAAATGAAGCTTTTAAATGTTCATTAATGCTTGTCTTGGAGTTTCTTTAAGTTCCCTTGAATGAAGCTTGAGTTGTCATAAATGCATCTAGAGTTGTCATCAATGCTACTACACTTGAAGCTTGAGTTGTGATAAATACATCTTGAGTGCATTAAATGCGACTTGAGTTGTCATCAATGCATGTACTCGTTAAGCTTGAATTCCTTAAATGCATGGCTACATAATTCATATCACTCTTCATTTGGAATCCATATCGAAAGAGGATCCGAACCACTCCCAAAACTTGTTTGTAATTGAAAAGCTTGTTTCAAAGTACTTGTTTCACTCTTCGGACCATATTGATACCAAAGACCTAAGGTTTCCCACTTGTCAAAGTTGTGCTCATGATTTAGTCCATCCTAAACATCCAAATGGAGGAACCTCCTTTTTGGGAATCCTCTTAGGACCAAAATAATGAAAGAGGATTTGAACCACTCCAAAAACTTGTTTGTAATTGAAAAGCTTGTTTCAAAGTACTTATTTCACTCTTCGAACCATATTGATACCTAAGACCTAAGGTTCTCCACATGTCAAAGTTTTCCCCTTGATTTGGTCTATCCTAAAGATCCAAATGGAGGAACCTCTTCTTTGGGAATCCTCTTTGGACGAAAATATTGAAAGAGGATCCGATCCACTCAAAAAACTTTTTTGTAATTGAAACCTTCTTTCAAAGTACTTGTTTCACTCTCTACAGCAAATTCAACCGAAGACCAAAGGTTTCCCACTTGTGAAAGTTGTGCTCATGATTTGGTCCATCCAAAAGATCCAAATGGAGGAACCTCTTCTTTTGGAATTCATTTTGGATAAAAATATCGAAAGAGGATCCGAACCACTCCAAAAACTTGTTTGTAATTGAAAAGCTTGTTTCAAAGTACTTGTTTCACTCTTCGGACCATATTGATACCAAAGACCTAAGGTTTCCCATTTGTCAAAGTGTTGCACATGATTTGGTCCATCCTAAAGATGCAAATGGAGGAACCTCTTCTTTGGGATTCCTCTTTGGACAAAAATAATGAAAGAGGATCTGAACCACTCCAAAAACTTGTTTGTAAATGAAAAGCTTGTTTCAAAGTACTTGTTTCACTCTCTAGACCAAACTGAATCCAAAGACATAACGTTTCCCACTTGTCAAAGTTGTGCTCATGATTTTTTCCATCCTAAAGATCCAAATGGAAGAACCTCTTCTTTTGGAATCTTGTTTGGACAAAAATATCGAAAGAGGATCCGAACCAATCCATAAACTTGTTTGTAATAGAAAAGCTTGTTTCAAAGTACTTGTTTCACTCTTCGAACCATATTGATACCAAAGACCTAAGGTTTCCCATTTGTCAAAAGTTTTCCTCACGATTTGGTCCATCCTAAAGATCTGAATGGAGGAACATCTTCTTTGGGAATCCTCTCTGGACCAAAATATCAAAAGAGGATCCGAAACACTCCAAAAACTTGTTTGTAATTGAAAAGCTTGTTTCAAAGTACTTGTTTCACTCTTCGGACCATATTGATACCAAAGATTAAAGGTTTTCCACTTGTCAAAGTTTTCCTCGTGATTTGGTCTATCCTAAAGATCCAAATGGAGGAACCTCTTTTTTGGGAAACCTCTTTGGACCAAAATAACGAAAGATGATCCGAACCACTCCAAAAACTTGTTTGTAATTGAAAAGCTTGTTTCAAAGTACTTGTTTCACTCTTCGGACCATATTAATAACAAAGACCTGAGGTTTCCCACTTGTCAAAGTTGTGCTCATGATTTGGTCCATCCTAAAGATCCAAATGGAGGAGTCTCTTCTTTGGGAATCCTCTTTGGACTAAAATATCGAAAGAAAATCCGATCCAATCCAAAAACTTGTTTGTAATTGAAAAGCTTGTTTCAAAGTACTTGTTTCATTCTTCGGACTATATTGATACCAAAGACCTAAGGTTTCCCACTTGTCAAAGTTTTCCCCGTGATTTGGTCCATCCTAAAGATCTGAATGGAGGAACATCTACTTTGGGAATCCTCTTTGGACCAAAATATCGAAAGAGGATTCGAACTAATCCAAAAACTTGTTTGTAATTGAAAAACTTGTTTCAAAGTACTTGTTTCACTCTTCGGACCATATTGATACCAAAGACCTAAGATTTCCCACCTGTCAAAAGTTTTCCTCATGATTTGGTCAATCCTAAAGATCCGAATGGAGGATCATCTTCTTTGTTCGTTATTTTGGTCCAAAGAGGATTCCCAAAGAGGAGGTTCCTCCATTTGGATCCTTAGGATGGACCAAATCATGAGCGCAACTTTGACAAGTGGGAAACCTTAGGTCTTTGGTATTAATATGGTCCGAAGAGTGAAACAAGTACTTTGAAACAACCTTTTCAATTACAAACAAGATTTTGTAGTGGTTCGGATCCTCTTTCGATATTTTGGTCCAAAGAGGATTCCCAAAGAAGATGTTTCTCCATTCGGATCTTTAGGATGGACAAAATCATGAGCACAACTTTGAAAGTGGGAAACCTTATGTCTTTGGATTCATTTTTGTCTAGAGAGTGAAACAAGTACTTTGAAATAAGCTTCTCAATTACAAACAAGTTTTTGTAGTGGTTCGGATCCTCTTTCGTTATTTTAGTCCAAAAAGGTTTACCAAAGAAGAGGTTCCCCTATATGGATCTTTAGGATGGACCGAATCATGACCACAACTTTGACAAGTGGGAAACCTTAGGTCTTTGGTATCAATATGGTCCGAAGAGTGAAACAAGTACTTTGAAACATGCTTTTCAATTACAATTAAGTTTTTGGAGTGGTTTGGATCCTCTTTCGATATTTTGGTCCAATGAGGATTCCCAAAGAAGAGGTTCCTCCATTTGGATCTTTAGGATGGACAAAATCATGAGCACAACTTTGACAAGTGGGAAACCTTAGGTCTTTGGTATCAATATGGTACGAAGAGTGAAACAAGTACTTTTAAACAAGCTTTTCAATTACATACAAGTTTTTGGAGTGGTTCAGATCCTCTTTCGATATTATGGTCCAAGCCGGATTCCCAAAGAAAAGGTTCCTCCATTTGGATCTTTAGGATGGACCAAATCATGAGCAAAACTTTGTCAAGTGGGAAACCTTAGGTCTTTGGTATAAATATGGTCCGAAGAGTGAAACAAGTACTTTGAAACAAGCTTTTCAATTTCAAACAAGTTTTTGGAGTGGTTCGGATCCTCTTTCGATATTTTGATCCAAACCGGATTCCCAAAGAAACGGTTACTCCATTTGGATCTTTAGGATGGACAAAATCATGAGCACAACTTTGACAAGTGGTAAACATTATATCTTCGGATTCATTTTGGTCTAGCGAGTGAAACAAGTACTTTGAAATAAGCTTTTCAATTACAAACAAGTTTTTGGTGTGGTTCGGATCCTCTTTCGTTATTTGAGTCCAAAGAGGATTCCAAAAGAAGAGGTTCCTCTATTTGGATCTTTAGGATGGACCAAATCATGAGCGCAACATTGAGAAGTGGGCAACATTAGGTCTTTGGTATCAATATGGTCCGAAGAGTGATAATAGTACTTTGAAAAAAGCATTTCAATTACAAACAAGTTTTTGGAGTGGTTCGGATCCTCTTTCGATATTTTGGTCCAAAGAGGATTCCCCAAGAAGAGGTTCCTCCATTTGGATCTTTAGGATAGTCCAAATCATGAGCAAAACCTTGACAAGTGGGTAACCTTAGATCATCGGTATCAATATGGTCCGAAGTGTCAAACAAGTACTTTGAAACAAGCTTTTCAATTACAAATAAATTTTTGGAGTGGTTCGGATCCTTGTTTGATATTTGAATCCAAACAGGATTCCCAAAGAAGAGGTTCCTCCATTTGGATATTTAGGATGGACAAAATCATGAGCACAACTTTGACTAGTGGTAAACTTTATATCTTCGGATTCATTTTGTTCTTGAGAGTGAAACAAGTACTCTGAAACAAGCTATTCAATTAAAACAAGTTTTTAGAGTGGTTCGGATCCTCTTTCGATATTTTGATCCAAACTGGATTCTCGAAGAAGAGGTTCCACCATTTGGATCTTTAGGATGGACAAAATCATGAGCACAACTTTGACAAGTGGGAAACCTTATATCTTCGGATTCATTTTGGTCTAGAGGGTGAAACAAGTACTTTGAAACAAGCTATTCAATTAAAACAAGTTTTTGGAGTGGTTCTGATCCTCTTTCCTTATTTTTGTCCAAAGAGGATTCCCAAAGAAGAGGTTCCTCCATTTGGATCTTTATGATGGACCAAACCATGAGCACAACTTTGACAAGTGGGAAACCTGCGATCTTTGGTATCAATATGGTCTGAAGAGTGATACAAGTACTTTGAAATAAGCTTTTCAATTACAAACAAGTTTTTGGAGTGGTTCGGATCCTCTTTCGTTATTTTAGTCCAAAGAGGATTCCCAAAGAAGAGGTTCCTCCATTTGGATCTTTAGGATGGACCAAATCAAGAGTGCAACTTTGACAAGTGGGAAACGTTAGGTCTTTGGTATCAATATGGTCCGAAGAGTGAAAATAGTACTTTGAAACAAGTTTTTTAATTACAAACAAGTTTTTGGAGTGGTTCGGATCCTCTTTCGATATTTTGGTCCAAAGAGGATTCCCAAACAAGAGGTTCCTCCATTTGGATCTTTCGGATGGACAAAATATGAGCACAACTTCGACAAGTGGGTAACCTTATATCTTTTTTATCAATATGGTTCGAAGAGTGAAACAAGTACTTTGAACCAAGCTTTTCAATTACAAACAAGTTTTTGGAGTGGTTTGAATCCTCTTTCGATATTTTGATCCACACAGGAATCCCAAAGAGGAGGTTCCTCCATTTGGATCTTTAGGATGGACAAAATGATGAGCACATCTTTGACAGGTGGGAAACCTTTTATCTTCGGATTCAATATGGTCAAGAGAGTGAAACAAGTACTTTGAAACAAGCTATTCAATTAAAACAAGTTTTTGGAGTGGTTCTGATCCTCTTTCGTAATTTTGGTGCAAAGAGGATTCCCAAAGAAGAGGTTCTTCCATTTGGATCTTTAGGATGGACAAAATCATGAGCACAACTTTGACAAGTGGTAAACCTTATATCTTCAGATTCATTGTGGTCTAGAGAGTGAAACAAGTACTTTGAAACAAGCTATTCAATTAAAACAAGTTCTTGGAGTGGTTCGGATCCTCTTTCGATATTTTGGTCAAAAGAGGATTCCAAAAGAAGAGGTTCCTCCATTTGGATCTTTAGGATGGACCAAATCATGAGCACAACTTTGCCAAGTGGGTTACCTTAGATCTTTGGTATCAATATCGTCCTAAGAATGAATCAACTACTTTGAAACAAGCTTTTCAATTACAAACAAGTTTTTGGAGTGGTTCGGATCCTCTTTCTATATTTTGATCCAAACAAGATTCCCAAAGAAGAGGTTCCTCCATTTGGATCTTTAGGATGGACAAAATCATCAGCACAACTTTGACAACTGGGAAACCTTATATCTTCTGATTCATTTTGGTCTAGAGAGTGAAACAAGTATTTGAAACAAGCTATTCAATTAACACAAATTTTTGTAGTTGTTCTGATCCTCTTTCCTTATTTTGGTCCAAAGAGGATTCCCAAAGAAGAGGTTCCTCCATTTGGATCTTTAGGATGGACCAAATAATGAGCACAACTTTGACAAGTGGGAAACCTTCGGTCTTTGGTATTAATATGGTCCGAAGAGTGGAACAAGTACTTTGAAACAAGCTTTTATATTACAAACAAGTTTTTGTAGTAGTTCGGGTTTTATTTCGATATTTTTGTCCAAAGAGGATTCCCAAAGAAGAGGTTCCTCCATTTGGATCTTTATGATGGACCAAATCATGAGCACAACTTTGACAAGTGGGAAACCTGAGATCTTTGGTATCAATATGGTCTGAAGAGTGATACAAGTACTTTGAAACAAGCTTTTCAATTACAAACAAGTTTTTGTAGTAGTTCGGATCCTCTTACGATATTTTTGTCCAAAGAGGATTCCAAAAGAAGAGGTTCCTCCATTTGGATCTTTAGGATGGACAAAATCATGAGCTCAACTTTGACAAGTGGGAAACCTTATATCTTCTGATTCATTTTGGTCTAGAGAGTGAAACAAGTATTTGAAACAAGCTATTCAATTAACACAAATTTTTGGAGTTGTTCTGATCCTCTTTCGTTATTTTGGCCCAAAGAGGATTCCCAAAGAAGAGGTTCCTCCATTTGGATCTTCAGGATGGACCAAATAATGAGCACAACTTTGACAAGTGGGAAACTTCGGTCTTTGGTATTAATATGGTCCGAAGAGTGGAACAAGTACTTTGAAACAAGCTTTTAAATTACAAACAAGTTTTTGTAGTAGTTCGGATTTTATTTCGATATTTTTGTCTAAAGAGGATTCCCAAAGAAGAGATTCCTCCATTTGGATCTTTAGGATGGACCAAATTATGATCACAACTTTGTCAAGTGGGAAACCTTAGGTCTTTGGTATCAATACAGTCCGAAGAGTGAAACAAGTACTTTGAAACAAGCTTTTCAATTACAAATAAGTTTTTTGAGTGGTTCGGATCCTCTTTCATTATTTTAGTTCAAAGAAGATTCCCAAAGAAGAGGTTCCTCCATTTGGATCTTTAGGATGGACCAAATCATGAGCAAAACTTTGACAAGTGGGAAACCTTAGATCTTTGGTATCAATATGGTCTGAAGAGTGAAATAAGTACTTTGAAATAAGCTTTTTAATTACAAACTTGTTTTTGTAGTGGTTCAGATCCTCTTTCGTTATTTTAGTCCAAAGAGGATTCCCAAAGAAGAGGTTCCTCTACTTGGATCTTTAAGATGGACCAAATCATGAGCGCAACTTTGAAAAGTGGGCAACCTTAGGTCTTTGGTATCAATATGGTCCGAAGAGTGATAATAGTACTTTGAAAAAAGCATTTCAATTACAAACAAGTTTTTGGAGTGGTTCGGATCCTCTTTCGATATTTTGGTCCACAGAGGATGCCCTAAGAAGAGGTTCTTCCATTTGGATCTTTAGGATGGTCCAAATCATGAGCAAAACCTTGACAAATGGGCAACCTTTGATCATCGGTATCAGTATGGTCCGAAGTGTCAAACAAGTACTTTGAAACAAGCTTTTCAATTACAAATAAATTTTTGGAGTGGTTCGGATCCTCGTTCGATATTTTGATCCAAACAGGATTCCCAAAGAAGAGGTTCCTCCATTTGGATCTTTAGGATGGACAAAATCATGAGCACAACTTTGACAAGTGGTAAACTTTATATCTTCGGATTCATTTTGTTCTAGAGAGTGAAACAAGTACTCTGAAACAAGCTATTCAATTAAAACAAGTTTTTAGAGTGGTTCGTATCCTCTTTCGATATTTTGATCCAAACAGGATTCTCCAAGAAGAGGTTCCACCATTTGGATCTTTAGGATGGACAAAATCATGAGCACAACTTTGACAAGTTGGAAACCGTATATCTTCGGATTCATTTTGGTCTAGAGAGTGAAACAAGTACTTTGAAACAAGCTATTCAATTAAAACAAGATTTTGGAGTGGTTCTGATCCTCTTTCGTTATTTTTGTCCAAAGAGGATTCCCAAAGAAGAGGTTCCTCCATTTGGATCTTTATGATGGACCAAATCATGAGCACAACTTTGACAAGTGGGAAACCTGAGATCTTCGGTATCAATATGGTCTGAAGAATTATACAAGTACTTTGAAACAAGGTTTTCAATTACAAACAAGTTTTTGTAGTAGTTCGGATCCTCTTTCGATATTTTTGTCCAAAGAGGATTCCAAAAGAAGAAGTTCTTCCATTTGGATCTTTAGGATGGACCAAATCATTAGCACAACTTTGTCAAGTGGGAAACCTTTGATCTTTGGTTTCAATATGGTCCGAAGAGTGATACAAGTACTTTTAAACTAGCTATTCAGTTACAAACAAGTTTTTGGAGTGGTTTGAATCCTCTTTCGATATTTTGATCCAATCAGGTTTCCCAAAGAAGAGGTTCCTCCATTTGGATCTTTAGGATGGACAAAATCATGAGCACAACTTCGACAAGTGGGTAACCTTATATCTTTTGTATCAATATGGTCCGAAGAGTGAAACAAGTACTTTGAACCAAGCTTTTCAATTACAAACAAATTTTTGGAGTGGTTCGAATCCTCTTTCGATATTTTTGATCCACACAGGAATCCCAAAGAAGAGGTTCCTCCATTTGGATCTTTAAGATGGACAAAATCATGAGCACATCTTTGATAGGTGGGAAACCTTTTATCTTCGGATTCAATATGGTCAAGAGAGTGAAACAAGTTCTTTGAAACAAGGTATTCAATTAAAACAAGTTTTTGGAGTGGTTCTGATCCTCTTTCGTAATTTTGGTCCAAAGAGGATTCCCAAAGAAGAGGTTCTTCCATTTGGATCTTTAGGATGGACAAAATCATGAGCACAGCTTTGACAAGTGGCAAACCTTATATCTTCAGATTCATTTTGGTCTAGAGAGTGAAACAAGTACTTTGAAACAAGCTATTTAAATAAAACAAGTTCTTTTAGTGGTTCGGATCCTCTTTCGATATTTTGGTCAAAAGAGGATTCCCAAAGAAGAGGTTCCTCCATTTGGATCTTTAGGATGGACCAAATCATGAGCACAACTTTGCCAAGTGGGTTACCTTAGATCTTTGGTATCAATATGGTCCGAAGAGTGAATCAACTACTTTGAAACAAGGTTTTCAATTACAAACAAGTTTTTGGAGTGGTTCGGATCCTCTTTCGATAGTTTGATCCAAACAAGATTCCCAAAGAAGAGGTTCCTCCATTTGGATCTTTAGGATGGACAAAATCATGAGCACAACTTTGACAAGTGGGAAACCTTATACCTTCTAATTCATTTTGGTCTAGAGAGTGAAACAAGTATTTGAAACAAGCTATTCAATTAACACAAGTTTTTGGAGTTGTTCTGATCCTCTTTCGTTATTTTGGTCCAAAGAGGATTCCCAAAGAAGAGGTTCCTCCATTTGAATCTTTAGGATGGACCAAATCATGATCACAACTTTGTCAAGTGGGAAACCTTAGGTCTTTGGTATCAATATGGTCTGAAGAGTGAAACCAGTACTTTGAAACAAGCTTTCCAATTACAAATAAGTTTTTGGAGTGGTTCGGATCCTCTTTCGTTATTTTAGTTCAAAGAGGATTCCCAAAGAAGAGGTTCCTCCATTTGGATCTTTAGGATGGACCAAATCATGAGCAAAACTTTGACAAGTGGGAAACCTTAGATCTTTGGTATCAATATGGTCTGAAGAGTGAAATAAGTACTTTGAAATAAGCTTTTCAATTACAAGCGGTTTTTTGTAGTGGTTCAGATCCTCTTTCGTTATTTTAGTCCAAAGAGGATTACCAAAGAAGAGGTTCCTCTACTTGGATCTTTAGGATGGACCAAATCATGAGCGCAACTTTGAAAAGTGGGCAACCTTAGGTCTTTGGTATCAATATGGTCCGAAGAGTGATAATAGTACTTTGAAAAAAGCATTTCAATTACAATCAAGTTTTTGGAGTGGTTCGGATCCTCTTTCGATATTTTGGTCCAAAGAGGATTCCCCAAGAAGAGGTTCCTCCATTGGGATCTTTAGGATGTTCCAAATCAAGAGCAAAACCTTGACAAGTGGGTAACCTTAGATCATTTGTATCAATATGGTCCGAAGTGTGAAACAAGTACTTTGAAACAAGCTTTTCAATTACAAATAAATTTTTGGAATGGTTCGGATCCTCGTTTGATATATTGATCCAAACAGGATTCCCAAAGAAGAGGTTCCTCCATTTGGATCTTTAGGATGGACAAAATCATGAGCACAACTTTGACAAGTGGTATACCTTATATCTTTGGATTCATTTTGTTATTGAGAGTGAAACAAGTACTCTGAAACAAGCTATTCAATTTAAACAAATTTTTAGAGTGGTTCGGATCCTCTTTCGATATTTTGATCCAAACGGGATTCTCAAAGAAGAGGTTCCACCATTTGGATCTTTAGAATGGACAAAATCATGAGCACAACTTTGACAAGTGGGAAACCTTATATCTTCGGATTCATTTTGGTCTAGAGAGTGAAACAAGTACTTTGAAACAAGCTATTCAATTAAAACAAGTTTTTGGAGTGGTTCCGATCCTCTTTCGTTATTTTGGTCCAAAGAGGATTCCCAAAGAAGAGGTTCCTCCATTTGGATCTTTATGATGGACCAAATCATGAGCACAACTTTGACAAGTGGGAAACCTGAGATCTGTGGTATCAATATGGTCTAAAGAGTGATACAAGTACTTTGAAACAAGCTTTTCAATTACAAACAAGTTTTTGTGGTAGTTCGGATCCTCTTTCGATATTTTTGTCCAAAGAGGATTCCAAAGAAGAGGTTCCTCCATTTCGATCTTTAGGATGGACCAAATCATGAGCACAACTTTGTCAAGTGAGAAACCTTAGGTCTTTGGTATCAATATGGTCCGAAGAGTGATACAAGTACTTTTAAACAAGCTTTTCAATTACAAACAAGTTTTTGGAGTGGTTCGAATCCTCTTTCGATATTTTGATCCAATCAGGATTCCCAAAGAAGAGGTTCCTCCATTTGTATCTTTAGGATGGACAAAATCATGAGCACAACTTTGACAAGTGGTAAACCTTATATCTTCAGATTCATTTTTGTCTAGAGAGTGAAACAAGTACTTTCAAATAAGCTTTTTAATTACAAACAAGTTTTTGGAGTTGTTAGGATCCTCTTTCGTTATTTTAGTCCAAAGAGGATTCCCAAAGAAGAGGTTCCTCCATTTGGATCTTTACGATGGACCAAATCATGAGCCCAACTTTGACAAGTGGGAAACCTTAGGTCTTTCGTATCAATATGGTCCGAAGAGTGAAAATAGTACTTTGAAACAAGCTTTTGAATTAAAAACAAGTTTTTGGAGTGGTTCGGATCCTCTTTCGATATTTTGGTCCAAAGAGGATTCCCAAAGAAGAGGTTCCTCCATTTGCATCTTTAGGAAAGACCAAATAATGAGCACATCTTTTACAAGTGGGTAACCTTAGATCTTTGTTATCAATATGGTCCGAAGAGTGAAACATGTACTTTGAAACAAGCATTTTAATTACAAACAAGTTTTTGGAATGGTTCGGATCCTCTATCGATAGTTTCATCCGAACAGGATTCCCAAAGAAGAGGTTCCTCCATTTGGATCTTTAGGATGGACAAAATCATGAGCACAACTTTGACAAGTGGGAAACCTTATATCTTCAGATTCATTTTGGTCTAGAGAAAGAAACAAGTACTTTGAAACAAGCTATTCAATTAAAACAAGTTTTTGGAGTGGTTCGGATCCTCTTTCGATATTTTGGTCCAAATAGGATTCCCAAAGAAGAGGTTCCTCCATTTGGATCTTTAGGATGGATCAAATCATGATCACAAGTTTGACAAGTGGGTAACCTTAGATCTTTGGTATCAATATGGTCTGTAGAGTGAAACAAGTACTTTGCAACAAGCTTTTCAATTACAAACAAGTTTTTAGAGTGGTTCGGATCCTCTTTCGATATTTTGATCCCAATAGGATTCCCAAACAAGAGATTCCTCCATTTGGATCTTTAGGATGGACAAAATCATAAGCATAACTTTCACAAGTGGGAAACCTTATATCATCATATTCATTTTGGTCTAGAGAGTGAAACAAGTACTTTGAAACAAGCTATTCAACTAAAACACGTTTTTGGAGTGGTTCGGATCCTCTTTCGTTATTTTGGTCCAAAGAGGATTCCCAAAGAAGAGGTTCCTCCATTTGGATCTTTAGGATGGATCAAATCATGATCACAAGTTGGACAAGTGGGTAACCTTAGATCTTTGGTATCAATATGGTCCGTAGAGTGAAACAAGTACTTTGCAACAAGCTTTTCAATTACAAACAAGTTTTTGGAGTGGTTCGGATCCTCTTTCGATATTTTGATCCCAATAGGATTCCCAAACAAGAGATTCCTCCATTTGGATCTTTAGGATGGACAAAATCATAAGCACAACTTTCATAAGTGGGAAACCTTATATCATCAGATTCATTTTGGTCTAGAGAGTGAAACAAGTACTTTGAAACAAGCTATTCAACTAAAACACGTTTTTGGAGTGGTTCGGATCCTCTTTCGTTATTTTGGTCCAAAGAGGATTCCCAAAGAAGAGGTTCCTCCATTTGGATCTTTAGGATGGACCAAATCATGAGCAAAACTTTGACAAGTGGGAAACCTTAGGTCTTTGGTATCAATATGGTCCGAAGAGTGAAACAAGAACTTTGAAACAAGCTTTTCAATTACAAACAAGTTTTTGGAGTGGTTCGGATCCTCTTTCGATATTTTGATCTCAACAGGATTCCCAAAGAAGAGGTTTCTCCATTTGGATCTTTAGGATAGACAAAATCATGAGCACAACTTTGACAAGTGGGAAACCTTATATCTTCAGATTTATTTTGGTCTAGAGAGTGAAACAAGTACTTTGAAACAAGCTATTCAATTAAAACAAGTTGTTGGAGTGGTTCGGATCCTCTTTCGATATTTTGGTCCAAATAGGATTCCCAAAGAAGAGGTTCCTCCATTTGGATCTTTAGGATAGACCAAATCATGAGCACAACTTTGACAAGTGGGTAACCTTAGATCTTTGGTATCTTATATGAACCAAGGAACGTTACAAGTTGTAGAGTTGCATTCATTACACTCCAAGTTCATGTCAAGCTCAAACTTCAAGCATAGTTCATTAAATGCAAGTCAAGTTCAAGCCAAGTTCATTAAATGCAAGTCAACTTCAAGCCTAGTTCATTAAATGCAAATCAAGTTCATTTAATGCAACCGAAACTCATTTAATGCAACTGGAGACATCAATGCTACTCAAGACTTATTCATGACATCTTAAGGCTCTATTTATGACTCCCATAAACACATGTGATCAAGAAGTTTCAGTTACAAATCAGAATTGTAACTCTTTTATTTTCGGTTACACTTTAAATTCAATAGGCTAGTTAATTGTCATTATTTCTGTCTTTACTTTTGTGGGCTGTCTTTTGGCCTTTTTTATTCAATTTTATCAGTTTATTTTCGTGGCTATTGAAGGCTATAAATCCATGAGACATGCTTGTAAGAAATAAGATTATTCATGAGATAAAAACACAAAAACTCTTTGAGAGCTTTTCTTGAAATTGTTGTGAGCTGAGCTTACCATTTCAATTTTGTCATTCCTTGTGTTTAGGGTGGCTGTTGAATCAAGCCTTTAGGATTGATCATTCTAAATTGGTGGATTGATTCGAATCTAGAACAAGAAATTCAATTCTTGTCTTTAGATCATTGATCATAAGGATAATCATTTCTAGCCTTTTTCCCTGGGTCGTTTCAAATGGCATATGTGGGTTCTTTGGTTGTGTTCTTTTTGGGTCCTTAGTTAAGTTTAAGGGTTCTTAAAGCATTTCGAAAAGGTTTTCGTATCATTTTGGTATCAGAACATAGGTTGCATCTTGTGGCCTACTCTAGAGTTAATTCTATCTTACTTTTATGCACTTGTTTTTCAACTCTACACATTCTGTCCATCCCATTCATTTCTGCCATTTCATCCTTTTTTATTCACCTTTAGAATCTGATTTCATCTCCATCTTAAAGATCTCGTTTAGATCTTGAAAATAGAAAAAAAAAAAGGAAAGAAGAGTGAATTTGCATCCGAGAGCACCAAATCTGTTCATCTTGTGTTCATCTAGCAAGTTCTTGATTTTCTGAGTTTGATTCATATAATTTTGTGTATAACTGATATAATTGTGTTTCTATAATATTTACCATTGAAATATATCAGTTACACATTGATTTAAAGTCTCAGAAACGGCTACAAGTTACATTTTCCAAAACTGTCCCGATTTGAAACTGCCGCATTTAATGCTACTTTTTTCCATTCAAACTCTGATCTAACGTCCGAATTTATCTTTGTTTTCTGAAGAGAAAAGTTTTATATTTCTGTTAGCTTTCAAAGTTTAGAAGGAAGCTTTATCCAAATCATAAAGAAAATAGTTCAAATCTGGAATATCATTTCTGTGCGCAGGTTTATCCTATTTTCTGGGAACTTCAATTTTGTGAGTTAGTGTTTTCAACTCTGAACGAATTTTTGAATTTTTCCTTTTGTATGATCTTTATTATCATCTTAATCAGCTACATATAGATTGCCAATTGAAAATTCATTCTTGGACTCCACGATTGTTTAATATTGATTGCTTGATTTTTAGTACTTTAAACACAAGTTGCTTCATTTTGACCATAGCTTATCCAAGAGCCTAAATTGACATTTTGGCCTACCTTGAGTGATTAAACATGAGAGTTCCTTGAGTGATATTTTGTGAGGGAGTGTTGTGAGGTCCAGAAAACGTGTCACAAGGGGAAAATAATCAGGGAGAGATTAGTGAAGCTAGGTGGAGAGAGGCACAAATAGGAGCTTTTGCTAGACTTACTCAACATGTAGAGGAGCTTAATGAGCGTATGGGTAGATTAGTGAAGGCTAGTAATCAGAAAAATAGGGATATAATTGAAGATGATTTAGAAATTGATGTTGAGGAAGAAGTAGTAAATGATTGGGAAGAGAGTGACATTGCGGAAGAATATCTTGAGGAAGCCTGAGAGAGTGATACTATAGAGGAGAATATTGAGGAACCCGAGGCGAGTGATGGTAGTTGGGATGAAGGAAATCGAATAGCACTTTTGTGTAGGAGAGTTCTAAATTCTGAAATCAAGGATAATTTTGAAGATGACCAAAGACACAACTTGTTCCATACTAGGTGTTTAGTAAATGAGATTCCATGTAGTGTTGTGATTGATGGAGGAAGTTGTACAAATATTGTGAGCTCAATTCTGGTGAAGAGACTCAATTTGCCTACTAAACCACATCCCAAACCTTACAAGTTACAATGGTTAAACAATAGTGGTGAGGTGAAGGTGCATAAGCAAGCTATCATTTCTTTTAGCCTTGGGAAGTATAAGGATGAGGTAGTTTGTGATGTAGTGCCAATGCATGCCGGTGATATACTTTTAGGGAGACCATGGCAGTATGATAGGAGAGTTTCCTATGATGGCTACCTTAATAGGTATACTTTTACCAAAGATGGAAGGAAGACTACTTTGGTACCTTTGTCTTCAAAAGAGGTTTTCATTGACCAATGTAAGCTTGAACAAATGAGGGTTGAGTTTGAGTTAAAAGAAAAAGAGTTGAAAGAAAAAGAATTGAAAGAAAAGGAATTGAGTGAAGAAATGAGTGAGAGAGAAAAGAGAGCTTTGAGTTGTAAAAATGAAAGTGATATAAAAGAGGAATGTGTGACAAGAGAGTTTCGAGAAAAAGAAGTGAAAGAGATAAAAGAGAAGAGTGAAAAAGATAAGTGTGAATACTTAGAGGAAAGAGAAAGAGAAGACAAATTAGTGAGCTTTCATGTAAAAATGAGTGAGGTGAGAAAAGTTTTTCTTAGTCAAAAGCCTAATTTTGTGCTTATGTGCAAAGTAGACTTTTTGGCAACTAACCTTAACCATTATTTGCCTAGTGTGTTTGAATATCTTTTTTAGGTTTGGAAGCATTACCTATGGCCGAATAAGAGCTTGAGATGTTCGAAAGGACAATACATCAAAGAAAGAAAGTATATCGAAACTAATGAGAATGTGGTAAGTTCTATACTTTCTAGTTCTGAGCATATGAAAGTTATTGTCAATGACCCTCTTGAAGATGAAAGTTTTGAGTATGTTGAAAAGTTGAACTCATTTCGGAATGCATATTCATCTTTTGTTGTTAATTTTTCTTTGAAGAGTTACAATAGATACCAAACTGTTTTGCATGAATGGGAAACTCAAGAAGTGATAAATGTGATCTTTGGGACAATCAATAAAGAAACAAACTCAAAAGTGAAAACTAATGAGAATTGTTTACATTTTGTAGAGAATACATATAATAGGACAATATATCATAAAAATGTTTGTTTTACAAATAAAATTATTTATGGCCTTTATGCTATTACTCCTTTAAAGATGCTGCCTTTGAGATCTAATGTTTTTGTGAGTGATTCAGCCCCTTTTATGTATGAATTCATCAAATTAATGCACATGGATGTGGAGCAAATGATCGAGGAGCAATTTTTCATATTTACCTTAAAAATGATCAAAAGAAGGAAAAGACATAAGTTTCATCCGAGAGCATGGATTTGGATGCATTTTAGAAAGAAAAGATTTCAAAGAAGGACCAAGTTGCATCCGAGGGGTGATGGACCATATCAAGTCCTTGGAAGAATCTATGCAAAAGTTCACACCATTGCATTACAAGGTGAGTATTTTGAGAATTCAATCTTTAAAGTTACTGATTTTTCATCTTTTATCATAGGGCATGAAGATTTGGATTCGAGGACGAATCCTTTTCAAGAAGGAGGGAATGATATGAACCAAGGAACCTTACAAGTTGCGGAGTTGCATTCATTACACTCCAAGTTCATGTCAAGGTCAAACTTCAAGCATAGTTCATTAAATGCAAGTCAAGTTCAAGCCAAGCTCATTAAATGCAAGTCAACTTCAAGCCTAGTTCATTAAATGCAAATCAAGTTCATTTAATGCAACCGAAACTCATTTAATGCAACTCGAGACATCAATGCTACACAAGACTTATTCATGACATCTTAAGGCTCTATTTATGACTCCCATAAACACATGTGATCAAGAAGTTTCAGTTACAAATCAGAATTGTAACTCTTTTATTTTCGGTTACACTTTAAATTCAATAGGCTAGTTAATTGTCATTATTTCTGTCTTTACTTTTGTGGGCTGTCTTTTGGCCTTTTTTATTCAATTTTATCAGTTTATTTTTGTGGCTATTGAAGGCTATAAATCCATGAGACATGCTTGTAAGAAATAAGATTATTCATGAGATAAAAACACAAAAACTCTTTGAGAGCTTTTCTTCGAAATTGTTGTGAGCTGAGCTTACCATTTCAATTTTGTCATTCCTTGTGTTTAGGGTGGCTATTGAATCAAGCATTTAGGATTGATCATTCTAAATTGGTGGATTGATTCGAATCTAGAACAACAAATTCAATTATTGTCTTTAGATCATTGATAATAAGGATAATCATTTTCTAGCCTTTTTCCTTGGGTTGTTTCAAATGGCATATGTGGGTTCTTTGGTTATGTTCTTTTTGGGTCCTTAGTTAAGTTTAAGGGTTCTTAAAGCATTTCGAAAGGGTTTTCGTATCAGTATCAATATGGTCCGAAGAGTGAAACAAGTACTTTGTAACAAGCTTTTGAATAACAAACAAGTTTTTGGAGTGGTTCGGATCCTCTTTCGATATTTTGATCCCAACAGGATTCCCAAACAAGAGATTCCTCCATTTGGATCTTTAGGATGGACAAAATCATAAGCACAAGTTTCACAAGTAAGAAACCTTATATCATCAGATTCATTTTGGTCTAGCGAGTGAAACAAGTACTTTGAAACAAGCTTTCAACTAAAACACGTTTTTGGAGTGGTTCGGATCCTCCTTCGTTGTTTTGGTCCAAAGAGGATTCCCAAATAAGAGGTTCCTCCATTTGTATCTTTAGGATGGACCAAATCATGAGCACAACTTTGCCAAGTGGGTTACCTTAGATCTTGGGTCTCAATATGGTCCGAAGAGTGAAACAATTACTTTGAAACAAGCTTTTCAATTACAAACAAGTTTTTGGAGTGGTTCAGATCCTCTTTCGATATTTTGATCCAAACAGGATTCCCAAAGAAGAGGTTACTCTATTTGGATCTTTAGGATGGACAAAAGCATGAGCACAACTTTGACAAGTGGTAAACCTTATATCTTCGGATTCATTTTGGTCTAGAGAGTGAAACATGTACTTTGAAATAAGCTTTTTTATTACAAACAAGTGGTTCGGATCCTTAGGTCTTTTATATCAAAATGGTTCGAAGAGTGAAAATAGAACTTTGAAACAAGCTTTTGAATTACAAACAAGTTTTTGGAGTGGTTCGGATCCTCTTTCGATATTTTTGGTAAAAAGAGGATTCCCAAAGATGAGGTTCCTCCATTTGGATCTTTAGGATGGACCAAATCATGAGCACAACTTTTACAAGTGGGAAACCTTAGATCTTTGGTATCAATATGGTCCGAAGAGTGAAAAAAGTACTTTGAAACAAGCTTTTCAATTACAAACAAGTTTTTGGAGTTGTTCGGATCCGATTTCGATATTTTGATCCGAACAGGGTTCCCAAACAAGAGGTTCCTCCATTTGGATCTTTAGGATGGACAAAATCATAAGCACAACTTTGACAAGTGGGAAACCTTATATCTTCGGATTCATTTTGATCTAGAGAGTGAAACAAGTACTTTGAAATAAGCTATTCAATTAAAACAAGTTTTGGAGTGGTTCAGATCCTCTTTCATTATTTTGGTCCAAAGAGGATTCCCAAAGAAGAGGTTTCTCCATTTAGATCTTTAGGATGGACAAAATCATGAGCACAACTTTGACAAGTGGGAAACCTTTGGTCTTTTGTATTAATATGGTCCGAAGAGTGAAACAAGTACTTTGAAACAAGCTTTTCAATTCCAAACACGTTTTTGTAGTGGTTCGGATCCTCTTTCGATATTTTTGTCCAAAGAGGATTCCGAAAGAAGATGTTCCTCCATTCGGATCTTTAGGATGGACTAAATCATGAGCAAAACATTGACAAGTGGGAAACCTTAGGTCTTTGGTATCAATATAGTCCAGGAGAGTGAAACAAGTACTTTGAAACAAGCTATTCAATTACAAACAAGTTTTTGGAGTGGTTCGGATCCTCTTTCGATATTTTGGTTCAAAGGGGATTCCCAAAGAAGATGTTCCTCGATTCGGATCTTTAGGATGGACAAAATCATGAGCCCAACTTTGACAAGTGGGAAACCTTATGTCTTCGGATTCATTTTGGTCTAGAGAGTGAAACAAGTACTTTGAAAGAAGCTTTTCAATTACAAACAAGTTTTTGGAGTGGTTCTGATATGAATCATGGAACGTCACAAAAAGCCCAAGGACAAATCACAACATTAAAGTTCAAGAGAAGCATTGACATCCATTTACAAGCCTACATTAGCCAAGTCAAGACAAGCTTTGAAGATCCGAGCATGGAGGGACTTGATGCACATTAATCAATGGAATATGTATTTTGGAGAGGAATATTGAAGACTTGTTCAATCAGAAATGAAGAAGAGAGCTAATTAGGAAAGTTGCATCACTTTTGCAAACTTTCCTTATTTGGACCACTTTCCATATTTGTTCCCAAACTTGCCATATATGATGTCCACGAGTTTATGATGTATTTTGACATGTTTTAGGTCATTTATATTCAGTTTATTGGCTTGGAAAGAATTAGGAAAGATATTATTCTCTAGGAAAGATTTTCCCCAAAATCTGCCAAATCCATATAAGGCAAGTGTTGGGCAGATTTTATTCTCTTCTTTATTCCGAATTTGCTTGTTATTTTTAGGGTTTCTTTGCCTATTTAAAGGCCTCATTTGTAACCCTAAACACGAAGATTTAACATGATAATAATATTGCTTTTTGCTTAGCCGAAATTGCTTAGTTTTGTAGCCTTGTTCTAGGTTGCATGTTTTAGAAACATTCAAGCATAATTTGATCTAGTATGTTTGTGAATTGTTTCGATCTTGAAATAAGAACAAGTTCTCTTATTTCAAGATATTAGATCATTGGAATAATCTTCTTCTTCTTGTGTTCCAAGGGTTTTACCTTATTGTTCATCGGGGTTTTAGGATTTGCATCTAGGGGTTCTTTGTGCTTTCAAAGGGTTTCTATTTCAATTTCCTAGGGTTTCATATCAGGTTCGGATCCTCTTTCGTTATTTTAGTCCAAAGAGGATTCCCAAAGAAGAGGTTCCTCCATTTGGATCTTTAGGATGGACAATATCTTGAGCGCAACTTTGACAAGTGGGAAACCTTAGGTCTTTGGTATCAATATGGTCCGAAGAGTAAAAATAGTACTTTAAAACAAGCTTTTCAATTACAAACGAGTTTTTAGAGTAGGTTCGGATCCTCTTTCTATATTTTTGTCCAATGAGGATTCCCAAAGAAGATATTCCTCCAATCGAATCATTAGGATGAACCAAATCATGAGCGCAACTTTGACCAGTGGGAAACCTCAGGTCTTTGGTATCAATATGGTCCGATGAGTAAAAATAGTACTTTGAAACAAGCTTTTCAATTACAAACAAGTTCTTGGAGTGGTTCGGATCCTCTTTCGATATTTTGAATCAAAGAGGATTCCCAAAGAAGAGTTTCCTTTATTTGGATCTTTAGGATGGACCAAATCATGAGCACAACTTTGACAAGTGGGAAACCTTATTTCTTTCGTATCAATATGTTCCGAACAGTTAAAATAGTACTTTGAAACAAGCTTTTAAATTAAAAACAAGTTTTTGGAGTGGTTCGGATCCTCTTTTGATATTTTGGTCCAAAGAGAATTTCCAAAGAAGAGGTTCCTCCGTTTGGATCGTTAGGATGGACCAAATAATGAGCACAACTTTTACAAGTAGGTAACCTTAGATCTTTGGTATCAATATGGTCCGAAGAGTGAAACATGTACTTTGAAACAAGCATTTTCATTACAAACAAGTTTTTGGAGTGGTTCGGATCCACTTTGGATAGTTTTATCCCAACAGGATTCCCAAAGAAGAGGTTCCTCCATTTGGATCTTTAGGATGGACAAAATCATGAGCACAAGTTTGACAAGTGGGAAACCTTATGTCTTCGGATTCATTTTAGCCTAAAGAGTGAAACAATTACTTGGAAAGAAGCTTTTCAATTTCAAACAAGTTTTTGGAGTGGTTCGGATCCTCTTTTGTTATTTTAGTCCAAAGAGGATTCCCAAAGAAGAGGTTCCTCCATTTGGATCTTTAAGATGGACAATATCTTGAGCCCAAATTTGACAAGTGGGAAACCTTAGGTCTTTGGTATCAATATGGTCCGAAGAGTAAAAATAGTACTTTGAAACAAGCTTTTCAATTACAAATGAGTTTTTTGTGTAGGTTCGGATCCTCTTTCTATATCTTTGTCCAATGTGGATTCCCAAAGAAGATGTTCCTCCATTCGGATCTTTAGGATGGACCAAATCACGAGAGCAACTTTGACCAGTGGGAAACCTTAGGTCTTTGGTATCAATATGGTCCGATGAGTAAAAATAGTACATTGAAACAAGCTTTTCAATTACAAACATGTTTTTGGAGTGGTTCAGATCCTCCTTCGATATTTTGGTCCAAAAAGGATTCCCAAAGAAGAGTTTCCTCCATTTGGATCTTTAGGATGGACCAAATCATGAGCACAACTTTGACAAGTGGGAAACCTTAGGTCTTTTGTATTAATATGGTCCGAAGAGTGAAACAAGTACTTTGAAACAAGATTTTCAATTCCAAACAAGTTTTTGTTGTGGTTCGGATCCTTTCCATATTTTTGTCCAAAGAGGATTCCGAATGAAGATGTTCCTCCATTCGGATCTTTAGGATGGACTAAATCATGAGCAAAACTTTGACAAGTGGGAAACCTTAGGTCTTTGGTATCAATATGGTCCGGAGAGTGAAACAAGTACTTTGAAACAAGCTATTCAATTACAAACAAGTTTTTGGAGTGGTTCGGATCTTCTTTCGATATTTTTGTTCAAAGGGGATTCCCAAAGAAGATGTTCCTCCATTCGGATCATTAGGATGGACAAAATCATGAGCACAACTTTGACAAGTGGGAAACCTTATATCTTCGGATTCATTTTAGTCTAAAGAGTGAAACAAGTACTTGGAAAGAAGCTTTTCAATTACAAACAAGTTTTTGGAGTGGATCGGATCCTCTTTCGTTATTTTAGTCCAAAGAGGATTCCCAAAGAAGAGGTTCCTCCATTTGGATCTTTAGGATGGACAATATCTTGAGCCCAAATTTGACAAGTGGGAAACCTTAGGTCTTTGGTATCAATATGGTCCAAAGAGTAAAAATCGTACTTTGAAACAAGCTTTTCAATTACAAACGAGTTTTTTGAGTAGGTTCGGATCCTCTTTCTTTATTTTTGTCCAATGTGGATTCCCAAAGAAGATGTTCCTCCATTCGGATCTTTAGGATGGACCAAATCACAAGCGCAACTTTGACCAGTGGGAAACCTTAGGTCTTTGGTATCAATATGGTACGATGAGGAAAAATAGTACATTGAAACAAGCTTTTCAATTACAAATAAGTTTTTGGAGTGGTTCAGATCCTCTTTCGATATTTTTGTCCAAAGAGGATTGCCAAAGAAGAGTTTCCTCCATTTGGATCTTTAGGATGGACCAAATCATGAGCACAACTTTGACAAGTGGGAAACCTTAGGTCTTTGGATTCATTTTGGTCTAGAGAGTGAAACATGTACTTTGAAATAAGCTTTTCAATTACAAACAAGTTTTTGGAGTGGTTCGGATCCTCTTTCGTTATTTTAGTCCAAAGAGGATTCCCAAAGAAGAGGTTCCCCCATTTGGATCTTTATGTTGGACCAAATCATGAGCGCAACTTTGACAAGTGCGAAACCTTAGGTCTTTTGTATCAATATGGTTCGAAGAGTGAAAATAGAACTTTGAAACAAGCTTTTCAATTACAAATAAGTTTTTGGAGTGGTTCGGATCCTCTTTCGATATTTTTGGTCGAAAGAGGATTCCCAAAGAAGAGGTTCCTCCATTTGGATCTTTAGGATGGACCAAATATGAGCACAACTTTGACAAGTGGGTAACCTTATATCTTTTATATCAATATGGTTCGAAGAGTGAAACAAGTACTTTGAACCAAGCTTTTCAATTACAAACAAGTTTTTTGAGTGGTTCGAATCCTCTTTCGATATTTTGATCCACACAGGCATCCCAATGAAGAGGTTCCTCCATTTGGATCTTTAGGATGGACAAAATCATGAGCACAACTTTGCAAGGTGGGAAACCTTTTATCTTCGGATTCAATATGGTCAGGAGAGTGAAACAAGTACTTTGAAACAAGCTATTCAATTAAAACAAGTTTTTGGAGTGGTTCTGATCCTCTTTCGTTATTTTGGTCCAAAGAGGATTCCCAAAGAAGAGGTTCTTCCATTTGGATCTTTAGGATGGACCAAATCATGAGCACAACTTTGCCAAGTGGGTTACCTTAGATCTTGGGTCTCAATATGGTCTAGAGAGTGAAACAAGTACTTTGAAACAAGCTATTCAATTAAAACAAGTTCTTGGAGTGGTTCGGATCCTCTTTCGATATTTTGGTCCAAAGAGGATTCCAGAAGAAGAGGTTCCTCCATTTGGATCTTTAGGATGGACCAAATCATGAGCACAACTTTGCCAAGTGGGTTACCTTAGATCTTTGGTCTCAATATGGTCCGAAGAGTGAATGAACTACTTTGAAACAAGGTTTTCAATTACAAACAAGTTTTTGGAGTGGTTCGGATCCTCTTTCGATATTTTGATCCAAAGAGGATTCCAAAAGCAGAGGTTCCTCCATTTGGATCTTTAGGATTGACCAAATCATCAGCACAACTTTGACAAGTGGGAAACCTTTGGTTTTCGAATTCAATTTGGTCTAGAGAGTGAAACAAGTACTTTGAAATAAGCTTTCAATTACAAACAAGTTTTTGGAGTGGTTCGGATCCTCTTTCAATATTTTGGTCTAAACAATTTTCCCAAAGAAGAGGTTCCTCCATTTGGATCTTTAGGATGGACCAAATCAATAGCATAACTTTGACGGGCGGGAAACATTAGGTCTTTGGTATCAATATTGTCCGAAGAGTGAAACAAGTACTTTGAAACGAGCTTTTCAATTACAAACAAGTTTTTGGAGTGGTTCGGTTCCTCTTTCGATATTTTGGTCCAAACAGGATTCCCAAAGAAGAGGTTTCTCCATTTGGTTCTTTAGGATGGACAAAATTATGAGCACAACTTTGACATGTGGGAAACCTTATATCTTCGGATTCATTTTGGTCTAGAGAGTGAAACAAGCTATTCAATTCAAACAAGTTTTTAAGTGGTTCGGATCCTCTTTCGTTATTTTGGTCCAAAGAAGAGGTTCCTCCATTTGGATCTTTAGGATGGACCAAATCATGAGCACAACTTTGACAAGTGGGAAACCTTAGGTCTTTGGTATGAATATGGTCCGAAGAGTGAAACAAGTACTTTGAAACAAGCTTTTCAATTACAAACAAGTTTTTGGAGTGGTTCGGTTCCTCTTTCGATATTTTGGTCCAAACAGGATTCCTAAAGAAGAGGTTTCTCCATTTGGATCTTTAGGATGGACAAAATTATGAGCACAACTTTGACAAGTGGGAAACCTTATGTCTTCGGATTCATTTTGGTCTAGAGAGTGAAACAAGTACTTTGAAACAAGCTATTCAATTAGAACAAGTTTTTGGAGTGGTTCGGATCCACTTCCGTATTTTGGTCCAAAGAGGATTCCCAAAGAAGAGGTTCCTCCATTTGGATCTTTAGGATGGACCAAATCATGAGCAAAACTTTGACAAGTGGGAAACCTTAGGGCTTTGGTATCAATATGGTCCGAAGAGTGAAACAAGTACTTTGAAACAAGCTTTTCAATTACAAAGAAGTTTTTGGAGTGGTTCGGATCCTCTTTCGATATTTTGATCCAGAGATGATTCCAAAAGTAGAGGTTCCTCCATTTTGATCTTTAGCATGGACCAAATCATCAGCACAACTTTGACAAGTGGGAAACCTTTGGTTTTCAAATTCAATTTGGTCTGATGAGTGAAACAAGTACTTTGTAATAAGCTTTCAATTACAAACAAGTTTTTCGAGTCGTTCGGATCCTCTTTCGATATTTTGGTCCAAACATGATTCCCAAAGTATAGGTTCCTCCATTTGGATCTTTAGGATGGACCAAATCAATAGCATAATTTTGACGAGCGGGAAACATTCGGTCTTTGGTATCAATTTTGTCCGAAGAGTGAAACAAGCTTTTCAATTACAAACATATTTTTGGAGTGGTTCGGTTCCTCTTTCGATATTTTGTTACCAACAGAATTCCCAAAGAAAAGGTTCTCCATTTGGATCTTTAGGATGGACAAAATCATGAGCACAACTTTGACATGTGGGAAACCCTATATCTTCGGAGTCATTTTGGTCTAGAGAGTGAAACAATTACTTTGAAACAAGCTATTCAATTAAAACAAGTTTTTCGAGTGGTTCAGATCCTCTTTCGTTATTTTGGTCAAAAAAGGATTCCAAAAGAAGAGGTTCCTCCATTTGGATCTTTAGGATGGACCAAATCATGAGCACAACTTTGACAAGTGGGAAACCTTAGGTCATTGGTATCAATATGGTCCGAAGAGTGAAACAAGTACTTTGAAACAAGCTTTTCAATTACAAACAATGTTTTGGATTTGTTCGGATCCTCTTTCGATATTTTTGTCCAAACAGGATTCCCAAAGAAGAGGTTCCTCCATTTGAATCTTTAGGATGGACAAAATCATGAGCACAACTTTGACAAGTGGGAAACCTTATGTCTTCGGAATCATTTTGGTCTAGAGAGTGAAACAAGTACTTTGAAACAAGCTATTCAATTAAAACTAGTTTTTGGAGTGGTTCGAATCCTCTTTCGTTATTTTGGTCCAAGGAGGATTCCCAAAGAAGAGCTTCCTCCATTTGGATCTTTAGGATGGACCAACTCATGAGCAAAACTTTGAGAAGTGGGAAACCTTAGGTCTTTGGTATCAATATGGTCCGAAGAGTGAAACAAGCTTTTCAATTACAAACAAGTTTTTGGAGTGGTTCGGATCCTCTTTCTATATTTTGATCCAAAGAGGATTCCAAAAGAAGAGGTTCCTCCATTTGGATCTTTAGGATGGACCAAATCATGAGCACAACTTTGACAAGTGGGAAACCTTTAATCTTCAAATTCAATTTGGTCTAGAGAGTTAAACAAGTACTTTGAAATAAGCTTTCAATTACAAACAAGTTTTTGGAATGGTTCGGATCGTCTTTCGATATTTTGGTCCAAAGAGGATTCCCAAAAAAGAGGTTCCTCCATTTGGATCTTTAGGATGGACCAAATCATTAGCATAACTTTGAAGAGCGGGAAACATTAGGTCTTTGGTATCAATATGGTCCGAAGAGTGAAACAAGTACTTTAAAACAAGCTTTACAATTACAAACAAGTTTTTGGAGTGCTTCGGATCCTCTTTCGATATTTTGGTCCAAACAGGATTCCCAAAGAAGAGGTTCCACCATTTGGATCTTTAGGATGGACCAAATCATGAGCACAACTTTGACAAGTGGGAAACCTTTGGTCTTCGAATTCAATTTGGTCTAGAGAACAAGTACTTTGAAATAAGCTTTCAATTACAAACAAGTTCTTGGAGTGGTTCGGATCCTCTTTCGATATTTTGGTCCAAGGAGAATACCGAAAGAAGAGGTTCCTCCATTTGGATCTTTAGGATGGACCAAATCATTAGCATAACTTTGACGAGCGGGAAACATTAGGTCTTTTGTATCAATATGGTCTGAAGAGTTAAACAAGTTCTTTGAAACAAGCTTTTCAATTACAAACAAGGTTTTGGAGTGGTTCGGATCCTCTTTCGATATTTTGGTCCAAACAGGATTCCCAAAGAAGAGGTTCGCCATTTGGATTTTAGGATGGACAAAATCATGAGCACAACTTTGACAAGTTGGAAACCTTATGTCTTCGGATTCATTTTGGTCTAGAGAGTGCAACAAGTACTTTGAAACAAGCTATTCAATTAAAACAAGTTTTTGGACTTGTTCGGATCCTCTTTCGTTATTTTGGTCCAAAGAGGATTCCCAAAGAAGAGCTTCCTCCATTTGGATCTTTAGGATGGACCAACTCATGAGAAAAACTTTAACAAGTGGGAAACCTTAGGTCTTTGGTATCAATATGGTCCGAAGAGTTAAACAAGTACTTTGAAACAAGCTTTTCAATTACAAACAAGTTTTTTATGTTGTTCGGATCCTCTTTCGATATTTTGCTCCAAAGAGGTTTCCAAAAGAAGACGTTCCACCATTTGGAACTTTAGGATGGACCAAATCATGAGCACAACTTTGACAAGTGGGAAACCTTTGGTCTTCGAATTCAATTTGGTCTAGAGAGTTAAACAAGTACTTTGAAATAAGCTTTCAATTACAAACAAGTTTTTAGAGTGGTTAGGATCCTCTTTCGTTATTTTGGTCCAAAGAGGATTCCCAAAGAAGAGGTTCCTCCATTTGGATCTTTAGGATGAACCAAATCATTAGCATATCTTTGACGAGCGGGAAACATTAGGTCTATGGTATCCATATGGTCCGAAGAGTGAAACAACTACTTTGAAACAAGCTTTTCAATTACAAATAAGTTTTTGGAGTGGTTCGGATCCTCTTTCGATATTTTGGTCCAAACAGGATTCCCAAAGAAGAGGTTCCTCCATTTGGATCTATAGGATGGACCAACTCATGAGCAAAACTTGAACAAGTGGGAAACCTTAGGTCTTTGGTATCAATATGGTCCGAAGAGTGAAACAAGTACTTTGAATCAAGCTTTTCAATTACAAACAAGTTTTTGGAGTGGTTTGGATCCTCTTTCGATATTTTGCTTCAAAGAGGATTCCAAAACAAGAGGTTCCTCCATTCGGATCTTTAGGATGGACCAAATCATGAGCACAACTTTGACAAGTGGGAAACCTTTGGTCTTTGAATTAAATTTGGTCTAGAGAGTTAAACAAGTACTTTGAAATAAGCTTTCAATTACAAACAAGTTTTTAGAGTGGTTCAGATCCTCTTTCGTTATTTTGGTTGAAAGAGGATTCCCAAAGAAGAGGTTCCTCCATTTGGATCTTTAGGATGAACCAAATCATTAGCATAACTTTGACGAGCGGGAAACATTAGGTCTTTGGTATCCATATGGTCCGAAGAGTCAAACAACTACTTTGAAACAAGCTTTTCAATTACAAACAAGTTTTTGGAGTGGTTCGGATCCTCTTTCGATATTTTGGTCCAAACAGGATTCCAAAAGAAGGGTTTCCTCCATTTGGATCTTTAGGATGGACCAACTCATGAGCAAAACTTGAACAAGTGGGAAACCTTAGGTCTTTGGTATCAATATGGTTCGAAGAGTGAAACAAGTACTTTGAAACAAGCTTTTCAATTACAAACAAGTTTTTGGAGTGGTTTGGATCCTCTTTCGATATTTTGCTTCAAAGATGATTCCAAAACAAGAGGTTCCTCCATTCGGATCTTTAGGATGGACCAAATCAAGAGCACAACTTTGACAAGTGGGAAACCTTTGGTCTTCGAATTCAATTTGGTCTAGAGAGTTAAACAAGTACTTTGAAATAAGCTTTCAATTACAAACAAGTTTTTAGAGTGGTTCGGATCCTCTTTCGTTATTTTGGTCGAAAGAGGATTCCCAAAGAAGAGGTTCCTCCATTGGATCTTTAGGATGAACCAAATCATTTGCATAACTTTGACGAGCGGGAAACATTAGGTCTTTGGTATCCATATGGTCCGAAGAGTGAAACAACTACTTTGAAACATGCTTTTCAATTACAAACAAGTTTTTGGAGTGGTTCGGATCCTCTTTCGATATTTTGGTCCAAACAGGATTCCAAAAGAAGTGGTTCCTCCATTTGAATCTTTAGGATGGACAAAATCATGAACACAACTTTGACAAGTGGGAAACCTTATGTCTTCGGATTCATTTTGGTCTAGGGAGTGAAAAAAGTACTTTGAAACAAGCTATTCAATTAAAACAAGTTTTTTGAGTAGTTCGGATCCTCTTTCGTTATTTTTGTCCAAAAAGGATTCCCAAAGAAGAGGTTCCTCCATTTGGATCTTTAGGGTGGACCAAATCATTAGCATAACTTTGACGAGCGGGAAACATTAGGTCTTTGGTATCAATATGGTCCGAAGAGTTAAACAAGTACTTTGAAACAAACTTTTCAATTACAATCAAGGTTTTGGAGTGGTTCGGATCCTATTTTGATATTTTTGGTCGAAAGAGGATTCCCAAAGAAGAGGTTCCTCCATTTGGATCTTTAGGATGGACCAAATCATGAGCACAACTTTTACAAGTGGGTATCCTTAGATCTTTGGTATCAATATGGTCCGAAGAGTGAAACAAGTACTTTGAAAAAAGCTTTTCAATTACAAACAAGTTTTTGGAGTGGTTCAGATCCTCTTTCGATATTTTCCTCCAAAGAGTATTCCAAAAAAGAGGTTCCTCCATTCGGATCTTTAGGATGGACCAAATCATGAGCACAACTTTGACAAGTGGGAAACCTTTGGTCTTCGAATTCAATTTGGTCTAGAGAGTTAAACAAGTACTTTGAAATAAGCTTTCAATTACAAACAAGTTTTTAGAGTGGTTCGGATCTTCTTTCATTATTTTGGTCCAAAGAGGATTCCCAAAGAAGAGGTTCCTCCATTTGGATCTTTAGCATGAACCAAATCATTAGCATAACTTTGACGACGGGAAACATTAGGTCTTTGGTATCCATATGGTCCGAAGAGTGAAACAACTACTTTTAAACAAGCTTTTCAATTACAAACAAGTTTTTGGAGTGGTTCGGATCCTCTTTCGATATTTTGGTCCAAACAGGATTCCCAAAGAAGTGGTTCCTCCATTTGAATCTTTAGGATGGACAAAATCATGAACACAACTTTGACAAGTGGGAAACCTTATGTCTTCGGATTCATTTTGGTCTAGGGAGTGAAAAAAGTACTTTGAAACAAGCTATTCAATTAAAACAAGTTTTTCGAGTAGTTCGGATCCTCTTTCGTTATTTTGGTCCAAACAGGATTCCCAAAGAAGAGGTTCCTCCATTTATATCTTTAGGATGGACCAAATCATTAGCATAACTTTGACGAGCGGGAAACATTAGAACTTTGGTATCAATATGGTCCGAAGAGTGAAACAAGTACTTTGAAACAAGCTTTTCAATTACAAACAAGGTTTTGGAGTGGTTCGGATCCTCTTTCGATATTTTGGTCCAAACAGGATTCCCAAAGAAGAGGTTCCTCCATTTGGATCTTTAGGATGGACAAAATCATGAGCACAACTTTGACAAGTGGGAAACCTTATGTCTTCGGATTTATTTTGGTCTAGAGAGTGAAACAAGTACTTTGAAACAAGCTATTCAATTAAAACAAGTTTTTGGAGTGGTTCGGATCATCTTTCGTTATTTTGGTCCAAAGAGGATTCCCAAAGAAGAGCTTTCTCCATTTGGATCTTTAGGATGGACCAACTCATGAGAAAAACTTTGACAAGTGGGAAACCTTAGGTCTTTGGTATCAATATGGTCCGAAGAGTGAAACAAGTACTTTGAAACAAGCTTTTCAATTACAAACATGTTTTTGGAGTGGTTCGGATCCTCTTTCGATATTTTGATCCCAAGAGGATTGTTCTTTGAATTTTTTATTGTCTTGTTCCTCATTCATCGAAAATTCCAGAAAAAAAAGGAAAAAAAAAACTGTTCCAGAAATTTCTTCTTTAGCTACTATTTTTATTCTTTTTCTAATAGTTAAATTCTGATTCTCAGAAAATCACCAAGTAAAAAAGTGTTTATTTTTCTGTCTAGTTTATTTTGTATTCATAAATGATTGTCAAATAAAAAGTGGAAGATTGAGAAACAAATAGATCTTTGCAGACTGTCGGATTGTGCAGAAAATTGTTATAAAAAAAAGTGTGATTGCTATTTGCTTGAGTTTCTGGAAAAAAAAAAGTGTTTATTGTTCATATTGTTCTTGAAGAGTTCATCTTAAACTCATCATATATGCATCTTGAATCCGAAATTATCAAGTTGAATGAGCCAAATTTTATTTGTTTCCTAAAAATCTAGAACTTACCATAAATAGCCAAAACTGTTTTTGGAAAGTTTCAAATCTGCCCATATTTGAATATATGCATCTTTTGCTTTAGGAAAGTTTTATTTTTCTGATCCAAAGTGCTTTAGGGAAGTCTAATTTCGAATTTTTCTCTTTCAGGAAAGTTTATTCTTGCTTGTTTTCTTTCTTATTCTTTTCTTGTTACAAAAATACACCATTTGAAAAATCTGTCCTTTTATTTTCTCTAGCCACCCAAGCTGATTGTTTCTTATTTCTTTATTGATACTTTTTACAAATATCATTAGTATCTTAGTTGTTTGATAGTTGCTAAAGTGTGCTAATTGTTCAAGGTTACATTTAGGACCTAAAATCTGTTTTTGAATGCAAACACGAGAGAACGAACGTCATTGAGTGTAAACACTTAAGGAGTGATTGAGAGGTCCTATTTTTATTACTAACTTGTTTACTTGCAGCAATGTATCATGAAATTGATCAAAGGAGGAGACACAGATGTCGAGAGAGAGAACATACTCGGAGGGAAAATAGAGGTGTTTATATGAAGGGATGGAGCATAGAAGCATATGAGGTGATTAGCTCAAGTTACCTACTTTCCAAGGAAGATGAAATCCAGAGGTTTACTTAATATGGGAAAGAGAGGTGGAGCTTTGTTTTGAAGAACATCCATGTAGTAATTCAAAGAAGGTACAACTTATAACCACTCAATTTTGTGATTATGCACTAACATGGTGGAAACAATTGGTGAATGATATGAAAAGAAGAACTTTGGAGGATCCAATTGAAACTTGGTGTGAACTCAAATACATCATGAGGAAATGATTTGTACCAAACCAATATCAAAGAGACCTTGAGGAAATGTTCGAAGATCTTACACAAGGAAACATGAGCGTTTGTGAGTACTACAATGAGTTTAAGTTTCTCAAGGCTAGGGCTAATGTTGAGGAAGATGAGAAGTCTACTATGGCTAGGTTTTTAAATGGATTGAATAGAGATATTGCTTACCAAGTGGAGTTAACACAATTTGAGGAGTTAGGAGAGTTGGTGCACATTGCCAACAAGGTGGAAAGAAAACTCCAAAGAGGGGCTGCAAAAAGGTATGTCACTAAACAATATTCCAACCCAATTCCTTCTTATCAAATGGGTGAAAATTGTACATTAATGGGTGAGAATCGGGCTGCCTATGGATTGATGGAGGAAAATGCAAGATTGATCATTTTAGAGGAACTTAAAATTATTAGAATGGAATCTTTAAAAGCGGAGGAAGTTTACAAAGCTAGCATGGAAGAGATTAGAGAGGGAATTCTAAGTCAATGTGGCATAAAGAGGGCATTGATGTGCCAAAAGAAGTATTAGAGCCAAAATAACATGTTGACCAAGTTCCAATAGTTCGAGCTAACATTTGTATGGAGGAAACAAATGAGTTAAATAAGTGTTCTAATTTCGAAAATAATGAAAATTGTGAAAAAGAGAGTAAGCTAAAAGAAAGAGATATGAGTATGAAAAAGAAACTAGTGATCCAAAAGAAAGAGAGATGAGTGCTAAAAAAGAAATGAGTGAGTCAAAAGAAAGAGAGATAAGAAAAAAAGAAAGAGATATTGATTCAAAAGAAAGAGAGTTTGAAAAGAAAGAGAGTGTAATGAGAGTGAAAAGAAAGAGTGCTTTGAGATTACAAAGTGTGTGGCATATAAGTTTAGTGTGCAAAAAGAGAGTGAAATAGAAAATGAGAGCTTGAAAGTTAGATCAAGTGAGGCTAGGAATGAATTCTACCAACCTACATATGTACTTTTGTACAAAGAGGTTTGTTTTACACTTAACCCATCTTTGCCTAGTATGTTTGTTGAGTTTTTGCAGAAATTCAAAAGGATGTTCCATAATGAGATGCCAAGTAATTTGTCATCAATGCAAGTCATAAAACATCATGAAGACAACATTCAAGGGGCTGCCATACTCAATAAACCACCATCTCACATGATTCATTGCATGGAAAATCGGGTAAACACATCCATGGTAAAATATCCTAACCCTATTCTTGTTGAAGTGCATATTAATTATTTGCTTGCTAAAATTGGTATCAAATCTGAATTTTTACAACATGAGATGAATTTCATTGATAATTATGCATCTTGTGCTAAGACTTACTGGCTTGATAATTCCCAAATTGAAAGAGTTGATTTATTTACTAATTTTGATGACGTGCTTCATGTTTCACATGATTATTGTCTGATTGATAAAATGATTTTTCATGATTATTACTCACTCGAAAAGATTGTTCGATTTGATTCATATAAGTCTAAGGATGACTATAGTGTTGCATCTTTGTTAGTGTTACCATATTATAAGAAGATTTATGAGATTGACTATGGTCCATGCATCTCTAAGTCTTCATTGCTATTACAAGTAACTAACAATCTGGTGATCTTTGATGATGTTTGTCCTAAGATAGGTCATTTCAAAAAATTACAAAATCAAGATAAGACAATGGACATACAATTGCTAAGAAAAGAGAAGATATCAAGGAAGATAATGGTTTTTGACCCGGGAGGTGTTAACTTGAAAGGAGAAGGAAGGATACCCATGTTTCTGTTCTTGTTGAAAATAGATGATACACGAGGTACGTATGCTTTAGGTGCTTTAATTTATGTTATTAACTTAAGTTTTTGGGATGTAGGTAATGTTTTAGATTCGAGGACGAATCCATTTCAAGAGGGAGGGGATGATATGAATCATTGATTGTCACAAATATCTCAAGGATCAATCTCAAGATCAAATTTCAAGACAAGCATAAAACATCCATTACAAGTCTACATAAGAAAAGTCAAGACAAGCTTTGAAGATCTGAGAATGGAGGCTATGGAAGAGGACTTGATGAACTTTAATCTATGGAAAATACATGTTGAAGAAGAGTATTGAAGACTTATTCAATCAGAATTGAAGAAAAGAGCTAATTAGGAAAGTTGCATCACTTTTGCAAACTTTCCTTATTTGGACCACTTTCATATTTGTTCCCAAACTTTCCATATATGATGTCCACAAATTTACAATGTATTTGGACATGTTTTAGGCCTTTATTTATAAGTTTTAATGCTTAGAATAGTTTAGGAATGATATAATATCTTCTAGGGCAAAACTTTCCTAAAATGCACCAAATGCACTTAAGGAAAGATTTGGCAGATTTTGTGCCTCCTTGTAATCTGAATTTCCTTGTTGTTTTTAGGGTTTCTTTGGCTATTTAAAGCCTCATTTATAAACCTAAATACTCAGAATTAATATGATAGAAAATAGCTTTGTTTTTCTTATTGCTTGGTTGATTTTGTTGGGATTTATGCCCTAGAATTCGTAATTTGTAATAGAATATTTTATGAATAAATAAAAGTATTATTTTAGTGAATTTTGTGCAATTTATTATATGTTGATATTCGTTAAATATTCAAACATTAATAGAAAATTCCAGAGTTACTAATTCTGTAATCTTGACTA
Organism: Gynostemma pentaphyllum; assembly: GCA_028015215.1. Lineage (NCBI taxonomy): Eukaryota > Viridiplantae > Streptophyta > Magnoliopsida > Cucurbitales > Cucurbitaceae > Gynostemma > Gynostemma pentaphyllum. The sequence goes on along the minus strand of CM051345.1, from coordinate 21,806,849 downwards.
CTATGAGATATAAAGTGGATCTAGTCCAAGAGAGTAACTCAAATAGTCTACAAGAACGAATACCGGTTAGGAAACCATTATTGGTAACACTTGTTGATGTGGTTCACTGATTTGATCCAAATCATTAGCATGATGTAGATGCAAGTGGAAACATCATATATAATGAGTTTATATAAGATGGACCAGGATAATAAATCAATTCCTAAATAACACCGTTGATAGGAAATGATTTATAATATCAAATTTACGTTATTAAGATTGATACGTCTCAATCCCTGAGTATGTTGTGAACTCACATTAATGAAGTCTTTTCCTTTGATTCACATAGTTGAGGGTGATCTGTTGATACACTCGATAAACTCCCGTTTTGGGGAAATGACTAAATTGGTGCTTGGGAACATTTCTATACAAGATGGCATTCATAACTTTCCTAAAACAAATGAAAGTGTTAGTGCGACACTATTCTAACTTAGGAACTTTAGGTATCTCCCTTGTTGTAATGATTCGGTACTTGAACATGAGGCCTCACCTTCTCACTGGCCCGAGAAGGATCGTTCTATACTTGAAAACTATAGAAAAATGTTCATTAGAGAATCATCGGGTACACAAGGATAAAAGAGATAATTACAAGGGTAAAACGGTAATTTTGACCCAGTTGTAATTATGAGATTACCACGTGAAGGATATGTCAAAACAAACTTAATAACAAATGGACATAACCCATCTATAGTGAGGGGAGTTCAACTTAGGGTTTATAGTGGAATTACCCTAAGTTAATAATTATGATTAATTAATTAATGAGTTTAATTAATAAATTAATAATTATTGGAGCCCATGATCTATAGGTCCATCAGTCCCTATGCTAGCCCATATATCATTGTAACTAACCAAGTTATTAATTTAACTAGGAAGAAAGAATTATATTTAAGTAATTAATTTACTTAAATAAAGGGAGATATTAATTGTTTAAATAAAGAGTTTATTTAAATAGAAATTAATATTAATATTATTAATTGTTTAAATAATGAGTTTATTTAAATAGAAATTAATAATGAATATTATTAATTAAATAATGAGTTTATTTAATTTAATAATAAAAAGAGAGAATTAAATATATTTGTTTTATGAAACAAATTAGTATTTTGCTAAAATAATTAATTAAATGAATTTGATTCAATGTTAATTAATTAAGATGATTTTCGAAAATATGTATTTAAAAGAAAAAGATTATTTGAATTTTTTTTAAATACATAAAAAGAAAATAAGATTAAGATAAATATTAAAAAAAAAAAAAAAAAAAAAAAAGATAAAGTCAAAAAGCTCACGCCACATGTCAAGATTAAAAGGAAATTTTTGATTTCCTAATTTTGATAATGTCTGACGCCATTTTCTTTTTTTTTTTTATTTTTTTTTATTTAAATAATTTGATTATTTAATTTAAAAGAAATAAGAATCCTAATTTGATTAGGAAACAAACTCTTATTTTTCTTATAAATATGACCATTGGGTGCTCATATTTGATACTTGAGATTTATCAAAAAGTTCTCTCTTTTATTCTCCCAATTGCCGATTTTGGCATAGAAAAATAAGAAGATTTTTTCTTCTTATTCTTTTGTTCTTCCGGTTCGATTCCCACAAGTCGGGTTGGTTTGTGATCGGGATATAGCATAGAAGGCTTGGTGAAGTGGATTGATGAACCCCAACCGATTCTCCATATTTCTACAATGTAAGTTTTCGAAAAACCTTATATTTATATTACGGTTTGATCACAATTGCATGTTATTAACGGATCCGTAATTAATCGTTAATTAATTTACTAAAGAAAATTCCGCAAATTTAGTAAATAGTTCCTTCAATTGGTATCAGAGCCTATGTTAATTTTACATGAATTGTGATTTTCGAAAATCGGTGGGTTGCATAAAAACGGTTTTATGTATGTATATAAATTGTTATATAAATTGTGGATTTGCTAGTTGACTGTTTAGGTATTCTTGGGCACTTAGGTTTTAAATTTTATTAGAAAATTTGTAAACCCAATTTTGGGCATAGGATTATTTTTGTAATCGTCGGGAATAACGGAAGAAAAAGATGATGCAAAAATCGGCCAATGAAGGGAGAAAAGGACCTAGGGGCGGCTAGGGTTTTTTTGGTGGACAAGATATGGTAAGATATTTTTCCAATATTATCTTTTAAAAGATATATATTTTAAATATATAAGATAAAGATAAAGGGTAATTTCTAATTATCTTATATCTTTATAATATATTTTAAAATATATATTAATATTTATGGAAAATCTTTTATTTTATATTTTTCCATAAATAGATAAAAGATAATTATTTGAAAAATAAACCTTTTATGAAAAATATTGGAGAAAATATTTTCTTTCATAAAAGGCCTCCCACGCCTACATCAAGATGAGGAGAGAGAAATTTTTCAAGCTTCAAGACCTACAACAAGTTTTAATTATTGTAATTTTAATTTTGTTGTAGAAATAGTGCCAAGAATACCGGTCAATCTAGTTGTTTAATTATTTAAATATTTGTATGAGATATGATTTATAAATAATTGTTCATGCATATATGTATGTCATGTAGGAAATCCCACCATAGATGTATGATTAAGATAGATTTAATTGTACATGCATACATAATTATGTGATAAAGTTGTTATTATATTTTATGTATGTGATAAAGCATGTTGATTTTATCTTGTTATAAAATATTTATGCCGATGAGATTAGGATAAATGCATGCTAATTTTAGATAATATTCATTTATTAAAATGTTTAAAATTGAATAGAAACTAAAATTAATATTTGAATGTGGATTTATTTGTTTAAACAATTGGACCTAAATTCACATAAGCACTATCGAATAGATATTTAATTAAGGGTTAATTAAAAATTAATGAAAATGATTAATTAAATTGAATGGATCTCTGGCGAGAAAGCTCTGCCCAAGCGATGAGGTTTTTGAAAGTTACCTTAACACGGAGCGCCTCTAACTGGGAGCGATCTGGGAGAAAAGTTCAAGATAATTAATCGATTTCATTAAGAAGGTCTCATAATGTGATTAGTTTTAAATCTAGGAAACTTAGCAATTCACATTAAAATTGATCTAACCAATTTAAGAGTTAAGATTGAGTTAGGTTAAACTTAGATAAATTGATTAGCCTAAATTTGTCTGAGTATGAAAACCCAATTTTAAAATTTTGAGTGGGAGAAGGAAACTTGACAAAGTATCCTATGGTCTCCATTATTAGGCTCGCAACGTGAGATTCACACTTGACCTCTGTAGCACCCATAGAAGTGTTCATTCCCATAGGAAGGTTTTATAGTGTGAATCAATATCAAGGTGGGTCTCCCGAATGGGATAAAGGATTTTAAATGCGAATTGAAGACTGAATCTACACTTCGTAGACACCCATCTTTTCTCATTTAAAGGACTAAAATAATGGGTTACACTCATAAGAAATTGATAAGGTTTGTTATCAAAATTTCTTGACCAAACACACGGTAAAACAATTCCATAGGAATATGAGTTATTCTGGATTGGAAGTTGTTCGAGAAGGGTCTCGGTTTAACGTCTGGGGTGCTGACTTATCATTCGACGGACTCTACCTGGGAAGGTTAAACTACCGTGGCATAATAATCTGTTTAGGGTATTTCTATTTGTTGAACATTGTAGCATTCATGCATCATGTTTAATTTTATGCCAAACACATTGTTTGAATATAGAATTGCTAATTAAAATTCACTTAATTTTATTCATTACAGCTAAAATGTCCTCCTCTAATATTGCAACCAATAAAATTGATAACTTTGTCAAAAGGAATGAATTGTTAAATGACACTTTAAATCAAGATTCTAGTCTAATCCTAAAAGATCTTAATTTGCGGTCAGATTCAATTAGTCGCGTAAATATGACCAACAAACGGATGAACGGCTTAGATAGTAATTCAGATTTACTTGTAGCAGAATCGTGGTTAGTGGAAGATAATTTATCCGAATGGATATTTGATCCTGGTGCCACAAACCACATTTGTTCATCCGCTCTAATGTCCGATTCTTGGACTAAAATAGAACATGGTACATATACAATGCGAGTAGGAACAGGCGGTTCCTTACGCGATTGCATGTGCGGACATTTGTCTGCAATTCAATTCTCGTTATATACGATTATACAACGTTTTCTGGTCCCTGGATTTGCTAGAAATCTAGTGTCAGTTTCACGTTGCATGAGAAATGGTTATTCAATTGACTCAGGGATTGATGAGATCAAGATATACAAAGGGAATTCGTATATAACCTCTGCAGTCAATAGAAAAAATTTATTCATATTGAGTCCGTCAATAGGAACAACAACACATAATATTGAAATGTTCAAGACTGCAAAAACAAGAACTAAAAGACAAAAGGTTTCAAAAGAAGAAACGTATTTATGGCATCTAAGGTTAGGTCATATAGGCTTGAAAGACTCGTGAAAGCTGGTTCCCTAAGTCAGTTAGAAATCGGAACCATGCCAGTCTGTGAACCCTGTTTGGAAGGCAAAATGACCAAAAGACCTTTTACTGGAAAAGGTAATAGAGCCTCAGAACCACTCGAACTTGTGCATACGGACCTTTGTGGACCATTTAATGCAAAAGCTCGTGGTGGATTTGAATATTACATCTCTTTCACGGATGACTATTCACGCTATGGATACGTTTACCTAATGATCCACAAATCAGAAGCTCTTGATAAGTTCAAAGAGTATAAAGCTGAAGTGGAAAACCAATTAGGTAAAACTATCAAAACACTTCGATCTGATCGTGGTGGCGAATATCTGGACTTAGACTTCAGAGATTATTTGATTGAACATGGGATAACATCCCAACTTTCAGCACCGGGAATGCCTCAGCAAAATGGTGTGGCTGAAAGAAGAAACCGAATGTTATTAGACATGACTAGATCAATGATGAGTTTCGCAACACTGTCACCTTCTTTTTGGGGATATGCAGTTAAAACTGCTTTATACATACTCAATGTGGTTCCATCCAAAAGTGTTCCTAAAACTCCACAAGAGTTATGGAATGGACGTAAAGGAAGTTTACGACACTTTAGGATTTGGGGGTCGCCCGCTCATGTGTTGATGGCAAACCCAAAGAAGTTAGAACCCCGAAGTAAAGTATGCCTTTTCGTAGGCTACCCAAAAGAAACAAAGGGTGGGTACTTTTATTGTCCCGTGGAAAACAAAGTATTTGTGTCGACAAATGCAGTTTTTCTTGAAGAGGATTTTATGAAAGATAGAAAACCCGGAAGTGCAATAGTGTTGAATGAAATAAGTGATAACAACACAATTCATCAATCAACAAGAGTGTTGATAAAACACCTGAAATCCAGGTGCAAACTTTATCGAACCTCGGAGAAGTGGGAGGGTTATTAGAAACCCAGAACGCTTTATAGGATTTGGAGAAATCCATATTGCCATAGCCGATGACAATCCAGGAAGACCCATTGACTTATAAGAGTGCAATGCGGGATATTGATAAAGAAAAATGGCTCAAAGCCATGGATCTCGAGATGGAATCAATGTATTCCAACTCCGTCTGGACTCTCATAGATCTTCCAAATGGTGAAAAACCCATAGGATGCAAATGGATCTATAAGAGAAAAAGAGGTGCGAGACGGGAAAGTTGAGACTTTCAAGGCTAGATTAGTGGCAAAAGGTTATACTCGGAGGGAGGGTATTGACTATGAGGAAACTTTTTCCCGATTGCCATGGTTAAATCTATTCGCACCATCTTATCCATTGCCGCTTATTATGATTATGAGATTTGGCAAATGGACGTCAAGACTGCCTTCCTTAATGGCAATCTAGACGAAAGCATCTATATGATGCAACCAGAGGGATTCATTATTCCAGGACAATAACAAAAGGTTTGTAAGTTGCAAAGGTCCATTTATGGACTTAAGCAAGCATCAAGGTCTTGGAACATTAGGTTTGACGATGCAGTCAAAACTTATGGCTTTGAACAGAATATAGATGAACCTTGTGTATACAAGCGTATCTTAAAAGACAAAGTGGTATTCATAATTCTTTACGTTGACGATATTTTGTTAATTGGAAATAACAAAGGAACGTTAACAGAAGTTAAAGAATGGCTGGCAAATCAATTCCAAATGAAAGATTTGGGAGAGGCTAGTTATGTTCTTGGGATTCAGATCATTCGTGATCGAAGTAAGAAATCACTAGCACTGTCTCAAGCAACGTATATTGATAAAATTATCAAACGCTTTGCTATGCAAAATTCCAAGAAAGGTATTTTACCTTTCAGGCATGGAATTAGTTTGTCTAAGGAACAATCACCTAAGACACCTCAAGAAGTTGAGGAAATGGGACAGATACCATATGCTTCAGCAGTAGGAAGTCTAATGTATGCAATGTTGTGTACTAGACCGGATATCTGCTACGCAGTGGGAGTAGTCAGCAGGTTCCAATCCAATCCTGGAAAGGAACATTGGGTTGCAGTTAAAGCAATTCTCAAGTATCTTAGGAGAACGAGAAATTATATGTTAGTGTATGGAGATAAGGATTTGATCCTTACAGGATACACAGATTCGGATTTCCAAGGTGATAAAGATTCTAGGAAATCAACATCGGGTGCTGTGTTTACACTTGGTGGAGCCGCCATAGTTTGGAGAAGTATTAAGCAAGGTTGTATTGTTGACTCCACTATGGAAGCGGAATATGTTCTTGCTTGTGAAGGCGCAAAGGAAGTCGCTGCGGCTCAGAAAGTTCCTAAAAGATTTGGAAGTTGTTCCAAATATGGAATTGCCCATAACTCTCTATTGCGATAATAGTGGTGCAGTGGCAAATTCAAGAGAACCAAGATCACACAAAAGATCAAAACATATAGAGAGGAAATATCATCTTATAAGGGAGATAGTGCATCGTGGGGACGTGCTGGTCACGAAGATAGACACGAAGGACAACAGAGCTGATTCGTTTACAAAGACTCTCACGGCTAATGTGTTTGAGGGTCACCTAGAAGGACTAGGATTACGAGACATGTCTCACTTACTCTAGGGCAAGTGGGAGATTGTTGGGATTTATGCCCTAGAATTCGTAATTTGTAATAGAATATTTTATGAATAAATAAAAGTATTATTTTAGTGAATTTTGTGCAATTTATTATATGTTGATATTCGTTAAATATTCAAACATTAATAGAAAATTCCAGGAGTTACTAATTCTCGTAATCTTGACTACTATGAGATATAAAGTGGATCTAGTCCAAGAGAGTAACTCAAATAGTCTACAAGAAACGAATACCGGTTAGGAAACCTTATTCTTGGTAACACTTGTTGATGTGGTTCATCGATTTGATCCAAATCATTAGCATGATGTAGATGCAAGTGGAAACATCATATATAATGAGTTTATATAAGACTGGACCAGGATAATAAATCAATTCCTAAATAACACCGTTGATAGGAAATGATTTATAATATCAAATTTACGTTATTAAGATTGATACGTCTCAATCCCCGAGTATGTTGTGAACTCACATTAATGAAGTCTTTTCCTTTGATTCACATAGTTGAGGGTGATCTGTTGATACACTCGATAAACTCCCGTTTTGGGGAAATGACTAAATTGGTGCTTGGGAACATTTCTATACAAGATGGCATTCATAACTTTCCTAAAACAAATGAAAGTGTTAGTGCGACACTATTCTAACTTAGGAACTTTAGGTATCTCCCTTGTTGTAATGATTCAGGTACTTGAACATGAGGCCTCACCTTCTCACCTGCCCGAGAAGGATCGTTCTATACTTGAAAACTATAGAAAAATGTTCATTAGAGAATCATCGGGTACACAAGGATAAAAGAGATAATTACAAGGGTAAAACGGTAATTTTGACCCCAGTTGTAATTATGAGATTACCACGTGAAGGATATGTCAAAACAAACTTAATAACAAATGGACATAACCCATCTATAGTGAGGGGAGTTCAACTTAGGGTTTATAGTGGAATTACCCTAAGTTAATAATTATGATTAATTAATTAATGAGTTTAATTAATAAATTAATAATTATTGGAGCCCATGATCTATAGGTCCATCAGGTCCCTATGCTAGCCCATATATCATTGTAACTAACCAAGTTATTAATTTAACTAGGAAGAAAGAATTATATTTAAGTAATTAATTTACTTAAATAAAGGGAGATATTAATTGTTTAAATAAAGAGTTTATTTAAATAGAAATTAATATTAATATTATTAATTGTTTAAATAATGAGTTTATTTAAATAGAAATTAATAATGAATATTATTAATTAAATAATGAGTTTATTTAATTTAATAATAAAAAGAGAGAATTAAATATATTTGTTTTATGAAACAAATTAGTATTTTGCTAAAATAATTAATTAAATGAATTTGATTCAATGTTAATTAATTAAGATGATTTTCGAAAATATGTATTTAAAAGAAAAAGATTATTTGAATTTTTTTTAAATACATAAAAAGAAAATAAGATTAAGATAAATATTAAAAAAAAAAAAAAAAAAAAAAAAAGATAAAGTCAAAAAGCTCACGCCACATGTCAAGATTAAAAGGAAATTTTTGATTTCCTAATTTTGATAATGTCTGACGCCATTTTCTTTTTTTTTTTTATTTTTTTTTATTTAAATAATTTGATTATTTAATTTAAAAGAAATAAGAATCCTAATTTGATTAGGAAACAAACTCTTATTTTTCTTATAAATATGACCATTGGGTGCTCATATTTGATACTTGAGATTTATCAAAAAGTTCTCTCTTTTATTCTCCCAATTGCCGATTTTGGCATAGAAAAATAAGAAGATTTTTTCTTCTTATTCTTTTGTTCTTCCGGTTCGATTCCCACAAGTCGGGTTGGTTTGTGATCGGGATATAGCATAGAAGGCTTGGTGAAGTGGATTGATGAACCCCAACCGATTCTCCATATTTCTACAATGTAAGTTTTCGAAAAACCTTATATTTATATTACGGTTTGATCACAATTGCATGTTATTAACGGATCCGTAATTAATCGTTAATTAATTTACTAAAGAAAATTCCGCAAATTTAGTAAATAGTTCCTTCAGATTTTACCTTGCATTTTGTAGCCTTGTTCTAGGTTGCATGTTTTAGAAACATTCAAGCATAACTTGATCTATTGTGTTTGTGGATTGTTTTGATCTTGAAATAAGAACAAATTCTCTTATTTCAAGGTATTAGATCATTGGAATAATCTTCTTCTTCTTGGTTTCCAAGGGTTTTGCCTTATTGTTTATTGGGGTTTTAGGATTTGCATCTAGGGGTTCTTTGTCTTTCAAAGGGTTTTTATTTCAATTTTCTAGGGTTTCATATCAAATCCTCTTTCGACCAAAATTTCAAACGAGGATCGGAATCAATCTTGTCAAAGTTGTCCTCATGATTTGGCCATCCTAAAGATCCAAATGGAGGAAACTCTACTTTGCGAATATTCTTTGGACCAAAATATCAAACGAGGATCTTAACCAATCTTGTCAAAGTTGTCCTCATGTTTTGATCCATCCTAAAGATCCAAATGGAGGAAACTCTTCTTTTGGAATCCTCTTTGGACCAAAATGTAGGAAGTCAAAGTTGTCCTCATGATTTGGTCAACTAAAGACTCAAATGGAGGAAACTTTTCTTTGGGAATCCTCTTTGGACTATAATGTTAAACAAAGATCGGAACGAATCTTTTCAAACTCTCCTTTAGGAATCCACTTTGGACCAAAATCTCAAACGAGGATCGGAACCAATCTTGTCAAAATTGTCCTCATGATTTTTTCCATCCTAAAGATCCAAAGAGGATGGACAAATGATTTTATCCCATGATTTGTTCCATCTTAAAGATCCAAATGGAGGACACTATTCTTTGGGAATCCTCTTTGGACAAAAATGTCGAACAAGGATCGAACCAATCCAAAAACTTTTTAGTAATTGAAAAGCATGTTTCAAAAACCAATCTTTTCAAAGTTGTCCTCGTGATTTTGTCCATCCTAAGGATCAAAATTGATGAAACTCTTCTTTGGGAATCCTCTTTCTACTAAAATGTCAAACGTCAAAGTTGTCCTCATGATTTGGTCCATCCTAAAGATCCAAATGGAGCAAACTTGATATGAATCATGGAGCACAAGGAACACAAGACAATCTAAGATGCTTCAAGGATCAATTACAAGATCAAATGCCGAGAAGCTTAAATAAAAAGCCTTAAACATCCATTGTCAAGCTTACATGGCCAAGTGAAGACAGATTTTGATTATCCATGCTTGGAGGCTATCAATAGGGATGTAATGCACTTTAAACCTTGGAAAGTACATTTGGAGGAAGCATATTAGAGACATGTGCAAGGATTTTTAAATTTAAAGTCATTTTAGGAAAGTTTCCTAAAATGGGCACTTTGCTTTTTGCTTTAAGCTTTAGTTGCTTTATTCTTTCCTTAAATGTTGTTCACATGCCAGATTTTATTATGGGCTGATTACTTTGGGCTTTTGTTTTAGGGTTTTTTTCTCTTGACTATTTAAAGACTTTTTGTAACCCTAACATTGAGATTTGATGAATTGAAAAGTTGCCTCTTGGCTTGAAGCCTCTTGCTTGGATGATTTTCCATTGCATAACTTAGTAGTCTTGCTTTAGATTACTTGTTTAGAAACAATCAAACACTCTTGATCTAAAGTGTTTGTGGATTGTTTCAATCTTGAGATAAGAAACAAGTTCTTCTTATTTCAAGATCATAGATCTAGGAATAATCTTCTTGACTCATGTTCCTTGGGTTTTGCTAAATTGCTTTGGGGGTTTTAGATCTTGGTGACTCAAGGGTTCTTCAAGGGGTTCTTGATCCAAATCTATGGTTTTCATATCATTTGGTATCAGAGCTTAGGCTCAAGAGAAGGTTCTTATCTTACTTGCTTTCCTTTATTTCTTGTTGTTCTTTGTTCTTAGTTTATATAAAACCCAGAAAATCACAAAAAAATGCTTATTTGACCCGTTTTTGTTCTTTCTGTTTCTCTTAGTTTTATTCCGAATTCTAGAAAATAGAAAACTACAAAAGTTCTTATTTTTCTCTCATCTTTAATTGTTATTCAGACATCATAGTCAAAAAGTCAAGTGAAAAGCAAAAAAAATTAAAATCTAATCCGAGGCTCAATATTGCATAAATTGAAAAAAAAAAAAGAAGAAAGAAAGAGAGTTTTTGCTTGAGTTGCTAAATCTGAAAAGAAAGTGTTTGATGTTCATGTTGCTCTTGAAATATTCATATCAAACTCATCAAAATGCCATCTTGAATCTGTTTTATGCCTAGGGTTTGAGAAAAAGTGGTTTGTTTACCCTTTTTGACTTGCTTCTACTTTAGGGAAGTTTTCCAATTGCTTTCCTTCATACTTTATGTACTTGCCTAATTTGCACACTTCCTCTTTTGGAAAAATCTGTCACATTTTTTTTTCTCTCTTAACTTTTTAAATAGCCATAAACACTTGTTTCTTGTTTCATTATTGTTGCATTTTCACAAATTGCATTAGTTTCAAGCATAGTTTCATTGTTACTAAATAGTACTAGATCAAGGCTACAAATTACCAAGCTAGAAACTGTTTTTGAGTGCAAACACGAGTGAACAAACATTTCAAGAGTGTAAACACTTAGGGAGTGGTTGTGAGGTCCTTGTTACTATTTCTAGCTTGTTACTTTCAGCCATTTCAAATGAAGGTATAGAGCATCCTAAATGGGAGAATAGAATGGTTTTTGATGCAAGGATGGAGAATAGAAGAAGAGGTCCTAAGTTCAAATTGCCAAATTTCTATGGGAGTTCAGATCCGGAAGAGTACTTACAATGGGAAAGAGAAGTGGAGCTAAGCTTGAAATGTCATCCATGTAATGATGCAAGGAGGATACATCTTATAACAACTAAATTATTTGATCATGCACTGACATGGTGGAAAGATCTAGTGTTGTATAGGAAGAGCTACTTGGAACCACCCATTGAGACTTGGTATGATCTTAAATATCATATGAGAAAGAGGTTTGTGCCAAGAAAACATCATAAAAATCTTGTGCAAAAGTTGGATAGTCTTATACAAGGTAGCAAAAGTGTTGAGGAATATTCCAAGGACTTGGAGTTGCTCATGGCTAGGGCTAATGTTAAGGAAGATGAGGAGTCTACTATGGTAAGGTTCTTGAATGGACTGAATAGAGATATTTCTTACCAAGTTGATTTAACACAAGTTGGGGAGTTAGAAGAATTGGTGCACATTGCTATCAAGGTGGAAAAGAGACTCCAAAGAAGGGCTGTTAAAAGGTATGCCTCCAAATATCATTCCAACCCTACTTATTCTTATGAAAATGATGGAAATGGTGCATTAGAGGGTAGGAATGGGGCTGCCTATTGCATGGTTCAGGAAAAGAAAGAATTGACCTTGTTTGAGGAGATTAAGATGTTTAAAACAGAACTATTGGAATTGAAGGAAGTTTTCAATGCCTATTGCATGGAAATGCCTAAAGAGACAAATGAAGAGATTGTTAGATTGAAAGATGACTTCAAATCTGAGGAGCATATGGATAATCACTCTAAGTTTGAGAATGCTAATGGAACGGGGTCAACTTTGCTTGATGTGTTATCTTTTGATAATCAAGTAAAGGAATGTGATATGCTTGCAAAGAAAGAAAAGAGTGAAAGTAAAAGTGAGCAAAAAGAAAAAGAAAAGAGTGAAAAGAAAATGAGTGATTGTGATATGAGTTCAAAAGAAAGAGTGATTGAAAAGAATGAGACTGAGAGTTGTGAGATTGAAAACAAAGAAAGTAATGAAAGTGAAAGGAGTGAGAGCTTTGAGCTAATAAAAGGTGAGGGAATTGAGCTTAGTGAGAAAAAAGAGAGTGAGTTGGAGAGTGAGAGCTTGAAATCTAGATCAAGTGAGGCTAGGAACAACCAACCTATGTGTGTACTTTTGTACAAAGAGGTTTGTTTTAAACTTAACCCATCTTTACCTACTATGTTTAGTGAGTTTTTGCAGGAATTCAAGAGAGTGTTCCCTAGTGAGATGCCTAGTGGTTTATCATCAATCCAAGGCATAAGACTTCAAGTAGATCAAATTCCAAGGGCCGCCATGCTCAATAGACCAACTACTTACCAGATTCATTGCATTGAAAATAGGGTAAAACCAACCGTTGTAAATTATCCTAACCCTATTTTTGGTATTATGGATAACACTTGCTTGTTTGATAAAATTGGACTAAAATATGAAAATCCACCACTTCAAATGCAATTAATTGATAAATCTTCATGTGGTGCTGAATCTTACTTGCTTGACAATATCAACTTTGAGAGAGTTGTTGAATCACTTACTACTTTTTATAATGTGTTTAATGTTTCACTTGATCCTTATTTGGTTGAAAGAATGAATTTTACATCTTCCATGGTTTATCCAAACTTATTAGAACTATTTGAGGGTCCAATTAGTTTAAATAACTTGTTGCAATCTAGTGGTATAAATAGGTTTCTTGATGCTTGCTATAAGACAGACTTTGTGAGGAAACTAGCAAGGAAACAACATCTAGGAGGGGCCAAGGGTATGCAATTGTATTTCATGAAGGGAGATGCAAGGAAGTTCAAGATTTTTGACCCAGGAGGAGTTGGACAATTTAAAGCACTATGAAGGAGACATAAAGATGCTTCCATGTCTTATTTGAGGGGTAAGTATGTTCGATTGCTTTTGTTTATGTTACTAACTTAAGTACTTTTGATGTAGGCAATGATTTCGATTTGAGGACAAATCCTTTTCAAGAAGGAGGGGATGATATGAATCATGGAGCACAAGGAACACAAGACAATCTAAGATGCTTCAAGGATCAATTACAAGATCAAATGCCGAGAAGCTTAAATAAAAAGCCTTAAACATCCATTGTCAAGCTTACATGGCCAAGTGAAGACAGATTTTGATTATCCATGCTTGGAGGCTATCAATAGGGATGTAATGCACTTTAAACCTTGGAAAGTACATTTGGAGGAAGCATATTAGAGACATGTGCAAGGATTTTTAAATTTAAAGTCATTTTAGGAAAGTTTCCTAAAATGGGCACTTTGCTTTTTGCTTTAAGCTTTAGTTGCTTTATTCTTTCCTTAAATGTTGTTCACATGCCAGATTTTATTATGGGCTGATTACTTTGGGCTTTTGTTTTAGGGTTTTTTTCTCTTGACTATTTAAAGACTTTTTGTAACCCTAACATTGAGATTTGATGAATTGAAAAGTTGCCTCTTGGCTTGAAGCCTCTTGCTTGGATGATTTTCCATTGCATAACTTAGTAGTCTTGCTTTAGATTACTTGTTTAGAAACAATCAAACACTCTTGATCTAAAGTGTTTGTGGATTGTTTCAATCTTGAGATAAGAAACAAGTTCTTCTTATTTCAAGATCATAGATCTAGGAATAATCTTCTTGACTCATGTTCCTTGGGTTTTGCTAAATTGCTTTGGGGGTTTTAGATCTTGGTGACTCAAGGGTTCTTCAAGGGGTTCTTGATCCAAATCTATGGTTTTCATATCAAAACTCTTCTTTGGGAATCCTCTTTGGACCAAAATGTCAACCAAGGAGCAGTACCAATCTTTTCAAATATGTCGTAATGATTTGGACCATCCTAAAAATCCAATGGGAGGAAACTCTTCTTTGAGAATCCTCTTTGGACAAAAATGTTTAACGTCAAAGTTGTCCTCATGATTTGGTCCATCCTAAAGATCCAAATGGAGGAAACTCTTATTTGGGAATCCTCTTTTGACTAAAATCTCAAACCTGGATTGTAACCAAACATGTCAAAGTTATCCTCTGATTTGGTCCATTCTAAATATCCAAATGGAGGAAACTCTTCTTTGGGAATCCTCTTTGGACCAAAATGTCAAACGTCAAAGTTGTTCTCATGATCTTGCCAATCCTAAAATCCAAATGGAGGAAACTCTTCTTTGCGAATCATCTTTGGAACAAAATGTCAAACAAAGATTGGAACCAATCTTTTCAAACTCTTGTTTGGGAATCCTCTTTGGACCAAAATGTTAAACGAGGATCAGAACCAATCTTGTCAAACTTGTGCTCATGATTTGGTCCATCTTAAAGATCCGAAGAGGATGGACCAATGATTTTGTCGTCATTATTTGGTCCATCCTAAAGAACCAAATTGAGGAAACTCTTCTTTGAGAATCCTCATTGGACCGAAATGTCAAGTGAGGATAAAAACCAATCTTGTCAAAGTTGTCCTTATGATTTGGTCCATCCTAAAATTCCAAATTGATGAAACTCTTCTTTGGGAATCCTCTTTGGACCAAAATGACGAACGTCAAAGTTGATTTCATGATTTGGTCCATCCTAAAGATTCAAATGGAGGAAACTCTTTTTTGGGAATCCACTTTGGACCAAAATGTCAAACAAGGATCGGAACAAATCTTTTTAAACTTGTCCAAATGATTTGGTCCATCCTAAAGTTATAAATAGGGGAAAGTTTTCTTTTGAGAATCCTTTTTGGACCAAGATGTCGAATGTCAAAGTTGTCCTCATGATTTGGTCCATCCTAACGATTTAAATGGACTTTTTTGGTTATCCTCTTTGGACCAAAATGTCAAACAAGGATCGAACCAATCCATAAACTTGTTTGTAATTGAAAAGCATGAATAAAAACCAGTCTTTAAAAGTTGTCCTCATGATTTTGTCCATCCTAAAGATCCAAATGGAGGAAACTCTTCGTTGGGAATCATCTTTGGACCAAAATGTCAAACGTCAAAGTTGTCCTCATGATTTGGCCAATCCTAAAGGTCCAAATAGAGGAAAATCTTCTTTGGAAATCCTTTTTGGACCAAAATGTCAAACGAAGATCGGAACCAATCTTTTCAATCACTTCTTTAGGAATCCTCTTTGGAAAAAAATGTCAAACGAGGATCGGAACCAATCATGCCAAACTTGTCCTCATGATTTGGTCCATCCTAAAGAACCAAAGAGGATGGACCAATGATTTTGTTCTCATGATTTGGTCCATCCAAAAGATCCAAATGGAGGAAACTCTTCTTTGGTAATCCTCTTTGGACAAAAATCTTGACCAATGTATTCAAACTTGTCCTAATGATTTGGTCCATCCCAAAGTTCCAAATGGAGAAAACTCTTCTTTGGGAATCCCTTTTGGACCAAAATGTAGGACGTCAAAGTTATCGTCATGATTTGGTCCATCCTAATGATCCAATTTGAGGAAAGTCTTCTTTTGTAATCCTCTTTGGACCAAAGTATCGAACAAGGATAGAACCAATCCAAAAACTTGTTTGTAATTAAAAAGCATGTTTCAAAAACCAATCTTTTCAATGTTGTCCTAATGATTTGGTCCATCCTTAAGTTTCAAATGGAGGAAACGATCTTTGGGAATCCTCTTTGGACCAAAATGTCAAACGAGGATGGAAACAAATCTTGTCAAAGTTGTCCTCATTATTTGGTCCATCCTAAAGTTCTAAATAGAGAAAACTGTTATTCACGAATCCTCTTTGGACAAAAATTTTGAACATCAAAGTTGTCCTCATGATTTGGTGATATGAATTATGTAGACATGCATTTAACAAATTCAAGCTTAAAGAGTACATGCTTTGATGACAACTCAAGTTGCATTTAATGCACTCAAGATGTATTTATGACAATTCAAGCTTCAAGTGTAGTAGTATTGATAACAACTCTATATGCATTTATGAAAACTCAAGCTTCATTCAAGAGAACATAAAGCTTCATTTAAGGGAACTCAAAGCAACTTCAAGACACCATTTAATGATCATTTACAAGCTTCGGTGAGAGTTAAAATATCAGTTACCAATGTATTTGATCAATTGTAGGTTACAAAGTAATGGTGGAAGATTGAAACTTCTAATTTCTTTTAATTTTCGTAGGTTACATTGTAGGGACTTAATTGGGCTGATATGGGATCATTATGAACAAATTTGTCATGTATTTTAAGCCTATAAATAGGCCTTGTATCAGCCATTCTTAAAAGACTTGTAAGAGTCGACATATTCAAAAGATTGAATGAAATGTAGCATTTTCATGCACATTGAGAGCCTTGAGCCTCACCCTTTGTAATCTTGCTTTAGATTACATGTTTAGAAACATTCAAGAAGGGAGTGATCAACCAACTTCTGGAGTGTTTCAAGTCATGAGATGATGGAAGGTACAAGTTTGTCCGTTTCATGATTTTTAGATCACATAGGGCAATCTGTTTCTAGCCTTTCCTTATGGTTGAGATCGAATAGTTAGGGAGGGTTTGAATTCATCCTTCAAGGGTTCATGCTAAGTATAATAGCATCGGGTGTTTGAACTTGACATTTGAGTTTGCCTTATCATTTCAAATGATGTGAACCATGGAAGCTTACAAGTGGCGGAGTTGCATTCATTACAATCCAATTTCATGTCAAGCTCATACTTCAAGCTTAGTTCAATAAATGAAATTCTACTTCAAGATTAGTTCAATAAATGCAAGTCAAGTTCAAGCCTAGTCCATTAAATGCAACTCAATTTTGAACTCAAGTTCATTTAATGCAACCGAAGATCATTTAATGCATTCAATGCAACTTTAGGCTTCATGAAGACATCCACACATGGTGAAACGTTTTTACCAAGATTAAAGACACTTAAATATCAGATTTTAGGTGATTTAAACATGGAGGTTAAAAGGATTTAAAGACTAGCTATGTGCATTAGGTTTACTAGCCGTTAGCATTAAATTAACTAGCTGTTTTTGCTTTAATTTTGTAACCTTTGGTTCTTTATGCCTTAAAACGTTTTTGGCTTTGTTTGTAGGCTATATAAAGCCATTCTAATATCATTTGTAATCAGATTTTTGATGAGATAAAAATACAAAACTCTTTGAGAGCTTTTTCTTTGAATTGTTGTGAGTTGTGCAACTTTTCATCTTGTCATTTCTTGTGTTTAGGGTGGCTGTAGAATCGAGCCATTAGGATTGATCATTCTAATTTGGTGGATTGATTCGAATCTAGAACAAGAAATCCAATTCTTGTCTTTAGATCATTTATCATAAGGATAATAATTTTCTAGCCTTTTTCTTTGGGTTGACAAATGGCATATGTGGGTTCTTTGGTTGTGATCTTTTTGGGTCCTTAGTTAAGTTTAAGGGTTCTTAAAGCATTTCAAATGGGTTTTGGTATCATTTGGTATCAAAGCATAGGTTGCATCTTAGTGGCCGATCTCTAGAATTGATTCTATCTTACTTTTATGCACTTGTTTTTCAATTCTACACATTCTGTCCATGGAATTTATTTCTGCCTTTTCATCCATTTTTCTTCATCATTTTATTCTGATTTCATATCCATCTTAAAGATCACGATTAGATCTTGATAATCAAAATAAAAAAGAAGGAAAGAAAGAGGAGAGTGAATTTGTATCCGAGGGCACAAAATCTGTTCATCTTGTGTTCATCTTGCAAGTTCTTAAAATTTTGGAGTTTGATCCATGTAAATTCGTGTAGATATGATATATTTGTGATTATATATAAGTTACCATTCAAATATATCAGTTTCACATTCATTTTCATGTATTTAACGCATAAAAAAACGGCTATAGTTCAAAATTGTCAAACTGTCCAATTTTGTAACTGTCGCATTTAATGCTTCTTTCCCTATTCAAACTCTATGCTAACATCCGAATTTTCTTTTTCATCCTGAATAGAAAAGTTTATTCTGACGATTATCGTTCTATGTTCAGAAGAGCACATTGTCAAAATCATAACGGAAATAGTTCAAATCTGGAATATCATTTCTGCGCATAGGTTTAACCTAATTTTCAGCAACTTCAATTTTGTAAGTTAGTGTTTTTAATTTTGAACGAATTTTTGAATTTGGCCTTTTTTATGCTCTTTCGTAACATCATAATAAGCTACATATAGACTGCCAATTGAAAATTCTTCTCAAACTCCACGTATTTTGAAATTTGTAATTGTCATTTTTCTTGAGTTCTTTGCTTTCAAAAATTTTGTTTTGCTTTTCCAATCTGATTTTTGTCTATCCAATATGTTTTTCTTGTTTTATTTTTGTTTCTTTTCATTATTTTAGATTTTTTTAATACTGATTGCTTGATTTTTAGCAATTTAAACACAAGTTGCTTCATTTTGAACATAGCTTATCCAAGAGCCTAAATTGTCATTTTGGCCTACCTTGAGTGATTAAACACGAGAGTTCCTTGAGTGATATTTTGTGAGGGAGTGTTGTGAGGTCCAGAAAACATGTTACAAGGGGGAAATAATCAGGGTGAGATTAGTGATGCTACGTGGAGAGAGGCACAAATGAGAGTTTTTGCTAGACTTACTAAAATTGTAGAGGGGCTTAATGAGCGCATGGGTAGATTAGAGATAGCTAGTAATCAGAAAATGAAGGAGATAATTGAAGATGAATTAGAAAGTGATGTTGTTAAAGATGTAGTCAATGATTTTGAAGAATATGACTTTGAGGAAGTTCTTGAAGAAGCCGAAGGGAGTGATACTATAGAGGAGAATATTGAGGAACCCAAGGCGAGTGATTGTAGTTGGGGGGAAGGAACTCAACAAGCACTTTTGTGTAGGAGAGTTCTAAATATTGAAATAAGAGAGTGTTGAAGATGACCAAAGACACAACTTGTTCCATACTAGGTGTTTAGTGAATGAGACTCCATGTAGTGTTGTGATTGATGGGGAAAGTTGTACAAATGGAGGAAACTCTTCTTTGGGAATCCTTTTTGGACCCATATATCAAATGAGTATCGGAACCAATCTTGACAAAGTTGTCCTCATGATTTGGTCCATCTTAAGATCCAAATGAAGGAAACGCTTTTTTGGGAATCCTGTTTAGACTAAAATGTCAAACGAGGATCAGAACAAATCTTTTCAAACTTGTCCTAATGGTTTGGTCCATCCTAAAGATCGAGCGGGAAGAAACTCTTCTTTGGGAATCCTCTTTGGACCAAAATGTTGAACAAGGATTGAACCAATCCAAAACTTGTTTGTAATTGAAAAGCATGTTTCAAAATAATTCTTTTCAAACTTGTCCTCACGATTTTGTGCATCCTAAAGTTCTAAATGGAGGACACTCTTCTTTGGGAATCCTCTTTGAACAAAAATGTCAAACGTGGATTGGAACTAATCTTTTCAAACTTGTCCTAATGATTTGGTCCATCCTAAAGTTTCAAATGGAGTAAACTCTTCTTTGCGAATCCTCGTTGGACCAAAATGTCGAACATCAAAGTTGTCCTAATGATTCGGTCCATCCTAAAGTTCCATATAGAGGAAAGTCTTCCTTGGGAATCCTCTATGGACCAAAATGTCAAATGAGGATCAGAACCAATCTTGTCAAACTTGTGCTCATGATTTGGTCCATCCTAAAGATCCAACGAGGATGGACCAATGATTTTGTCGTCATTATTTGGTCCATCCTAAAGTTCCAAATTGGTGAAACTCTTCTTTGGGAATCCTCTTTGGACCAAAATGATGAACGTCAAAGTTGATTTCATGATTTGGTCCATCCTAAAGATTCAAATGGAGGAAACTCTTCTTTGGGAATCCTCTTTAGACCAAAATGTCAAACAAGGATCGGAACCAATCTTTTTAGACTTGTCCTAATGATTTTGTCCATCCTAAATTTATAAATAGAGGAAACTCTTCTTTGAGAATCCTTTTTGGACCAAGATTTCGAACGTCAAAGTTGTCCTCATGATTTGGTCCATCCTAAAGATTCAAATGGAGGAAACTCTTCTTTGGTTATCTTCTTTGGACCAAAATGTCGAACAAGGATCGAACCTGATATGAGTCATCCCAGCCCCAAATGTAAAAGAATTGACGATATTGAAGTCCAAGGTTTCAATCAAGAAAAGATTAAGAATCCGAAGACTAAATGAGTGAAGATTGACTTTCTTGGGCATTTGCAAGGATATTGGGTTACATACTTGACTAATGAAGAAAATGAGTTTAAAACACTACTAAACTCATGGGATATTTTTTTCATAGAGCTCCAAAGAAAATCGTGCATGAAAACATTCAAACGAGTGAAAATGACATCAAAAATGGCGACTCACACTTGTAGTTTTGTCTATTTTGATCCAATTTCGAATTTTAGTATTTTATTTGAGTTTTATTACTTTAGTTTTATTTATTATAATTATTAATGTTATAGGGAAGATTTGACTTTGTTTCCTTAGTTTTTCAAACTTGGAGACCAAGTTTAGAAGATTAGGAAAACTTTCCTAATTTAAATTAGGAATGTCTAGTTTTTACCTTTTTATTATTAGGTCTTTATTTCCCTTCATATTTTCGACCAAGCTAGGGTTTCTTAGGCAATTTAAAGCCTCTTTTGTAACTTTATAATCAGAATATCAATGAATGAAAATCCCTTTGTTTTGGTTTAAGCTTTTGCTTTGAAAAACCTCTTTGTAATTCATGTTCTTGAATTGCATGTTTAGAGTCATTCAAGTCCAATTGATCATTGTTCTTGTGGAGTGCCTCGACCTTAATTAAAGAAACCTATTCTTTAATTAGGGGATTGATTGATTAGGTCATCATCTTGCCAACCTCACCTAAAGGTTGATTCAAATCGTTAAGGGTTTCAAGGTTTCCGTTCAAGGGTCCATCATGCGGTTCTTGAATCCGTCAAAGCTTGAGGGTTTGTATCATTTGGTATCAGAGCTTTCTCTGGGAGAGAGTTATCAAATGTATATTCGTTTACTTCAGCACCTACGTCTTCACTTTTTCTAATCCCCCATCAAAACCGCTTTCATTAAAAAAAACAGAAATTTCCAGATTTTTGTTCCAACTTTTACGTCACCTACTGACCTCTTCCCTTCACCTTTTCCTAGAATTTGTTTTCCAATCTTTTTATTTTTTTACCCTCTACAAAACTACATAAGACACTAAATCCAAAATCCGAACCTAAATGACCTAAAAACTTGTTTCAAAGTTCGAATACCAAGCAATTTTTTTTCTTCATCTTTCAAAACCCTCATTTTTTTTTGCAACCACAAAATTCTTCCATTATGACAATACATTCTAGAGATATAAAGTGTACTAAATTTCATAGGAAGAGGGCATATTCGGGAGGTGTGCCTTAACAAGATTGTTTTGGCTCTAGAAGGAGATGAAACTAAAGAAAAAGACAGAGAGAGATTGACGAGGATGGAACAAGAACAACAAAAAAGAAGAGAGAAAAGGGAGTTGGTGAAATGAGAGAGATTAGGATGAGAAGAAAAGGGGAAAATAAAGAAGCAAGAAGAGTTGAGAAAATTAGAGCAAGAAAAGCAAGCTCTAGTTAGAAGAATGGAGAGGAAAAGGAAATTATTGGCCACACCACCCCTCTCTACACTCGAGTATCATATGGGAAGTTTCAACCTAAACCCTTTGCAAGATTTTGTTTATGATTTTTTTGCATAATATCAATGAATAAAAATCATTTTGTTTTGGTTTAAGTTTTTGCTTTGAAAAACCCCTTTGTAATTCATGTTCTTGAATTGCATGTTTAGAGTCATTCAAGTCCAATTGATCATTGTTCTTGTGGAGTGCCTCGACCTTAAATCAAGAAATCTCTTCTTGAATTAGGGGATTGATCGATTAGGTCATCATCTTCCCAACCTCGCCTAAGGGTTGATTCAAATCATTAAGGGTTTCATGGTTTCCATTCAAAGGTCCATCATCCAGTTCTTGAATCCCTCAACGCTTGAGGGATCATATCAGAACCAATCCATAAACTTGTTTGTAATTGAAAAGCATGTATAAAAACCAATCTTTCAAAGTTGTCCTCATGATTTGGTCCATCCTAAGGTTCCAAATGGAGGAATCTCTTTTTTGGGAATCCTCTTTGGACTAAAATGTCGAACGTCAAAGTTGTCCTCATGATTTGGTCCATCCTAAAGATCCAAATGGAGGAAACTCTTCTATAGGAATCCTCTTTGGACAAAAATCTCGAACAAGGATCGGAACCTGATATGAATCAAGGATCCTTAATGTTGATCTTTTCTGAGCATGCATTCATTGTTCTCCAAGTTCATGACAAGCTCAAGTTACAAACTACTTCAATAAAAGGTTCAAGATTAGTTTAATAAATGGAAATCAAGTTCAAGCCTAGTTCATTAAATGCAAGTCAACTTCAAGCCTAGTTTATTTAATGCAAGTCAGGTGCAAAGCAAGTTCATTTAATGAAACCGAAGCACATTTAATGAAACTCAAGACATCAATGCTACTCAAGACTTATTCATGACATCTTAAGGCTACATTTAAGACTCTCATAAACACATATGATCAAGGAATTTCAGTTACAAATCCTTCCGAATCAGATTTGTAACTCCTCTAATTTCAGTTACAAGTTTTGCATAGTTAATATTCATAATGATGTAGTTTAAGACTAATTTCGATTACTTTTGTAAGACTTTAATGTTCTAGCTGTTTTGTTTCTACCTTTTCATCCATTTTAATTCAGCTTTTGACTCTGATTTCATCTTCATCTTAAAGATCACATTTAGATCTTGAAAATCAAATAAAAGAAAAAAAAGAAAAAAAGAAGAGTAAATTTGCATCCGAGGGCACTAAATCTGTTCATGTTGTGTTCATCTTGCAAGTTCTTGAAATTTTGGAGTTTGATCCATATAAATTCGTATAGATCTGATATAATTGTGTTTATATATCAGTTACCATTCAAATATATCAATTTCACATTCATTTTCATGTATTTAAAGCATATAAAATGGCTATAGTTCAAAATTGTCAAAGCTGTCTAATTTTGTAACTATTGCATTTAATGCTTCTGTTCCCTATTCAAACTCTATACTAACGTTAGAAATTGATTTTTTTTAATAGAAAAGTTTTATCTGACCGTTATCTTTCTATGTTCAGAAGGCCACGTTGTCAAAATCATAACATAAATAGTTCAATTCTGGAATATCATTTTTGTGCGCAGGTTTATCCTATTTTCCGGGAACTTCAAATCTATGAGTTAGTGTTTTCAATTCTGAAAGAATTTTTGAATTTGGCCTTTTGTATGCTTTTTATTATCATCTTAATAAGCTACATATAGACTTCCACTTGAAAATTCATTCTTGAACTCCACGAATTTGGAAATTTGTTGCTACCATTTTTCTTGATTTCTTAGCTTTAAAAATCTGTTTTAGTTTCTCCAATCTGTTTTTCTTGTTTTATTTTTGTTTATTTTCATTATTTTAGATTGTTTAATACTGATTGCTGGATTTTTAGTACTTTAAACACAAGTTGCTTCATTTTGACCATAGCTTATTCAATAGCCTAAATTGACATTTTTGTCTATCTTGAGTGATTAAACACGAGACTTCCTTAAGGGAGTGTTGTGAGGTCCAAAAACATGTCACAAGGGGGAAATAATAAGGGTGTGATTAGTGAAGCTAGGTGGACAGAGGCTCAAATGAGAGCTTTTGCTAGACTTACTAAAATTGTAGAGGGGCTTAATGAGCACATGTGTAGATTAGAGATAGCTAGTAATCAGCAAATGAGGGAGATAATTGAAGATGAATTAGAAAGTGATGTTGTAGAAGAAGTAGTCACTGATTGTGAATAAAGTGACATTGAGGAAGTTCTTGAGGAAGCCGAAGAGAGTGATACTATAGAGGAGAATATTAAGGAACCCGAAGCGAGTGATGGTAGTTGGGAGGAAGGAAATCGAATAGCACTTTTGTGTAGGAGAGTTATAAATTCTGAAATAAAGGATAATTTTGAAGAAGACCAAAGACACAACTTGTTCCATACTAGGTGTTTGGTGAAAGAGACTCCATGTAGTGTTGTGATTGATGGAGGAAGTTGTACAAATGTTGTGAGCTCAATTCTGGTTAAGACACTCAATTTCCCTACTAAACCGCATCCCAAACCGTACAAGTCACAATGGTGAAACAATAGAGGTAAGGTGAAGGTGCATAAGCAAGCTATCATTTCTTTTAGCCTTGGGAAGTATAAGGATGAGGTGGTTTGTGATGTAGTCCCAATGCAAGTCAGGGATATACTTTTGGGAAGGCCTTGGCAGTTTGATAGGAGAGTGACCTACGATGGCTACCTAAATAGGTACACTTTTACCAAGGACGGGAGGAAGACTACTTTGGTACCTTTGTCTTCAAAAGAGGTTTTCATTGATCAATGTAAGCTTGAACAAAGAAGACTTGAAATTGAGTTGAAAGAAAAAGAGTTGAAAGAAAAGGAATTGACTGAAAAATTGAGTGAGAGAGAAAAGAAAGCTTTGAGTGGAAAAAGCAAGAGTGAAAACAATGAGAGAAAAGAGAAGAATGAAAAAGAAATGTGTGAACACTTAGAGGAAATAGAGAGAAAAGGCAAATTAGTGAGCTTTCATGTAAGAATGAGTGAGGTGAGGAAAGTTTTTCTTAGTCAAAAGCCTAATTTTGTGCTTATGTGCAAAGTAGACTTTTTGGCAACTAACCTTAACCATTATTTGCCTAGTGTGTTTGAATATCTTTTTTAGGTTTGGAAGCATTATTTATGGCCGAATAAGAGCTTGAGGTGTTCGAAAGGATAATACATCAAAGAAAGAAAGTATATCGATTCTAACGAGAATGTTGTAAGTTATATACTTTCAAGTTTTGAGCATATTAAAGTTCTTATCAATGAGCATATTAAAGTTCTATAATTTCGTATCATTTCCCCTTGGATTTAGTTTAAGAGTTCTTAAAGCATTTCGAAATGCTAAGGTTGCTTCAAGGATTAACAAAGGTCGAAAGGAGTTGATCTTTAAATCAGGTGATTGGGTTTGGGTGAACTTTAGGAAGGAAAGGTTTCCACTTCAAAGGAAATCAAAGCTAAATCCAAGGGGAGATGGTCAATTTCATATTTTTTTAAATGATATGAAAACCCTTTCAAAATGCTTTAAGAACCCTTAAACTTAACTAAGGACCCAAAAAGATCACAACCAAAGAACCCACATATACCATTTGAAATAACCCAAGGAAAAAGGCTAGAAAATGATCATCCTTATGATCAATTATCTAAAGACAATAATTGAATTTCTTGCTCTAGATTCGAATCAATCCACCAATTTAGAATGATCAATCCTAAAGGCTTGATTCTACAGCCACCTTAAACACAAGGAATGACAAAATTGAAATGGTAAGCTCGGCTTACAACAATTTCAAAGAAAAGCTCTCAAGGAGTTTTTGTATTTTTTAAATCATCAATAATCTTAAATCTCCCTATTACAATATGATTCATGGCTTTATAAGCCTTACAAAGCAATGGGAAAAACGAAATTGAAATAAAGGAAAGAAATCAAAACAGTTAGAACATTAAAGTCTTACAAAAGTAACCGAAATTAGTCTTAAACTACATAATTATGAATATTAACTATGCAAAACTTGTAACTGAAATTAGAGGAGTTACAAATCTGATTCAGAAGGATTTGTAACTGAAACTCCTTGATCATATGTGTTTATGAGAGTTTTAAATGTAGCCTTAAGATGTCATGACTAAGTCTTGAGTAGCATTGATGTCTTTAATTGCATTAAATGAAGTTGCTTTGAACCTGACTTGCGCTTAATGAACTAGGCTTGAAGTTGACTTGCATTTAATGAACTAGGCTTGAACTTGATTTCCATTTATTGAACTAATCTTGAACCTTTTATTGAAGTAGTCCGTAACCTGACTTGTCAAGAACTTGGAGAATAATGAATATATGCTCAGAAAAGATCAACATTAAGGCTCCTTGATTCATATCGGATCCAATCTATTCAAACTTGTCCTAATGATTTGGTCCATCCTAAAGTTCCAAATGGAGGAAACTCTTCTTTGGGAATCCTCTTTGGACTAAAATGTTGAACTTCAAAGTTATCCTCATGATTTGGTCCATCCGAATGATCCAAATGGAGGAAAGACTTCTTTTGTAATCCTCTTTGGACCAAAGTGTTGAACAAGGATAGAACCAATCCAAAAACTTGTTTGTAATTGAAAAGCATGTTTAAAAAACCAATCTTTTCAAAGTTGTCCTAATGATTTCGTCCATCCTTAAGTTCCAAATGGAGGAAACGATCTTTGGGAATCCTCTTTGGACCAAAATGATAAACGAGGATCGGAACCAATATTGTCAAACTTGTCATCATGATTTAGTCCATCCTAAAGAACCAAATGGAGGAAACTCTTCTTTGCGAATCCTCTTTGGACTAAAATGTCAAACGAGGATCAGAACAAATCTTGTCAAAATTCTCCTCATGATTTGGTCCATCCTAAAGATCCAAATGGAGGAACTCTTCTTTAGGAATCCTCTTTGGACCAAAATGTCGAACGTCAAGGTTGTCCTCATGATTTTGTCAATCCTAAAGATCCAAATGGAGGAAACACTTCTTGGGAATCCTCTTTGGACCAAAATGTCAAACAAAGATCGGAACCAATCTTTTCAAACTCTTCTTTGGGAATCCTCTTTGGACCAAATTGTCAAACGAGGATCGGAACCATTCTTGTTAATGTTGTCGTCATGATTTGGTCCATCCTAAAGATCCAAATGGAGGAAACTCTTTTTTGTGAATCCTCTTTGGATCAAAATGTCAAACGAGGATCGGAACCAATCTTGTCAAAGTTGTCCTCATGATTTGATCCATCCTAAAGATCGAAATGGAGGAAACTCTTCTTTGGAATCCTCTTTGGACCAAAATGTCGGACGTCAAAGTTGTCGTCATGATTTTGTCAATCCTACAGATCTAAATGGTGGAAACTCTTCTTTGGGAATCCTCTTTGGACCAAAATGTCAAACAAAGATCAGAACCAATCTTTTCAAACTCTTCTTTTGGTATCAAATTTGGACCAAAATCTCAAACAAGGATCAGAACCTATCTTGTCAAACTTGTCCTCATGATTTTGTCCATCCTAAAGATCCAAAGAGGATGGACAAATGATTTTATCCCATGATTTTGTCAATCTTAAAGATCCTAATGGAGGACACTATTCTTTGGGAATCCTATTTGGACAAAAATGTTGAACAAGGGTCGAACCAATCCAAAAACGTTTTTTTAATTGAAAAGCATGTTTCAAAAACCAATGTTTTCAAAGTTGTCCTCATGATTTGGTCCATTCTAAAGATCCAAATGGAAGAAACTCTTCTTCGGGAATCCTATTTTTACAAAAAAGTAGAACGTCAATTTTATCCTCCTGATTTGGTCCATCTTAAAGATCCAAATTTAGGAAACTCTTTTTTGGGAATCCTCTTTGGTTCAAAATGTCGAACGTCAAAGATGTCCTCATGATTTCATCCATTCTAATGATCCAAATAGAGGAAACTCTTCTTTGGGAATCCTCTTTGGCCAAAATGTCGAACCTCAAAGTTGTCATCATAATTTGGTCCATCCTAAAGATCCAAATGGAGGAAACTCTTCTTTGGATATCCTCTTTGGACAAAAATGTCGAACGTCAAAGTTGTCGTCATCATTTGGTCCATCCTAAAGATCCAAATGGACCAAACTCTTCTTTGTGAATCCTCTTTGGACCAAACTGTCGAACGTCAAAGTTGTCCTCATGACTTGGTCCATCCTAAAGATCAAAATGGAGGAAACTCTTCTTTGGGAATCCTCTTTGGATTAAAATGTCAAACAAACAATGAGAATAAATTTTTTCAAACTCTTCTTTGGGATTCGACAAAAATCTCAAATGAGGATAGGAACCAATCTTGTCAAACTTGTCCTCATGATTTGGTCCATCCTAAAGATCCAAAGAGGATGGACCAGAGATTTTATCCTCATGATTTGGTCCATCCTAAAGATCCAAATGGAGGAAACTCATCTTTTGGAATCCTCTTTGGACCAAAATGTAAAACGATGATCGGAACAAATCTTTTCAAACTTGTTCTCATGATTTGGTCCATCCTAAAGTTCCAAATGGACAACACCCTTCCTCGGAATAATATTTGGACCAAAATGTCGAACGTCAAAGTTTCCTCATGATTTGGTCCATCATAGAGATCCAAGTAGAGGAAACTCTTCTTTACAAATCCTCTTTTGACTAAAATGTGAAACGAGGATCAGAACTAATCTTGTCAAACTTGTCCCCCTGATTTGGTCCATCCTAAAGTTCCAAATGGAGGAAACTCTTCTTTAGGAATCCTCTTTGGACAAAAATGTCAAACGAGGATTGGAACCAATGTTTTCAAACTTGTCCTCATGATTTGGGCTATTCTAAAGTTCCAAATGGAGGAAACTCGTCTTTGCGAATCCTCTTTGGATAAAAATGTCAAACGAGGATAGGAACCAATCTTTTAAAACTTGTCATTATGATTTGGTCCATCCTAAAGTTCTAAATGGAGGAAACTCCTCTTTAGGAATCCTCTTTGGTATAAAATATGAAACGAGGATCGGAACCAATTTTGTCAAAGTTGTCCTCATGATTTGGTCCATCCTAAAGTTCCAAATGGAGGAAAATCTTCTTTGTGAATCCTCATTGGACAAAAATTTCGATTGTCAAAGTTGTCCACATGATGTTGTCCATCCTAAAGTTCCAAATGGAGGAAACTCGTCTTTGGTAATCCTTTTTAGACCAAAATGTTGAACGTCAAACTTGTTCTAATGATTTCGTCCATCCTAAGTTCAAAATGGAGGAAACTCTTCTATGGGAATCCTCTTTAGATGAAAATATCAAACAAGGATCGGAACCAATCAATTCAAACTTGTCCTAATGATTTTGTTCATCCTAAAGTTCCAAATGGAGGAAAATCTTCTTTGCGAATCCTTTTTGGACCAAAATGTCAAACGAAGAACGGAACCAATCTTTTTAAACTTGTTCCATGATTTGGTCCATCCTAAAGTTCCAAATGGAGGACACTTTTCATCGAAATCCTATTTGGACCAAAATGTCGAACGTCAAAGTTGTCTTCATGATTTGGTCCATCCTAAAGATACAAATGGAGGAAACTCTTTTTGGTAATACTCTTTGGACCAAAATGTCAAACAAGAATCGGACTCAATCATTTTAAACTTGTCGTTATGATTTGGTCTATCATAAAGTTAGAAATGGAGGAAACTCTTCTTTGGGAATCCTCTTTGGACCAAACTTTCGATTGAAAGTTGTCCTCATGATTTGCTGCATCCTAAAGTTCCAAATGGAAGAAACTCTTCTTTGGTAATCCTCTTTGGACTAATATGTCAAACGAAGATCGGAACCAATCATTTCAAACTTGTTCTCATGATTTGGTCCATCCTAAAGTTCCAAATGGAGTAAACTCTTTTTTGGAAATTATCTTTGGACTAAAATGTTGAACGTCATGCTAGTCCTATTGATTTGGTCCATCCGAGAGATCCAACGGGAGGAAACTTTTCTTTGGAAATCCTCTTTGGACCAAAATGTCAACTGAGGATTTGAACCAAGCATTTCCAACTTGCCGTAATGATTTGGTCCATCCTAAATTTGTAATGGAGGAAACAATTTTTTGGAAATCAGCTTTGGCCAAAATATTGAATGTCAAATTTGTCCTCATGATTTGGTCCATCCTAAAGATCAAAATGGAGGAAACGCTTCTTTTGAATCTCTCTTTGGACAAAAATGTCAAACGAGGATCAGAACCAATCTTTTCAAACTTGTCCACATAATTCGGTCTATCCTAAAGTTCCAAATGGAGGAAACGATCTTTGGGAATCTTCTTTGAACCAAAATATTGAACGTCAAACTTGTCCTTATGATTTGGTTCATCCTAAAGTTCCAAATGGAGGAAACTCTTCTTTGGGAATCCTATTTGGGCCAAACTATCAAACGAGAATCAGAACCAATTGTTTCAAGCTTGTCCTAATGATTTGGTAAATCCTAAAATTCCGAATGGAGGAAACTCTTCTTTCCGAATCCTCTTTGGACCAAAATGTCAAACTAGGATCGGTACCAATCTTATCATACTTGTTCTCATCATTTTGTCCATCCTAAAGTTCCAAATGGAGGACACACTTCTTTGGGAATCCTATTTGGACAAAAATATGAAACGTCAAAGTTGTCCTCATGATTTGATCCATACTAAAGTTCCAAATGGAGGATATTCTTCTTTGGGAATCATCTTTGGACCAAAATCACAAACAAGGACAGAACCATACTTGTCAAAGTTGTCCTCATGATTTGGTCCATCGTAAAGTTCCAAATGGAGGAAACCCTTCTTTGGGAATCCTATTTGGACAAAAATTTCTATTGTCAAAGTTTTCCTCATAATTTGGTCCATCCTAAAGTTCCAAATGGCGGAAACTCTTCTTTGGACTAAAATGTGAAACGAGGATCGAAAACAATCATTTCAAACTTGTCCTCATGATTTTTCCATCCTAAAGTTCCAAATGAAGGAAACTCTTCTTTGGAAATCATCTTTCGACCAAAATATCGAACATCAAACTTGTCCCATTGATTTGGTCCATCCTAAAGATCCAACGAGAGGAAACTCTTCTTTGGAAATTCTCTTTGGACCAAAATGTCAACTCAGGATCGAAACAAATCTTGTTAAAGCTTGTCCTCATGATTTGGTCCATCCTAAAGATCCAAATGGAGGAAACTCTTCTTTGGTAATCCTCTTTGGACAAAAATGTTGAACGTCAAAGTTGTCCTCATGATTTTGTCCATCCTAAAGATCCAAATGGAGAAAAATCTTCTTTGGGAATCCTCTTTGGACCAATATGTCGAACGTCAAAGTTGTCCTCATCATTTGGTCCATCCGAAAGATCCAAATGGTGGAAACTTTTCTTTGGTAATCCTCTTTGGACCAAAATGTCGAACGTTAAAGTTGTCCTCATGATTTGGTCCATCCTAAAGATCCAAATGGAGGGAAATCATCTTTGGGAAACGTGTATGGACCAAAATGTCAAACGAGGATCAGAACCAATCTTTTCAAACTTGTCCTCATGATTCGGCCTATCCTAAAGTTCCGAATGGAGGAAACTTTTCTTTGCGAATCCTCTTTGAATCAAAATGTAAAACGAGAATCGGAAACAATCTTGTCAAACTTATCCTAAAGATTTGGTCCATCCTAAATTCCAAATGGAGGAAACTCTTCTTTGCAAATATTCTTTGGACAAAAATGTCAAACGAGAAGTGAAACCAATCTTGTCAAACTTGTCCTCATGATTTGGTCCATCCTATGGAGGAAAGCCTTCTTTGGGAATCCTCATTCGACTAATATGTCGAACGTCAAACTTGTCCTAATGATTTGGTCAATTCTAAAGTTCCGAATGAACAAAACTCTTCTTTGGGAATCCTCTTTCGACAAAAATGTCAAACGAGGATCGGAACCAATCTTGTAAAACTTGTCCTAATGATTTTGTCCATCCTAAAGTTCCAAATGGAGGAAACTCTTTTTTGAGAATCCTCTTTGAACCCAAATATCAAACGAGGATCGGAACCAAGCGTTTCAAGCTTGACCTAATTATTTGGTCCATCCTAAAGTTCCAAATGAAGGAAACTCTTATATATAAATCCTCTTTGGACAAAAATATCAAACGAGGATCGGAACCAATCTTGTCAAACTTGACCTAATGATAATGTTCATCCTAAAGTTCCACATTGAAGAAGCTTTTCTTTGAAAATCCTCTTTGGACCAAAATAAAGAACGTCAAAGTTGTCCTCAATATTTGATCCATCTTAATGATCCAAATGGAGGAAACTCTTCTTTGGGAATCCTCTTTGGGCCAAAATTTCAAACGAGGATTGAAACCAATCTTGTCAAACTTGTCCTAATGATTTGGTATATCCAAAAATTCTAAATGGACGAAACACTTCTTTGGGAATCCTATTTGGACAAAAATATCAAACGAGGATCAGAACCAATCTTTTCAAAGTTGTCCTAATGATTTGGTCCATCCTAAAGTTCCGAATGGTGGAAACACTTCTTTAGGAATCCTCTTTCGATCAAAATGCCAAACGAGGATAGGAACCAATCTTGTCAAACTTGTCCTAGTGATTTGGTGTATCCTAAAGTTCCTAATGGAGGAAACTCTTCTTTGGGAATTGCCTTTTGACAAAAATATCAGTGGAGGATCGGAACCAATCCAAACTTGTTGTAATGATTTGGTCCATCATAAAGATCCAAATGGAGGAAACTCTCCTTTGGGAATCATCTTTGGATCAAAATGTCAAACAAGGATCGGAACCAATCTTGTCAAAGTTGTCGTCATGATTTGGTCCATCCTAAAGATCCAAATGGAGGAAACTCTCCTTTGGGAATCATCTTTGGACCAAAATGTCAAACGTGGATCGGAACCAATCTTGTCAAAGTTGTCCTAATGGTTTCGTCCATCCTAAAGTTCCACATGGAGGAAACTCTTCTCTGTGAATCCTCTTTTGACCAAAATGTCAAACGAGGATCGGAACCAATCTTGTCATACTTGTCCTAATGATATGGTCCATCCTAAAGTTCCAAATGGAGGAAACACTTATTTGCAAATCCTCTTTAGACAAAAAAGTTAAACGAGGATTGGAACCAATCTTGTCAAACTTATCCTCATGATATGGTCCATCCTAAAGTTCCAATTGGAGGAAACTCTTCTTTAGGAATCCTCTTTGGACAAAAATATCTAGCGTCAAAGTTGTCCTCATAATTTTATCCATCCTAAAGATCCAAATGGAGGAAACTCTTCTTTGGGAATCATCGTTGGGCCAAAATTTCAAACGAGGATCAGAACCAATCTTGTCAAACTTGTCCTAATGTTATGGTCTATCCTAAAGTTTCCAATGGAGGAAACTCTTCTTTGGGAATCCTCTTTGGATAAAAATGTCAAACAAGGATCGGAACCAATCTTTTCAAAGTTTTCCTAATGATTTGTCCATCCTAAAGTTCCAAATGGTGGAAACTCTTCTTTAGAAATCCTCTTTGGTCCAAAATGCCAAACGAGGATCGGAACCAATCTTGTTAAACTTGTTCTAATGATTTGGTGCATCCTAAACCTCCAAATGGGGGGAAACTCTTCTTTGGGAATCCTCTTTGGACAAAAATGTGAAACGAGGATCGGAACCAATCTTTTTAAAGTTATCCCAATGATTTGGCCCATCCTAAAGTTCCAAATGGAGGAAACGTTTCTTTCAGAATCTTGTTTGGACCAAAATGACAAACGAGGATTGGAACCAATGTTGTCAAAGTTGTCCTTCTTATTTGGTCCATCCTAAAGTTGAAATGGAAGAAACTCTTCTTTGGGAATCCTCTTTGGACCAAAATGTCAAATGAGGATGGGAACCAATCTTATCAAAGTGGTCCTCAGGATTTGGTCCATCTTAAAGATCCATATAGAGGAAACTCTTCTTTGGAAATCCTTTTTGGACCAAAATGTCGAACGTCAAAGTTGTTGATATGGATCATGGAGCACAAGAAAAGCTAGAAAAGCTTAGGATGATTCAAGGGCCAATGACAAGATTCAAGTCCAAGAAATTGCAACAAGCTTTGAATATCCATTGTCAAGCATACATGAGCAAACTCAAGGAGACTTTTGAAGATTAGAACATTGAGGATAAGGAAGAAGACTTAAAGCAGTTGAACTTGTGGCATGTGAAATTGGATGAAGAATTTGGTCAAGTTATGCAATCAGATTCAAAGAATGAAGCTTAAAGAGAAAGTTGCAAACTTTCCATATTTGACAACTTTCCTTATTTGAGTCTTTTATTTATTTTATGCATTTGGGATTTTTGTGTAATGTTTCCGACGGCCAAAGTACATGTTTTAGGCCTTTTATATTCAGTTTATATGTTTGGAAAGGATTAGGAAAGATGTTATTCTCTAGAAAAGATTTTCCACAAAATCTGCCAATTTCATATAAGGCCAGTTTTGGGCAGATTTTGTGCTCCTTGTAATCTGAATTTGCTAGCTTATTTTTAGGGTTTATTTTCCTATTTAAAGGTCTCATTTGTAACCCTAAATATTCAGAATTCATATGATAATAATATTTCTTTTTACTTAGCCGAAATTGCTTTGTTATGTAGCCTTGTTCTTAGGTTGCTTGCTCTAGAAACATTCAAGCAAAACATAATCTAGTTTGTGTGTGAATTGTTTCAATCTGGAAATAAGAACAAGTTCTCTTATTTCAAGATCTTAGATCATTCGAATATTCTTCTTCTTCTTGTTTTCCAAGGGTTTTACCTTATTGTTACTTGGGATTTTAGGGATTTGCATTTAGGGGTTCTTTGTATTCAAAGGGTTTTTACTTCAATTTCTAGGGTTTCATATCAGTTGTCCTCATGATTTACTCCATTCTAAAGAACCAAATGGAGGAAACTCTTCTTTGGGAATCCTCTTTAGACCAAAATTTTCGAATGTCAAAGTTGTCCTAATGATTTGGTCCATCATAAAGATCCAAATGGAGGAAACTCTTCTTTTGGAATCCTCTTTGGACCAAAATGTCAAACTTGGATTGGAACCAATCTTTTCAAACTTGTCCTCAAGATTTGGTCCATCCTAAATTTCCAAATGGAGGAAACTCTTCTTTAGGAATCCTTTTTGGACCAAAATGTTAGACGAGGATCGGAACCAATCTTTTCAAACTTGTCCTCATTATTTGTTTTGTTCTAAAGTTCCTTATTGATAAAACTCTTCTTTGGGAATAATCTTTGGACCAAAATGTTGAAGGTCAAAGTTTTCCTCATGATTTGGTCCATCCTAAAGATCCAAATGGAGGAAACTCTTCTATGGGATTCCTCTTTGGACCTAAATGTCAAACGAGGATCAGAACCAATCTTGTCAAAGTTGGGCTCAAAGAATCCCCTTTGGACCAAAATGTCAAACAAGAATCGAAACCAAACTTGTCAAAGTTTTCCTCATGATTTGGTCCCTCCTAAAGTTCCCAATGGAGGAAACTCTTCTTTGGGAATCCTCTTTTTGCCAAAATGTCAAACGAGGATCGAAACAAATCTTTTCAAAGTTGTCCTCATGATTTGGTCCATCCTAAAATACCAAATGGAGGACACTCTTCTTTAGGAATCCTTTTTGGACCAAAATGTCAAACGAGAATTAGAACCAATCTTGTCAAACTTGTCCTAATGATTTTGTAATAATGATTACGTCCATCCTAAAGTTCTAAATGAAGGAAACTCTTTTTTGGGAATCGTCTTTGGACAAAAATTTCGAACGTCAAAGTTGTCCTAATGATTTGGTCCTTCCAAAAGATCCAAATGGAGGAAACACTTCCTTGGGAATCCTCTGTGGACAAAAATGTCAAACAAGGATTGAAACCAATCTTGTCAAACTTGTCCTAATTATTTGGTCCATCCTAAAGTTCAAAATGGAGGAAAATCTTCTTTAGGAATCCTCTTTGGACCAAAATGTAAAACAAGGATCCGAACCAATCTTTTCAATCTTTCCTTAATGATTTGGTCCATTCTAAAGTTCCAAATGGAGGAAACTCTTTTTTGGGATGTCAAATGAGGATCGGAACAAATCCTGTCAAAGATGTCCTCATGATTTGGTCCTTCATAAAGTTCCAAAAGGAGGAAACTATTCTTCGCGAATCCTCTTCGGACTAACATGTTGAACGTCAAAGTTGTGATAATGATTTGGTCAGTCCTAAAGTTCCAAAATATTAAAGGCAAATCGGAACCAATCTTGTCAAAGTTGTCCTCATGATTTGGTCCATCCCAAAGATCCAAATGGAGGAAACTCTTTTTTGGGAATCCTTTTTAGACAAAAATGTTAAACAAGGATCAAAACCAATCTTTTCAAACTTTTCCTAATGGTTTGGTCCATCATTAAGATCCAACGGAAGGAAAACTCTTCTTTGGGAATCCTCATTAGACGCAAATGTCAAACAAATTCGGAACCAGTCTTGTCAAAGTTATCCTTATGATTTGGTCCATTCTAAAGATCCAAATGGAGGAAACACTTCTATGAGAATCCTCTCTGGACCAAAATGTCGAACAAGGATCGAACTAATCTAAACACTTGTCTTCATGATTTGGTCCATCCTAAAGATCCAAATGGATTAAACTCTTCTTTGGGAATCCTCTTTGGACCAAATGTTCAAACGAGGATCGGAACCAATATTTTAAAACTTGTCCTAATCATTTGGTCCATCCTTAAGTTCCAAATGGAGGAAACTCTTCTTTGGGAATCCTCTTTGGACCAAAATGTTAAACGACGATTGGAACCATTCTTGTCAAACTTGTCCTCATGATTTGGTCCATCCTGAAGTTCCAAATGGATGAAACTCTTCTTTAGAAAACCTCTTTGGACCAAAATATCAAACGAGGATCGGAACCAATCTTGTCAAAGTTGTCCTCATGATTTAGTCCATCCTAAAGATCAAAATGGAGGAAAATCTTCTTTGGGAATCCTCTTTGGACAAAAATGTCAACAAGGATCAGAACCAATCTATTCAAACTTGTTGTAATGATTTGGTCCATCCTAAAGATCCAAATGGAGGAAACTCTCCTTTGGGAATCATCTTTGGATAAAAATGTAAAACGAGGATCGGAACCAATCTTGTCAAAGTTGTCGTCATGATTTGGTCCATCCTAAAGATCCAAATGGAGGAAACTCTCCTCTGGGAATCAACTTTGGACCAAAATGTCAAACGAGGATCGGAACCAATCTTGTCAAACTTGTCCTTATGATTTGGTCCATCCTACAAATCAAAATGGAGGAAACTCTTCCTTGGGAATCCTCATTGGACAAAAATGTCAAACGAGGATCGGAAACAATCTTTTCAAACTTGTCCTAATTATTTGCTTCATCCTAAACATCCAAATGGAGGACACTCTTCTGTTGGAATCCTCATTGGACCAAAATGTCAAACGAGGATTGAAAACCAATCTTTTCAAACTTGTCGTAATGATTTGGTCCATCCTAAAGATCCAAATGGAGGAAGCACTTCTTTGGGAATCCTCTTTGGATAAAAATGACAAACGAGGATCGTAACCAATCTTTTCAAACTTGTCCTAATGATTTGGTCCATCCTGAAGATACAAATGGAGGAAACTCTTCTTTGGGAATCCTCTCTGGGCCAAAATGTCAAACGAGGATCGGAACCAATCTTGTAAAACTTGTCCTCATGATTTGGTCCATCATCAAGATCCAAATGAAGGAAACTCTTCTTTGTGAATCCTCTTTGGCAAAAATATCAAACGAGAATCGGAACCAATCTTGTCAAACTTGTCCTCATGATTTGGTCCATCCTAAAGTTCCAAATGGAGGAAACTCTTTTTTGGGAATCTTCTTTGAATCAAAATGTCAAACGAAGATCGGAACCAATCTTTTCAAACATGTCATAATGATCCTCGTTCGACATTTTTGTCCAATGATTATTCCGAAAGAAGAGTTTTATCAATTTGGAACTTTAGGATAAACCAAATCATTAGGACAAGTTTGAAAAGATTGGTTCCGATCCTCGTTTGACATTTTTGTCCTAAGAGGACTCCCAAAGATGAGTTTCCCCCATTTGGAAACTTAAGATGGACCAAATCTTGAGGACCAGTTTGAAAAGATTGGTTCCGATCCTCGTTTGACATTTTGGTCCAAAGAGTACTCTCAAAGAAGAGTTTCCTCCATTTGGTTCTTTAAGATGGATCAAATCATGAGGACAACTTTGACGTTCGACATTTTGGTCCAAAGAGGATTCCTAAAGAAGATTTTACTTTATTTGGATATTTAGGATGGACCAAATCATGAGGACAACTTTGACGATCGATATTTTGGTCCAAAGAGGATTCCAAAAGAAGAGTTTCCTCCATTTGGATCTTTAGGATTGACCAAATCTTGAGGACAACTTTGACGTTCAACATTTTAGTCGAAAGAGGATTCCCAAAGAAGAGATTTATGAATTTTGATCTTTAGAATATACCAAATCATAAGGACACGTTTGAAAAGATTGGTTGCGATCCTTGTTTGACATTATGGTCCAAAGAGGATTCCCAAAGAAGAGTTTCCTCCATTTGGAAACTTAGGATGAACCAAATCATGAGGACAAGTTTAAAAAGTTTGGTTCCGATCCTCGTTTGATATTTTGGTCCAAAGAGGATTCTCAAAGAAGACTTTCCTCCATTTGGATCTTTAGGATGGACTTATCATTACAAAAAGTTTGACAAGATTGGTTCCGATCCTCGTTTGACAATTTGGTCCAAAGAGGATTCCCAAAGAAGAGTTTGAAAAGATTGATTCTTATCTTTGTTTCACATTTTTGTCAAATGAGGATTCCCGAAGTAGAGTTTCCTCCATTTGGATCTTTAGGATGGACTAAATTATGAGGACACCTTTGACAAGATTGATTCCGATCCTCGTTTGACATTTTGGACCAAAGAGGATTCGCTAAGAAGAGAGTTTCCACCATTTGGATATTTACGATGGACTAAAGCATGAGGACAAGCTTGACATGATTAGTTCCGATCCTCGTTTGATATTTGGGTCCAAAGAGGATTCACAAAGAAAAGTATACTCCATTTGGATCTTTAGGATGGACCAATAAAATAGGACAAGTTTGAAAAGATATGTTCCGATCCTCGTTTGACATGTGGGTTCAAAGACGATTCATAAAGAAGTGTGTCCTCCATTTGGATCTGTAGGATGGACAAATCATGAGGACAACTTTGACAAGATTGGTTCTGACCCTCGTTTGATATTTTAGTCTGAAGAGGATTCCCAAACAAAAGTTTCCTCCATTTGGAACTTTATGATAGACCAAATCATGAGGACAACATTAACAAGATTGGTTCCAATCGTCGTTTGACATTTTGGTCCCAAGAGGATTCCCAAAGAAGAGTTTCGTCCATTTGGATCTTTAAGATTGACCAAATAATTAGGACAAGTTTGACGTTCGACATTTTAGTAGAAAGAGGATTCCCAAAGAAGAGTTTCATCAATTTTGATCTTTATGATGGACCAAATCATGAGGAAAACTTTGAAAAGATTGGTTTTTGAAACATACTTTTCTATTACAAAAAAGTTTTTTGCTTGTTCGATCCTTGTTCGACATTTTTGTCCAAAGAGGATTCCCAGAGAATAGTGTCCTCCATTTGGATCTTTAAGATGGATCAAATCATGGGATAAAATCATTTGTCCATCTTCTTTGGTTCTTTAAGATGGACAAAATCATGAGGACAAGTTTGACGAGATTGGTTCTTATCCTCGTTTGAGATTTTGTTCCAAAGTGGATTCCCAAAGAAGAGTTTGAAAAGATTGGTTTCGATCTTTGTTTAACATTATAGTCCAAAGAGGATTCCCAAAGAAGAGTTTCCTCCATTTGGGTCTTTAGGATTGACCAAATCATGACAACTTTGACGTCCGACATTTTTGTCAAAAGAGGATTACCAAAGAAGAGATTCGTTCATTTCTAACTTTAATATGGACCAAATCATGAGGACAACTCTAACAAGATTGGTCTGTTCCTCGTTTGACTTTTTGGTCCAAAGAGGATTCCCAAAAAGGAGTTTCCTCCGTTCGGATCTTCAGGATGGACCAAATCATGAGGACAACTTCGACAAGATTGGTTCCGAATGTGTTCGACATTTTGGTCCAAAGAGGGTACCCAAAGAAGAGTTTCCTCCATTTGGATCTTTAGGACGATCCAAATCATTAGGATAAGTTTAAAAAGATTGGTTCCGATCCTAGTTCGATATTTTGGACCAAAGATCATTTCCAAAGAAGAGTTTCATCAAGTTGGAATTTTAGGACGAACCAAATCTTGAGGACAGGTTTGAAAAGATTGGTTCCGATCCTCGTTCAACATTTTGGTCCAATAATTATTCCCAAAGAAGAGTTTCATCAATTTGGAACTTTAGGATAGACCAAATCATGAGGACAAGTTTGAAAAGATTGGTTCCGATCCTCGTTTGAGATTTTTGTCAAAGAGGATTCCCAAAGAAGAGTTTCCTCCATTTGGAAACTTAGGATGGACGAAATCATGAGGACAAGTTTAAAAAGAATGGTTCCGATCCTCGTTTGACATTTTGGTCCAAAGAGGATTCTAATAGAAGACTTTCCTCCATTTGGATCTTTAGGACGGACCAAATCATGAGGACAACTTTCACATTCGATATTTTGGTCCAAAAATGATTCCCAAAGAAGAGTTTACTCTATTTGGATCTTTAGAATGGACCAAATAGTGAGGACAACTTTGACGTTGGACATTTTTGTCCAAAGAGGATTCCCAAAGAACAGTTTCATCCATTTGGATATTTAGGATGGACCAAATTATGAGGACAACTTTGATGTTCGACATGTTGGTCAAAAGAGGATTCCAAAAGAAGAGTTTCCTCCATTTGGATCTTTAGGATGGACCAAATCCTGAGGACAACTTTAACGTTCAACATTTTAGTCAAAAGAGGATTCCCAAAGAAGAGATTCATCAATTTTGATCTTTAGAATATACCAAATTATGAGGAAAAGTTTGAAAAGATTGGTTTCGATCCTTGTTTGACATTTTGGTCCAAAGATGATTCCCAAAGAAGAGTTTCCTACATTTGGATCTTTAGGATGAATCAAATAATGAGAACAACTTTGACAAGATTGGTTCCGATCTTCGTTTGGCATTTTGACATTTTTGTCCAAAGACGATTCGCAAAGACGATTTTCCTACATTTGGTTCTTTAGGATGGACCAAATCATAAGGACAACTTTGACAAGATTGGTTTCGATATTCGTTTAACATTTTGGTTTGAAGACGATTCCCAAAGAAGAGTTTGAAAAGATTGGTTCCGCTTTTTGTTTGAAATTTTGTTCCAATGATGATTCTTAAAGAAGTGTTTCCTCCATTTGGATTTTAGGATTGGCAAGATCATGAGAACAACTTTGACGTTCAAAATTTTGGTCCAAAGAGGATTCCCAAAGAAGACTTTCCTCCATTTGGATCTTTAGGATGGACCAAATCAAAGGATAACTTCGAAAGGATTGGTTCTGATCCTCGTTTGACATTTTGATCCAAAGAGGATTTGCAGAGAAGAGTTTCCTCCATTTGGATCTTTAGGATGGACTAAATCATTACGACAAGTTTGATATGATTAGTTCC
Source organism: Gynostemma pentaphyllum (assembly GCA_028015215.1). Lineage (NCBI taxonomy): Eukaryota > Viridiplantae > Streptophyta > Magnoliopsida > Cucurbitales > Cucurbitaceae > Gynostemma > Gynostemma pentaphyllum. The sequence continues at coordinate 21,764,905 of CM051345.1, read as the reverse complement.
GTTCCTCGTTTGACATTTTGGTCCAAAGAGGATTCCCGAAGAAGAGTTTCCGCCATTTGGATCTTTAGGATGGACCAAATCATGAGGACAACTTTGACGTTTGGCATTTTAGTTGAAAGAGGATTCCCAAGGAAGTGTTTCATCAATTTTGATCTTTATGATGGACCAAATCATGAGGAAAACTTTTAAAAAATTGGTTTTTGAAACATGCTTTTCTATTACAAAAAATTTTTTGGATTGGTTCGATCCTTGTTCGACATTTTTGTCCAAAGAGGATTCCTAAAGAATAGTGTCCTCCATTTGGATCTTTAAGATGGACCAAATCATGGGATAAAATTATGTGTCCATCTTCTTTTGTTCTTTAAGATGGACAAAATCATGAGGACAAGTTTGACGAGATTGGTTCTGATCCTCGTTATGATTTTGTTCCAAAGTGGATTCCCAAAGAAGAGTTTGAAAAGATGTGTTCCGATCTTTGTTTGACATTTTAGTCCAAAGAGGATTCCCAAAGAAGAGTTTCCTTCATTTGGGTATTTAGGATTGACCAAATCATGAGGACAACTTTGACATCCGACATTTTGGTCCAAAGAGGATTCCCAAAGATAAGTTTCCTCCATTTGGATCTTTAGGATGGATCAAATCATGAGGACAATTTGGACAAGATTGGTTCCGATCCTCATTTGACATTTTGGTCCAAGAGTTTCCTCCAATTGTATCTTTAGGATGGACCAAATCATGAGGACAACTTTGACGTTCGATATTTTTGTCCAAAGAATATTTCCAAAGAAACGTTTCATCAAGTTGGAACTTTAGGATGAACCAAATCTTGAGGACAGGTTTGAAAAGATTGTTTCCGATCCTCGTTCGACATTTTGGTTCAATAATTATTCCCAAAGATGAGTTTCTTCAATTTGAAACTTTAGAATAGACCAAATAATGAGGACAAGTTTGTAAAGATTGGTTCCGATCGTCGTTTGACAATTTGGTCAAAGAGGATTCCCATAGAAGAGTTTCCTCTATTTGGAAACTTAGGATGGACCAAATCATGAGGACAAGTTTAAAAAGATTGGTTCTGATCCTCGTTTGACATTTTGGTCCAAAGAGGATTCTCAAAGAAGACTTTCCTCCATTTGGATCTTTAGGATGGACCAAATCATGAGGACAACTTTGACGTTCGACATTTTGATCCAAAAAGGATTCCCAAAGAAGAGTTTACTCTATTTGGATCTTTAGAATGGACAAAATCATGGGTACAACTTTGACGTTCGACATTTTGGTCCAAAGAGGATTCCCAAAGAACAGTTTCCTCCATTTGGAACTTTAGGATGGACCAAATCATAAGGACAACTTTGATGTTCGACATGTTGGTCCAAAGACGATTCCAAAAGAAGAGTTTCCTCCATTTGGATCTTTAGGATGGAGGAATTCCTGAGGACAACTTTGATGTTCAACATTTTAGTCGAAAGAGGATTCCCAAAGAAGAGATTCATCAATTTTGATCTTTAGAATATACCAAATCATGAGGACAAGTTTGAAAAGATTGGTTCCGATCCTTGTTTGACATTTTGGTCCAAAAATGATTCCCAAAGAAGAGTTTCCTACATTTGTATCTTTAGGATGGATCAAATAATGAGAACAACTTTGACAAGATTGGTTCCGATCCTCGTTTGACATTTTGGTCCAAAGGGGATTCGCAAAGAAGATTTTCCTACATTTGGATCTTTAGGATGGACCAAATCATGAGGATAACTTTGACAAGATTGGTTCCGATATTCTATTAACATTTTGGTCTAAAGAGGATTCGAAAAGAAGAGTTTGAAAAGATTTGTTCCGCTCTTTGTTTAAAGTTTTGTCCCAATGATGATTCTTAAAGAAGAGTTTCCACCATTTGGATTTTAGGATTGGCAAGATCATGATAACAACTTTGACGTTCGAAATTTTGGTCCAAATAGGATTCCCAAAGAAGACTTTCCTCCATTTGGGTCTTTAGGATGGACCAAATCAGAGGATAACTTCAAAAGGATTGGTTCCAATCCTCGTTTGACATTTTGATCCAAAGAGGATTCGCAGAGAAGAGTTTCCTCCATTTGGATCTTTAGGATGGACTAAATCATTACGACAAGTTTGACATGATTGGTTTCGATCCTCGTTTGACATTTTGGTCCAAATAGGATTCCCAAATAAGAGTTTCCTCCATTTGGATCTTTTGGATCGACCAAATCATGAGGACAACTTTGACGTTCGACATTTTAGTTGAAAGAGGATTCCCAAAGAAGAGTTTCATCAATTTTGATCTTTATGATGTACCAAATCATGAGGAAAACTTTGAAAAGATTGGTTTTTGAAACATTCTTTTCTATTACAAAAAAGTTTTTGGATTGGTTCGATCCTTGTTCGATATTTTTGTCCAAAGAGGATTCCCAAAGAATAGTGTCCTCCATTTGGATCTTTAAGATGAACCAAATCATGGGATAAAATCATTAGTACATCCTCTTTGGATCTTTAATATGGACAAAATCATGGGGACAAGTGTGACGAGATTGGTTCGGATCCTCATTTGAGATTTTGATTCAAAAAGGATTCCCAAAGAAGAGATTGAAAAGATTGGTTCCGATCTTTGTTTGACATTTTAGTCCAAAGAAGATTCCCAAAGAAGAGTTTCCTCCATTTGGTTATTTAGGATTGACCAAATCATGAGGACAACTTTGACGTCCGACATTTTGGTCAAAAGAGGATTCCCGAAGATGAGTTTCCTCCATTTGGATCTTTTGGATGGATCAAATCATGAGGACAATTTTGACAAGATTGGTTCCGATCCTTATTTGACATTTTGGTCCAAGAGTTTCCTCCAATTGGATCTTTAGGATGGACCAAATCATGAGGACAACTTTGACATTCGATATTTTGGTCCAAACATTATTTCCAAAGAAGAGTTTCATCAAGTTGGAACTTTAGGATGAACCCAATCTTGAGGACAGGTTTGAAAAGATTGTTTCCGATCCTCGTTCGACATTTTGGTCCAATAATTATTCCCAAAGAAGAGTTTCATCAATTTGAAACTTTATGATAGACCAAATAATGAGGACAAGTTTGAAAAGATTGGTTCCGATCCTCGTTTGACATTTTGGTCCAAAGAGGATTCCCAAAAAAGAGTTTCCTCCATTTGGAAACATAGGATGGACCAAATCTTGAGGACAAGTTTGAAAAGATTGTTTTGGATCCTCCTTTGACATTTTGGTCCAAAGAGGATTCCCAAAGAAGAGTTTCCTCTATTTGGATCATTAGGATGGACCAAATCATGAGGACAACTTTGACATTCGACATTTTGGTCCAAAGAGGATTCCCAAAGAACAGTTTCCTCCATTTGGATCTTTAGGATGGACCAAATCATGAGGACAACTTTGACGTTCGATATTTCGGTCCAAAGATTATTCCCAAAGAAGAGTTTCATTAATTTGGAACTTTAGGATAGACCAAATCATGAGGACAAGTTTGAAAAGATTGGTTCCGATCTTTTCTACATTTTGGTCCAAAGCGTATTCCCAAAGAAGAGTTTCCTCCATTTGGAAACTTAGGATGGACCAAATCTTATGGGTTTTTCGGGGTTTTTCATCGTTTTATGCTTTTCGGTGTTGATTGATCTATGTTTGGTTAATTATTGATTGTTAGAGGTATTTGTAATTGTAGGTGTTTGTGGACCGTGTACTTGATCGCTCTATCGGATTTGGGAGCGAAATCTTTTTTGCCAAGGTGAGAATAAATAGAAAGTAAATTAGCCTTATAAACCGAATAAGTAGAATGCATTGTAGGATCGGAAGTCGACCTTAAGGTTTGAATCAAAAGGATAAAAGAAAATTAGCTAACTTATTAGATTTGGGAGTTAGTTTAAATCTCGAGTTGAGAAAACTCGGGTTTCGAAGGAAACGTTTAACTCTCGGAAATTCTAAGTTTAGGTTAGTTCGATACTTAAGGTTGATTATTAGGAAGATGAAGGTTTTAAGTTAATGGATTGAACAAGAACTTGATAAGGAAATTTCAAGTACTTATCGGAAGAATTATAATCTTTCGAATTGGAGACTTTAAGATAAATTTAGTAAGTAAGATTAACTGAGGTCGTTGGACTTGATTTATTTATTGTATTCCTTATCAAAAGTTTCTTCCTTCTTAATTTACGTTTAAGAGTGTAATACTTTATCCATTTACTTTTATATTCCTTCGAATACCTTGAAAGTTTATATTTATTTACTGTAATCGCAAACATATTTATATCATATCATATCCTATTGAATAATCGCAATTGGGAGGAATAATGAGGCAATGCATAGACTGAGTGAGCTTGCATTGTCTGGTATTATTCGTTTTATGTTTCCGTATATGTACATGAGGAATGCTAAAGGACTACGGACTTTACATGATCGGAGGAGATGGATAATGAGATAATGCTGGAACTATGTGAGTTCACATTATCTGGTATTATCCATAACTACTATGATACATATACGAAGATACAAGGTGAATGAACTGACCTACGGGAGATTCATTACCTGTATTCGGTGAGTGAGTTAATGAGGTGAATGAACTGACCTACGGGAGCTTCATGACCTGCCATTAATCACTAGAGATGGAAAGTTATGATTGAAAAGACTTATATGATCTAATTGGAAAGCGATTTAATGAGGTGAATGAACTGACCTTCGAGAGCTTTATTACCTAACATTATTCGCATGTGATAATTATAATGATTTAAAGATGGCGTATTCTTTATATTACTTAATTAGTGAATGATTGATGGTTAGACTTCTTTTGCTAACATTTTATGAATATACATAAATTGGAATAAATGTTATACTTAGTACGAAACATCAAAAGTATGACCCAGAAATAGGTGTATGCTTTGGAATCATTTATCTAAACTTTAGAAGTTTAGTAAAACATAAGCAATTTGTAATTGGACACAAACCAGAATGCGGGTTTGGGGTCTATTGTTACTATATTTTCTATCTATTCTCATTGGGCTTTGTTGTTAGCTCATGATATTACAAACATTTTCAAGTAATGCTCTTGTTAGAGGTCTTGGGAGAGGAGCTGGTGCTGCATGATTGATGGATGATGACCTCGGGATGGACTAGGTGTTTGTAAAAGTCCATGGACTTAGTTTTGTGAATTTTATATATTTTGGGATTTGTACATTTGCATATAGCTCTTAAGAGCTTTTCGTCTTTCTTTTATGATTATAAATATTTTGAACTCCTGAATAGGAACTTGAAGTACTTGTGTTTTAGATTTCTGCATTTAAAAATGTAAACAGGTTTTTGGCTAGCCAACTTGCAAACATAACCACGCCGTTTTTTTAAATATAAAGACTTCCGCTGTGTTTATAACTAAATGATTTTAAAAAGGAGTTGGGTCGTCACAATGGACCAAATAATGAGGACAACTTTGAAAAGATTTGTTTTTGAAACATGCTTTTCAGTTAAAAAAAGTTTTTGGATTGGTTCGATCCTTGTTCGACATTTTTGTCCAAAGACGATTCCCAAAGAATAGTGTCCTCCATTTGGATCTTTAAGATGGACCAAATCATAGGATAAAATTGGTTCCTATCCTTGTTTGAGATTTTAGTCCAAATTGGATTCCCAAAGAAGAGTTTGAAAAGATTGGTTCTGATCTTTGTTTGACATTTTGGTCCAAAGAGGATTCCCAAAGAAGGGTTTACTCCATTTGGATCTTTAGGATTGACCAAATCATGAGGACAACTTTGACGTCCAACATTTTGGTAAAAAGAGGATACCCAAAGAAGAGTTTCCTCCATTTAGATCTTTAAGATGGATCAAATCAAGAGGACAACTTTGACAAGATTGGTTCCGATCATCGTTTGACATTTTTCCAAAGAGGATTCGCAAAGAAGAGTTTCCTCCATTTGAAACTTTAGGATGGACCAAATCATTAGGGCAAGTTTGAAAAGATTGGTTCTGATCCACGTTTGACATTTTTGTCCAAAGAGGATTCCTAATGATTGTTTCCTATATTTGGAACTTTAGGATGGACCAAATCATGAGGACAACTTTGACAAGATTGGTTCCAATCCTATTTGATATTTTGGTCCAAAGTGGATTCCAAAGATATTTTCCTCCATTTTGAACTTTAGGATAGACTAAATCATGAGGACAAGTTTGAAAAGATTGGTTTTGAACCTCATTTGACATTTTGGTCCATAGAGGATTCCCAAAGATGAGTTTCCTCTATTTGGAACTTTAGGATGGACCAAATCATTAGGACAAGTTTGACGTTCGACATTTTGATCCAATGAGGATTCGCAAAGAAGAGTTTCCTCCATTTGAAACTTTAGGATGGACCAAATCATTAGGACAAGTTTGAAAAGATTGGTTCCGATCCACGTTTTATATTTTTGTTCAAACAGGATTCCCAAAGAAGAGTGTCCTCCATTTAGAACATTAGGATGCACCAAATTGTGAGGACAAGTTTGAAAAGATTGGTTTTGAAATATGCTTTTCAATTACAAACAAATTTGGAATTGGTTCTATCCTTGTTTGATATTTTGGTCCAAAGAGGATTCCCAAAGAAGAGTTTCTTACCGTTGGATCTCTAGGATGGACTAAACCATTAGGACAAGTTTGAAAAGATTGGTTCCGATCCTCGTTTGACATTTTGGTCTAAATAGGATTCCCAAAGAAGAGTTTCTTCCCTTTGGATATTTAGGATGGACCAAATCATGAGGACAACTTTGACAAAAAAAATTACTATCCTCGTTTGACATTTTGATCCAAAGAGGATTCCCAAAGATCGTTTCCTCCATTTGGAACTTTTGGATGGACCAAATCAATAGGACAACCTTGAAAAATTGGATTTTTAATCATGCTTTTCATTTACAAACAAGTTTTTGGATTGGTTCTATCCTTGTTCGACACTTTGGTCCAAAGTGGATTACAAAAGAAGACTTCCCTCCATTTGGATCATTAGGATGGACCAAATCAAGAGGATAACTTTGACATTCGACATTTTGGTCCAAAGAGGATTCCCAAAGAAGAGTTTCCTCAATTTGGAACTTTAGAATGGACCAAATCATTAGGACAAGTTTGAATAGATTGGTTCCGATCCTTGTTCAAAATTTTTGTCCAAAGAGGTTTCCCATAGAAGAGTTTCCTCCATTTGGATCTTTAGGATGGACCAAATCATGAGGACAACTTTGACGTTCGACATTTTGGTCCAAAGAGGATTCCCAAAGAAGAGTTTCCTCCATTTGGATCTTTAGGATGGACAAAATCATGAGGTCGACTTTGACATTCGGTATTTTGGTCCAAAGAGGATTCCCAAAGAAGAGTTTCATCAATTTGGAAGTGTAGGATTGACAAAATCATGAGGACATGTTTTAAAAGATTGGTTCCGATCCTCGTTTGACATTTTGGATCAAAATGGATTCCCAAGAAGAGTTTCCTCCATTTGGAATCTTAGGATGGACCAAATCATGAGGACAACTTTGAAAAGATTGGTTTTTGAAACATGGTTTTCAATTACAAACAAGTTTTTGGATTGGTTTGATCCTTGTTCGTCATTTTTGTCCAAAGAGGATTCCCAAAGAAGAGTTTCCTCCATTTGGATCTTTTGAATGGACCAAATCATGAGAACAAAATGATTGGTCCATCCACTTTTGTTCTTTAGGATGGAGAACATCATGAGGACAAGATTGGTTCCAATCTTCGTTTGACATTTTTGTCCAAAGAGGATTCCCAAAGAAAAGTTTGAAAAGATTGGTTCCGATCTTCGTTTGACATTTTGGTCCAAAAAGGATTCCCAAAAAAGAGTTTCCTCTATTTGTATCTTTAGGATTGGCCAAATCATGAGGACAACTTTGACATTCGACATTTTGGTCCTAAGAGGATTCTGAAAGAAGAGCTTCCTCCATTTGGATATTTATGATGGACCAAATCATGAAGACAACTTTGAAAGATTGGTTTTTATACATGCTTTTGAATTACAAACAAGTTTTTGGATTGGTTTGATCCTTGTTCATCATTTTAGTCCATAGAGGATTCCCAAAGAAGAGTTTCCTCCATTTGGATCTTTTGGATGGACCAAATCATGAGAACAAAATGATTGGTTCATCCACTCTGGTTATTTAGGATTGAGAACATCATGAGGACAAGTTTGACAAGATTGGTTCCAATCTTCGTTTGACATTTTTGTCCAAAGAGGATTCCTAAAGAAAAGTTTTAAAAGATTGGTTCCGATCTTCGTTTGACATTTTTGTCCAAAGAGGATTCCCAAAAAAGAGTTTCCTCTACTTGGATCTTTAGGATTGGCCAAATCATGAGGACAACTTTGACGTTCGACATTTTGGTCCAAAGACGATTCCCAAAGAAGAGTTTCCTCCATTGTGATTTTTAGGATGGACCAAATCTTGAGGACAACTTTGAAAGATTGGTTTTTATACATGCTTTTCAATTACAAACAAGTTTATGGATTGGTTCGATCCTTGTTCGGCATTTTGGCTCAAAGATTATAACCAAAGAAGAGTGTCCTCCATTTGAATCTTTAGGATGGACCAAATCATGAGGACAACTTTGACGTTCGACATCTTGTTCCAAAAAGGATTCCGAAAGAAGAGTTTCTTCTATTTATAACTTTAGGATGGATGATATGAAACCCTAGAAAATTGAAATAGAAACCCTTAGATATACAAAGAACCCCTAGATGCAAATCCTAAAACCCCAATAAACAAAAAGGCAAAACCCTTGGAAAGCAAGAAGAGAAAGATTATTCCAATGATCTAATATCTTGAAATAAGAGAAGTTGTACTTATTTCAAGATCGAAACAATTCACAAACATACTAGATCAAATTATGCTTGAATGTTTCTAAAACATGCAACCTAGAACAAGGCTACAAAACTAAGAAATTTTGGCTAAGAAAAAAGCAATATTATTGTCAAATCAATTCTGAGTATTTAGGGTTACAAATGAGCACAAGAGAAAACCCTAAAACCACTAGGAAATTCGGATTACAACGAGGCACAAAATCTGCCAAATCTTTCCATAAGTGCATTTGGTGCATTTTAGGAAAGTTTTGCCCTAAAAGATATTATATCATTCCAAAACTATTCTAAGCATTAAAACTGATAAATAAAGGCCTAAAACATGTCCAAATACATTGTTAATTCGTGGACATCATATATGGCAAGGTCGGTAACAAATATGGAAAGTGGTCCAAATAAGGAAAGTTTGCAAAAGTGATGCAAGTTTCCTAAATAGCTATTCTCTTCATTTCTGATTAAACAAGTCTTCAACATGTATTTTCCATAGATTAAAGTTCATCAAGTCCTTTTCCATAGCCTCCATGCTTAGATCTTCAAAGTTTGTCTTGACTTTGCTCAAGTAGCTTGTAATTGATGTTTTATGCTTGTCTTGAACTTTGATCTTGAAGTTGATCCTTGAGCTATTTGTGACGTTCCATGATTCATATCAATGGACCAAATCATTAGGACAAGTTTAAAAAGATCGGTTCCGATCCTTGTTTGATATTTTGGTCTAAAAAGGATTCCCAACGAAGAGTTTCCTCTATTTGGATCATTAGGATGGACCAAATCATGAAATCAACTTTGACGTTCATCATTTTTGTCCATTGAGGATTCCCAAAGAAGAGTTTCATCAATTTGGAACTTTAGGATGGACCAAATCATGAGGAAAACTTTGACAAGATTTGTTCCGATCCTCACTTGACATTTCGGTCCAATGAGGATTCCCAAAGAAGAGTTTCCTCAATTTGAATATTTAGGATGGACTAAATAATGACGACAAAATCATTAGTCCATCCTCTTTGGATCTTTAGGATGGACCAAATCATGAACACAAGTTTGACAAAATTGGTTTTGATCTTCATTTGACATTTTGGTCCATAGAGGATTCCCAAAGATGAGTTTCCTCTATTCGAAACTTTATGATGGACCAAATCATTAGGAGAACTTTGACGTTCGACATTTTGGTCAAAAGAGGATTCGAAAAGAAGAGTTTACTCCATTTGAAACTTTAGGATGGACCAAATAATTAGGACAAGTTTGAAAAGATTGGTTCCTATCCACATTTCACATTTTTGTTCAAAGAGGAATCTCAAAGAAGAGTGTCATCCATTTAGAACTTTAGGATGCACCAAATTGTGAGGACAAGTTTGAAAAGATTAATTTTGAAACATGCTTTTCAATTACAAACAAGTTTTAGATTGGTTCGATCCTTGTTCGACATTTTGGTCCAAAGAGGATTCCCAAAGAAGTGTTTCTTCCCTTTGGATCTTTAGGATGGAACAAACCATTAGGATAAGTTTGAAAAGATTGGTTCCGATCCTCGTTTGAAATTTTGGTCTGAACACGATTCCCAAAGATGCGTTTCCTCCATTTGGATCTTTAAAATGGAACAAATCATGAGGACAACTTTGACAAGATTGGTTCTGATCCTCTTTTGATATATGGGTCCAAAGAGGATTCCCAAACAAGAGTTTCCTCCATTTAGAACTTTAGGATGCACCAAATCATGAGGACAACTTTGAAGTTCAACATTTTTGTCTAAAGAGGATTCGCGAAGAAGAGTTTCCTCTATTTAGAACTTTAGATGGACCAATTCATGAAGACAACTTTGACAAGATTTGTTTCCATCCTCGTTTAACATTTTGGTCCAAAGAGGATTCCCAAAGATCGTTTCCTCTATTTGGAACTGAAGGATGGACAAAATCATTAGGACAACTTTGAAAAGATTTGTTTTTTTAAAGATGCTTTTCAATTACAAACAAATTTTTGGATTGGTTCTATCCTTGTTCAACACTTTGGTCAAAAGATGATTACAAAAGAAGGCTTTCCTCCATTTGGATCATTAGGATGGACCAAATCATGAGGATAACTTTTACGTTTGACATTTTAGTCCAAAGAGGATTCCCAAAGAGGAGTTTCCTCCATTTGGAACTTTAGGATGGACCAAATCATTAGGAAAAATTTGAATAGATTGGTTCTGATCCTTGTTCGAGATTTTTATCCAAAGAAGATTCCCAAAGAAGAGTTTCCTCCATTTGAATCTTTAGGATGGGACAAATCATGAGGACAACTTTGACGTTCGACATTTTAGTCCAAAGAGGATTCCCAAAGAAGAGTTTCCTCCATTTGGATCTTTAGGATGGACTAAATCCTGAGGAAAACTTTGACGTTCGATATTTTTGTCCAAAGAGGATTCCCAAAGAAGAGTTTCATCAATTTGGAAGTGTATGATTGACAAAATATGATGACAAGTTTTAAAAGATTGGTTCCGATCCTCGTTTGACATTTTGGTTCAAAGAGGATTCCCAAAGTAGAGTTTCCTCCATTCGGAAGCTTAGGATGGACCAAATCATGACGACAACTTTGAAAAGATTGGTTTTTGAAACATGGTTTTCAATTACAAACAAGTTTTTGGATTGTTTTGATCCTTGTTCGTCTTTTTTGTCCAAAGAGGATTACCAAAGAAGAGTTTCCTCCATTTGAATCTTTAGGATCGACCAAATCATGAGGACAAAATCATTGGTCCATCCACTTTGGTTCTTTAGGATGGACCAAATCATGAGGACAAGTTTGACAAGATTGGTTCTGATCCTCGTTTGACATTTTTTTCCAAAGAGGATTGCCAAAGAAGAGTTTGAAAAGATTGGTTCCGATCTTCGTTTGACATTTTGGTCCAAAGAAGATTCCCAAAAAAGAGTTTCCTCTATTTGGATCTTTAGGATTGGCCAAATCATGAGGACAAATTTGACGTTCGACATTTTGGTCCAAAGAGGATTCCCAAAGAAGAGTTTCCTCCATTTGAGCTTTAGGATGGACCAAATCATGAGGACAACTTTGAAAGATTGGTTTTTATACATGCTTTTCAATAACAAATAAGTTTATGGATTGGTTCAATCCTTGTTCGACATTTTGGTCCAAATAGGATAACCAAAGAAGAGTTTCCTCCATTTGAATCTTTAGGATGGACCAAATCATGAGGACAACTTTGAGGTTCGACATCTTGGTCCAAAAAGGATTCCTAAAGTAGAGTTTCCTCTATTTGGAACTTTAGGATGGACCAAATCAATAGGACAAGTTTGAATAGATTGGTTCCGATCCTTTTTCGAGATTTTTGTCCAAAGAGGATTCATATAGAAGAGTTTCTTCCATTTGGATCTTTAGGATGGAACAAATTATGAGGACAACTTCGACGTTCGACATTTTAGTCCAGAGAGTACTCCCAAAGAAGAGTTTCATCAATTTGGAACTTTAGGAAAGACCAAATCATGAGGATAACTTTGACAAGATTGGTTCCGATCCTCACTTGACATTTCAATCCAATGAGGATTCCCAATGAAGAGTTTCCTCAATTTGGATATTTAGGATGGACCAAATAATGACGCCAAAATCATTGGCCCATCCTCTTTGGATCATTAGGATGGACCAAATCATGAGCACAAGTTTAACAAGATTTGTTCTGATCCTCATTTGTTATTTTGGTCTATAGAGGATTCCCAAAGATGATTTCCTCTATTTGTAACTTTAGGATGGACCGAATCATTAGGACAACTTTGACGTTCGACATTTTGGTCCAAAGAGGATTCGCATAGAAGAGTTTACTCCAATTGAAACTTTAGGATGGACCAAATCATTAGGACAAGTTTGAAAAGATAGGTTCCGATCCACGTTTGACATTTTTGTTCAATGAGGATTCCCAAAGAAGAGTGTCATTCATTTAGAACTTTAAGATGCACCAAATAGTGAGGACAAGTTTGAAAAGATTAATTTTGAAACATGCTTTTCAATTACAAACAAGTTTTGGATTGGTTCGATCCTTGTTCTACATTTTGGTCCAAAGAGCATTCCCAATGAAGAGTTTCTTCCCTTTGGATCTTTAGGATGGATCAAATCATAAGGAAAACTTTGACAAGATTGGTTCCGATCCTCATTTGATATAAGGGTACAAAGAAGATTCCCAAAGAAGAGTTTCTTCCATTTGGAACTTTAGGATGCACCAAATCATGAGGACAACTTTGACGTTCGACATTTTGTTCCAAAGAGGATTTGGAAAGAAGAGTTTACTCCATTTGAAACTTTAGGATGGACCAAATAATTAGGACAAGTTTGAAAAGGTTGGTTCTGATCCACGTTTGACATTTTTATTCAAAGAGGATTCCCAAAGAAGAGTGTCCTCCATTTAGAACTTTAGGATGAAACAAATCGTGAGGACAAGTTTGAAAAGATTGATTTTGAAACATGATTTTTAATTACAAACAAGTTTTGGATTGGTTCGATCCATGTTCGACATTTAGGTCCAAAGAGGATTCCCAAAGAAGAGTTTCTTCCCATTGGATCTTTAAGATTGACCAAACCATTAGGACAAGTTTGAAAACATTGGTTTCCTCGTTTGACATTTTGGTCTAAACAGGATTCCCAAAGAAGCGTTTCCTCCATTGGGACCTTTAAGATGGACCACATCATGAAAACAACTTTGACAAGATTGGTTCCGATTCTCATTTGATAAATGGGTCCAAAGAGGATTCCCAAAGAACAGTTTCCTCCATTTGGAACTTTAGGATGCATCAAATCATGAAAAAAACTTTGATGTTCAACATTTTTGTCCAAAGAGGATTCAAGAAGAGTTTCCTCTATTTGGAACTTTAGGATGGACCAAATCATGAGGACAACTTTGACATGATTTGTTTTTGATATTTTTGTCCAAAGAGGATTCCCAAAGATCGTTTCCTCCATTTGGAACTTAAGGATGGACCAAATCATTAGGATAACTTTGAAAAGTTTGGTTGTTTAAACATGCTTTTCAATTACAAAAAAGTTTTTGGATTGGTTCTATCCTTGTTTGACACTTTGGTCCAAGAGGATTAGAAAAGAAGACTTTCCTCCATTTGGATCATTAGGATGGACTAAATCATGAGGATAACTTTGACGTTCAACATTTTGGTCTAAAGAGGATTCCCAAAGAAGAGTTTTCGTCCATTTGGATCTTTCGGATGGACCAAATCATGAGCACAAGTTTGACAAGAGTAGTTCCGATCCTCATTTAACATTTTGGTCCAAAGAGGATTCCTAAAGAATTGTTTGAAAAGATTGGTTCCGATCTTTGTTTGAAATTTTGTTCCAAAGATGATTCCCAAAGAAGAGTTTCCTCCATTTGGATTTTAGGATTGGCAAGATCATAAAAACAACTTTGACGTTCGAAATTTTGGTCCAAAGAGGATTCCGAAAGAAGAGTTTCCTCCATTTGGATCTTTAGGATGGACCAAATCAGAGGATAACTTTGACTGGATTAGTTACGATCCTCGTTTGAGATTTTAGTCAAAAAAGGATTCCCAAAGAAGAGTTTCCTCCATTTGGAACTTTAGGACGGACCAAATCATGAGGACAAGTTTGACAAGATTGGTTGCGATCCTCGTTTGACATTTTTTTTCCAAAGAGGATTCCCAAAGATGAGTTTCCTCCATTTGGATCTTTAGGATGGACCAAATCATTTTAATAGAAAGAGGATTCCAAATGAAGAGTCTCATCAATTTTGATCTTTAGGATGGACCAAATCATGAGGAAAACTTTGAAAAGATTGGTTTTTGAAACATGCTTTTCTATTACAAAAATGTTTTTCGATTACTTCGTTCCTTGTTCGACATTTTTGTCCAAAAAGGATTCCCAAAGAATAGTGTCCTCCATTTGGATCTTTAAGATGGACCAAATCATTGGATAAAATCATTTGTCCATCCTTATTAGATCTTCAGGATGGACAAAAAAATAAGGACAAGTTTGACAAGATTGGTTCGGATCCTCGTTTGAGATTTTGGTCCAAAGTGGATTCCCAAAGAAGAGTTTGAAAAGATTGGTTCGATCTTTGTGTGACATTTTAGTCAAAATAAGAATCCCAAAGAAGAGTTTCCTCCATTTGGGGTCTTAAGGATTGACCAAATCATGAGGACAATTTTGACGTCCGACATTTTGGTCCAAAGATTATTTCCAAGGAAGAGTTTCATAAATTTGGAACATTAGGATGAACCAAATCATGAGGATAATTTTGAAAAGATTGTTTCCGATCCTCGTTTGACATTTTGGTGCAAAGTGGATTCCCAAAGAAGAGTTTCCTCCATTTGGATCTTTAGGATGGACCAAATCATGAGGACAACTTTGACGTTCGATATTTTGGTCCAAAGAAGAGTTTCCTCCATTTGGATCTTTAGAATAGACCAAATCATGAGGACAACTTTGACCATCGAGATTTTGGTCCAAAGAGAATTCCCAAAGAAGAGTTTCATCAATTTGGAACTTTAGGATTGACCAAATAATGAGGACAAGTTTGAAAAGATTTGTTCCGATCCTTATTTGACATTTTGGTCCAAAGAGGATTCCCAAAGAAGAGTTTCCTCCATTTAGAACTTTAGGATGGACCAAATCATGATGACAACTTTGACATTTGACATTTTTGTCCAAAGAGGAGTACCAAAATAGAGTTTCCTCCATTTGGATATTTTGGATGGACCAAATCATAAGGATAACTTTGACGTTCGACATTTGGGTCCAAAATGGATTCCCGTAGAAGAGTTTCATCAGTTTGGAACTTTAGGATGGACCAAATCATGAGGATGACTTTGAAAAGATTGGTTTCGATCCTCGTTTGACATTTTGTTCAAAAAGGATTCACAAAAAAAGTCTCCTCTATTTGGATCTTTAGGATGGATCAAATCATAAGGACAACTTTGACGTTCGACATTTTTGTCAAAAAAGAATTTCCAAAGAAGAGTTTCCTCTTTGGAACTTTAGGTTGGACTAAATCATGAGGACAACTTTGACAAGATTGGTTCCGAATGTGTTCGAGATTTTGGTCGAAAGAGGATTCCAAAAGAAGTGTTTTCTCCCGTTGGATAACTAGGATGGACAAAATCATTAGGACAAGTTTAAAAAGATTGGTTCCGATCCTTGTTTGACATTTTGGTCCAAAGAGCATTCCCAAAGAAGAGTTTCCTCCATTTGGATATTTAGGATAAAACAAATCATGAAGAAAACTGTGATAAGATTGGTTCCAATCCTCCTTTAATATTTTAGTCAAAGGAGGATTCTAAAAAAAGAGTTTCCTCCATTTGGAACTTTAGGATGGACCAAATCATGAAGACAACTTTGATGTTCAACATTTTTGTCCAAAGAGGATTCTTGAAGAAGTCTTTCCTCCATTTGGAACCTTAGGATGGACCAAATCATGAGGACAACTTTAACAAGATTTATTCCGATACTCGTTTGCATTTTGGTCCAAAGAGGATTCCCATGGAAGAGTTTCCTCCATTTGGAAATTTAGGATGGACCAAATAATGAGGACAACTTTGACGTTTAAAATTTGGTCCAAAGAGGATTCCCAAAAAGAGTTTCCTCCATTTCGAACTTTAGGATGGACCAAATCAATAGTAAAAGTTTGAAAAGATTGGTTCCGATCCTTTTTTGACATTTTGGTCCAAAGAGGATTCCCAAAGAAGAGGTTCCTCCATTTGGATCTTTAGGATGGACCAAATCATGACGACAAATCATTGGTCCATCCTCTTTGGATCTTTAGGATGGCCCAAATCATGAGGACAAGTTTGACAAGATTGGTTCCAATCCTCGTTTGACATTTTGGTCCAAAGGGGACACCCAAAGAAGAGTTTCAAAAGATTGGTTGCAATCTTTGTTTGATATTTTGGTCCAAAGAGGATTCTCAAACAAGTGTTTCCTCCATTTGGATCTTTAGGACCAAATCATGAGTTGAACTTTGACGTTAGACTTTTTTGTCCAAAGAGGATTCCCAAAGAAGAGTTTCCTCTTTTTGGATTTTAAGTTTGAACCAAATCATGACGACAACTTTGACAAAATTGGTTCCAATTCGCGTTTGAGATTTTCGTCAAAAGAGGATTCCCAAAGAAGAGTTTTCTCCATTTGGATCTTTTGGATGGACCAAATCATAAGGACAAGTTTGACAAGATTAGTTCCGATCACCATTTGACATTTTGGACAAAAAAGGATTCCCAAAGAAGAGTTTCCTTCATTTGGATCTGTAGGATCACTACAAGAATAAGGAGTTCTACCGACGTCGGTATTGCCGGCGCACTAGTCACACGTCGGCAATACCACTTAAGAGACCACCATCACCGGCACATAACACATGCATCGGCAATAGCATATCAATACCGACGCAGGACTCGTTCTGCGCCGGTATTGGGTGGGCAGAAGATGCGCCGGCGATACAACTAACATTTACTAACATCCCCCCTCCAAAACCCCTTCTTCCCCCTTTTTTTTCCCATTCTCCTCATAGCAGCGACAAAACTTCCTTCCATTCCCACTCCTCCTCCTTCCGATTCCACTTCTTCCCTTTCCCCTTTTGTTACTTCTGTTCGTTTGACCCTTCACCTTCTCCGCCGTGACCTTCTCTCTACTGAACCCTCTTCTTCTCATCTTCTTCTTGCAACCCTTATTGATTTTCGACTTAAATCCCCTTCACTCTGGTTTGATACTAGTGATTATAAATCTGGAGTTCAGGATCTTTGTTGAGTTCATGCCGGACCCGATGCGTATCTCCTTGCTGCAATTCATGGTCCCTTGTAGCTTTCTCTTTATAGTGTTTCTTCCGGGCGTTGTGTTTGGAAACATGACGATTCTTAAGGGTTTTCTTTTATCCGTTCAGGTTCTTGGTGAGAGTGAAAGTGAATGGTTGAATGGTCATTTTCAACCATTCGAGCTCCTCTAATTTCCTTTTAGCCATCCCAAATTGATCGGAATTCTTCATCTTCTTTCTCTACCTCTGGTTTTCGTTTTCATTTCCGAATCTTGATCTGGGTTTGAAATCTTCTTCCCTTTCATGGTTTCTTTTTTGAATGGTTCTGAATGGGTTTGAATACAAGGGGATCTTGTTTTCTACCTTTGCTTTTGGGAATTGAGATTATGAGATTTCTGGGATTTGAGGGATTTGGAAGATTATGGGTCCTAGTATGAACTTGATTACTACTCTAATTGGGTTTGGAATGAGTGCTACATTTAGTGTTTGTTTGCACAAGAATCATTTGTGGGAGACTTCGTGCAGCTGAATCAAGACCCAACTACGAGATTGAATCAAGGATTGATCTTGAACAGGTGAATTTAATTTTGTTTCCCTTCGTTTTCTAGTCATCAGATCTGCCTCTTTTCTTCAGTTTATACCATATATGCTTTGTTAATGAGATATGATTCCTTAGATTCATATAGTTTTCAGAATACAGAAATAGTAGAAATTAAAATTCTGTAAAATTGCTAACCACACCGTTTTCATCTCCAAAGCTAAATTAAAATACAGAGGATTGGGACTGATTGTAGTGAATTGCAGAAGGTAGAGAGAGATTTGGCGGTGGGATCGTCGCAGGCTTCCGTTATGTTTCTGGTTTATACTGCGAAATTCGCGTTTTCACCGTTGTGGAGACATGTTTTGTTCGTTACGTTTCCTATGGAGTTGGTGGTGTTTGATTTGTAGTATGAGATGACTCTTTTTGCTACTTCATTGCCTCGTGGAAGTGGTAAATTTATTGGTGTGTTGCCGGATTCGAGTTGTGAGTTGCTTTATTGTGCTCATTTTGAGGAAGGAGTGAGTTTTTTTTTAAATGGTTGATTAATGTTGTGGTTGCTGTTTTTGCATCTACTATTTAGGGTGAGTTTGGTATGGTAAATTATAATTTGATTGATCAATTTAACAAATAATGAGGGGAGTTGTATTGTTTAAAATTGTATAGAGGATCCCCATGTTTCATGTCCATGTCAGATTGTTATGTTAAAATTCTATTCCCCTACCTGTTTATAAATTTTTCATGGAACTTCATAGCCCTCAAATTGTTCTCTGTCAAATAACCAATTATATGAACTGGTTTCACAAGATTCGTCTGCAATCATGATCCGGGTAGAAATATTGTATTTAATTGAATTGACGTGTGTTGTTGTTGTTGTTGTGGTGGTGGTGGTGGGGCAGTACTATCGGAGGTTGTATGAATTGATGTGAGTTATGAGTTCTTACGAGTTGAGAATGTTTTACGTAAATGGAGACTTTTCAATGAATACATAACTATTTAAGAAAAGATACCGATGTTTTATATATTTTTCTGACTTATAGACAAACTTAATTTTTAACACTTACAGAGGCGAACAGGTCCACATGATTTGTGCCATGGAAGAGTTACTACCTTCAATTGGCACATATGTTCCATCTCCTTCGATTCTTGCTGTCATCATCTTCCAGTCAGATTCCCTCCTCCAAAACGTTGGCAAGCTTTGCTCTTATGTACCTCATTCTGATTCCCCTGATGCAGTTGCAGGTATTGATGGAGTCGTCCAATTTCTAATCTCTGTATGGACCTGTAATTTAAGGCTTGTCTTCTTATCTAATATTCCTCTTGTATCTGTTAAATGTTCTAAATTGCAAGCTCAAAATTTCTAGGCTTTTTTGTTGTTCTTCCTTTGCCTTTTTGGGCTTTTTCATATTATTAATGAAAAACATTGTTTACAGAAAAACTTGAAATTTATTGTTATTCTCTTCTGTTTGAATCCAATTAGGCAATGTTTTCACTTTTAGTACAAACCTCTTTCAGAGATCATCCATCGAGATGGGAAAAATCGAGTTTCTTTGATGATATTTTTGCCACTTTCGGTGGTAAACTTGACTTAATTAATACTATACCATTTACACTGATTGAACATTATTTAATTGTACTTTTGGTGGTAAATTATATATATTTTTTCTTTGTTAATCATGGAAATAGAGTTTAGACCCTTAGATTATTTAATTGTACTTTTCAAAGTTGAAATGTAATGTACCATGGGAATAATAATTTCCCTGGAATCTCTAATATATCATTCTATTAGACCCTTTTAGATTCGGTAATTGTACTTTTTTCTAAGTTGAAATGTAGTGTCCCATGGGAAATAATTTCCTTAGAATCTCTAATATATCATTCTATTGACCCAATGTTATATCTTGCCTTAAATTTATATAATGTTATAGCAGTCTTGGCTCTTGACTCAGCTTCTTTCATTTGCGTTAACCATGCTAGCGTGCCATCTCCATCCTATTGTATTAAAATTTTAGATATTTCTTTGTTTGTGTTAAACTCTAGTTATCTTAGTAATTTCGTTTTCTTTGTTATGTCTATTTCAAATATTTAATAATTATCAAAATTTCTTTTAGTTCTATGTTTTTCTGGATATTGGTGATTAAGAAATATGAAATGAAATTTAATAGTAAAACAGGTGACATTTGAGGTGACTAAAACAAGTAATTTTTTTAAAAAAAAATAAGGGTATCGCCGGCGCCATAGCGCCGGCAATACCTCTATTTTTAGACAGTTTTTTAACCCTTTGCCGGCGCGATGGCGCCGGCAATACCTCTCTTTTTACACAGTTTTTTAACCCTTTGCCGGCGCGATGGCGCCGGCAATGCCCTCATCTAACACCGACATTCAATTTTATGCCTGAATATGATACATCGGGGATGCATAAAGCATCACCGACGTAGCAAAATATCACGCCAGGGATGCTAAAAAGGGGCAAACCCGACAAGTAATTACCGGTGAAAATACCGACGTATATTTTTCGCCGGTGAAGGCATTGCCGGCGTGGAGTGAGGGCATCCCCGACGTTAATATGCGTCGGTAGTGCCCTTATATTTTGTAGTGGATGGACCAAATCATTAGGATAACTTTGATAAGATTGTTTCTGATCCTTGTTCGATATTTTTTTCCAAAGAGGATTGCAAACGAAGAGTGTCCTCCATTTGGAACTTTAGTAAAATGTCGAACGTCAAAGTTCTCCTCATGATTTGGTCCAAAGAGGATTCCCAAACGCATCCATTTGGAACTTTGATGGTCCAATTTGGAGACCTTTCCGATTCTCGCATTTCTGTCTAAAGAGGATTCCCAAAGATCAATTCTTCCATTTTGAACTGTAGGAAGGACAAAATCTTGATGACAAGTTTGAAAAGCTTGGTTCCGATCATCGTTTGACATTTTGGTCAAAAGAGGATTCCCATAGAAGAGTCTCCTCCATTTGGATCTTTAGGATGGACCAAATCATGAGGACAACTTTGACGTTCAATATTTTGGTCCAAAGAGGATTTCCAAAGAAGAGTTTCCTCTTTGGAATTTTAGGAAGGAGCAAATCATGAGGACAACTTTGACAAGATTGGTTCCGAATGTGTTCGACATTTTTGTGCAACGAGGATTCCCAAAGAAGAGTTTTCTCCCATTGGATCTTTAAAATGGACCAAATAACTAGGCCAAGTTTAAAAAGAATGGTTCCGATCCTCGTTTGACATTTTGGTCCAAAGAGGATTACCAAAGAAGAGTTTCCTCCATTTAGATATTTAGGATGGACCAAATCATGGGGACAACTTTGACAAGATTGGTTCCGATCCTCCTTTGATATCTTGGTCCTAAGAGGATTCTAAAAGAAGAGTTTCCTCCATTTGAAACTTTAAGATGGACCAAATCATGAGGACAACTTTGACAAGATTTGTTCCGATACTCGTTTGACATTTTGCTCCAAAGAGGATTGCCAAAGAAGAGTTTCCTCCATTTGAAACTTTAGGATTGACCAAATCATGATGACAAGTTTGAAAAGATTGGTTCCGATCCTCGTTTGACATTTTGATCCATAGAGGATTCCCAAAGAAGTGTTTCCTCCATTTGGATATTTAGGATGGACCAAATAATGGGGACAACTTTGACGTTTGACATTTTAGTCGAAAGAGGATTCCCAAATAAGAGTTTCATCAATTTGGAATTTTAGGATAGACAAAATAATGAGGACAAGTTTGAAATCATTGGTTCTGATCCTCGTTTGACATTTTGGTAAAAAGAGAATTCCCAAAGAAGAGTTTCCTCTATTTGGATCCTTAGGATGGACCAAATTATGAGGACAACTTTTGACAAGATTGGTTCTGATCCTCGTTTGACATGTTGGTCCAATTCAACATTTTCTTCCAAAGAGGATTCGCGAAGAAGAGGTTCCTCTATTTGGAACTTTAAGATGGACAAAATCATGACGACAACTTTGAGAATATTTGTTCCCATCCTTGTTTGATATTTTGGTTCAAAGAGGTTTCCCAAAGATTGTTTCCTCCATTTGGAACTTTTGGATGGACCAAATAATTAGGACAACTTTTAAAAGATTGGTTTTTTAAACATGCTTTTCAATTACAAACAAGTTTTTTGATTGGTTCTATCCTTGTTTGACACTTTGGTCCAAAGAGGATTACAAAAGAAGACTTCCCTCCATTTGGATTGTTAGGAAGGACCAAATCATGAGGATAGCTTTGACATTCGACATTTTGGTCCAAAGAGGATTCCAAAAGAAGAGTTTCCTCCATTTGGAACTTTAGGATGGACCAAATCATTAGAACAAGTTTGAATAGATTGGTTCCGATCCTTGTTTGAAATTTTTGTCCAAAGAGTATTCCCATAGAAGAGTTTCCTCCATTTAGTTCTTTAGGATGGACCAAATGATGAGGACAACTTTGACGTTCGATATTTTGGTCCAAAGAGGATCCCAAAGAAGAGTTTCCTCCATTTCGATCTTTAGGATGGACCAAATCATGAGGTCAACTTTGACGTTCGATATTTTGGTCCAAAGAGGATTTCCAAAGAAGAGTTTCATCAATTTGGAAGTGTAGTTTACTACTACCTCCTTCATCTGAAGTATTTCTTGCATTAAGTAATTCTTCGGCGCTCATATATTTTTGCTCTCTAGTGAGGAGCTCGGTATATGGAGTAGGCCTCTTTTTGCCTAGTGACCATAAGAATTTTTCATCTTTAAAGCCGACCATCACAACAGTCAGAGCTATGTCGTCACTATAGCCTTCCACCTTCAGTGCCTCATTGTTAAATCTTACTACATAGTCGCAGAGGCTCTCCTCTGATCAATTTTGTTGCCCAAGGCTGGGCACTTTCTGCAGTCGACTTCACAGCATCTGAATGTTCTTTTCTCTTTTGATTGAGAATTTCTCTGAGGTCGGACTTTCGTTTTTTACTAGGTTTCTTGTTACGAGAAGAGTTATGAGAGGAAGAGGAACTGTCCTGGATATTTAGCTCTGAGTTCCTCTTTGAACCATCATTCTCATGATTTCATGATTCACCTATACGCTCTATAGGTTCTATGTCTTTCTTGGATTGTACTTCCTGGTTGTGAGCAGGGGCTTGATGATTATTTTTTTGTGTAAGAATTTCGAGTACTTTAGCAAGATCTCGATTCACACCTCGACCTTGCTCTTCTAGAGCATCTACCCTTCTGTCTGGCATTGCCACAACTTTAACTACTTCTTCATTTTCATCAGCTTGTTGTTGTTGTCGTTCTCTGGTGCTACGAGTTTGATATCTCGTATTATGGGGGTTACGGTTTTCACCGTCATCTATATCATCACCGTGTTGCTGACTTCTACGACTCATCCTTGATGGTAGAGCACTTAGGTAGTTAATATAAACATTATTAATTATTTAAATAATGAGTTTATTTAAACAGGAAATTAATAATGAAATATTATTAATTAGACATTATTAATTATTTAAATACTGAGTATATTTAAATGGTAATTAATAATTTGAAATTAATTGGCAATTATTAATTGTTTAAATAATTAATTTTATTTTAAAGGAAATTAATGATTAAATTAATTAATGAATAATAAAATATTATCAATAAAATTATTAATTAAATAATGAGTTTATTTAATGGAAATTAATAATTAAAATATTTATTATTAATTGTTCAAATAATGAAAATTATTTAAATGGAAATAAATAATTAGATACAATTTGATAATATCTAGTTGGGAGAAAATATTAATATTATTAATTGTTTAAATAGAATATTTTATTTAAATAGTAATTAATTAATTAATTAATTAAGTTGGACGTATTAATTTAAGAGAGAGTTTCAAGCCCAATTGGATTAAT
Organism: Gynostemma pentaphyllum; assembly: GCA_028015215.1. Classification (NCBI taxonomy): domain Eukaryota; kingdom Viridiplantae; phylum Streptophyta; class Magnoliopsida; order Cucurbitales; family Cucurbitaceae; genus Gynostemma; species Gynostemma pentaphyllum. The sequence continues at coordinate 21,740,930 of CM051345.1, read as the reverse complement.
GAACCCAATTGGAATTGGCCCAAAATAATTAATTAAATAAATTGTATTTATTAATTATTTTACTATCATAATTTTGGCCATATGTGATAATTTGTAGGAGATAATTGTTTAAATTATATCCTATAATAATTAAATAGATTTATTTACCTCAGATTAATAAAATAGAGAAAAGAAAATATTCTCTTATTTATCTATGGCATTTTACAAATACCAAGATAAAGGAAAGATATAATTCTTTTTTCTTTTTGTATTTATCTCCATGGATTAATACTAATGTGATCAGGATTCCTATTTTCCTATAAATAGGAGGCTTGGGTCATTCATAAATCATACAATTAAAATTTCTTAGAAATTCGGAATTTTCTCTGCCTTCTCCCTCCCCCTTTGGCCGATTTTCCTATAGTCATTGGGAAGAAAAATATTTTTTTCTTCTTCCCAATTTCTTCAAAAGTTTGATCCCACAATCGGATTTTGTTTGATCGATCGGGATATAGCATACAAGATCCAGTGTTGCTGAGGATTTGATGCTGTAAACAAACCTCCAACCGATTCTCCATATATTACTCAATGTAAGTTTTAGAGTTTTAATTTTCGAAAATTTAAAGCATGAATCTACATGTTTTTATCACTAATTGCATGATGTTAATAGATCCGTAATTAAATGTTAATTAGTTTACTAAATAAAATTCCTCTAATTTAGTAAATCATCCCTTCACCAGGACTATTTGAGTTACACTTAAGTGAATCTTCCCGCATCATATGGTCACTTTAAGTTATCATAAGTAACTCTGGATCTTATGATGGATTACATATATTAAACTAATAATAAATGACAATGTAAATATTACTAATTAATAATTCCTTTATCTATTTATAGTTTAATTGGATTACCTAAGATTTAGGGCAGAAACCCCAGCAATCTCCCACTTGCACTAAAGGTTTACAGAGATTTATCTATTAATCCTAAACTACACATATGACGTTCGAACACCTTAGCCAGAAGCGTCTTTGTAAATGGATCAACAATATTATCCTCAGAGGCTATTTTAGTCACTACAACATCTCCTATTTGGACTATCTCCCTTATCAGGTGATACTTTCTCTCTATGTGCTTTCCCCGCTTGTGGCTTCTAGGCTCTTTGGAGTTGGCTACAACACCACTATTATCACAAAACAGTGTTATGGGTTTTTCCATTTCTGATACTACCTCTAGATTGGTTAGGTACTTCCTAAGCCAGACACCCTTTTAGCAGCTTCGCAAGCGGCTACATACTCGGCCTCCATTGTGGAGTCAGCAATACAACTTTGCTTTATACTCCTCCAAACAATGGATCCACCACAAAGTGTAAAAACTGATCCAGACGTGGATTTCCTAGAATCCTAATCTGCCCGGAAGTCAGAATCCGTGTACCCCCTGTGAATCAAATACTCTTTACCGTACACTAGCACATGTTCTCTTGTTCTCTAAAGACACTTGATAATATTCTTGACTGCAACCCAATGTTCATAACCAGGGTTTGATTGTTAACGGCTTACTATCCCTACTACATAACAGATGTTCGGTCTGGTACACAACATCGTATACATTAGACTTTCAACTACTGATGCATAAGGATACTGTCTCATACTCTCAAGTTCTTGAGGAGTTTTAGGACATTGGTCATTTGTTAAATAAATCCCATGCCTGAAAGGTAACGCTCCTTTCCTGGATTTATCCATCCTATACTTGACAACTATTTTGTCAATGTAGGATGTTTGAGACAACACTAACATCTTGTTCTTTCGACTCCTTATAATTTTGATACCAACAACATATTGAGCCTCTCCCAAATCCTTCATTTTGAATTCGTTAGCTAGCCATTTCTTAACGTCTGATAGTACCCTTACACTATTCACAATAAGTAAGATATCATCAACGTATAAAAAGAGAAAAAACCACATCTTTGTTGAGTATCTTCTTGTAGACACACGACTCATCAACATTCTGTTGAAAGCCATACGATTTGACCGTAGTGTCAAATCTTTTGTTCCAAGACCATGAGGCTTGCTTTAATCCATAAATAGATTTTAGCAACTTACAAACTTTTTGTCCTTCTCCTTTAACAACGATTCCTTCTGGTTGGAGCATATAGATACTCTCGTGAAGATACCCATTAAGAAATGCGATTTTGACATCCATCTGCCAAATTTCATAATCGAAATGTGCAGCAATGGATAGGAGAGTTTTGATAGACTTTAACATAGCAACAGGGGAGAAGGTTTCTTCATAATCAACCTCTTCCTTTTGGGAATACCCCTTTACTACAAATATAGCCTTGAAAATCTCCACTTTCCCATCGGCTCCTCATTTCCTCTTGTAGATCCACTTGCACCTAATGGGTTTTACCCCAACTAGTTGATCTACAAGTTCCCAGACTGAGTTGGAGTACATGGACTCCATCTCAAGATCCATAGCTTTTAGCCATTTTTCTTTGTCAACATCCATCATTGCTTCCTTATAAGACATTGGATCCTCCAAATCAATACCGCCATCATTGACCTGAGTTAAGCCCAAATATCGTTCAGGAAACTTGGATGCCCTCCCACGACATCGGGAACTTAACTGGATTTGACTAGAATTTCTCTTTGTATTTGAAGAGCTAGGAAAGTCAACAACAATTGTTGGCTCATTAGTGGTTTCACATGGAATCATCTCCTCTAGTACTAGTTTACTAGGAGATTTGTGGTTTCTTATATAGTCTTCTTCCAAGAATGTAGCATTTGTTGACACAAACACTTTATTCTCTTCAGCACTATAAAACAATCCACCACTCGTCTCTTTAGGGTAGCGTACGAAGAAGCATACCTTAGACCGTGATTCTAATTTCTTAGGGTTTGTTTTCAACACGTGGCTGGACATCCCCATACTCGGAAGTGACTCAAGCTTACTTTACGTCCCGACAATAATTCAATAGGTGATTCTAAAACACTTTTAGATGGTACCCTTTTTTGGATGTATAACGCTGTAATGTCCCGTTATTTTATTTATTTATTTATTTATTTTATTTTATTATTTATTTAATTTTATTTATTTATTTATTTATTTCAATTTAAGTATTTAGATTAATTATTATTTTTGTAATTTTTATTTTAGTAGTTAATTTCGCCCGAAATTCCTTTTAATCGTTTTAATGCTCTAAATTCATTTCGGTGACATTAATAATTATTAATAGGCCAATTAATAATTATTAATCACCTTTAGATTTATTTAAGAGCTTCGGGTTTCGATTCATAAGTCAAAAGTCATAAAAGGACGCAACCGTCATTTTCGATTTCTTAAAAATATCCAAAACACTATTCATTCATCTTTAAATATATCAATTGACCAAAGTTGACTCATTTTTCTCATCCATTTCTTCCCAAAGCCGTGAGCAAGGAGAGGGATTTAGGGGATTATGGCTTTTCTTCGTTTCTCGGCGGATCTACTCGATCTTGGATACATCGGAAAGCCCTCGAGTCTAGGATCCTTTTCCACCTAACCATCGTGCGTTTCTCTCGAGATCCAAGGAGTTCTCGGTAAGTTTGTCTTGAAACCCTAAGCTCCAAATAGTGTTTTAATGGAGTTTTCTTTCGATTTCTTGCCGTGAAACTCGGTGTTTGTAAATACAGGAGTAGTTTTAAGAGTTTTTGGAAACTTTCCCATAACCCTAAAACCGAGTTTCAGTCGAAACCCTTTCCGTTTGAAATTTACCTTTTTGGGTTTAATTATTATGGGTTATAAATTAATGAAATAATGTTTATTGAAATTCGATTCGGGAAAGGGCATAATGTTCAAAAACCCTAATTATTGATACCCATTGAAATCGGGAATATCAAATTTGCTTGAAACCAACTCGAAACACATCTAAATTGCCTAAAAGCCGGAAAACCAAAACCGAAACCCTTTTTATGAAGGGGGGGCTGAGAGCCTCATGTGAGAATTAAAGGGTTTTTCGTTTTTTTGTGTACTTAGATGTCGTTTGATTGATAGTTGGTAATTTATTGATTGTGAAATATAATTCTAATTGTAGGTGTTTTTGAACATTTCATTGATCGCGTTATCGAAGGTTTGGAACGAAATCTTCTTTTGCAAAGGTGAGAATAGTTAGGATTTAAAGTATCTTTAGAAAGCAAATAAGTATGAAGGTTTGTAGAATTAGAAACTAAGACTAGAATTCGAATATAAGATTAGAGGGTGGTGAGTTAATGCCCTTAGGATTAGGAGTTAATCCTTTAAGTGAGAACTTAGGAGTTCTCGAGGAAACTATTGAATCTTAGAAGATTCTAAGTTAGATTCGTTTCGAAGCTTAGGTTGGATCATTGGAAGTTAAAAGATCCAAACTTTTATATAGAATAATTTATAGAACCTTGGATTATGTTGGAAGTTTAGAATCCTTGAAGGTATAGGTTAATCGTTTAATTTATGATTTTACTTTTATTATTGTTAGCGGAGTTCGATTGACATATCGTTCGTCCAGAGTTTCCTATTTATTTACTTTATGTCTTTTACTTTATGTTTGTTTCGGTTACCTTATTATTCGTACTTTACTTTATTTACTTTTACAACCTTTTACAAGCATAACCATAACATCTCGCATCATTGAAAAGAGAAAAGAAAAGAAAGTGAGAAAGAAAGGAAGGGAAGAATGTTGGAGCCTACGGGTAGTGTCCGCATCACCTTCAGAAAAAGAAATGAAAAGAAAGTAAAACAAGGGAAGAAGACGAATGGTAGCCTATGGGTTGTACACATTACTTCTTCAGTGAAAGTAAAACTAAGAAAGAAGATGAATGGGTAGCCTACGGGATGTACTCATTACTTCTTCATGCATAAGGTTGAATGGGAGCCTACGGGATGTCCGCATTACCTTCATTCATGCATAAGGGTATATGCGAACCCTACATTACATATGATCGATGGAATATAGAATCGAGGTGTTATATTTTACGTAAAGTTATTTACTTTTCTTATTTTATGTCGCAACAAGTTAATGGATGAGGATTGACTACGAGTGTTAGTAATATCATCCTTTGGAAAGTTTAGAATGAAATTACCTAGAGTTTGGAGAACTTTAGGAGTGAATTGTGTCAGATTAATTGGACACAAATAGGAATGCGAGTTTGAGGTCTATTTTTACTTTTATTCTTATTATTTTCACTGGGCTTAAGTTGTTAGCTCATGATATTACAAAAATTTCAAGTAATGCCCTGGCTAGAGGTCGAGGGAGAGGAGATGGTGTTGCATGATCGAGGGATGAAGACTTTGAGATGGACTAGGTGGTTGTAAAAATCCATGTACATGGTTTCGTGAATTTTATATAATTTTGGAGTTGTATATTTGTAAACAGCTCTTAAGAGCTTTTGTCTTTACTTTTATGTTTATAAATCATTTTGAACTCCTGATAGGAACTTAAAGTTCCTTGTGTTTTTAGATGTCTGAATTTAAGATGTAAACAGGTTTTGGCTAGCCTATTTTCAAACATAATCACGCCAATTTTTCTTAAAATAAAAGACTTCCGCTGTGTTTTTCTAATTTAAATTATTTTAAAGTGACGGGTCGTCACAAACGCAGTCTCCAATGCATAACCCCAAAAAGATTCTGGTAATGATGAATAGCACATCATTGATCTCATCATTTTGAGTAAGGTTCTATTTCTCCTTTCAGCTACACCATTCTGATGAGGTGTACCAGGTACTGAAAGTTTGGATGTAATCACATTTTCTATAAAGTAGTCTTTGAACTCATAGTCCATATACTCCCCACCACGATCTGATCGAAGTGTCTTGATAGATTTACTAAGTTGCTTTTCAACTTCAACTTTAAACTCCTTGAATTTCTCAAGAGTTTAGGGTTAAATATTTAAATAGACTCCTCTATATAAATCCACATTCATTTTTGACAACTTCAAAATTAATTTAATTAAATAGACTCCTCTATTTAATCTTCTATTATAGAATTAAATAGACTCTTCTATTTAAATAAATAATTAAATAGACTCTTCTATTTAATTTCGACATTAATTAAATAATTAAATAGACTCCTCTATTTAATTTCATTTAATGAATCAAATAGACTCATCTATTTGTATTTGCCTTAATTGATTTGACAACTTCAAATCAAATGCTTGAAATCATTTCTCCAAAGAAATTAATCATCATTAATTTATGTTCTCAATTACATGCGTTAGCTCGAAGCACTTAAAGGACCTATAGGACTAAGCTCCAATGATCTAGAATTACATCGATTGAACTCATTCAATCAATTAATTCTAATTCATTAACTTCTTGATAACTCGACTAAATATCTAGAGTTGCACTCTTAGTACTATAGACATAGTAATGTCCATTGGCTAATATCATTAACTACACTTTGATCCTTCACAAGTTAGTTCGTATCCATGGCTAGGTATTTGCACCGTATTAACCTCCATGATACATATTGTTCCTTAAGTCCAACTGATTCTCCAATGAACAACTTACATAATCTCTGTTATGCGTCTTTACCTTTTCCTTGATCAGAGGAATATGGAGCCCCGCTGTTCAAGAACGAATCAGTCCATAAGGGAACTACTTATCTATTTTCCTATATGGAAAAGTGTGAATTCCATTCTTGTTTAATTATGTTCCCAACTATAAGTAAGATGCAATCCATAAGGGGGAGGCATATTGAGTGAACTATATCGAGTCCCTCTCACCTATGCAAATCAAAGGCTTGTCTCTTGCGAACAAGAATTCGTAATCCACTCAGGATTAAGATCAATTGTACATGATCAACCGATTGATAAACGAAGTGTCTTTCTATAACGGCTTTCCCAGAAGACATAAAGTTTATCTTAGTCCAGTCTACTATAATCTCTATTGCAGCAACACCCCCATTCACATGTCTCTACATGAGCGATCCAGATGAGATCACTTGTGCCAATTCACAAATGGACCGTTTGAGTGGTGTTACCATAAATAAGGCACCCAACTTTTATTCATATACCACAGACTATTTGAGTTACACTTAAGTGAATCTTCCCACATCATATGCTAATTTTAAGTTATTATAAGTAACTCTGCATCTTATGATGGATTACATTTATAAACTAATAATAAATGACAATGTAAATATTACGAATTAATAATTCCTTTATTTATTTATAGTTTAATTGGATTACATAAGATTTAGGGCAGAAACCCCAGCAGATTTAATGTACTTAAAATCCATACTAAAACAGTACCAAATGATACCAAAAGGATTGGGGTTCAACAGCTCGAAGAACGGGACAATCAAACAACGAAAAAAGTTTGCTGTTTGAAGGGGACAGCAGCGCTGAGGCTGCTGCCTCTTTCCCCGGTTGAACCGGGATTTTCAGGTCTCGGTTTGGTCGTGGTTCAAGGCTCTGGGTGATCGATTTTGATGAGTTTTTAGTTTAGGGAAGGTGGATCAAAATCGATTGGATAAAGTATAAGGTTTTAGACGAAAACGAAATTACCAAGATTGAATTCTTGATGGGTTTTCAAGAACGCTCAAGAACACATCAATATCCAATTTTCATAATTTAATTAATATTAAAAACGAATCAAAACTCACCCAAAAGCGTTAGAACGTTGAAGAAACAGCCTCCGATCTTCAGCTATAAGCAACCAAACCTCAAATCGACAACCTAACAATCGAAATTGATGAAAAACATAATCAATTCTCACCCTAGGGGCGGTGGAAATGTCCAAGAAGAGGAAAGGGAAAAGATCTTTACCTTTTGATAAATTAAGGGTTTTCCAAGCACTCCAAAACAAGATTGCACTTTGACACGACGAACAAACAACGAAGGAAACGTAAAACAGAACACGGGTCTTCTCTTAAGGGGTGGCGGCGGCAATGGAGGAAAGAATGATAGTCTAAAATCTAAAAATGGCAAATGGGAAGTCATATTAGGTTAAAAATCCCGTTTGACAATATTTATGAAACTGCCACTCACCTTAAAACGTCTATAACTTGATCACAGGGTTCTAGAACGACAAACCGTCAGTGGCGTTGGAATCTTAACATCGAGACGATCAAGTTGCAAAAAATGGAGGGAATATTACTTATATCCCCGCCAATTTTTGTGACGACTTGGTCGCAAAATGACAGATTAACCACCTATAAAATGCACTTCCATACATAGTTTATCAACACACAAAAAATAAAATGAGAGAGTGGATGTTCATTCGTTTAATTGAGGGTTTTTTAAATGATGAATTCGTTGCAGGGGTTCATCAATTTGTTGAGTTTTGTATGGGAATGAGTATTACGAAAAATATAGTTAGAAACTACGATGTCCATGCAGAAAATATGACAACAGAAAAATTATACCGGTTCCTGATTTGAAGAAGTATCTTTATAGTCGGGGTTTATTGCCAAATTATTATCACTGGGTGTACCAAGGTGAAACGAAGGAAATGTTCGACGATGCAGTATAAGAATCTGGACAGTACAAAGGAAGCAGCTCGAATGTTGACGTTGCAGTCCATATTGAAAAAAACCAGTTCGATCAAATGTAGTAGATGATAATGGCTGGTGAAGGGTATGGTAATGAAATGAATCGCGAAAAAGAAGATGAAGAACAAACTTTTGTTCAGGAGAAAATGAATCTAGAAGCACGTAAATTGCACGAGATGCAGACCACAGCTAGTTGACTGTTGTATGGAGGATGTGAGGTTAGCCAACTTGTTGCAGCTACGGAACTTTTAAATATAAAAGCACAGTACCACATACCAGTGAGAGGATTTGATTCAATTGCATTCTGGTTTTGTCGATGTGCTCCTCCAGAAAACACACTGCCAAAGAGTTCGACACGAAGAAACTTGTGGAGGGTTCTCAGTTTACCCGTGGAGAGAATAGATTCATGTTGTAACGGATGCATGATATACTGGGATGTGGATGAGAGTCTGCATCACTGCAAATTTTACTTTCAGCCAAGATATAAACAAGGGAGACGCAGCCTGATTCCACACACCTGCATGTTCTATTTACCGTTGACCCTGCGTCTGCAACGATTGTATGCATCAGATGTGATGGCTTCTCACATGAGATGGCATCACGAGCATTCTGAAGATGAATGAATTATGAGACATCCCTCAGATGCTGCGGCGTGAAAGTATTTGAATAAGTGTCATCCAGATTTTGTCCAAGATCCTAGAAATGTCAGATTGAGATTATGCTTGGATGGCTTTAACCCATTTCAAGCGTAAGGAGCACAATATTCAGTATGGCCGGTGATAGTGACCCCATATAACTTGCTGCCCTCGATGTGCATGAAAGACCTGATGATTGTTTTACCTGTGATCATTCCTGGTTCGAAGAGTCCAAAACATAAACTGGATGTGTATTTGCAACCACTTATCGCAGAGTTGAAAAAGTTGTGGACTGATGGTGTTATGACGTAGAATATATCAAGGAAACTGAATTTCTTGATGCGCGCTGCATTAATTTGGACGATCAGTGACTTCCCAGCGTATTCAATGTTATCAGGTATGTTGAATATATTATTTATACTTTTCTCTGTTTATCAGTTTCCGAAATTCTTTGCTTAGTCATAATATGTAGATAAGTAATTCATACCTTCTCTCATCCTCTTAAAGGATGGAGTACGGCCGGAAAATATGCATGTCCCCATTGCATGCTTGACACAGAGGCATATTCTCTAAGACACGGTCGAAAAACTTATTGGTTCGATTGTCACAGAAGATTTCTACCTTTGAATCATTCATTTCATGCTAACAATAGTGACTAGAAGAAAGGTCGACGTGCACGAAAAGAGATACCTTCGACAATGTTTAGCGGGCGAGAAATTCTTCACGGTATAGATGCCCTAGGCATGCAGAAGATTACATGTGAAGGTGTAGAGAATGCAAACAAGTTAGCTGGGAAAAACACCGGATGGAAGAAATGGAGTATTTTTTGGGATCTACCGTATTGGGAAGATCGACTAATCAGACATAACTTGGACGTAATGCATATTGAGAAGAATTTCTTTGACAATATTTTCAACACTATTCTGAACGTTCCGGGAAGGACAAAGGACAATGTGAAGAAACGTTATGATATCCAAGAGATATGTCATCGCCTTGAGTTGGAGCCTGATGCTAATGATCATTACGCTAAAGCGAAGTCCATGTTGACCACGGAGGAAAAAAATACATTATTTGAGTGGATAAGATCAATCAAATTCCCATACGGATACGTTTCCTATCTCAGTCGCTGTATAGATAGTTAGAAACATATAATGTTCGTGATGAAAAGTCACGATTGTCCTGTATTCATGCAACGATTGATGCCGGTCGCGTTCAGGCCATTTTTAGAGCATAAACATTGGGAGCCACTTGCGCAGTTGAGTATTTTTTTAGGGACTTGACTTGTACTGAATTGACCGACGCAACTGTTGCAACAATGAGTTCGGAGATTGCTGTTATCATTTGTAAGTTGGAGCGAATGTTCCCACCTGCCTTTTTTGACTCAATGGAGCATCTTCCATATGAGGCATTCTTAGGAGGTTTGGTGCATTACCGTTGGATGTACCCATTTGAAAGGTAAAACACTCATAATGTTAGTTATATACGCAATCAGACTCATTGAATATTTAACGTATGTTTTACACCGTATGGACAGGTACTTATGTCAGTTGAAGAAGATGATCGAAAATAGATCACAAGTAGAAGGATCTATCAGTAGTGTGTACCTTACACAAGAGACTACCACATTTTTCTCCTACTATTTTGATCAGCACATTGCAGAGTAGTATCGATCGGTGAAGCGAAATGTTGTTGAAATTTTACTATAAGGTGTTGATGTAAATGACTTGTCCATATTTACAGAGGCTGGCATGATGTTGGTAAAAGTGTGCGGAAGCTGTTGACTAATGCTGAATATCACGTTATCCAAACGTACGTGTTATGCAACTTCACCGAAGTGGAGCCATACATAGAGTACGTTTTTTTATGATATGTTCGTAGTTTAAAATAATTTGAAATGTTTCAAACATTTATTAACTTATTGTATATCATATATAGATTGTTTCTAAACCTATACGTTCGAATGGTACGGCCTGGTCTTACATCCGCTGATGAGGGATCAATGATTGACAAAGAGTTTCGTTCTTGGTTCTCTGCATATGTGAGTTTTTGGCTAATGTGTCAAATTCATTTTGTAATATATATTGCATTTTGAATTTACCTTTTACACAATATATGTGATTACAGGTTGACTCACCTACATTGCCAGTAGCTGATCCTCTAATTATTTCTTTAGCAAAAGGACCTACACAAGTTGCAAGATCATATACTGGCTACATTGGTATGGGTACAGATTTCAAATGAAGGTGCATTCAGTTAATAGAGCAATGAACAATAGTGGGGTCTGCATAAAGGGTCAAGTGTTCGGAACCAATGAAGACAATTATTTCGGAGTAATAGATGAGATATTTGAGATTCAATACGCAAGTCCGACCTTAAAAGGCATTGTTCTGTTTAACTGCATGTGGTTCGAGACAATGAGACGCGGCGGAATTCGTAAGCTGTCTCATTTGCAGATCGTGGAGGTTAATAAGTCTAAACATATGCGCACAGAAGATAGGTTTGTCATGGCTTCACAGGCGATTCAATTCTATTATCTAAACTATTCATCTAATAGACGCGATTTCACAGATTGATTAGTTGTTTGTAAAGTAAAACCTTCCCATGTAGAAGAAGGTATCTCCAATAAGAACATTACAGAGTATAGTGCTTTCCAGGAAGACAAGATAAGATTGCATGCGATTAATGATGGTCAGAACACTAGTACTGCTAGACCACTGAATGATGGAACGATGACATTGTAGGACAATATAGATGTTCCAAATGATCGTGATCATGAAACTTCACAATATGAAACAGCTGAAGAAGAAACTGAATCAGAATCTAACGATGAAGTTGAAGGATGACGAGAAGACACAGAGGATGATGACTGAAACAAGTTATTTTTTCTTTTAATTTCTCCATTTTTTTTAACAAAAGTAATAAATGCGACCATATGGTCGTAAATTGAAAAAAAAAAGTTAAAAATGGGACCATTTGGTCGTAAATTAAAAGATAAAAATGCGACTATCTGGTCGTAATTGTCATGACAGTTGTTTTTTTTCCCTCATTTGGCTTTGTTTAGGATGTTAGGTTTATAGTGTTTTTTCTTTTTACTTAATTTTTCGAAAATCGATTGTTGATCAAAACCCTAAATTACGGATACCCATTATAGTTGCGAACCTCCAAAGTATCCGAAACCAACCCAAAACACCTCTAAAGTGCATAAAAGCCGAAAAACCAAACCCGAACCCTATTTTTCCTTGTATGGCTGAGAGCACCATAGGAAGGAAATCCGGGTTTTTCGTCGTTTTATGCGTTTAGATGTAATTTGAATGTTTTCCGGTTAATTAATGTTATATAGGTGTAATTCGTTGTAGGATTGTGATTTGATCATGGAATTGCAACCTCGGATATTTATCGGAGCTTGTCTACAAGCTAAGGTGAGTTTAAAGTGGAAGTTAGTTGTCTTATGAATTACATTTCGTTATGATATTCTTTATCGATGTTAAGAGGGAACTAGTTTCTTAGAATTACTGTTTGGTTGGGGACTTTAATTTGGAAGTATTGCAAAGCGATTTGGAAATGTTAGATGAAAGTGGAAATGAGAGTTACTTTGATTGGTTGGAAGTTAAAGTAGCTAAATGTTACACTTGAGTGATGACTCGTGTAATCTAGTTAGTTAGGTTTCTTAATAACTTAGTAGGATTCTTTGAGATTAACTAACTTATTAGGAAGCTTAACCGTTTCTAATATGGCTCGTGATAGTATGTTGACTTCGGTCCATACGTATCATGTTGCGAGAGTTTGTGTATCGCTCATGATAGTATGTTGACTTCGGTCCATACGTATCATGTTGCGAGAGTTTGTGATATGGCTCATGATAGTATGTTGACTTCGGTCCATACGTATCATGTTGCGAGAGTTTGTGATATGGCTCATGATAGTATGTTGACTTCGGTCCATACGTATCATGTTGCGAGAGTTTGTGATATGGCTCATGATAGTATGTTGACTTCGGTCCATACGTATCATGTTGCGAGAGTTTTAATATGCATATAGTATATTGACTTAGTATGTATCAGTTGCAGGAGTCCATAGTAGTATGTTGATTCGGATCCATACGGTACTATGGTACTATGGTACTATGGTTTGTGATACGGCACATGATAGTATGTTGATTCGGATCCATACGTACCATGGTGCGATGATTTGTTATATGGTGAAAGTCCTGATATCCGATGATTGAGGTAAGGTACATGGTAGTATGTGGATTCGGATTCGTACGTACCATGATACTATGATTTGTGATACGACACATGATAGTATGTTGATTCGGATCCATACGTATCATGGTGCGATGGTTGTGATATGGTACATGATAGGTTACTGACTTCGGTCCATACGTTATCATGGTATGGTAACTTAATACATGGTATGACCATACGTAGTATGTTGATTTCGATCCATACATTAGCACGATACGATGAAACTTGTTTGGTAATAAAGATAGTTAATGTTATTCTTTTTACCTATTCTTTAGAAATGTGTAGTGAGACTTAGTGGTGAATGTTACTTTTACTTTAAGTCTTTATTTCTATCTCATGGTATTGAATGATTGTATGGAAATTGGAAGTGTGGATGTGGGTAGTATTGAGCATTATAGGCCTTTGGACATGATTTCGGGTATGAGATTTTGTTCATAGGATTACTTGCTTTCGTTTTACTCTCACTAGCATGTTATGCTAATGGTGCTACACTTACAAATTTTTAGGTAAACCTCGAGTTAAGAAGCGTGGTAGAGGAGGTGGAGCTGCGTGACTAGTCGAGATGGTGTATGGACAATATTAAGAACTCATTTTGGTTTAGCATTCATTGAAACGCTTGTAAATTATTCCATCTTAACATACTTATGTCTTTTTGAGCCCGAAAGGGTATTTGTGTAAAATATGTCTATGTTTTATGATTTAAATATCTTTTGGAAAGTGCATTTCCCGATTTATCGCTTTTTCTGGAATTTGGGTTGTAAAACAGGTTTTTGTTATTCGATTTTTAAACGAACCCACGCCGTTTTTCTTTAAAAGTCGAGTCTTCCGCTGTGCATTTGAATTTAAAGAATTTAACGGGTTCGGGTTGTTACAGAAAGTTTTCAAAAACACTTAAAACGACGCCCGTATTAACAAACACCGAGTTCCACAACACGAAATCGAAGGAAATGAAAGAAAACCCCATTAAAATACTATTTGGAGCTTGGGGTTTGAAACTTTACTTACCGAGAACACCGTATAACACGAGTGGCAAGTACCATGGTTAGGTGGAAAAGGATCCTAGACTTGAGGGCTTTCCGATGTATCCAAGATCGAGTCGATCCGTCGAGAAACGAACAAAAACCGAATTTTCCCTTTCTCTTCTTGATGCTCACGGGTGGGAGGAAGAAAAATGGAAGTGTTTTGGTCAAATTTGAGTCAATGGTAATTTTAAAGAAGATGAGTGAATAGTGTTTAGATATGTAGGAATTTTGGAAATGACGGTTACGTCCTTTTATGACTTTTGACTTATCAAACGAAACCCGATGATCTTAAACTATCCCAATGGTGATTAATAATTATTAATTGGCCCGTTAATAATTATTAATACCATTAAAATGAAATTAAACTAAAAAGGTAATTAAAAGAACATAAACCGAAATAAACTACTAAATTCTAATTTACCGATAAATAAATAAACTTTAATTACTTAAATTAAAATAAAATAAATAAATTTTTTTTTTCACAAAAATAACGGGACGTTACAAATGAGATGGTTTAGATTTACATTCTTGAAAGACTGTCTTTAATTAAATTACATCTAACATTTATTAATTAACCAAACATCGAACAAACGACACCTAAATGCATAAAATAATAAAAACCCCCAGAATGACCCCCACTCTCGGCCAAGCAAAGGGTGGTGGATCTCATGTTTGATTTTTCGGCTTTTAGGTAGTTTAGAGGCATTTCGAACTGGTTTCGAGTAGTTTGAAAGTTTTGCAATTTCAATGGGTAAACTTAATTAAGGTTTTTGGACAAGAGTTGCTTCCTCAAAATTAAATACAATATAAGTTTAAACAATTAAAACCCCCTTAATTCAGGACATGATTTGGGTAGTTCAAACAGGATGAGTTTTTGTTAAATCTCGAGTCTATGGTTTGGGAGAAGCTTACTAAGTACGTAAACCAACTTTCTTAATTGAATTCTTCAAGTTTCTTGGTATCATATATCCACACGGCCCAATCAATAGTGCATGTCACACACTCCCATAATACATTTTCTCTTCGAAGAATTTCCTTCAACTATTATTGTCAAACAACGAATACAATTTCATGGAGTTGAAGGAAAATATCCAAATACATGTCTTATTTTTCATTAAAAACTATTAGAACAAATATTAGAACTATGATTCATACTTATCAGACCCCGTGGCCGGACTCTAAAAAAAGAGTTAGAAATGATAAATGGAAAAAAAAATATTCTTTCATTTATACTTTTTTTAAGGATTGATATTTTCTTTGGATTCCATTAAAACATCAATTGGAACAAAACCCTTAAAGATTTAGATACTTTCTCTTACATTGAGGCCCATCGAAAACAAAGAAAAATCTTCAAAAGTAGGTTGGAAAGAAAGCTTGTACCGAGGGCTATCCAACACAACTAGAATTGAGACAATCCATCAAGAAATAAAGAAATCCCATATATTTTCTTCCCACCCAAGTAGCTCACGGCAAGGAGGAGAAGAGAAAGATGAGGATTTGTGATTTTTTTCACTATTTAGGTGTTTTTAAAGAGAAAGTGAATATTGAAAGATATTTTAAGAATTCATAAATTATGAATTCATCCCTCATTTGCGTTTAGCTTTTAAAACAAAATCCGAAGTACTTAAACATACCAAAAGGTGATTAATAATTATTAATTGGCCCATTAATAATTATTAATACAACTCAAATTATTTTAAGCTAATAAAGAAATTAAAAAGATTTATGAATGAAATAAACTCGTAAATTCTAAGTTATAAATTCTAAATTAAATTTAAATACTTTAATTAAATAAAACAAAATAACCTCAAAAGTAACGGGACGTTAAAATATGTAACGTCTAGCTCTTCTCACCATTACATAGGTTACAACCACATGGCATTAGACACAAAGAATGAAATTAAAATATCCAATGAACTGCAAGCAAACAAACTATAACCTTGCTATAATTCAATTTTTAACTCCAACTCATCGAGAAAATAAACGAATGCAACCCAATCAGTATATGACTCAATCTTTCACTTGACACATCTTATAAACACAAGTAACATTTAATATTACCCAGAATCAGAATGAAGGTATGGCTAAAGTAATATCAATCCATCTCATTCCATTTCCTCGAACACTCGCTACTAGTTCGGCTAGACGGTTTTCCTTTCACTATCATCCTTTCCATTTCTTATATTCAAACACATGGCAATGATCAATATCAGCCCCCAAATATCAACAATTACAACCCTACATTCCTCAAGGTTGCAACCACGTTCAAACAATGACAAATTTTTTCATTTAATGTAACTTTTCATAACCTGCACTCATTCTTTTCATATTTTGTTAGATCATAATCCAATTGTTCAACGAAACATACCATCTCCTACATCAACAGTCTAACACACATGAATAGATCCATACATTGTATATTTTGGGGCCTATCAATAATCAATATTAATAAAAAAATGATACAAAAATATATATAATTATTAATAAATAAGTTTAGTAACATAATAATTAATGTTGTACTCATCGTTCATTTATAGAGTAAAAATCAACAGTAATCAAATTAGAACTAAATGTTTCAAAAATTTCCTCATCATCATTGTTTAAAATGTTTAAAAACGTTTGGAACTGTTGAATTTATTTATTTTTAACTATTTTAGACTGCTACTTTGTTAGTCTAGGTTAATAAAAAAATTCACTTAAATATGCCAAAAAACAAATAAATAAAATATTAGGTTTATACCATGTAGAAAGAAAATAGATAAAGAGTAATTAAAAGAAAGAAAAAAAGTTTTAGAGAGGCAACATCTAAGATTTCTACCAAATTCATACATAGAGATTGACTTTTTTTTTCCTTTTTTTTAAAAAAAAATTGGGGATCACAACCATCCTTGTCTCCAAATAGATCCGTCTTTGCTAAGAAGCATATTTTTTTTGGATCATATACATTGCTTCAATGGTTGTAGTTGCAGTCATGGCCTAACAACAACTTACATTAACATGATTATTAATTTAGCAAGCACGCACATATTATTAAAGAACTTCTAATTCAAATAGTAAAAAAATTCATAATTTTACCACAATTTTTTTGATTTTTGACTTTATCAAGAACCCCACATTCAGAGATAAGGTATAATTGTCAATGATCTATTTCATCTATTAGTAACTTTCCTCCATGCTACTCGTAGATGTCTCGGAAACTTGGGTATCCAAACTTGGAGAGAATGAGATTTCTATTTTTAGGAAGGCTTGAATTTATCAAGACCTTACCAATGCTTTCATACCCAGTCCATTCCCTACAAGTTTTGAATCAACATAAAAGAATTGAGTAGACCAATCAATATCATATCTCACAATTGTTACACCATAGTTTGGCTCATGCTCCTTTAAATTTTTCAATTTCTCGATTCTTTTTGTCTAGTCCTTCATATATCTCTCCCTGAATAAAGAAATTATTAATTAATAGGACAATTTTAAAGTTCATTGAATTGAAATGAATTTTAAAACTAAAAAGTAAAAGTAACAGCTTATACCAAGCTTAAGTTTACAAATTGCTTCAGATATTAAAAGTAAACTAATAATCGATACAAGTACTAAACTATAAATGGATTCAAAGTAAACTTTGGCGTCCTAAAAAATGATACAAAGCAAGTTTATACTTTGAGAGGTCACAAGTTTTTGCTCGTTTATACGAATAAGAAGATTTTTTTTTTCATTTCATGTAACTTTTAGATACCTAGACTTATTCTTTTCATATTTTATTAGATCATAATCCAATTGTTCAACTCAATATACCAACTTCTGCATCAAAAGTCTAACACACAGGAATAGATCCATACATTGTATATTGGGGGGCCAATCAATACTCAATATTAATATAAATTCATTCAAAAAATATATGTAATTATAAATAAATAAGTTGACTAACATAATAATTAAAGTTGCTCAACGTTCATTTATAGAGTAAAAATCATCAACAATTGAATTAGAACTTACGTTTCAGAAGTTTTCTCATCAACATTGTTTAAAATGTTTTAAAACTTTTGGAATTGTTAAATTTATATAATCTTAACTAATTTAGGCTGCTACTTTATTAGTCAATGTTTATTAAAATTTTCACTTCAATATGCCAAAAAACTAATAAGTAAAATCTTAAGTTTAAAACATGTAGAAAGAAAATAGAATAAGATTAATTAAAAAATAAATTTAGAGAGGCCACATTTAAGATTTCATCCAAATTCATACATAGAGATTGATTTTTTTTAAATGTGGGGACCATTGCCCTCCTTGTCTCCAAATAGATCCGTCTCTGCTAACAAGGATATTTTTTGGATCATATACATTGTTTCAATGGTTGTAGTTGCTGTCATTGCCCAACAACAACCTACACTAACATGATTCTTAATTTAGAATATATATATTTTTTTTTAATAAAGAACCTCTCATGCAAAGAGTAAAAAAATACATAATTATACCATACATTTTTTGATTTTTGACTTTATCAAGTACCTCACGTTCAGAGATAAGATATACTTGTCAATGATCTATTTCATCTATAAGTAACTTTCCTCCATACTCTGTTCATCCTTGTAGATGTCTCGGAAACTTGGGTATGCAAACTTGGAGAAAATGAGATTTATATTTTTAGGGAGGCTTGAATTCATCAAAACCTTACCAACCCTCACACCCAGTTTATTCCCCACGAGTTTTGAATATCATATCTCACAATTGTTACACCATTGTTTGGCTCATGCTCCTTCAAATTTTTTAATTTTCCGACTCTTTTTAGCGAGTCCTTCATATATCTCTCTCCGAATACTAAAATTAATAATTAATAAGACAATTTTAAAGTTCATTGGACTGAATTGAATTTTAAAATTAAAAAGTAGAAGAGCTTATACAAACCTTAAGTTCACAAAATGCTTCAAATACTAAAAGTAAACTAGAAATTGATACAAGTACTAAACTAGAATTTGATACAAAGTAAACTTTTGTGCCCCTATAAATTTTTACAAAGCAAGCTCATACTTTGAGAGGTCATAAGTTTGTGCTTGTTTATCATAATAAGACGATTTTTTTTTTCATTTCATGTAACTTTTTGATACCTACACTCATTTTTTTCATATTTTGTTAGATCATAATCCAATTGTTCAACGCAAGGGGAAAATTCATGGGTTTTGATGGGCAATGGATTTTAGGATTATTAGAGAAACATTTGCTACCTATTTCTTTTCTTCTTCTTCTCTTTTCACGCCAAGTAGCAGCCTATGGAAAAAAACAATGGGTTTTACTATTCTAAGTAATTTGCGTCTCAATTCTTTTACCAAACTTCAAGTCTTGGATTGTTCTATCATTCTTAAGATGATTCAAGCTACAAATCAATGAAGCTTCTATGGCAGTAAAACCAATACGTTTTTCGGCCATGCACCAAAGAGAAGGAACCTGTATCGTCCATGTAATGAGGTCATGCAAACTTTTCCGTAGTGCTCCACCCTAACGAATTTAGTTTCGGTAGTACATTCGTTACGTTGGGCGTAAACCATAAACTTTAATCTAATCTAAACAGTGAAAATATTATAAAAGAACAAAAAAATTAATTTCAAACGAATTATTTTACAAACGTACCTGATAACATTGAATATGTCGGGAAGTCACTTATCATCCAAATAACTGCTGCTCACATCATAAAATTCTGTTTTTATGAAACATCATACGTCATAACTCTTTCATTCTATAAACCACGGAGCTCAGCAAATAATCGTTGGAGGTAAACATCAAGCTTCTGCTTCAGACTTTTCGAGCCTAGTACAATTACCATTAAGAAAATCACAGGATCTTTCATGCACATCGATGGAGGCAAGTTATACGGCATCAACATAACTGGCCACAATGAATATTGAGCTCCCGAAGCCCCGAAAGGGTTAAACCCGTCAATACATAAACCCAATCTAATGTTTCTAATTTCTTAGGTAAATTCTGAATGACAACGATTCAAATGTTTCCACGCCTCAGCATAAGAAGGATATCTAATTACTCCATCATATTGAGAGTGCTCGTGATGCCGCCTCATCTGAGAAGCGGTGACTACTGACGCGTACAACCGTTGCAGACGTTGTGTGATCAGTAAATAAAACATGCGAGTATGTGGAATAAGAATTTTTTTACCTTGTTTGTATCTCGTATGATTGCATATTTTACACATATGAAGACTTGCATCTGCACCCCAATATATTATACATCCGTTCGAGTAACAATCGATCTTCTCCATGGGTAAACTGAGACCCTTCACTAATTTCTTCGTATCGTACAAACTCTGTGGCAACGTGTTATGTACAGGAGCGTACCAATGAAACCATGTGAAATCGAGTTGAATCCTCTTTCTGAGATGTGAAACACTGCCTTGATATTCAATAGTTCGGTTGCAGCTGTGAGTTGCGTGACATCACAACCTCCATACAACGGCCTACTCGCTGATTCTATTATTTGAAATATTCTTTGTGCATCTGGGTTTAAATCTTCATTTAATAAATTATGAGGATCATCCCCTTGATAACCGCATCCATAAAAAACCATCAGTTCTAAGTGACCGTACTAATGTTCAACGCCTTTAACTTTCATTCACATTCGAATTGAACTGTGAGGTGCTTCCTTCATTTCAAAATGACTCGCCCCTTACTGCATTGAAAATTTCTTCAGATTCTCCCTGATACAGCCAATGATAATAATTATCTACGAAACCACGACTGTACAAGTGTAACTTCACATCATCTGTCGGTAATATCTTCTTATTTCTACACTTTTGTATGGACATCGTATCTTCTATCCGTTGTTATCAAAAATCACGGTGGATTGATAGAATTCAATAAACTCTTTGACCCGGGCTACAAATTGGTCGTTGAGAAACCCTCCATTTAAACAGATGTACATCCACTCACACATTTTCTCTCTCTCGGGAATACGTTTTAATGCAATTTTCTTTTATGTGAATTGATTCTGCACACCTATATATAATTTTTCTACTGTCTCTTTTAGCGACAAAATGTGTCTCTAATATGGCGGGAAGTATTATCGCCATAAAATATTGGAGGGAAAATTTTCCACCAAGTATAGCGACGAAATGTCTCTAAAAAAAGAATAAAAATTCAACAGCAACGAACTTCGTCTATGAATAAGGAGATAACTACTGATGTCTAAAAGTGTAAAATAGCGACACATTTCGTGGCTAATATAGGGTCAAAATGAGTCTCTATTCTGTCGGGAAGCTTGGCGTCATTTCTTGAGAGAAAACATTAATTATGTAGAGTTTGATGATGCTAGTTAGCGATGCAGTTCGTCGCTAAAAGTCAAACTTTCTAGTAGCAATGCATTTCGTCGCTATATTAGCGTCCAAAGTATTGTGTCACTAAAATTAGTCGCTAATTCCAAATTTTCTTTGCGTGACATAAGCTTGGCGTCGGTAATGCTTACCGCTACCGTGGCATCGGTAAAGCCCGTGTAATTTGAGGTACTGCTTTTTGTATTTCTAGTTGTCATCACCCATTGATGTAGTAAAATAAAATACCACAAATAAACAAAACTCGTAGAGTTTTTAGAGGAAGAGCCGGGTTGTTCCAATGATTTATGTTGATGGAAACGAGTGGTGTTAAACTCTATTTTCATTTTTTTTGTGTTTGGTTTAAAATACAAGTGAAATTATGCAGAATTTTCTCATGTTTAAGTTATTTTAGTTAGCCTTGATGATGAGTGTCGTCACGTCCTATCATAAATTCCATGGGGATATTCGAGATGGGGTTTGTAAAATTAAATAGAAAATATAATTTTTGTCCTTAAATTACCAATTAAAGGAGTTTAGTACTCTTTAGAGAAAAAAATGTTTGTTAAAAAAATTTATAATATTTACAAATTTTTTAGGAAAAAAAAATATTTACAAAAATGTTAGAATTTCAAAGATTCTGAGTATATCAGTCAATCACTATTAGTATATCAGTGAACTATTAGTATTCAATGATAGTTTATCAGTCGATCATTATTATTCTATCACTGATATACTATTAGTTATTGACTGATGTACTAATAGTGATGGACTGATATACTCGACTTTTGAAATTAATGGGGAGTATGATAGGTTAATTAGTATAGATAAATTTATGAGTTGTTAGTAAGATATTAGTTTATTTTAATGTAATTAATTAGTATTAGTTCTAGTTACTTTAGTTAAATTTATGGTTTTTATTGTAAGGTTATAAATAGCCATTTAAAGTTTTATTTGTAGACATCTCATATTTTATCCTATCAATCAAATATACTCTTGAGAGGGTTTTCTTCTCTTTAGGGATGTGTTTCCCCTAGTTTTTGGGATGACTTTCCCTTCCAGCATGGACTTGCTTGGTTGAGACCATGGACTCGATCTCATGCTATAGTTACTATCAACGCCTCACCATTCCGAGAGGTTTGATTACGAAGATGGTTGGAGTTGAAGAATCGAAGGTTGATTGACCACCACGGTTGGCTATCGGTTTTACAATTCTGGTAAGAAACGTTGTTTCATTCATATCTTTTCCATAAACAATAACACCATCCCCAATCTCCATAGTTTCTCTCTGTTCTTTTAAATTCTTTAAAAAAAATCTCCAAAATAGAAACATCAAACCCCTTTATCTTTTTTTTCCAGAAACCTTTCCATTAAAAAAAATCTCAATCCATTTTTCTAGAAACCTTCACTTATTCCATCCCATTTCTTTAAAAAAAATAAAAGACAACCCAGTTTCAACAACCCAACATCTCTTCCCCTGTTCTCTTTTTTAATATTTTCAACAACAAAAAAGTAGCAGAAAGAAAAGCCATGTATACTCAACAATATCCCAAACTCAGAATCCCTAGTTTTGATGGGTTAGTGAAATAAGAGGAATTCTTGTATTGGATTGAGGTAGTAGATGAGTTTTTTGAATTTATGAAAATTCATAGAGATGAGCAAGCTTACTTGGCTGCTAGAAAATTTAAGGGATTTGTTAATTATTGGTGGCAAAGAATCCAAAATCAAAGGATTTACCAAGGCAAGAGAGAAACTCGAAGTTGGGTTAAAATGAGAATCAAGTCCTATCAATTTGATGAAGAAGAAAATGAAGAATAAATCTTGGGTATTGGAAGAATCTTCAAAAAAACAATCTCGAATTTGATGAAAATAACGAAGACGTAATTTGCGACGATGTTGTTCATTTGGGAAAATGTAAACAAGAGAACCCGCCCCATGATTCTAACCAAATCAGTTGAGATTGGAATATTTCATTACACACAAAGTTTCAAAAGTTACAAAAGGAAAAAGTAGAAGAAAAGGGGAAGACAGACGTAGAAGACGCACTTGTCAGCGGTAGCGGGAAGCACCGTAAATGGTGAAGAAACTTGTGGAATTTTTTATAACGTAGATGAAGAAAACGCAGGAATTGAAGTAGTTGCAACACCCTACCAATCTTGCCAACCTGATGAAGAAGAAGGAAACCAAGTTGGAACTTTAAATCTTGGCAATTCATTCTTATATTTAAACAAAGTGGTGGACTTTTGCTACAACCCAAGCCCAGTTGTTCCTCACTTTTAAGATCTGATTGATATCTACTTTGGACAAATTTTTATTCTACACCATTTTCTACCCCATCATAATGTTTCCACCAATTCCAAATTCACTCTCAAAATATATGGCCTACTAATCCATTTCACTTAAAGCCCATTAATTTCCCAACGCATTATCATCATATATTTCCAATGTCTCACCTATTCAATTTTTTGGCCCATTAATTCAAATTCCACCAACCCAATTTCTATCTTGACCCATCAATTCTAATTTCACCAAAGTCAAATTTATCATTCATTTTATTGGACAAATTTCTTACCCCCCAAATTAAGCCAAAAGATATTTTTATATCTACTTTTTACCACCTATTTTGAAGCCCAATTACCATGAATTTAATTTCCAAAAGCGGGCTAGTTGGAAGCAAATACCATGGATTTTACTATTTTCACCTTCTTTATGGCCCATTGTTTTGGTATGTAACGTCCCGTTATTTTTTTGAAGTGAATTTTTTATTTATTTATTTATTTTTATTTTATTTAATGTTATTTATTTATTTCAATTTAAGTATTTAGTTTAATTATTATTTTTGTAATTTAGAATTTAGTAGTTAATTTTGCCCGAAATTCTTTTTAATCGTTTTAATAGTTTAATTTCGCTTCGGTGACATTAATATTTATTAACGGGTCAATTAATAATTATTAATTACCTTTAGATTTATTTAAGAGCTTCGGGTTTCGATTTAGAAGTCAAAAGTCATAAAAGGACGCAACCGTCATTTCGAATTTCTTAAAAATATCCAAAACACTATTCATATTCTTCTTTAAATTGCCATTTGACAAAAGTTGACCAAAAACATCTCATTTTTCTTCTCCAAACCGTGGCTTCAAGGGAGGGAAGAGATTTTCGAGTTTCGCTCGTTTCTCGACGGATCGACTTGATTTCGGTTGCATAGGAAAGGCCTCGAGTCTAGGATTCCTTTCCACCTAACAATCGTGCCTTACACCTGTGATCTACGGACTTCTCGGTAAGTTAAACTTCAAACCCTAAAGCTCCAAATCGTGTTTTAATGGAGTTTTCTCTTTAATTCTTCGATTTATTGCCAAGGGAACTAGATGATTTTAAGTACGGGAGTTGTTTTAAGTGTTTTTGACAACTTTCCCTAAACCCTAAAACCGAGTTTCAGTCGAAGCCCTTCCCGTTTGAATTTTACATCGTGGGGGTTGTTTTGGGGTTTATATTTATTGATATATTGTTTATTGTAATTAAATTTGGGAAATCGATTATTGTCCAAAAAACCGAATCATCGATACCCATTGAAATCGGGAACTTCGAAACTACCTAAAACCGAACCCGAAACCCATTTTCTATAGAGGGGCCGAGAGCACCCTTGGGTTTTTCCTGGGGTTTTCGTCATTTTGAGATTTTAGATGTTAATTGATCGATGTTTGGTTTATTAATGATCGTTAGATATACTTTCAATTGTAGGTGTTTCGGATCATTGATTGATCATGCTTTCGGAGATTTGGAGCAAAACTAAATGGGCCAAGGTGAGAATAAATAGGATTTAAAGTAGATTTAGAAACCGAATAAGTTGAATGGTTTGTAAGATTGGAGGTTGAGATTTAGATTCGAATCTAAGAGTAAAAGAAAGTGAGCTAGTGACCTTAGGATTAGGAGCTAGTTCTTTGAGTGAAAACTTTGGAGTTTCTCTAGGGAACATTGAACTTTTGAAAGTTCTAAGTTAGAATCGTTCCGGAGATTAGTAATGGATCATTGGAAGTTAAAGGATCCAAACTTTTAGATAAAATGGTTAAAGGTTTTCGAAAATAGAACCTTGGATTTTATTTGGAAGTTTAGAATCCTTGGAAGTGTAGATTACTTATTTAAGATACGATCTTACTTTTATTTAAAGTATCGGAAGTTCGATTTACTTATTGTTCTTCCGAAATTCCTATTTAATACTTTATGCATAAGGACATCTATGATTCATTTACTTTATGCCCTTTACTTTATGCTCCATTCATATTTATGTTTATTTACTTTTGCAAGCATACACATAACATCTTGCATCATTGAAATGAAAGAGAAGGAAAGTGAGAAACAAAAAAGGTGAATGTGGATCCGACGGGAGTCCCCATTACCTTCATGCATAAAGGTGAATGCGAATCCTACGGGATGTCTTCATTACCTTCATGCATATTATCAGTGGAATTACATCATAGAGCAAGAATTGTATATTTCATAATGGATGTAACGTCCCGTTATTTTGAAGTGAATTTTTTTTTATTATTATTTATTTATTTATTTATTTTATTTTATTATATTTTATTAAATGTTATTTATTTATTTATTTATTTCAATTTAAGTATTAAGTTTAATTATTATTTTGTAATTTCGATTTTAGTAGTTAATTTCGCCCGAAATCTTTTTTAATCGTTTTAATACTTTAAATTCGTTTCGGTGACATTAATAATTATTAATAGGTCAATTAATAATTATTAATCACCTTTAGATTTAGTTAAGAGCATCGGGTTTCGATTTAGAAGTCAAAAGTCATAAAAGGACGTAACCGTCATTTCTAATTTCTTAAAATATCCAAATTACTATTCATTCATCTTTAAAAACACCTCATTGACTCAAAATTGACCACATTCATCATCCTTTTCTCCCTCAAAACCGTGGGTATGGTAATTGGGAGGGATTTCTTCGGGTTTTGCTCGTTTCTCGACGGATCGACTTGATTTCGGTTGCATCAAAAAGCCCTCGGGTCTAGGATTCTTTTCCACCCATCGATCGTGCTTTTCTCTCGAGATCCATGGAGTTCTCGGTAAGTAAAGTTTAAAACCCTAAGCTCCAAATAGTGTTTTAATGGAGTTTTCTTTGTTTTCTTTCGATTTCTTGCCGTGAAACTCGGTGTTTGTAAATGCGGGAGTAGTTTTAAGAATTTTTGGAAACTTTCCCATAACCCTAAAACCGTGTTTCAGTCGAAACCCTTCCCGTTTGAAGTTTACCTTTTGGGATTTGAATATGAGTTATAAATTAGTGAATTAATGTTTATTGAAATTAAATTTGGGAAACCGTTTATTGTTCAAAAACCCGAATCATCAATACCCATTGAAATCAGGAACTTCGAAATTGCTTAAAACCAACTCGAAACACCTCTAAAGTACCTAAAAGCCGGAAAACCAAACTCGAGACCCACTTTTCATGGGGGGGCCGAGAGCCTCATAGTGGGGTTTATGGGGTTGTTCGTTGTTTTGAGCTTTTAGATGTTAATTGATCGATGTATTTTTATTTATTAATTGTTAGATGTAATTAATTGTAGGTGTTTCGGATCATTGTTTGATCGTGCTTTCGGAAACTTGGAGCGAACTCTTATTTGGCTAAGGTGAGAATAATTAGGATTTAAAGTAACTATAGAAAGCGAATGAGTATGAAGGTTTGTAGAATTTGAAACTAAGATTAGAATCCGAATCTAAGATTAGAGGGATGTGAGTTAGTGCCCTTAGGATTAAGAGTTAATCCTTTAAGTGAGAACTTAGAAGTTCTCAAGGAAAGTATTGAATCTTAGAAGATTCTAAGTTAGATTCGATTCGAAATTAAGGTTGGATCATTGGAAGTTAAAAGATCCAAACTTGTATTTACAACGATTAATAGAACCTCAGATTATATTGGAAGTTTAGAATCCTTGAAGGTATAGGTTAATCGTTTAAGTTATGATTCTACTTTTATTATTGATAGCGGAGTTCGATCGACATATCGTTCGTCAGAGATTACTATCTATTTTACTTATGTCCTTTACTTTATGTCTTTACTTTATGCTCCTTTACTTTATGCATGTTTCGATTATTTTATCATTTACATTTACTTTATTTACTTTTGCAAGCATATGCATAACATCTCGCATTATTGAAAAGAAAAGAAAGTGAGAAAGAAAAACTAAAGGTTAATGGTGGAATACGAGAAAAGTCCACATTACCTCCATGCATAAGTACTGGTGGATACTACAGGAAAAGTCCACGCTACTTCCATGCATAAGTACTGGTGGATACTACGGGAAAAGTCCACGTTACTTCCATGCATAAGTACTGGTGGATATTACAGAAGAAGTCCACGCTACTTCATACATAAGGATAAAGGTGGATAGTATGTGAAAATCCACATTACCTTCATTTCATGCATAAATGGCGAATGCGTATCCTACGGGATGTACTCATTACTTTTATGCATATGATAGATGTGAAAGAGAATCGAGATGTTATATTTAAGCAAAGTTTTATTATTCTTATTTATGTCATAACAAGTAATTGGATGAGGATTGACTACGAGAGTTGGTAATAACATCCTTTTAGAGAATATAGAATGAAATTACCTAGAGTTGAAGGACTTTAGGAGTGAATTGTGTCAGATTAATTGGACACAAATCGAAATGCGAGTTTGAGGTCTATCTTTACTTTTTATTCTTATTATTCTCACTGGGCTTAAGTTGTTAGCTCATGATATTACAAACATTTCAGGTAATGTTTGGGATCGTGGAAGAGGAGCTGGTGCGCGCTTGATCGAGAGGATGATGATTTCGAGATGGACTAAGTAGTTGTAAAAATCTATGTACATGGTTTTGTGAATTTTATATACTTTTGAGATTTGTACAATTGTATATAGCTCTTAAGAGCTTTTGTCTTTATGTTTATGATTATAATCATTTTGAACTCCTGGATAGGAACTTAATGTTCCTTGTGTATTTTAGATTTTGAAATTAAGATGTAAACAGGTTTTGGCCAGCAAATTTTTAAACATAACCACGCCAAAGTTTCTTAAAATAAAAGACTTCCGCTGTTTTTCTCTGATTTCATTTATTTAAAAGTGACGGGTCGTCACAATGGAAAGCAAGACAATAAGAAGAATTGAGATGTTATGCTTATGCAAAGTTTATTTACTTTTTCGTATATTTGTTTTAACAAGTTAATGGATGAGATTTATACTACGTGTGCTAGTATTATCATCCTATAGAGATTATGATTATGAAAGTTAGTTTTCTAGAGATTAGAGAACTATAGAAAGGATTATGTAAGACGTACTATTCTAGAGAGAAAAGAAATGAAATTGATGTATAGCCAAGTGCTATAGGAAAAATGAATGAGATTGAATTGGATAATGAGAGAATACAAAGGTGTATTGAACTTTGTATAACTATCATGTGATAAACATGTAAGAGAACTAATTTCTCAATAAATTGGAAGATCTCGTAATTGGAGAATAAGATTTGATGTAAACCTTTTGTATAGTATAAGGTATTAAAGAGAACGAGATTCAAATGTTATATATATGTTATGAAACATATCCCCTTAATGGTTGGAAGATGGTTCCTCAAATATTTGGGAGAATTGGTAAGTAAAAGTGAAATATTTATGTAAAACCATTTTGGTGGTTGAAAGGTAAGAGAATGTGAGTTTCACTTGGACACAAATCCGGAAGCGGGTTTGGGGTCTAACTTTACTTTTTATTTTGTTTATTCTCACTGGGCTTAGTTGTTAGCTCATGATATTACAAACATTTCAGGTAATGTTTGGGGTCGTGGGAGAGGAGCTGGTGCGCACTTGATCGAGAGGATGATGACACAGAGATGGACTAGATACTTTTAAAAGACCATGGTCTCATTTTGTTTATGTTGTGTCTTTTGAGATGTAAATTGTATATAGCTCTTAAGAGCTACACGTCTTACTTTTATGAGTATTAGACCTTTTGAACTCCTTATTAGGAACTTGAAGTTCCTTGTGTTTTAAATTTATGAATTTAAAATGTAAACAGGTTTTGGCTAGCCAAGTTTCAAACATAACCACGCCAAATTTTTAAATAATAAGTCTTCCGCTGTCAATCTGATTTTAAATTATTTAAAAGGAGTCGGGTCATCACATGGTACCACTTTGGATTTGGGATGAGGTTGTTAGGAATGGTGTCCTAGAACTTGTAATTATTTAATAATAATAATTTATTAAGAATAAATTAAATAAATAAACATAAGTTCTTTATATTCTCTAGATTGATTCAATTAATGATATTAGGAATATATGGAAATATATAAATATCAAACATTCAAATAGTAAAACCCTAAGTCACTCTTATGAAATCATGACTTAGTATCTGAGTCATATGAGAGGATTAAATTCGAGATGAGTAACTTAAACGTGTCTACAGTAAACGGATAACGTTTGGGAACCTTATCCTGGTAACACTGTTGATAGCTTCGCATTTTATTTATAGAAAAATGATCGAATCCTGATCATTCATGTGGGAGACATGAAATGGAAGTATCATATGCAATGTTGATTGTATAAGACAGGACCACGATGTTCGATCAAATTTCTCATTAGTACCGTTTACGAGAAATAATCAAATATCAAACTAAGTTTATCAACCGTGATAGATTTCAATCCTGAGTGAAATGCGGACTCCTATTTGTGGAGTTATGTTCTTTGATTCACATAGTTGAGAGCGATCTGTAAGAACGCTCAATACACTCCTGTTTTGGGAACATGACTAGATAAGTAGCTGGGAACTCATTTTCACGAGATGGAATTCATAACTTTCCTATAAATTAACGGTATCAGTGCGATACCTAAACATTTTAGGAACTTTAGGAAACTCCCTTGATGTACTGATTCGAGACATGAACAAGTGACGTCACGACTTCTATTGATCACAGAAGTATCTTATCTCTAGTTCGACTAAAGATAAAGTTTATTGGAGAATTAGCGGGAACACAAGGATAAAGCGGTAATTACAGGGGCAAAACGGTAAATTTATCCGCTTGTAAATATGAGGGTTCCACGTGAAGGATATATCACAGATATAAATAAAAGATAAACTAAATGGACATAACTCATCTATAGTGAGGGGAGTTCAGCTATGAATCTATAGTGGAATTATTCATAGTTAGATAATAAGTAATTAATCGATTATGTGTTAATCACTTAATTGACTAATTACTAAGCCCATGATCTATAGGTCCATCGGGTCCCTATGCTAGCCCAAATATCGTAGTCGCGAAATCAAGTAAGAAAAATGGAAATTTTAAGTAAAGTGAATTACTTAAAATAGGCAATATTAATTGTTTAAATATTGAGTATATTTAAACGGTAATTAATATAAACATTATTAATTGTTTAAATAATGAGTTTATTTAAACAGGAAATTAATAATGAAATATTATTAATTAGATATTATTAATTATTTAAATATTGAGTATATTTAAATGGTAATTAATAATTTGAAATTAATTAACAATTATTAATTGTTTAAATAATAAATTTTATTTGAACGGAATTAATAATTAAAAATTAATTAATTAATAATAAAATGTTATCAATAAAATTATTAATTAAATAATGAGTTTATTTAAGGGAAAATAATAATTAAAATATTTATTATTAATTATTTAAATAATGAAAATTATTTAAATGGAAATTAATAATTAAATATAATTTGATAATATTTAGTCGGGAGAAAATATTAATATTATTAATTGTTTAAATAAAATATTTTATTTAAATGGTAATTAATAAATAAATTAATTAAGTTGGACTTATTAATTTAAGAGAGAATTTCAAGCCCAATTGGATTAATGAACCCAATTGAAATTGGCCCAAAATAATTAATTAAATAAATTAGAATTATTTATTAATTATTAAGCCAATTTTCGGCCATGACATGTATTTTTGGAAGAGATAATTGTTTGAATTATATCCTAAAATAATTACATAGATTTATTTACCCAAGATAAATAAAAATAAAGAAAATAAAATAATCTTTTATTTATCTATGGCATTTTCGAAATTGCAAGATAAAGGAAAGAGATAATCTTTTTTTTTCTTTTTGTATTTATCTCTATAGATTAATCCTAATGGGATTAGAATTCCTATTTTCTTATAAATAGGAGGGTTGGGTCATTCATAAATCACACAATTCAATTCCTTAGAAATTCAGAATTCTCTCTTCCTCCTCTCCTCCCCTATTGCTGATTTTCATAGGCCATTGGGAAGAAAAATATTTTCTTTCTTCTTCCCAATTTCTTCTTAAGTTCGATCCCACAATCGGATTTCGTTTGATCGATCGGGATATAGCGTAGAAGATCCGGTGTTGTTGAGGATTTGATGCTGTAAAGAAACCTCCAACCGATTCTCCATTAATCAGTCAATGTAAGTTCCGGTTTTAATTTTCAAAAATAAAGCATGAATCTACATGTTCTTCGTGTTTTTATCACAAATTGCATGATATTAATAGATCCTAAATTAAGTGTTAATTTGTGTTACTAAATAAATTCAGCTAATTTAGTAAATCATCCCTTCAGAGGTACGTCGCGCGTTCTCGGTTGGAGTCTTCTTCTCTTCGCCTGGACGAAACTCGAGGTCGAGTTCATTTTTTCGTATCGAAGAATAATAGGTAGTATGATAGGTTTATTAGTATAAGTTGTAGACACCCATTTTCGTCCGATGTGATTTTTAATTTAATTCTAATTATTATAAAAAGAAGAAAAAAAAAGAAGAAGATTTGATTTATGTATAATTTAAATTTAGTAGATAGATTTTTAGGGTAAATATAATTACATTTTTTTTAGTGTTTTATTAGCAAGGGTAAAAATAAAATGATAAAAATAATAATGTCTCAAATTTTATTTAATTTTATTTTAATTGATTTGTTTTAAAAGAAAAAGATTTAGAAAATAATTTTTAAATGAGAATCAATTTAAACATGGAAAAGATGAATGAGAAATTATTTTTTATGAGTTGTCAATAAATTAAAATAAAATTTTTGCATGATTTGGGGTGAATTAAAATTGATTTTATTCTCATTTATTACTTTCCTAATTTCTATCCTCCATTTGGCTATAAAAAGGACCCTCCTTCAACCCTAAAAGACAATAAAAACAAAAAACAAAACATTGGCAGACCCTCAATTTCTCTTTTGGTATTTTTTTTCTTTTCACCATAACCCCTCTCTCATAGCCAAGCAAATAACCCAATTCCTCTAACTACACCTCCTTCTCGACTAAATCCATAGACCCATCTCCTTCCATTCTTCGTTCATTGCTTTTTATTTTCATATACTTTCACAACCACAACCCACCAAAGGTCTAAACTCCAAGTTTCAAGTCTATCTCTCGGTAGTTCTATCACTGATTCCATCATCAAAATCAAACCAGAGAAACTCATCCAATTACATCATATTGTTGTTGGTCTCTTAGAGGATTCTTGTTTTGGGACCCGCCGGAGAGAACAAGACGAACGACGCTTCATCCCTTTTTGCACGATTCTCTGGTATATGGCTTGCATTAGAATTGTTAATTTAAACTTTTTTTTAATTTAGGTTAATTTAAACTTTTTTTCTTTTTCTTTTTAAAGCTGAAGTTATTTAATTTTGTTTCAATTTATTATTATATATTTATAACTGTTTTTGTAGAAGGATTATATTATCAATTTGATATGGCTTAATAATTTAGACATAACCTGAACCAAGGTATTTAGTATAGTAAATAGGATTTCATGATTAATCATACTATTTTTATTTTATTTTATTTTTAGTTTAGAATACGTGAATATATTTTAAGTTTTATGTTTTATTTATTTATTTATTTATATTGAATCCTTTTAGTTAGAGATTTAAGTTTTTTTTATTAAACTGTCAATATATTTCATGCCTTATTTGATGATTTTTTTGCTAACATTTGATATTGGTATTTTTTTTAAAATTAGAATTTATTAGGATACTAATTTTCCAAAAGCATAAAAATTATTAGTTTAAATATAGTAATTGGAATTAATTAGGATACTAATTTTCCAAAAGTATAAAAAATTAACAATTTAAATATAGTAATTGGAATTAATTAGAATACTAATTTTCCAAAGCATAAAAATTAACAATTTAAATATAGTAATTGGAATTAATTAGGATACTAATTTTCCAAAGCATAAAAATTAACAATTTAAATATAGAAATTGGAATTAATTAGAATACTAATTTTCCAAATCAAATTATTAACAATGAAATTTTAAATATTAATTAGAATTTACTAAGGTATAAATCTACAAACTTTCCAAAAAAAAAACAAAAGATTAATAATATAAGCCTTAAATAAACATTGGAATTTATTAGGATAATAATTGCCCAATTATACCATAAATAAAAGATTTGTCAAATAAAATTTCCTATTTAAAACCTAGGGGCTAGAAGTGAAACTTACCCTAAACCTAATATTGAGCTAAATAATAACAAAGATAAAAATTTATAATAAATTAATATATTCATATTTAAAACTTAAACACAAAAAACAAACAAACAAACAAATCGTTTTCGAAAACTCCGGCGACGGAATATAGGGGCGTTGGAATACCATGCTCCTAAACATTCTTGAGGTAAGGAATTTTTTTTTCTCGGAATACTGAGTTAAAATTCCCAACAATATTTTTCTAATGGCTTTACGCCACTCATACTTATTTAATCATGCTTTATTACTAAAGTATTGATTAATAAAACATGAGACATTTAAAAATAACCAAAAAAATAATTTTTGTTTTATAGATAAAGGCTTTCATTAATAATACACCGAGAAAAAAAAAATAAATCTAATTTAAGTAATTAAAGTTTTTTATTATGTGAATTTGCGTTTATTTCTTTTCTTTTGCTTTCGTTTATTAACGATTTTAATGGTGTTAATACCTTTTACCATATGTGTGAATAAACTTTAAAACCCATTTTTCAATAATTAGTAGACCATCCTTAGTTAATGAATAGGTGACTAATTTCACACCCAATATAAAAACCAATGATTTTTTAAAGCTTGTTTTGGCGACTTCCTTTTATGAAACTCCCTGTATCCCTTCCCCGAGTCCCCTCCCCCCCCCCCCCCCCCCCCCCCCCCCCCCCCCTTTCCGTGAAACCCTTTCCGTTTGTTCCTTTTTGGGTTTGATTATGGGTTATAGTCATGTTTGTTTATTTAACTTCGGGATTAATGTTCAAAAACTCTATTTATCGATACCCATTGAAGGACACTTTGATGGACGTTCTTGTTGTTTGTTTAGTCGTATGTTTAATTGGGGTTTTATTTTTGGGGTACTATTGTGGTTTTGAGCCTTACTTGTTTATCTTTCTTTGCCCTTTGGGTGTTTATAATTTAATGTAACTTTAGAAAGCAATAGTGTGTTGTAAATTGGAAAACAAGAATAGAATCGATCTAGGTGTGTCCCTTAAGATTAGAAGTTAACCTTAAGTGGATTGGTTATTTTCGACGAAGCCTTGAATCTTAAGTCTAGTTAGATTCGTTTCAAGGCTTAGGCCGGACTTGGAAAGACTCCAAGACTTTATAGAAATAGTTTGGGATGGTAGTGTTGCATTGGAAGTTTAGACTTAAAAGTTTAGGTTACCCGTTTTTTTTTGTTTCCTCCCCTTTTCCCCCGGCCCCCCCCCCCCCCCCCCCCCCCCGAGTTTCTTATTTATCCCCTTACTTTATGTCTTTTACTTTAGGGTAATCAAACATCTTTGATCCATTTATTTTTTTCCACTTTACTTTATGCCCCTTTCTTTATGTTTGTCATTCCCCCATCCACCCCCCCCCCCCCCCCCCCCCCCCCCCCCCCCCCCCCCTTCATTTCGCACTTTACTTTATTACTTTTAAAAATGCAAGAGCAGCATAATCATTACATTTGCCCGTACACTTGCATCATTGAAATGGAGGAAAAGGGAAAAAAAAAAAAAAAACAAAATCCGACGGAGTCCCCATTACCTTCATGCATAAAAGGGTCTACTTTGTTACTTGATTGGTTTAATTGATGAAATCGAAAGTGAGGAGATGAAACAAATACATAAGAAACCTATCATGAAACGAAAGGAAAAAGAGAAAAGAAGGCAAGGGAAAGAGAAAAAAGTAAAGAAAAGAAAGGAAGGAAGAATGAGGAACCCTGTTAAATACCTTATATGAAAAGAGAAAGGAGAAAGAAAAGGGGGGGGGGGCTTAGGATAGCCACACGTTACCTCTTCATGCAAGGAGGTCCCTCCTTTATTGATAATCCTTTGTTATTAATTCCCAATGTTTTTGTTTGAACTTTTCCTTTTGATTATTTCACACCTTACATAACTTTCTTCATCTCTTTTCCAAAAAACATGACATAGAAAAGTTTGAGGTCTAGCTCTCTTTTATCTCAACTCATTGTTAGCAATAAAAATTGAAAAAGTCCAACCATCATTTAAATCATGTGGCGAGATGGACTATGGTTTGTAAGTTATGTCTTTTTTGATGAACTTTAGATTTGTTTTGTATTTGGCCCTAAGACTACTGTTGATGTTTTATGATATTATATATTTGAACTCCTGATTTGGACTTAAAGTATGAGATTTTGTTCATTTGAAAATTAGAGTAAGGAGGTTCGTCTTTGGTCTAAGAAAACCACTCCAGGATTTTAACTTATTTAAAAGGGAGATCCTCTCAAATAACCCGTTTTAAACGAACATAATAGGGGGTTAAACCCCCCCATGTGTGCATCAACTTGCCATTTTCAATAGTAGGCCATCCTTAGTTAATGAAGGTGCACCCCCAAACCAAGATTAGTGGCACTACCTTTTATTTTTCAAGGATGTAGTTCGAAAATGGCAAACCTACACTGGAAATTTGAGAACACTTGTTGTTTTTAAGTAGGTACTATTGTTTGAACTTGTTTTGATAATTAAGGCTATTACAGGTTGCAAAGACGTTCCCCCCCTCCGATTTGGAACTAGATATAGGCAGATGTGTTGCCTTCGACTTGCTTTATATTCCAATCAATGTGCATTTGCTATGATTGGTTTAATTTTATCAATAATAAATACAAAGAAACCTATATGCAAAGAAACTTGGGGGCCTTAAACCTTATATGAGTTGATACCAACTTATCGATGCTTCTCTTTGTTTTAATGCCAATTTTGTTTGAATTTGACACTCCTTACATAACTTTCTTATCTCTTTTCCAAAAATGACAAGAAAACCGGTTTTCAACTCATTGTGCAATAAAATTGAAAAGTCCAACCATATTTAAATGAGGGTACCAATTAGAGCAGAGGGTAAAATTTATAATTTTAGGGAAGACATACTGGAAAAAGAGCGTTGGCGAAAATCCTGGGAGTTCAGGCATCAAGTTTAGATGAGGTTTTCAAGAAGTATACCAAATCTAAAGGGAAGAATGAAGCATTATCTACAAATTATCTCTTCCATCTTGTTAAACAGAATATGAAGAAAGACAAAGGGTTGGCATTATTTTCACTTTACATGTACAGCTTGATTGTGTTTCCGAACGTCCAAGGCTATGTGGATGTTAAAGTCATAAAATTATTCTTGCAAATTCAAAATGGTGCGAATCCCATCATTTCGATTCTAGATGAAACATATCGCTCTTTAGATTTCTGTAGAACTCAAAGAAAGGGGAAGTTTATTGGATGTGCACCACTGCTTCATATATGGTTACAGAGTCATCTGAAATGCCCAATAGAATACCAAGTTCCTCAGGTCATTTTCACAAAGTCTTACTTGTCATATAGAAATCTTATTTCCGATTACTGTAGAGCAAAGGGAAATTTTGAGTTTCCAAAGCAAGATGTGTGGGAATCTTTCTTCTCAACCATGTATACAAATGATGTGATTTGGAAAGCCATATGGATGTCATCGAATGATATGATCTATCGTGTTGGAAATTATAATTGTGTTCCGCTTCTTAGCCCTTGGGGAAGTACCAGTTATGCTCCTCTCGGTGCTTTGCGACAGCTTTTGATCGAGCAGTTTCCTCCTGCTGTAAATGGTACGAAAGAGTTGGAGTTTGATTATGATCAAGAAAATGTTGGAAAGAAGATTGTAAAAATATTGGGAGCTTGGAAGTCAATCAAGAAGATTAAAATGGAGAAAGGTTGCGATGCAGCTTTCAAGGAGTATGATACATGGCTGATGAACAAAAAGAAGTTGGAGCTTACAAATAAAGGAAAAAGAAAAGTAGTTGAACCAGAAAAAATCTTTGAAGTTGGAGAGACATCATTCACTGAGATACAAAAGAAGATGATCTTGTCAGATGCCCGTGCCTCAGAAACACAAAGTGATTTGGTTGAAGCCCGAAAACTGTTGAAGAGTCAGGGGAAGCAGTTGGAGAGTTAAATAAAGGAGAATCAAGAACTAGATCGAGGGAACCGTCGATTAAGTAAAATGGCAAGAAGATGGAAAGAGAATAGTGACTATCTGCAAAGGAGAATGGAGGCTAGTGAAGAACATATCAAAGATTTGGAGGGTAGTATTGATGCCCTTCAGCGAGTAATATCTGAATTGAGTGCTGCAGATGAGGAGAAAAGGGGACAAATCGTAGAAACTGTGGAAATTAATGACTCATTGTGATTGGCTATGGAGAACTTGCAATATCGAATGAATAAATGCCAGAGTTTGGCTGAGAAGATACTACAGGCATACGAGCATTTGAAAAAGGAACATAAAGATTTGTATGGTGAGGTGGGACACTTGCGTCAGCAGAATGAAGCTCATCTTTTCTATATAAACAATGCAATGCAGAACCTGAGGATGTTGTGTAGGAGGGCTAGTGTCTTTGCTTATTGGGGAGCAGATCTTCAAGGAGGCCTTCATTTCTTACAACCCAATGGAGAGGAGCTGATGGAGTTTCTATCTACTTTATGTAGAGAGCTTAGATATTTGAGTCGTTTTATGTAGACACGGATTTTATTTTTATGCCTTTTATTTAAGTTTATGTCTTTCAATTTGTCATTTTGATTTAAGTAATGTTTGAATTTCAGACTATTTTTATCGCACAATGAATAAAATTTCATGCATCTTTTACTTTCACTTCCTTTTCCTGAGTCATCTCTTTATAAAATTGCATTTCTCTTTTCTTTCAATTTAGCACGAGTTAAAGATTTTCACTTCAAAATTGATCATCCAACTCAGCATCATCATCCTAATCAAACAAGGTCAAAAACGAGAACCATAAGCGAACAAGAAGGCACTCAAAGTCATGAAATGCGTCAAGAAATCAACTCCATGAAGGAGCAAATAGTTGAAATGATGGGGATGATGAAAGAAATGTATAAGGCAAAAGGTGTCGCAGAGACCTCTCAATCTCAAAATTCCACTCCTATAATATATAAGGAAGCTGCACTATGCCCTCCTGAAAACATTCCTATACTTCCAAATATTAAACCAAATTCATTCCATGGACAAGAAGGCATGATAGCTGGCCAAATTCTCCCTCCTATATTACCAATCCATCAAGTATTCCACCAGAATGTTGATAATATAACCAAAAGCTCTGAGGAAACTTCCAAAGGGAAAATGGAGTATTTTGGGGAAAGGTTAAGAACTACAGAAGGAGCAGATGTATTTGGAAGCATTGATGCAAGCAAACTCTGCTTGATCCTTGATATTGTCATTCCGGCCAAATTCAAAGTACCTGATTTTGAAAAGTATGATGGTACATCTTGTCCGAAAAGTCATCTTATCATGTATTGTCGAAAGATGGCTGCATATGTGAATGATGAAAAGATGTTAATTCATGTCTTCCAAGATAGTTTAACTGGGGTTGCTACTCGCTGGTATATGCAGATAGATAACTAACAAATGAGCAAATGGAAAGATCTCGCTGATTTATTTCTCAAACAATACAAGCATAACCTAGACATGGCACCTAATCGTCTAGACTTACAGAGAATGGAGAAAAAGACTTCTAAGAGTTTTAAGGAGTATGCTCTGCGATGGAGAGAAATAGCTTCACAAATTCAGCCGCCTTTGACTAATAAAGAAGCAGCTGCAATGTTCATTAATACTCTGCGTTCCCCTTATTATGATTGAATGGTGGGTAATGCATCCACTAACTTCTCAGACATTATCACAATTGGAGATCAAATTGATTTTGGGATTAAGAATGGTCGTATTTCTAACAATACAACTTATTCGAAAAAGGCTTTCATCCCTAAGAAAAAGAAAGGAGAAGTTCATCAGGTGGGGTATGGTCAGAGTCAAACAAACTATAGATACACTCCATTTCAACATCAGAATGTGAATAATGTGGGTCATGGATACTATATGTCACAACCGATCCAAAATGGTGGTGTAAGGCCGAACAACTATCCTCAAAATAATTACCAGCAATCTGTGAATAATTATCAGCAGTCTGCGAATAATTATCAGCAGAATAGTTATCCCCAAAGAAATTTTAAAAATAACTCCAGGAAAACCCACTTCGAGCCTATCCCTATGACCTATACTGAATTATACCCCCGCTTGTTACAAAGCCACCAGGTAGCCCCGATACATGTAGAACCTCTGAAACCACCCTATCCAATATGGTATAATCCAAATGTTCGATGTGAATATCATTGTGGAAATCCAGGGCATTCGATTGAAGATTGTTTTACTTTCAAATCTAAAGTAGACTCACTGATGAAAGCTGGAGTTGTGAAGTTTGAAACAAAGAAAGCACTTGATGTCAATCAAAACCCTCCGCCCGACCATGGAATCAATGCTATAGAGGAGTACCTTGAGGATGAGGAGATGCTTAAGGATGAGGAGGCTGAAGATGCATTCGAAATGTTGAAATGTTATAATGTGTTTATGATCACTGAATATTCTGCTACTCGACCTTTGATAATTCGATATGAAGGAGTAACTGCAGAACCTTCCAAAATTCCTACTGTCATAACAATTCAAACACCAAGTCCTTTTAAATATCAGAGCACCAATGCAGTACCCTGGAATTATGATTGTCAGGTTACCATAGAAGGATAATCAGATGTGACCAATATCTCTGGATTAAATGGAGTAACCAGAAGTGGAAGAATTTATAAACCGGAGGAAACACGAATTGAAAAATCTGTAGCAGAAAGAAATAAAGGCAATGGAATCAAGAATGAAAAAGATAACTGTGAAGAAATCTTTATTGAAGAGTGTTTGATCATAAAAGAAAAGACTTTAAAGCCGGTGACTGATGAAGAGGCAAGTGAATTTCTAAAATTCATCAAACAAAGTGAATACAAGGTAGTAGAGCAACTTAATCATACACCAGCCCGTATATCTTTCTTGTCACTTCTGATGAGTTCTGAGCCACACAGAAAAGTCTTGATGGACATACTGAGCTAGACGCATGTCACCC
Organism: Gynostemma pentaphyllum; assembly: GCA_028015215.1. Lineage (NCBI taxonomy): Eukaryota > Viridiplantae > Streptophyta > Magnoliopsida > Cucurbitales > Cucurbitaceae > Gynostemma > Gynostemma pentaphyllum. The sequence continues at coordinate 21,699,829 of CM051345.1, read as the reverse complement.
ATGATATTACTGTTGAGAAGCTGAATGGCATTGTGGGAAATATATCTACATCTAGCTTTATTTCTTTCAATGATGATGAAATACCGCCAGAAGGAATAACGCATACAAAAGCTCTGCATATTTCTATTAGGTATAAAGATCATGTGATTGCAAAAGTTCTAGTTGATAACAGATCCTCGTTGAACATCATGCCTAAATCAACACTGATGAAGCTTTCCATAGATCAAACACATATTAGACGGAGCAGTATGCAAGTATGAGCTTTTGATGGATCCTGTAGAGAAGTCATTGGGGATATTGAGTTGCCTATTCAAATCGGACCATGTACCTTCAACATAAAGTTTCAAGTGATGGATATGGTACCTGCTTATAGTTTTCTGTTGGGAAGACCATGGATTCATTCTGCTGGGGCGGTTCCCTCATCTTTGCATCAGAGGTTGAAATTTATTTTTGAAAACAAGTTGATTTGCATATTTGGTGAGGAAGACTACTTGATCTCAAAATCTGCGGCATTATCTTATGTAGAAGCAGCAGAAGAGGCTTTCGAATGCTCATTTCGCTCCTTTGAAATTGCAAGCGCCTTGATCGTTGGCCCTGAACGGCCAATTGTAAAATCATTGTCAAAAGCTTCAATCATGGTTGCTAAAGTCATGATAAGAGGAGATTTTAAACCTAGAGAAGGACTTGGGAAGCAGAAGCAGGGAAGAAAACAAATAGTCAGTTTACTGAAGTATCCTAAAAGATTTGGGTTAGGATTCAAGCCTTCAGCAGTAGATAAAAGAGAAATGAGAGAAAAGAAGAAGAAAGAAAAAGCTACTCAGATGAACAAGACATTAGACATCAAGAAGATGCACATCCCTTATCTTCATGAAACTTTTGTGAAAGGAGAAGTTCTTTATCCAGATATGAAGATTGAAATTGTGATCAATCTAGATGAATATGAATCAAGTTTAATAGCTGGAATGTCTGACTTATCAATTGCCGCAGTTCTAGAAGAGCAGTTTGAAGATGACCAATTTGTTTACCGTTGTGCACCAGATTTTGAGCTAAATAACTTGGAATCCAAAGAGTTTCAATCAATTTTCAAATTAATGCAAGAGTAATTTCCTGTTTTCTTTAAGTTTATTCATTTAAGTTTCAGTCATTTTTTCATATCCTTTAGCTATGCCTAATTTTGTAATAAGGGCTGCTATCTTAATAAATGTATTTTTCATTTAAAAGCATATCTATCTAATATCCTTTTTTCTCTCCGAATCTTTCATTTACTAGCTTTTGTTTCTTTTCTCTCTTTCCTCCCACCATTTCTCCCAATCCCATACAGGACTGAAAATATTGAATTAAAAGATGAAATTTGTAGTGATCCGGAACTTAATTTTAATACCCCGATATTTAATGTTGAGCTTGGTGAGGAGAATGAGGATGAAGTGATAGAAAATAATGATGAATTATCACCTGAGCTGTTGAGACTTATCAAAGAGGAGGAGAAAGTGACTTTACCGCATCAAGAGGCGTTAGAAACTATTGATTTAGGGACTGACGAAGAGTTAAAAAAAGTGAGAGTAGGAACTTTGATTGCGAAAGATGTACGGAAGAGGTTAATTGAGTTGTTGCATGAATACCAAGATGTGTTTGCATGGTCTTATCGAGACATGCCAGGTCTGGATACAGACATTGTAGTACATCATTTACTGTTGAAAGAAGGTTTTGCGCCAGTAAGACAGAAACTACGGAAGTTGAAGCCAGATATGCTCATCAAGATCAAAGAAGAAGTCAAGAAACAATTTGATGCTAGTTTTCTTGCTGTTTTAAAATACCCTGAATCAGTTGCCAATATAGTACCGGTTCCGAAGAAAGATGGGAAAGTGAGAATGTGTGTAGATTATAGAAATCTAAATCAAGCAAGTCCAAAAGATAATTTTCCTTTACCTCACATTGATGTGCTTGTTGATAACACTACGGGATTTTCTACGTTTTCATTCATGGATGGATTCTCAGGATATAATCAAATCAAATGGCTCCAGAAGATCAGGAGAAAACAACATTTATCACGTTGTGGGGGACCTTTTGTTATAAGGTCATGTCATTTGGTTTGAAGAATGTTGGAGCAACTTACCAACGGGCTATGGTTACTCTATTTCACGATATGATGCATAAAGAGATTCAAGTTTATGTTGATGATATGATAGCCAAATCTCATTCTGAAAGTGAGCATGATGCTATTCTTCGTAAACTTTTTGAACGTCTAAGAAAATATCAGTTGAAGCTAAATCCCTCGAAGTGTATCTTTGGGGTATCCTCGGGGAAATTGTTGGGATTTATTGTGAGTCGAGAAGGGATCAAATTAGATTCAGATAAAGTTAAAGCAATTACAGACATGAGACCACCGCAAACTGAAAGGGAAGTTAGAAGTTTCCTAGGGAGATTGAATTATATCTCACGATTCATCTCACATTTGACCGCCAATTGTGAACCAATATTGAAATTGCTTCGAAAAAGTAACACAAGCAAATGGAATGAAGATTGTCAAATTTCTTTTAATAAGATAAAGCAATACTTACCAGTTTTAGTTCCCCCGACACCCGGTCGGCCTCTTATCCTGTACTTAACAGTGCTAGAGGATTCCATGGGATGCATATTATGCCAGCACGATGCATTTGAGAGGAAAGAGCAAGCAATTTACTATTTGAGTAAGAAGTTCACCATTTGTGAAATAAATTATTCATTGCTTGAGAAAACATTTTGTGCCTTAGCTTGGACCGCTCAGCGTCTTAGACAATACATGTTGTACTATACTACCTTGTTGGTGTCGAAAATGGATCCAATCAAATATATTTTTGAGAAGCCATCCCTATCAGGAAGAATTGCAAGATGGCAGGTTAAAGGAAGCATACTCGCAGACTATCTGGTGGATTTACCAATAGAAGATTATAAGTCAGTGAATTTTGATTTTCCTGATGAAAATATCATGGCAGTTGTCAAAGAAGAAAAAGATGAGTTCGTTGATCCAGAGTTATGGACCATGCTGTTTGATGGAGCATCAAATGAACTAGGGCATGGAATTGGAGCTATATTGATCTCCCATAAAGGCAAGTTGTTCCCACTTTCAGCTAAGTTATACTTTGATTGTACTAATAATGTAGCTGAATATGAAGTGGTTGTAGACGAGTTCAAAATCGCGGTTCCATGTGTTTTTCGAAGGAGAATGGGAAAGAGATTCCAAGTAACCGTTTACTCTTGAATTATGGGTGGCCTTCAACCATATCCCGCAAGAAAATAATCAGATAGCTGACGCACTAGCTACTCTATCAGCAATGTTCAAAATAGAAGCAAATGAAAAGATGTACCACCGATACAGATTGAAAAGCGAGAATCACCAGCTAACTGTATGCACATTGAAGAAGAGTTAGATGGAAAATCATGGTACCATGATATAAAGAATTTCATCAAGAGTCAAGAATACCCTACGGGGATATCAGGAAATGATAAAAGAACACTTCGAAGACTTGCAATGAATTTCTTTCTGAATGGAGAAGTGTTATATAAAAGAAACCATGATATGGTTCTTTTAAGGTGTGTTGATGCGATTGAAGCTCAAAAAACTATGGAGGAAGTACATGATGGAATTTGTGGGACTCATTGTAGTGGGCATATGATGGCAAGACAAATCCTTAGAGCGGGATATTACTGGTTGACTATGGAAACAGACTGTATTAAGTATCCTAGAGAATGCCACAAGTGTCAGATATACGCCAACAAAACCCATGCACCAGCTTCTGAATTGCATGTTTTATCATCACCGTGGCCATTCTCAATGTGGGGAATAGATGTGATTGGTCTGATAGAGCCGAAAGCTTCAAATAGTCACCGCTTCATTCTAGTTGCCATAGAATATTTCACTAAATGGGTGGAAGCTGAATCATATCGAAACGTCACGAAGAATGTCGTCCAAAGATTCCTGAAAAGAGAAATAATATGTCGATATAGATTGCCAGAGCGGATTATCACTGATAATGCAAAGAATTTTAACAACAAGTTGATGGCAGAGTTTTGTGAAGAGATGAAAATCAAGCATTCAAACTCAACTGCTTACCGACCCAAGATGAATGGTGTCGTGGAAGCGGCTAATAAGAACATCAAGAAGATTGTGGGAAAAATGACAATTACATATAAAGACTGGCACGAGATGCTTCCTTATGCATTACATGGTTACCGCACAGCTATTCGCACATCTACTGGGGCAACACCATTTTCCCTTGTGTATGGTATGGAGGCTGTTCTTCCAATTGAAGTAGAAATTCCATCTCTCAGAGTTTTAATGGAAGCAGAATTAGAAGAAGCAGAATGGATTCAGAATAGATATGATCAATTGAACTACATTGAAGAAAAAAGATTAACTGCACTTTGTAGAGGCCAACTTTACAAAAGAAGGATGACACGGGCATATCAGAAGAAAGTACACCCCCGAAATTTTCAAGAAGGAGATTTTGTGATGACCCAACTTATTTGAAAGTCCAGGACGCGAGCACGTAACGGAAACAAGAAGTTTAAACATAAATCATATGAATTATTAAAAATAGTCGAAATTTTGGCATGATGTATACGTAAATTCATTAACCCAAAACATACATACACCTGTTTATTAACATAAACGGCTCGTCGGCCGGTTCAGAAAAACCAAGGGTTCAATGTCTAAACAGCAATTTGGGCACCCGTTTTAAAATAAAAACATGGCATATGCACAAAAGTTTCAAGACTTGACTCCAAATACAAGTTCCACTATCAAACAACATTCCTCAAAAACCTTTGGCTCGCATGACTGTAGGCCAATCCAAAATCTCCATCTCGGACTATCAACGTGCACCACCAGCCGCTCCACGCCCTTGTCCCCGAACATTACCTGAAAGGTGATTTAGAGCACCTTTGAGCATAACACTCAATGAAAACAAAAGATTATGAACAGTGAATGCGGAATGATCGTAATTAAATGTATAAAGAGTAATGACATGCTTAAAATGTAAAACAAATAGAATAAAGGAAATATGAATGGATGGTGTCAATTAAACACAAATTCTCTAACAAACACTTTCGTCAAACCGTTACCATATCGTACTTATCACAATTACCATCCCCTTTATTTTTTCAAGCCATGCCATCTCAAATTCGGCGTCTCACTACGCCCAAGTTACATGCTCAATCATCATCCGAGCCGTAACTCATCTCAATTCAACTATCTCAACATTCACTAGCATCCGGGCCATTCATTATAAAGCACACCGGAGCTTATCGCCTTTCCATGGTAACCTCGTGTAACGTCCAACACCAATACACCGTTACACGGGTTAATCATATCTCTGCCATGGTAACCTCGTGTAACGTCCAACACCCGTACACCGTTACACGGGTTACATCCCCATGGCCACATGTCGATCACATGATATGCATGAGTGGAATGATATGAAATGAAATGGAATGAGCATGATTCCTTTCTACAACGTACTATAAAAAGTATTGGTTTACCGAACATAGGTGGAACAACATCCCAAGTTAAAATACAATACGAACATTACTCACACGATGCACAATATTCATGCAAACTCATGGTTCATGATCACACTTTTCCTCTTTAATTACATTGATCTCTAACCACCTAACATAAATTGGGAAATATAGCAAGTATGCATAAACATGTTCCAAAATCAGAATATAACTCACTTTTAAACTTAAACTCAAATATAAAGCAAGTAGGCATGCTTATATAATCAACTACTCAAAACGAAAACCGGTTTTTGAGTCGACAATTATTCGGCCCCTTTTTAGCCATTGCCGAGGTTAATATCCACTACCACATTTCCCTTGGGTTCACATCTTTACCACCCACACCATCAATAACTTCCAATTTTAACCACAATCACATTTTTAGATAAGTCGGAAAACGCTTGAAACTACACGCCGTTCACCCTTCCGATTCTTTGTGTTCTCCCTTTTCGATATATTCTCGGAGCTCGTTCTTGTCTTCTATCCTACATGAAACATCTCATACATAATTTATATGTAAATTATCACATATAAATCAGCTCATGGTAACAACAACTCATCGCAAACCCGGTTAGTAGCAAAGTGCTCAAAACTAGTCAAATTGGTTACTATTTTTGGCCAAAAAGGAAACTATCCCAAGAATCTTTAAGTTAAGCTTCCCATAAGTTTTTCATGTATAAAATATACATATTAACATCCAATATTCCCAGAATTGATAACTTTGCACAATTACTCAAGAAAAACCCAAAACTAGCTAAGTGTAAAAACTAGCTTTTTAGGCCAATTTTGATAGCTTCTCAAAAATCATGCTCTTACCTTTCCAAGTTGTTTTTAATGTGGAATATATATATATATATATACACACATACTTTCCAGAATTAAGAACTTCAAAGTAAAACCAAAGAAATTCATGCTTTAAAGAAACTAGAAACTCCAAAACATAGCCATTTTAAGGTGTCATCCATCATGAATTTATCTATGACCTTTGGTTCCTCTTTACTTCATTAAATATACTTCTTAAAGATTAAAACCATCAACTTAAAGTCAATTTCCAGATTATATACCCTTACAATTCCAAGCCAAAAACTCAAAATAACAATAAGCAAAAGCTTGAAACTTCACCATTAACGGAGGTTATGTGTTCTTCAAAACCATGGCTTTTAATTCCTTCCTTTTTCTTACTTAGGTAAACTTTAACATATGTTTATCAATTGAGAAACATATTTCCAGAAATTTAAAGAGGAAGAAACTCATCACTAAAGCATAGACAAACATCAATCAAGAACAACCAAAGCCATTTCCATGGAACCTAGAAAAGCTTCAATTGGAAACTTGGAATTCTTACCTTAGCTTTGTAAAACCTAATGGATCTTAGCTTGAATTGTCCTAGGATAAAAAACGCATCATCAATCCATGAAATTCCAAATGATTCAACCCTTGGATCAACACTTGAAGATTGGAGGAAAAAAAACATCACAGAGAAGAGAAATTGGGGGGGGTCGGTTTGGAGAAGAAGAGAGGAAAAGGAATTTTTGTTTTTTTGTTTTGTTTTTCTTTTAATTATTCTAATTCCCCCTATTTATACTTTTAATTACTAAAATAAGAATAATCAAATTGCATCCAAGTCCTTCCACCCCTTCATTTTAATCTCCAAGTCCTCCCACCTCATAAAATTAATTTTTTAATCTTTTTTTCTATTTTCCTTTGCTAACTAGCCCTCCACCCTCTTGATATTTTCCATTTAGTCCTTTTCCTAACTTAACCATGGTAAAACTAACTATGGTTAAGCTTCAAAAATCAAATAAAAAAATTATATAACCTTCCAAGTAATTAATAAAGTAAAATACGAACCCGAGCCCTTACAGTCTCCCCACCTTATAAATTTTGCGTCCTCGTAAAATCAAGCTTCAGAGAGCTGGAACGGGTAACGTTCCTTCTGTTGGGATTGAGGCCTCTAAAAGAGTTCTCAAGCGGAAGTCCCAACGGATCTTTCCTTGCAGTATAATAAATTCAAAATTCTAAATGCATAAAAGAAAAACTAACCCTTGTCGAGAAGTGTCTGACTCTTCCTCGTTCTTCGATGGTTACGATCCAGGGACCACCAAAAAGATCTTCCTCACTAAGCACAAAAGAGAATCGGTGCGTGGGCACTATCTCCTTTGGAAAAAGGAAAAATTGGGAAAAAGAATTTTCTTCCCAATCACCCTATGGGCGGCGCAAGAGAGAGGGAGGAGAGGAATTTCCTGAGCCTTTACTTTAACTCTCTTGGTTGTGTGTTTTGGGGTCACCCCAAAGGTCCTATTTATAGGAAAACCAAGGCATCAGAAAATCTTCTGAATATCTTTTAATTAAGATATTCTAAAATATATTTGAATAATAAAGATATTATATTTTATTCTATAATAAAACATTCCATATCTTTTATTTAAATTAATCAATATTAATTTAAATATATTATTCCATATCTTCCATTTAAATTAATCCCATTAATTTAAAATAAGATATACATATATTTTAAATAAAATAAACATGCAAACTTTTTGGTCAACCATTTGACCAATGGGGCGTGTGACCCCACCCCGGGTCACACGCCCATGTCATCCTCATATGACAATATTGGGCCTTTTTATTTTCCTCATTATTTAATGGAACAATTCCGTTAAATAATTAAATAAATAAAACTCCTTTTATTTATTCCAATAAATAAAACTCCTTTTATTTATTTCCTCATTTAATTTGATAATTTCAAATTAAATATTTAAATAGACTCTTCTATTTAAATCCCCATTAATTTTGGACAACACAAAATTAATTTAATTAAATAGACTCCTCTATTTAATCTGTTATAATTAAATAGACTCTTCTATTTAATAATTAAATAGACTCCTCTATTTAATTCCACCATTAATTAAATAATTAAATAGACTCCTCTATTTAATTTCCTTTAATTAATTGAATAGACTCCTCTATTCATTTCCAATTTTCCAAAGAGAAATTAATCATATTAATTTATGTTCTCGATTACATGCGTTAGCTCGGAGGACTTAATGGACCTATAGGACTAAGCACCAATGATCCAAAATTACCTTTGATTAAAACTCCTTTTAATCAATTAATTCTCATTCATTAACTCCTAGATAACTCCACTAAATATCTAGAGTTGCACTCTTAGTACTATAGACATAGTTATGTCCATTAGCTATAATCATTAACTACACTTTGATCCTTCACAAGTTAGTTCGTATCCATGGCTAGGTATTTACACCGTATTAACCTCCATGATACATCTTGTTCCGTAAGCCCAATTGATTCTCCAATGAACAACTTACATAATCTCCATTATGCGTCTTTAACCTTTTCCTTGATCAGAGGAATATAGGGCCCCGCTGTTCAAGACCGAATCAGTCCATAAGGGAACTACTTATCTATTTTCCTATATGGAAAAGAGTGAATTCCAATTCTTGTGTAATTACGTTCCCAGCTATAAGCAAGATGAAATCCCCAAAGTGGGAGGCATATTGAGCGAACTATACGAGTCACTCTCACCTATGCAAATCAAAGGCTTGTCTCTTGCGAACAGGAGTTCATAATCCACTCAGGATTAAGATCAATTGTACATGATCAACCGGTTGATAAACAAAGTGTCTTTCTGTAACGGCTTTCCCAGAAGACAGTAAGTTTATCTTAGTCCAGTCTACTACAATCTCTATTGCAGCAACACCCACACTCACATGTCTCTACATGAGCGATCCAGATAAGATCACTTGTGCCAATTCACAAGTGGGCCGTGTTAGTGGTGTTACCAGAAATAAGACACCCAACCTTTATTCATGTACCACAGACTATTTGAGTTACACTTAAGTGAATCTTCCCGCATCATATGCTCACTTTAAGTTATCATACGTAACTCTGGATCTTATGATGGATTACATTTATTAAACTAATAATAAATGACAATGTAAATATTAATAATTTTTAATTCCTTTATTTATTTATAGTTTAATTGGATTACATAAGATTTAGGGCAGAAACCCCAGCACCTTCATCTTGTTCTCGAGTTCCCATGTAGTTTCCTCCGTCAATTGATTCCGCCCCAAAACTTTATCAAGCTCAATTAGCAAAATCTCATCAAATACTATAGGCTGGAAATCACTGACACAAGAGGGGTCGGCTACATACTTCCGAAGCATTGACACGTGAACACGTTACAAACAGCCGACAAAGAAGGTGGCAAGGCTAAGAGTAAGCCACACCCAAACTCAATTAAAAAATCTTAAAAGGATTGATTAACTTAGGGCTCAACTTGCCCTTCTTCCCAACCTTATAACAACTCTCATAGGAACTACTTTCAAGAATACGTGCTCTCTATATGCCTTAGCCATAACTTTAAACATAAACGATTAGGTTTTGCCAAAAGATCTCGTCCCTCACAAACACGTTTCCCCCACTAGGGTTTTGAATCACGAAAACACAACCATCTCACGGTAAATCATTCAAGGCGTACTAAACCTCCAGAACGCCTAATAATAAGAGAAACTAAATCAATTCTCAACAAGAATCTTAAGTTACGCATCATTGACAACTACTAGTAACGAAAATTCCAATATAAAGTATCCTCGTAAAATCATCTGAAATTTCAATCTCACAACTCATCATCTGGAGGAAACAACAGTCGGGGTCAACACAAACAACTCACTTTATAACTATCATGAAACCGCAGTCTTGTACTCATAAATGAGTTCACATCTAATGCCACAGACCCAAAATAACATGTACTAAAAGCTCGTAAAGTATTCTCAAACACAAACATCCCATAACATCAAATATTTTGACAATACCAATAGTAGAGCCAATCAATAAACAATTGAATTCCTTCCCATCCAACATGCCCAGGATCAAATAATTAAACACTAAGCTTGCCTTTCTATCCATAACTCGTAAATCCTTATGAGAGATACTACCAAAATTCGTGGCCCTGCTATTATAACTCAAACTTTAAAGGTCAGTTTTCACATCTCTTCCCACCCACTCTGAGTGGTTTCCATTCCGCATGAAATCCAATTGATCGACCCACTAGCTGACTGGTCTCGCTTGGTCCCGTCAACTTACTCTCAACGACCCCATCTCACTAGTAGGAAAATTCTAAATTTGGTCCATGTGCGGTCCCAAATGTAGCCCCTCTGAAGTAGCTTGATAACCATTATCTCAAAACGAGTCCCTCTGTAATAGTAACAATTTTAAGTACCCCATTACTAGAGTGTCATCTCACAATGTAAAACTACTTCTGGTCAATCCAACTTATTTGACAATCTACATAATAACGAGAACCACACCAAGGTCTTTAACTTGACGTTCATGGCATGTGACGAATTCTGTGGCATCTTAAGGTAGTTCGGATGTCCTTGTCTGATTATAAAATGATTGTTATCCCATTCAACTTTAAAAGTTTTCTCAATTGTATCACACCCTAGTTCTCACTCCAAAATCCCACTACTACATCGTTCTTATAGAAAGTAACTTGACATGTTCCTACACTGTCCTTTTCGAACCGCTCACACCGTGGAATCATCTTATTCGTTCCTTTCAAGAAGTTTCTCACCCATGAATACTTCGAGTGTTCTCTTATTTTTCTTCACATCCCCGATTGACTATTGGTCAAAAAAAAATTCTTTGAATTAATATTACTTCAAGGATCTTGAAAATTTTCTCGAACTATTTCTCCTTATAAGTTGATTTCAATGGTTCACATAACCCCTTCGAAAACAAAATAATTAGGACACGAGGCACTATTACACCCCTTCCAGCCTATCTTACGAATTCTTATGATCTTTAAATCTAGCCATTAATCATCTGGTTTGCTTTAATGCGACTCTAGTCATAAGGTGAGTCTCTTTTCATTTAACTCATCATCTCGTCGCCCACGATTTCTAGTTCCATTCAATCTTTTCGATCATTTATATCGAGTATTTCCTTTCCTGAAAGTGAGATACATTCTTGCTAAAGCACTCTCCGTCTCACTAGTTCATCGCAGCGGTGTCAAATTCCAACCCATAGTATCTCACCAACTCTATCTATTTATGTTTACTCGTATTTGACTCCCCCCAGATGGAATAGTACCTCAATTCATTATTATAAATACATGCTAGGACATCCCCTTCATCCAGGTGTTGCTCGCCAACCCCGGTACCTATATCACTAGTGCTGACCTTAACTACCGGTGGGTGATCCTCCTCTTAATCTTTCAGCAATAAGAGCACACAATGACACTTCTCTCGTTGCATTCTACAACCTTACGATTCTATTCCGGTGTCCCACTATACACTACTCGACCTTCCATTCCATAACCTGGAAAGGGACCAATTTGGTATCCAGCCATTCCTCAATTCCAAAGGATTTACATAAAATGTCTGAAACACATCTTCACATTCTCTTTTGATTATATCCTTTTACAACACTTGGTTGATAACTCAATCAATGATCAACACTAAACGACCAACAACCCTTAAATTGCCCGACCTTAAACCCATACTAAAAGATTCGTACTCATTGTCTTAGGTCACTTCCTCAACTCGTGCATCAACATGTAACTCCGTATCTCCTTTCTTTCCTTGCAAGGCTAAACGGGTTTCTCCTAAGCCTCTTACTCCATTAATGTTCTATCCTCCCAAGAGCTTTAGGGGTCTATCTAAAAGAATCATTAGACCTTATCAACTACTTTCGGGTCTCTTAAATTTGACAAACCCAATTCGATGGTCAGACACAATGTGTTTTATAACTTACCAATTACCACATCACCTCATAAGAGTCGCGGTTATCACGGCCCGACAACATTCCCTCTGGACTTCAAGTCAAAATACACATCTAACACTAGTGTTAGCTAACTCATACTTCTTTTAAGTGGAAATTTTCGGTAACTGGACCTTAAATATCCCAGCTCAAATTGGTACACCCACTACGTACAAGCTACAAGGTTAGGCCAATGATCAAATGATACAATCACTCATTGCTCTCATTGGGACCCTCCACGAAAAGTTCTATCTTCCTATCTTGAGTGTTAACATCCTTTTTAATTTAACCTCACACCAACACATTGAATTACCGTAAACAACACTAATTTCACTTTCCCATCTCCGACCAGGGACTTTTCCCTTACATAATCTAGGTCACTAGACTCGAGCCATACCAATCATACTTCCACAAACTCTCAAATGAACTAGGTATCCCCTCTTATTATTGGGATTTATACACAATAACGTTCATTTACACATAAAACATTTGTCACTTTCTCCACAAACTTGACTACTTTAATCATTTTCCAAAACATTCTCCCATCAAACGCGATGATCAACCGATCACGCTCTCGGAGTCTTACTACTCCTTTACACCAATCATCAAACTCCTTAGAACCATGCTTTCAAAATTCCTTCAATATTTTCGCTGCACTTATAAGACCACAGCCTTCTGGCTCAACACAATTAATCGGGGGTGTTACCCCTCCTTTAGGTGGTACAACCGCCTGAGGATTAATCGGGTTTTCAACATTTTCAAATTCTGCCTCAAAATCTTCCTCTACCTGCGATGGTGGCGGCAGAGGTTCAGGAACTTCAGCATAGTCCCTCCCTCGACCTCTCCCACGACCCCACGTAGGGTTTAAACCTATCCCTCTACAATATGTCACACTCCGAGGCATCCTGAGTATCAAGAATGTTACTTAACCATCAAATATGCTAAATGAAACTTATGCACTCATGCTTAACAAAATGACATAAATAATAAACAAAGCAATCTTAAACAGCGAGGATTACCAGCATACCTAGTACCGTTGACTTCCGAGATGACTTTTGGATTAGGCCCAACCAACCGACTCATACTAGACACGACTAAGAGCCAAACTGGCTCTGATACCAACTGTGACGACCCGACTTATTTTAAAGTCCAGGACGCGAGCACATAACGGAAACGAGAAGTTTAAACTTAAATCATATGAATTATTAAAAATAGTCGAAATTTTGGCATGATGTATATGTAAATTCATTAACCCAAAACATACATACACCTGTTTATTAACATAAACGGCTCATCGGCTGGTTCAGAAAAACCAAGGGTTCAAAGTCTAAACAGCAATTTGGGCACCCGTTTTAAAATAAAAACATGGCATATACACAAAAGTTTCAAGACTTGACTCCAAATACAAGTTCGACTATCAAACAACATTCCTCAAAATCCTTTGGCTCGCATGACTGTAGGCCAATCCAAAATCTCCATCTCAGACTATCAACGTGCACCACCTGCGCTCCATGCCCTCGTCCCCGAGAATTACCTGAAAGGTGATTTAGAGCACCTTTGAGCATAACACTCAGTGAAAACAAAAGAATATGAACAGTGAATGCGGAATGATCGTAATTAAATGTATAAAGAGTAATGACATGCTTAAAATGTAAAACAAATAGAATAAAGGCAATATGAATGGATGGTGTCAATTAACCACAAATTCTCTAACAAACACTTTCGTCAAACCGTTACCATATCGTACTTATCACAATTACCATCCCCTTTAATTTCTCAAGCAATGCCATCTCAAATTCGGCGTCTCACTACGCCCAAGTTACATGCTCAATCATCATCCGAGCCGTAACTCATCTCAATTCAACTATCTCAACATTCACTAGCATCCAGGCCATTCATTATAAAGCACACCGGAGCTTATCGCCTTTCCATGGTAACCTCGTGTAACGTCCAACACCCATACACCGTTACACGGGTTACAACCCCATGACCACATGTCGATCACATGATATGCATGAGTGGAATGATATAATATGAAATGGAATGAGCATGATTCCTTTCTACAACGTACTATAACAAGTATTGGTTTACCGAACATAGGTGGAACAACATCCCAAGTTAAAATACAATACGAACATTACTCACACGATGCACAATATTCATTCAAAATCATGGTTCATGATCACACTTTTCCTCTTTAATTACATTGATCTCTAACCACCTAACATAAATTGGGAAATATAGCAAGTATGCATAAACATGTTCCCAAATCAGAATATAACTCATTTTTAAACTTAAACTCAAATATAAAGCAAGTAGGCATGCTTATATGATCAACTACTCAAAACGAAAACCGGTTTTTGAGTCGACAATTATTCGGCCCCTTTTTCGCCATTTTCGAGGTTAATATCCACTACCACATTTCCCTTGGGTTCACATATTTACCACCCACACCATCAATAACTTCCACTTTTAACCACAATCACATTTTGAGATAAGTCGGAAAACGCTTGAAACTACACGCCGTTCACCCTTCCGATTCTTTGTGTTCTCACCTTTTCGATATATTCTCGGAGCTCGTTCTTGTCTCCTATCCTACATGAAACATCCTGATATGAATCATGGAACGTCACAAAAAGCCCAAGGAAAAATCACAACATTAAAGTTCAAGAGAAGCATTGAACATCCATTTACAAGCCTACATTAGCAAAGTCAAGACAAGCTTTGAAGATCCAATCATGGAGGCTATGGAAGAGGACGTGATGAACTTCAATCTATGGCAAATACATTTGGAGGAAGGTGTTGAAGACTTGTTCAATCGAATTGAAGAGAAGAGCTAATTAGGAAAGTTGCATCACTTTTGCAAACTTTCCTTTATTTGGACCACTTTCCATATTTGTCCCAAAGTTTCCATATTTGTTCCCAAAATGGTTCCAACGAATTTATGATGTATTTAGACATGTTTTAGGTCTTTTATATTCATTTTATATGTTTGGAAAGGATTAGGAAAGATATTATTCTCTAGAAAAGATTTTCCACAAAATCTGCCAATTTCACATAAGGCAAGTTTTGGGCAGATTTTGTGCTCCTTGTAATCCGAATTTCATAGCTTTTTTTTAGGGTTTCTTTGCCTATTTAAAGGCCTCATTTGTAACCCTAAAGATGAAGAATTCATATGATAATAATATTGCTTTTTGATTTGCTAAAGTTGCTTAGTTTTGTAGCCTTGTTCTAGGTTGCATGTTTTAGAAACATTCAAGCATGAATTGATCTATTGTGTTTGTGGATTGTTTCAATCTTGAAATAAGAACAAGTTCTCTTATTTCAAGATCATAGATCATTGGAATAATCTTTCTCTTCTTGTTTTCCAAGGGTTTTACCTTATTGTTTATTGGGGTTTTAGGATTTGCATCTAGGGGTTCTTTGTCTTTCAAAGGGTTTCTATTCAATTTCCTAGGGTTTCATATCATTTGGTATCAGAGCTTGCTCTGGGAGAGAGTTATCAAAGGTAAATTCGTTTACTTCATCACCTACGTCTTCACTTTTTCTAATCCCCCATCAAAACCGCTTTCATTAAAAAAACCAGAAAATTTCCAGATTTTTGTTCCAACTTGTACATCACCTACTGACCTCGTCCCTTAACCTTTTCCTACGAAATTTTTTTCCAATCTGTTTATTTTTCGATCTTCTACAAAATTACAGAAGACATCAAATCCAAAATCAGAACTTAAATTACCTAAAAACTCGTTTCAAAGTTTGAATACCAAGCAGTTTTTTTTCTTCATCTTTCAAAACCCTAATTTTTTTGCAACCACAAAATTCTTCCATTATGACAATACATACTAGAGATATCAAGTGTACTAAATGTCGTGGAAGAGGGCATATTCGGGAGGTGTGCTCTAACAAGATAGATTTGGCTCTAGAAGGAGATGAAACTAAAGAAGAAGAAAAAGAGAGATTGAAGAGGATGGAACAAGAACAACAAAAAAGAAGAGAGAAAAGGGAGTCGGTGAAGCGAGAGAGATTAGAGCGAGAAGAAAAGGAGAAAATAAAGAAGCAAGAAGAGTTGAGAAAATTAGAGCAAGAAAAGCAAGCTCTCGTTAGAAGAATTGAGAGGAAAAGGAAATTATTGGCCACAATCTTTCTCTTCTTGTTTTCCAAGGGTTTTACCTTATTGTTTATTGGGGTTTTAGGATTTGCATCTAGGGGTTCTTTGTCTTTCAAAGGGTTTCTATTCAATTTCCTAGGGTTTCATATCATTTGGTATCAGAGCTTAGGCTCAAGGGAAGATTTCTATCTTACTTGCTTTCTTGTTATTTTAATTTTTCTTGTCTTGTTCTTCGTTCATCGAAAATTCCAAAAAAAAAAAAAAAAAAAACACAAAAAAAAACTGTTCCAGAATTTCCTTCTTTAGCTACTGTTTTTGTTCTTTTTCATATAGTTACTTTCCGAATCTCAAAAAGTCATAAACTAAAAAGTCTTTACCTTTCTGTTGTGATTATTTGTTATTCAGAAACGTTTGTCAAAAAAAATTGGAAGATTGAGAAAAATAAAGATCTTCGCAGACTGTCGGATTGTGCAGAAAATTGAAAAAAAAAAAAGTGTTCTTCCTTATTTGATTGAGTTTCTGAAAAAAAAGTGTTTAGTGTTCTTATTGTTCTTGAAGAGTTCATCTTAAACTCATCATTTATGCATCTTGAATCCGAAATCATAAAGTTGAATGAGCCAAAGTTGTTTGTTTCCTAAAAACTAGAAATTACCATAAATAGCAAAAACTGTTTTAGGAAAGTTTCAAATCTGTCCCATATTCAAATATATGCATATCTTGCTTAAGGAAAGTAATATTTTCTAATCCAAATTGCTTTAGGGAAGTCTAATTTCGAATTTTTCTCTTTTAGGAAAGTTTATTCTTGCCTATTTTCTTTTCTTTTTTCTTTCCTTGTCACTAAAATAAACCATTTGCATAAATCTGTCTTCTTTTTCTTCTTAACCAACCAATTTTCTTGTTTCTTATTTTTTGATTGTTACTTTTTACAAATTTCATTAGAATCTTTGTTGTTTGATAGTTGCTAAAGTGTGCAAATAGTCCAAGGTTACATTTAGGCCCTAAAATCTGTTTTGAGTGCAAACACGAGTGAAATAACTTCATCAGTGTAAACACTTAGGGAGTGATTGAAAGGTCCTATTTTTATTACTAACTTGTTTACTTGCAGCAATGTATCACAAAAAATATGATGAAAGGAGGAGTAATAGATGTCGAGATGTAGAGCATACTTGGAGGGAAAATGGAGAAGCTTATTATGAAAGGATGGAGCAAAGGAGCTTTGGAGGACATACGCTGAACTTATATACTTTCAATGGAAGTGTAGATCCAGAAGAGTACTTGCAATGGGAGATTCATATGGAGCATTTCTTTGAATACAACAACTATAGTGAGGAAAGAAAGGTATTGCTTGCTATTACCAAGTTCACTAACTATGCTTATGTTTGGTGGTCTCAATTGAAGGAAAAACTAAGGAAAGATAGACAACCACATATTGATACTTGGTATGAACTTAAATATCACATGAGGAAGAGGTTTGTGCCGAGCCAAAGACGAGAGCTATTGTGAAAGAATTTCTAAATCTTACACAAGGTGAAAGGAGTGTTGAAGCTTATCACAAGGAGTTTGAAGTTCTCATGGCTAGGGCTGTCTTTTTTGAAGATAATGAGTCTACAATGACACGGTTCTTAAAGGGTTTAAAAAGAAGAGATTGCTTGTTGTGTTGAAGGAAAAACATATGTAGAATTGGAACACATGGTTTACTATGCAACTACGGTGGAAAAGAGCCTTCAAAGAAGGGCTGCAAAAGGTATTCTACTAAACATCTTTCCAACCTGATTTCTTATCAAGAAAATCAATTGAAAAGTGCATTAAAGAGAAAGTGTGTGCTGCCAATGGCTTGATTAAGAAAAAGGTAACATTTGCTTCACAAGACCACTTGCAATCAAATATTCATATGAGGGAAACTTATGATGCATGTGAGTTAAAAAAGTGTTTTACATTTGAAAAGAATGAGAATTGTCAAAAAGAGAGTGAGCCAAAAGAAAGAGAGATGAGTTTTCAAAAAGAAAAGTGTGAAAAAAAATTATTGAAATAAGTGAGCCAAAAGAAGAGAGATGAGTGCTCAAAAAGAAATGAGTGACATGAGTGAGTCAAAAGAAAGAGATTTGAGTTCAAAAGAAAGAGTGTTTGAAAAGAATGAAAGAGAAATTGAAAAGAAAGAGAGTTGTGAGTCAAAAATGAATGAGAGGAATGGTGAGAACATTGTGAGTTTTGTAGAAAGTGGGCTAGGAAAACAATGTTTTCAAATAAAACCCACTTTGTACTTGTGTGCAAAGATTCTTTCTTTCTAACTTATGAACTAAACCTTTGTTTTTCTAGTGTTTTAGCTAATGTTTTGCGAATTACATTGATCAATTTTCAATTGGAATAGAGCACAAAGTAGATGCATTTCAAGGGGCTGAAATACTTAAGGCACCACCATATTTCATGGAAAAAGATGTTGCAAACGGGATCCAAAGCCAGAAAAAGAAGTTTCTTACTTTTTAATCCTATTGCATCGGTTTGTTTAAATGATTATTTCTTGTTTTCCAATTCTGATTTTAAGACTAGAAATCATCCAAACCAATTATATTTTCATGATAAACATGCATTCTTTTCTAGCAAAATTCTTTTGGATGATCTTTTACTTGTTTGATGACTTATCACTTGCAAAACTTGTTAAGCTAGCCTATCCATTTACTTGTGATGATGTGCATAGTTCTTGTTTGTTTGCTAAATTTGATCTCAACTCTGATATTTTACCACTTCAATTTCATTCTAATGATAAACATATGTTTTGTGCTACACAAGTTATCTTTGATAAGACATATGATGCATTTAGGGAGAGCATAGAGTTTTCATATTTTGTAATTTACCCCAACACATTAGACCTATTTGAGTTTGTTTATGGTTCATATGCTTTGATTAATGTGTTACATTCACCATGTGATCATCTTGTGAGTAGTGTTGAGTATGAGAAAATTTACGAGATTGACTATGGTTCATATATTCTATTAGATGTGTTACCACTATCCACCAACCATATTGTCTGTTTTGTGGTCTTTGATAAGCTCGAATGTTTTGCTGATTTAAAGGGAAGGAAACCAACAATATTTGACCCGGGAGGTGTTAACTTGAAAAGGAGAAAGAGGGTACCATTGTTGCTCTCTTTGGTGCCAATTCACAATAACGAGGTAAGTGTGCTTTATGTGCTTTTTATTTATATTATTAACTTAATTTATTGTGATGTAGGTAATGTTATAGATTCGAGGACGAATCCTTTTCAAGAGGGAGGGGATGATATGAATCATGGAACGTCACAAAAAGCCCAAGGAAAAATCACAACATTAAAGTTCAAGAGAAGCATTGAACATCCATTTACAAGCCTACATTAGCAAAGTCAAGACAAGCTTTGAAGATCCAATCATGGAGGCTATGGAAGAGGACGTGATGAACTTCAATCTATGGCAAATACATTTGGAGGAAGAGTGTTGAAGACTTGTTCAATCGGAATTGAAGAGAAGAGCTAATTAGGAAAGTTGCATCACTTTTGCAAACTTTCCTTATTTGGACCACTTTCCATATTTGTCCCAAAGTTTCCATATTTGTTCCCAAAATGGTTCCAACGAATTTATGATGTATTTAGACATGTTTTTAGGTCTTTTTATATTCATTTTATATGTTTGGAAAGGATTAGGAAAGATATTATTCTCTAGAAAAGATTTTCCACAAAATCGCCAATTTCACATAAGGCAAGTTTTGGGCAGATTTTGTGCTCCTTGTAATCCGAATTTCATAGCTTTTTTTTAGGGTTTCTTTGCCTATTTAAAGGCCTCATTTGTAACCCTAAAGATGAAGAATTCATATGATAATAATATTGCTTTTTGATTTGCTAAAGTTGCTTAGTTTTGTAGCCTTGTTCTAGGTTGCATGTTTTAGAAACATTCAAGCATGAATTGATCTATTGTGTTTGTGGATTGTTTCAATCTTGAAATAAGAACAAGTTCTCTTATTTCAAGATCATAGATCATTGGAATAATCTTTCTCTTCTTGTTTTCCAAGGGTTTTACCTTATTGTTTATTGGGGTTTTAGGATTTGCATCTAGGGGTTCTTTGTCTTTCAAAGGGTTTCTATTCAATTTCCTAGGGTTTCATATCACATCCCATACATACTTTAGATGTAAATTATCACATATAAATCAGCTCATGGTAACAACAACTCATCGCAAACCCGGTTAGTAGCAAAGTGCTCAAAACTAGTCAAATTGGTTACTATTTTTGGCCAAAAAGGAAACTATCCCAAGAATCTTTAAGTAAAGCTTCCCATAAGTTTTTCATGTATAAAATATACATATTAACATCCAATATTTCTAGAATTGATAACTTTGGACAATTACTCAAGAAAAACCCAAAACTAGCTAAGTGTAAAAACTAGCTTTTTAGGCCAATGTTGATAGCTTCTAAAAAATCATGCTCTTACCTTTCCAAGTTGTTTTTAATGTGGAATATATATATATACACACACACACATACTTTCCAGAATTAAGAACTTCAAAGTAAAACCAAAGAAAATCATGCTTTAAAGAAACAAGAAACTCCAAAACATAGCCATTTTAAGGTGTCATCCATCATGAATTTATCTATGACCTTTGGTTCCTCTTTACTTCTTTAAATATACTTCTTAAAGATTAAAACCATCAACTTAAAGTCAATTTCCAGATTATATATCCTTACAATTCCAAGCCAAAAACTCAAAATAACAATAAGCAAAAGCTTGAAACATCACCATTAATGGAGGTTATGTGTTCTTCAAAACCATGGCTTTTAATTCCTTCCTTTTTCTTACTTAGGTAAACTTTAACATATGTTTATCAATTGAGAAACATATTTCCAGAAATTTAAAGAGGAAGAAACTCATCACTAAAACATAGACAAACATCAATCAAGAACAACCAAAGCCATTTCCATGGAACCTAGAAAAGCTTCAATTGGAAACTTGGAATTCTTACCTTAGCTTTGTAAAACCTAATGGATCTTAGCTTGAATTGTCCTAGGATGAAAAACCCATCATCAATCCATGAAATTCCAAATGATTGAACCCTTGGATCACCAACACTTGAAGATTGGAGGAAGAAAAACATCAAAGAGAAGAGAAATGGGGGGGGCGTTGGTTTGGAGAAGAAGAGAGGAAAAGGAATTTTTGTTTTTTTTTTTGTTTTTCTTTTAATTATTCTAATTCCCCCTATTTATACTTTTAATTACTAAAATAATAATAATCAAATTGCAACCAAGTCCTTCCACCCCTTCATTTTAATCTCCAAGTCCTCCCACCTCATAAAATTAATTTTTTAATCCTTTTCTCTATTTTCCTTTGCTAACTAGCCCTCCACCCACTTGATATTTTCCATTTAGCCCTTTTCCTAACTTAACCATGGTAAAACTAACTATGGTTAAGCTTCAAAAATCAAATAAAAAAATAATAATCTTCCAAGTAATTAATAAAGTAAAATACGAACCCTGGCCCTTACAGATTTAGTTCTGAAAAGGATCCTTCCTTTCATGAAGGGTCACAGAGGAAAATGGACTCCGAATTATGAAGGTCCATATGTAGTAAAGAAAGCTTTTTCAGGAGGAGCTTTGATGTTGACTAATATGGATGGGGAAGACTTACCGAACCCGATCAATTTAGATGTAGTTAAGAGATATTTCGCATAGTGATGAATTCACCAAGCAAGCATTATTGCTGGGATATAAGTTACTTTCAGGAAAGCTAGAATTCATGTATTTGATTCTTTATTTTTAGTTTTTGTCTCATTAAGTTTGTACTACCATTCAAGCCATAAATCTCAAACCCATATCATTAATAAAATGGCCTTTTTGAATCTCTGATCATCATTCTATATTATTATTCTTATTTGAACCAATTCTCGTCTATATGAGATTTCCATTTTTTCTAACCATATTCACATGGATAGATATGCTTTTTAAATACAAATTGATAAGGATAAAAAAAAAGGAAAAAAAATAGAGAGAGAATACATGAATTATTTCTTGCATTAGAATGAAAATGGTTTTCAAAATAAGGTGGTAATGTTCAAGTTAATAACACTGGGGTAAATTTTGCTGGGAGCAAAATTTGATTATATTACGGAAGAGTGTTTTATCATCAGAATATTCAGCACTGAGCAGAACAATGATTTGAAATCTACAGATTGAGAAAGTATACTAAGGCAAATTTTGGGGCAAAATTTGTTTTTGGGCTAATCATCACTTATGGCTATAAATGATTACTGGGGTAGTTTTGGATTCGGAATTTATTTTGTTTTGAGCTGTGAGACACCGTCGCTTGGAAGGGTATAATGATATTCGACACCAAGTCAATTCAAGAGGATTTGGACCATTAGAGTGACACCTTGTTTTGTTCATGAATCGTTTTATCACTTTCAATGATAAGGGAAATCATGTTGAGTTGGCTTAAAAAAAATGCCGAGTTTAATTTTGTCAAGATTTTAAGATTGGATGTCCATATATCACGATTTAGTCATCATGGTTTTATAAAGATGCATACATTCATTTTTAAATAAGTCAAATCTGAAGTATCATTTTCATTTTCTGTCTCTGATCGTATCGAGGGTGAAGTGTCGATATGTATCATTTTTATTTCCTCTCTGATCGTATCGAGGGTGAAGTGTCGATATGTATCATTTTTAATTTCTATCTCTGATCGTATCGAGGGTGAAGTGCCGATATGTATCATTTTTAATTTGTCTCTGATCGTATCGAGGGTGAAGTGATGATATGTATCATTTTTATTTCCTATCTTTAATCGTATCGAGGGTGAAGTGCCGATATGTATCATTTTTATTTTCCATCTCTTATCGTATCGAGGGTGAAGTGCCGATATGTATCATTTTTATTTCCTGTCTCTGATCGTATCGAGGGTGAAGTGCCGATATGTATCATTTTTTAATTTCTGTCTCTTATCGTATCGAGGGTGAAGTGCCGATATGAATCATTTTTATTTTCTGTCTCTGATCGTATCGAGGGTGAAGTGCCGATATGTATCATTTTAATTTCTGCTCCTGATCATATCGAGGGTGAAGTGCCTATATGTATCATTTTTATTTTCTGTCTCTGATTGTATCAAGGGTGAAGTGACGATATGGATCGAAGTTAACCATTTAGATTTTCTTTAATTTTACATAATATCGAACGAATCAAAGTCTACGCGTTTGTCCACCTTCTAATTCTACAAGATGAACAAACGGGGGCAAACTGTAGACACCCATTTTCGTCTGATGTGATTTTTAATTTAATTCTAATTATTATGAAAGGAAGAAAAAAAAGAAGAAGATTTGATTTATGTATAATTTAAATTTAGTAGATAGATTTTGTAACGCCCCGAGTTTTTGGTTGATTTTATTTTGATTATTTGGTGGTTAACCATAGTTAAAAGTTAACTAAGGATGGAAATTGTTTAAAAGAAGGTTGTTAACCATGGTTAAGTTAAGGAAAAGGGGACCAATTGGCAATGGTTTAAATAGGCAAGGATTATTTAGCAATTGGGGTTAAGGAGGGGACTTAAAATTAATTTTAGGAGGTGGAGGGTTTTTGGGTGATTGATGAAGAGGAGGGGGGATATTTTTGCAATTAGACAACTTTATTTTCAGAAATTAGGAGAAATTAAAAAGAAAAAGGAAAAAAAGAAAAAGAAGAAAAAAATAAAACAAAACAAATTTTCTCTATTCCCTTCTTCTTCTCCATGAACCCGTGACCCCCCCCGTTCCCTCTTTTTGGTTTTCAATTTTCTTTCCTTTGGATTTTCGTCTGGCTTAATTTGTAGGTTGATCCAAGTGGGTTTTGGTGTGCATGATTGATTCATAGGAAGATTCAAACAAATCTTCTTCTTCTTCCTTTCAATCCCGTCGGCCCCTCCCCCTCTATCTCCCTTGTGAAATTTCTATTCCTCCATTAATCTAGTGTGTGATTCCAAGTAAAATCAAGGAGGGTTTTGGTGGATTTATGCTAGAAACTTCATTTTGGGAGGATTAAAGCAAGGTTCCACAAGTTTTAACAACACCCAAGGTAAGATTTCAATGAGAAGGTTCTAGGTTTTTATGAGTTTTGGGGTTCCTTTTGAATTGTTAATTATAACTACTTTGGGGGTTGTTCTTTTACTTAAATTCTGAAATTACTTGCTGTTTTGGTAAGTTTAAGCTTAAGGATATACATAAACTTTGAAAGGGGAAAGGATGGAGACCATGGGTGAAGATAAGTTTTCAAAAACTCCATTAATGGAGGTTTTTGAAGCTTCTAGTTTGCTTGAAATTGGATTTTTCTTAATTAATTTTAAGGGGCTGCCAAAACTGGAAAGTTTAGGTGTTTATATGAAGATTTTATACATGAAAACACATAGAAAGACCAAGCATTTGAAATTTTAATAATTATCCTTGTTGGCTAAAAAGTTCATATTAAGGTTTTTGGTTTTAGGTGTTTTCTAAGTGTTTTTTTTTAGAGTTGTTAAATCTGGAAATTTTGGATGTTTCTAAGTATATTTTCCACCATAAAAACACTTTGGAAGGATAAGATATTGAAACTTTTGATAAACACTCTTTTTGGACCAAAAGTATACCCGTTTGGCTAGTTTCGGTCTTTTCACCTCTAAACGAGTTTGAGTCGTATTTTTGTTATTATGGACTGATTTAATGTGATATTTTAATGCTAAATGTGTGTGGAATGTTTCATGTAGGATAAAAGGCAAGAACGAGCCATCGAGAACCTTTCGAAAAGGTGAGAACAAAACGGGTTAAAGTGACGGTATGGTTGGTTGAATGTGGTTGTTATTGTGAAGGTGTGGAGTGGTTTTTAAATTCATATGAGGCTGATTTAAGATCAATACCTAGTGTTTGAAAGCATGAATTAGGAAGGTTAATAGCAAGGTGAAAACCGGTTAGTCGAAATAGTCGTGATTGTGAGAAAACGGGATGGGTGAGTCTATTATAGTTATAAACTTGTTTTTATTAACTCATTGAGTAACTTCTATATGCTGATTGGGACAATATATATATATATATATATATATATATATATATATATATATATATATATATGTGTTGTGTGGTTGATAAGTAAGGGTTATTATTCGACGAATTACTTTATATATGTGAAATGATAAAGGTTAAAAGTTGATAAGTAGATGTATGGTATGAGGGGTTTGCTTATTGTTTAGCTCATGGTAAAAGAGAAATAACAATTGATATTTGGGTTGATTATGAAGTGTAATTACATGCTTAATTGTAAGAAAGGAAAGTGGTGAAATTTAACCGAAGGAAGGGGTGAATGAGTGGTGGAAACAAGTTGAATGGCAAATGTGAAAGGTTTGAGAGGACCTGCTCCTGATTTTTTTAGATATTTACCATGTTATGTACGTTTATAAATTATACCATGTCAAGTGAAGATCGAGTCATATACTGATTGAGAATTATATTCATATATACTCGATGTGAAAGACCAATGTTTGATATGTTTATATCTGATTTTGATAAGAGAGTGAAGTAAGCTCGATTATTTATATCACATTGCATTCATGCATATCATGTGTTTGTTAAATGGCCATGGGGTAGTAATCTATGTAATGGTGTGTGGTTGTTGGACGTTACATGAGATTACCGTGGCAGGTTGTATGTAGCTTCGAGGTGCTTTGAGGTTAGAGACCCGGATGCTTGAGTGGCTATTATGATAGCCTGGAAGAGTAAAAGAGCTACGGCTCGAGTGATTGTTGAGTTAGTTGAGAAATGCGTGGTAAGACACGAGTAATGTAATACGGGAATCGTGAATGTGAAATGAAAGGTTGTGAATATGAAATAGGAGATGTGAAATGGTAAGTTGGCATTGAATTGATCAAAGTGAACGAGACTTGACCATATACTTGTTATGCTGTTAGTTTTGATTGAGCATACATGTTTAAGCTTTTGAATAAACATATGCAATCATACTTTGTTAACTCCTTTTGATTATGTCTTCGAGAGTTATATAAGTAGCTACCGAGATAGCTTCCGAGATGCGCTTTAAGAGGCGGGAAAGTGTAAATGAGAAATGATGTCGGTTTTGAATATGAGTTCAAGTTGTTTCAACCATGCATTTGCATTGTTGCTGAATTCTTATAACATACATGTTTAAGCCTTCAATTATTGTTTATGTATGTTTTTTTGTGAAAAGCTATTGTGTTAGTTTCCGAGACGAACGTAGTAAAACGCGGAAAAGTGTAAGCGAGTTGTTGCATCGGTTAGCAATTGTGATTGTGTTAATCATATTAATGCTTGATGTGGGAATTTTAATCCTGGACATACGTGTTTAGTTCCAATGTCATATTGAAAGCATGGGTTCAAGCATAACATCACTTTAATTCATTTTTTTTTCACTGAGTGTCATGCTCAAAGGTGCTCTATATCACCTTTCAGGTTTCAGTAGAGGTCGAGGACGAGGAGCGGCAGGTGGTGCTCGTTGATGCTTCGAGTTAGGGACCCTTTGGACTAGGCTAACGTGTTGCAAGACTGCGGTTTTGGAAGTGACTTGTGGTTCTTTTTGTGTTTCGGTTTTAAGTTGAGTCTTTAGAAATATTTATAAGTAAACTTTGTACGTTTTAAAGACTTGTAATAACGGTTTAATTGGTGCACCAAACCTTTTTCTTTTGGTTTTGAAATTTATGTGATACTCTGAACCGGCCGACGAGCCGATGTTTTCTGTTTAACAGGTTTTCTTTATTTTGTATATGAGACTTGAGATTTACGAATACTACATGTCGAAATTTTCATTAATTTTCTAAATCAACTATTTTAAGCTTAAATCATCGCTTCCGTGTGCATACTCGCGTCCTGGGCTTTTAGATTAAGTCGGGTCGTCACAGATTTTTAGGGTAAATATAATTACATTTTTTGTAGTGTTTTATTAGCAAGGGTAAAAATAAAATGATAAAAATAATAATGTGTCAAATTTTATTTAATTTTATTTGAATTGATTTGTTTTAAAAGAAAAAGATTTAGAAAATAATTTTTAAATGAGAATCAATTTATACATGGAAAAGATGAATGATAAATTATTTTTTATGAGTTGTCAAATAAATTAAAATAAAATTTTTGCATGATTTGGGGTGAATTAAAATTGATTTTATTCTCATTTATTACTTTCCTAATTTCTATCCTCCATTTGGCTATAAAAAGGACCCTCCTTCAACCCTAAAAGAAAAAAAAAAAAAAAAAAAACAAGACATTGGCAGGCCCTCAATTTCTCTTTTGGTATTTTTTTTCTTTTCACCATAACCCCTCTCTCATAGCCAAGCAAATAACCCAATTCCACTAACTACACCTCCTTCTCGACTAAATCCATAGACCCATCTCCTTCCATTCTTCCTTCATTGCTTTTTATTTTCATATACTTTCACAACCACAACCCACCAAAGGTCTAAACTCCAAGTTTCAAGTCTATCTCTCGGTAGTTCTATCACTGATTCCATCATCAAAATCAAACCAGAGAAACTCATCCAATTACAACAATCATATTGTTGTTGGTCTCTTAGAGGATTCTTGTTTTGGGACCCGCCGGAGAGAACAAGACGAACGACGCTTCATCCCTTTTTGCACGATTCTCTGGTATATGGCTATTGCATTAGAATTGTTAATTTAAACTTTTTTTTAATTTAGGTTAATTTAAAATTTTTTTCTTTTTCTTTTTAAAGCTGAAGTTATTTAATTTTGTTTTAATTTATTATTATATATTTATAACTGTTTTTGTAGAAGGATTATATTATCAATTTGATATGGCTTAATAATTTAGATATAACCTGAACCAAGGTATTTAGTATAGTAAATAGTATTTCATGATTAATCATACTATTTTTATTTTATTTTATTTTTAGTTTAGAATACGTGAATATATTTTAAGTTTTATGTTTTATTTATTTATTTATTTATATTGAATCCTTTTAGTTAGAGATTTAAGTTTTTTTTATTAAACTGTCAATATATTTCATGCCTTATTTGATGATTTTTTTGCTAACATTTGATATTGGTATTTTTTTTAAAATTGGAATTTATTAGGATACTAATTTTCCAAAAGCATAAAAATTAATAGTTTAAATATAGTAATTGGAATTAATTAGGATACTAATTTTCCAAAAGTATAAAAAATTAACAATTTAAATATAGTAATTGGAATTAATTAGAATACTAATTTTCCAAAGCATAAAAATTAACAATTTAAATATAGTAATTGGAATTAATTAGGATACTAATTTTCCAAAGCATAAAAATTAACTATTTAAATATAGAAATTGGAATTAATTAGAATACTAATTTTCCAAATCAAATTATTAACAATAAAATTTTAAATATTAATTAGAATTTACTAAGGTATACATCTACAAACTTTCCAAAAAAAAAACAAAAGATTAATAATATAAGCCTTAAATAAACATTGGAATTTATTAGGATAATAATTGCCCAATTATACCATAAATAAAAGATTTGTCAAATAAAATTTCCTATTTAAAACTTAGGGGCTAATAGTGAAACTTACCCTAAACCTAATATTGAGCTAAATAATAACAAAGATAAAAATTTATAATAAATTAATATATTCATATTTAAAACTTAAACACAAAAAACAAACAAACAAACAAATTGTTTTCGAAAACTCCGACGACGAAATATAGGGGCGTTGGAATACCATGCTCCTAAACATTCTTGAGGTAAGGAATTTTTTTTTCTCAGAATACTGAGTTATAATTCCCGACAATATTTTTCTAATGGCTTTACGCCAGTCATACTTATTTAATCATGCTTTATTACTAAAGTATTGATTAATAAAACATGAGACATTTAAAAATAACCAAAAAAATAATTTTTGTTTTATAGATAAAGGCTTTCATTAATAATACACCAAAAAAAAAAAAACAACAATCGTTTTTAAACGAACATAATAGGGTGCTAATACCTTCCCTATGTGTGAATAAACTTCCGAACCCATTTTCAATAGTTAGTAGACCATCCTTAGTTAATGAATAGGTGACTAATCACACCCAATATAAAAACCAGTGATTAGTGGCGACTCCCTTTTATTTTTCCGCGTCGTATTTACGTAGCGACATAAGTATATTTATGAGTTGTTACTAGGATATTAGTTTATTTTAATGTAATTAATTAGTATTAGTTCTAGTTGCTTTAGTTAAATATAGGGTTTTTATTGTAAGGCTATAAATAGCCATTTAGAGTTTCATTTGTAGACATCTCATATTTTATCATATCAATCAAATATACTCTTGAGAGGGTTTTTTCCTCTTTAGGGATGAGTTTCCCTTAGTTTTATGGGACAGATTTCCTTTCAAGCATAGACTTGTTTGGTTGAGGCTGCGGACTCAGCCTCACGCTACACCAGAAATTCTAACATTTATGTAAATATTTTTTTCCAATAAATTTAAAAATATTTCACCCCAACATTCATGTAAATTTCCCATCTTACATCAATAGAGACATAATATAACTGCCAAAAGTTACATATCTTTGAATAAAGTTTGCCTAATAGATTGGGGGTTTATCCTCTTATTAAATTAAATAAGCATGTATTTTGAGATATATCAATAGTTTTTCTCTCACATTGATTGGAAGGTTATCATATATTATTCTGACCCAATGCTAGATTTTATGTCACTCGCTATCAATTGTGCATCATTAGAAATACCAAACAGTCCTTGTCTTCCAAATCCAGCACAATACAAACCATTTTCCCCTTTCCAATGATTTGGAAACCTTTGTTTTGGCATTCCATCTTCATTGAAATGTTTTTTTTCATCCTGTAATTCAAACAATAGAAATTTTTTATAATTTTTGTAATTTTCAATTATATTTGAATGAATTAATATATTCAAAGCGAAATAATTTGTACCTTCAGCCAATTTAGAACAGTACTTTTGTATCCCGTGGCAAAAATGAGTGTATCAAAGCAATGTATAATGCCATATGCGAATCTAACTTGGTCTCCCTCTATGCTTTTTACATGTGGAAGAACCTGAAAATTTAAAATATTTATTATGTCAATACAACTCGACCAATTCGTATCGGACTTGACTGATATTTTGAACCTTGGAAGTGTGAGAGAGAAAAAATATATTTGGACAGTTGGAGAGAATTGGAAATACCTTGATTTCTCCTCTCTTAATCTTTTTAAGGCAACCAACATCAATGGTTGGGGAACGGCCAGTTTTTGCTTTGAGAAGAAATGGTCCAACTCGTGGGGTTTGAATCCCATACTTGGATGTATTTCCATATTTCAGTTTTGCAAGCATAATGCTAATGGAATCCACAGTATTGCATGGAAGAAATTTCAACAAAAACATTCCTATTCGAATAATTTCTTTACTTAGTACGTGTACCTGCGACATTAGAAAAATTAAGTTAATGAATTTCAGATTTCACATTTCCTAAGAATTAATCAATTAAGAATTAAAGTTGGTAAAAATAACCCTCATATTTTCCAAACCATTTTTAGCGTATGAATCCTTTTATAAACCTTTGCTTTTAGCTTAGATTTTAATTAAAGTATATTTTTATCATTGTTTTGAAAGTAATTTTCTCTTATTTTCTTGTGGAAAATTCACCCAGTAGTAGATTTTGATGCAATATATTTGGAAATATATTATCACTTAAAATTATTTGCCAATATTTTCATGGCTGACTTTTTTTTTTGTGAACTGTAATACTAAGTATACAAATATCTAATTATTAAAAAATTAATGTTTAAAAAAACCGAAAACACCTTATCCTAAAATTAGGAAAATAAAATTAATAAATAAATAAATAGGAAATTCCAATAGATAACACTTTTTATGACTAATTTCAAAAATAACAAATGTTCTAAAATGTTAAACTTTTGCTATTTTGGAACATTTTTCCATTCTTAAAATGTCATTTTTGAAAAACTCGTTCTTAAATTAGACAATATATTGGAAAATTTTCATTTACCTGGCCACGTACGACAATAGAAGTATTTGCTGCATAATTGGACAAATCATAAGAAATTTCCATGCCAGAATTCCCACATCCGACAACCAAAACATCTTTATCTCGAAACATCTGACCATTTTCATAACTGCTAGAGTGCATGATCTCTCCATTGAAGCTATCCAAACCTGGCAACGAAGGTATAAAACCTTCACTATTTTCACCAGTTGAAGCCACAAGAAACCTACATTCATAAGTCTCACACTCATTAGAAAATGTATTTCTCACAGAAACTTTCCACTTCCCCTTCTCATCATCATATTTAGCACTCTTCACAGTCCGATCGCAACGTGGTTTGATCCCGAAACAGGACATGTAGTTGTCCAAATACTGAATGAAATCGATTCGGGAAATGTATGTGGAGGAGTTTTTTGGAAATGGCATGAAGGGAAGATGACAATATTCTTTTGCCAAATGAAGTTTTAATCTATCATAGGCTCTTTTTCGCCATAGCGAAGCACTACAATCGTCTCGTTCAAGCACGATATTGGGTACGGAGAGACGATTGAGACAAGCAGAAGTTGCTATCCCAGCAGGGCCTGCGCCAACGACAATCACTTCTACTTCTTCCATCTTCCAAAAATATTGGTTTTGGTGGGTATGCTTGAATTTACCAAAGACTAACAAAACTGTGATCGGTTATTTATATTGCTTTGATAAATCTATTTTAGGTAGAATTGTTTCTCTATAAAAGCTTCAAGTTGTTTTCTATCTGTAAAATAACCCATTTTTAGAAAATAATTGGAAAGTTTTTTGTTTCTGTAATCTCATTAGGAGCCAGATAGGTGAAATATTTTCCTTATAGGGACCGGTTAATTATGGTAATTTGAGTTGAAAAGTTAATAATAGTATTTGATATCTATACATAGAAAAATTAATTAATGTCAACAAAAGGTGACAAATGTAAATGTTCATATGAACAGGTTCATATATCTTTCAAAAATAAATTATAATATCATAATATTTAGCATTTTTTTAAACAATTATAAAATGTAACAATTCTTTCTAAAATATTGATAAATATGTCATGTTTATTGAATGAGTCAATAAATGATAAATCTTGTCAATCAATGATTCCATATATCACAACCAATAATTTATTTATCA
Organism: Gynostemma pentaphyllum; assembly: GCA_028015215.1. Classification (NCBI taxonomy): domain Eukaryota; kingdom Viridiplantae; phylum Streptophyta; class Magnoliopsida; order Cucurbitales; family Cucurbitaceae; genus Gynostemma; species Gynostemma pentaphyllum. The sequence continues at coordinate 21,667,264 of CM051345.1, read as the reverse complement.
TAGTCAAACACATACATAAATGTAAACTAATGAGGATTTAAAAAAGAAAAAGAGGGGATAAATACAAATAGAAATAAATAAATAAAATATATGAGAAATTGCAACCAATGATATTTTTTATAGGTAATTTCAAATCTTGCAAACTTTTTAAAGTACGTTTACCTTTGATATTTTTAAAAAATATTGAAAAATATATAATTTTTTGGGGCTCTTACAAAAATAACAAAATTAAGTCCAATATTTATAATAAAGGGGCATTTGCAAATCTAGCAATTTTTCTAGCAATATTTGTAAAAATAAATGCTCAAAAAAATATTTGTAAATATAGCAAATTTAGATCAGATTTATCAATGATAAACATTGAATTACATATTTTTACACTATGTTTATCACTGATAAACACATAATCAGTGTTTATCATTGATAAACATGATAAAAATTGCTATATTTACAAATACTTTTTTGAGTTGATATTTTTACAAATATTGCATAAAAATTTGCCACCCAATGAAATTTCCCTATAATAAAAGTGAAAAAAAAATATATAGCAAAAACTAAAATTCGCACATAAAATATTACGAAATTGTCACTAGTTTTACATGAGTAATCAATTATTTCCTCACAAGTAATCACTGATTTCCACAAAAGTAATCACTAATTTTACTGTTATCCTTATATTTTGTGCATGAATCACTGATTACCTAATAGTTATAAATGGGGAAATTTCATTGGGTAGAAGAATTTTTAGCAATATTTATAAATATAACAGTTTTAAAAAGTTTTTGCAAATATAGCAGATTTTTAAAAACCCTCATTCATGTGATCAGAGATATCAGTGATAACTTATAAAATAATCAGTGATTACTATCAGGTAATCAGTGATTCTTGCACAAAAATCAGGATATCAGTGATTACTTGTGAAGATATCACTGATTACTAGTGGCAATTTTGTAATATTTTAGGTGTAAATTTAATTTTTCTGCTATTTTTGCAAATATGTTTTTTTACTGCTATTTTTATAAATATTGGACCTACTTTTGCTATTTTTCTGATTCACATGATTGATGGTTTTTAAAAACCTGCTATATTTGCAAATATATTTTAAAAATGCTATATTTATAAATATTGCAGAAAATTCTGCTACCCGATGAAATTTCTTTTTTTTTTAAGATACAAATAGATTATTTTTGTATTCAATTTTTATTTTAATTCCTTATTTGCCCATATCTTCTTCTGTCGAATCTTTGTTCCTGCAACTTTTTTTTTCTCTGCAACTATTTTTACCAACAAGAAAACAGACCGTCGAATTTCAAAACACTACAAAAAAACTGTCAATTTGCAACCATGAAATTGCAACCAAATGGTCGTTTTTTGCCTATAATGCGACCAAAAAAGCGACAAAATAAGTGGTGGCCAAAAAGCTGGTCGGTCCAGAATTTGTGCGACTGGATAGTCACAAATATACGACCATAAATTTTTGGTCGCAAAAAAGTCAACCTTTTGAAAATACGACCAGATGGTCGCCTAAAAATTGACCATATGGTCGTAATTTATCTTGAAGATAAGAGACCAATTGGTCACATAAAAAAGTGACCAAATGGTCGTATTTTGTGTGACCAAATGGTCACTTTTAGACTCAATCAAAATACGACCAGATTGGTCGCCTAAAAAGTGACCATCTGGTCGTAATTTATGTGAAAGATAAGTGACCAATTGGTCACATACAAAAGTAACCAAATGGTCGTATGTTATGTGACCAAATGGTCACTTTTAGACTCAGTGAAAATACGACCAGATGGTCGCGTAAAAAGTGACCATATGGTCGCATTTAAGAATTTTTTTTTTAAATTTAAATTTTAATAATTAGTTAATTATTTATTACTTATTAATTAATTATTAATTATTAATTATTTATTTAATTAATATTAAAATTTAATAACAAAAAATTGGAATTAAAATATATATATATATATATATATATATATATATATATATATATATATATATATCAAATATTTAAAAAAACGTTTTATATAGAAGAAAGAATCCTAGAACTATACAAGGACGGGGGTGGGGACAAGGCGTCGATGATGAAAGGGCCCGCCAGGGATCCCAACGCGCGCATGCCTGGGTCTCGACTCGTGCCTGCATGTCGGCCTCAATCGCCCGCGACTTGAGTAACAAGTCTTTGCGCATAGCGTCCATGTGCGCACGCCTGCACCGCTGCTCAACCAGGAGAAGGGCCGGAGCTAGTGCTCCCCCCCCAGCGCCGAGGCACACTGCGTAAAGGCGCGCCCCCGGCGGAGCCGAGCGAACCGACCCATCAGCCCGACCCTCCGGGGGCCTCCAAGAACGCCTCTCGGTCCTCCTAAGTCGGTTCCGAGTCTGGTGTGGGCAACCGTTGAGTCAAGGACTCGTGAAACGTTCCTAAACATTTAAAATTCAGAAAATAAAATAGTTAATATATAAGGTAGGAAAAATTTTAAAGAAAAAATAATAATTGAAGAAATTATTAAATACCAATCGGCTTTGCCTTATCGCTGACGAATGTCCCATCCTTCTTCGTGTGAAGAACGGTGCGGCTCATTCCCACGGGACGGCGCCCCTGCTTCGCTTCCTAAAAAATTAAAGATTGAAGAATAAAACATAATAAATTAATAACTAGTTGAAAAAAGAAAATGAGAAAAAAGTACGTATGTAAGAAAACGACGAAAAAAAAACTTACCAATCGACAATGGTGCTCTTCGTATGTCATGGCCCACCCGTGTGTTTGGTGGGATTCTTGCGCGGTTGGCCTTATTCCTGCTTGACACGCCTTGCCCTGAGGAGTGCTCAAGCTCGCGGAGCCGGGCGTGGTCCTCCTGGGCTCATCCACACGGGGCGGTTGTGCTTGCTGCTCCGCGCGCCGGTACATGAGGTCCTTGAATTGATCCCGGACGTGACTGTCCCATAGGGGGAACAATCTACCGTCCGTGATATCGGGATCGATAACAGGAAACTTGCCCAGAAAAAATTGAAATAAAAAATTGTTAAAGTAATAAATTTATTTCTATAAATTTCAAAATTAATTAATTATGAAAATAAATGATGTTTTTTACCTTCCAATTGTCATACATCCAACATTTCTCCGTCGTCGGAATATACCCCCGTCAAGGTCATGGGTAGAGGCATGCTCCTGGAGGACCTCGTGAAACCGTTTTGAAACGGTTGTATGCGTTCTCTGCAAAATCATAAAAATTATTGTGCTATTAGAAACTATTAGTTAACGGGAAAAAAAACACTTTGAAAAAAGTTTAAAGGTTTAAAAATGAAGTAATTAAAATAATAAACAAAAGTACTTACGTATCCCCTTCAATCCTGAAGGGTAGAGTCTCGAGCCCGAGACACTGCGTGCATGAAGTGGAGGGGCCACGGATCCGACCCTGATGCGGCACTGACGCCTGGACCAGGACGCATACCCCCGATGCCGAGACCCGATGCTAGGCCAGGAGTCGTGGCCAGGGAGTCCTGCGGCAGTCGTGGTGTCGCAGACTAGGTCTCAGGGACTGCATCATCAAGCGTGGCAGCAAGTCCCGTCTCATAACTAAAGAGGATGTCCAACTCCTCCGTAGTCAGGTCCGCATCAGCGGCAGCAGCAGTAGGCGTCTGCGGAGACCCCTGGTCACCCGCGTCATCAGGCTCGTCTGACTGGGGAGGACGTCGTCTGCTCGTCATAATCCTACAACCAAAATAAACTAATTTAATACTAATTACGTAAGTAAAATATTGAAATAAATTAAATTAATTAATTAATGAAATAATGTAAATTAAACTAACATAAATTAAGTAAATAATTTAAAATAAACTAATCAATTAATTTGAATAAAAGTAAATTAAAATTATATTAATTGAACTAAAATTAATTAAATTATACTAAATTAAGTAATGAAGAATTAAAATAAATTAGATTAATTGAACTAAAATTAATTAAATTAAACTTAACATTAATTAATTAAAACTAGAATAAACTAATTAATTAATTTGAATTAAAGTAAATTAAAATTAGATTAATTGAACTAAAATTAATTAAATTAAACTTAACATTAATTAATTAAAACTAGAATAAACTAATTAATTAATTTGAATTAAAGTAAATTAAAATTAGATTAATTGAACTAAAATTAATTAAATTAAACTTAACATTAATTAATTAAAACTAAAATAAACTAATTAATTAATTTGAATTAAAGTAAATTAAAATTAGATTAATTGAACTAAAATTAATTAAATTAAACATAACATTAATTAATTAAAACTAAAATAAACTAATTAATTAATTTGAATTAAAGTAAATTAAAATTAGATTAATTGAACTAAAATTAATTAAATTAAACTTAACATAAATTAATTGATATGAATCATGGAACGTCACAAATAGCTCAAGGATCAGTTTCAAGATTAAAGTTCAAGACAAGCATTAACTTCCATTTACATGCCTACATTAGAAAAGTCAAGACAAGCTTCGAAGATCCGATCATGGAGGCTATGGAAGAGGACGTGATGAACTTCAATCTATGGAAATTACATTTGGAGGAAGAGTATTGAAGACTTGTTCAATCGGAATTGAAGAGAAGAGCTAATTAGGAAAGTTGCATCACTTTTGCACACTTTCCATATTTGTTCCCAAAGTTTCCATATTTGTTCCCAAAGTTTCCATATTTGTTCCCAAAATGGTTACAACGAATTTATGATGTATTTGGACATGTTTTAGGTCTTTTATATTCATTTTATATGTTTGGAAAGGATTAGGAAAGATATTATTCTCTAGAAAGATTTTCCACAAAATCGCCAATTTCACATAAGGCAAGTTTTGGCGATTTTGTGCTCCTTGTAACCGAATTTCCTAGCATACTTTTAGGGTTTCTTTGCCTATTTAAAGGCCTCATTTGTAACCCTAAATACCAAGAATTCATATGATAATAATATTGCTTTTTGCTTTCTTGAAATTGCTTAGTTTTGTAGCCTTGTTCTAGGTTGCATGTTTTAGAAACATTCAGCATGAATTGATCTATTGTGTTTGTGGATTGTTTCAATCTTGAAATGAGAACAAGTTCTCTTATTTCAAGATCATAGATCATTGGAATAATCTTTCTCTTCTTGTGTTCCAAGGGTTTTACCTTATTGTTCATCGGGGTTTTAGGATTTGCATCTAGGGGTTCTTTGTGCTTTCAAAGGGTTTCTATTTCAATTTCCTAGGGTTTCATATCATTAATTAAAACTAAAATAAACTAATTAATTAATTTGAATTAAAGTAAATTAAAATTAGATTATTGAACTAAAATTAATTAAATTAAACTTAACATTAATTAATTAAAACTATAATAAACTAATTAATTATTTTGAATTAAAGTAAATTAAAATTAGATTAATTGAACTAAAATTAATTAAATTAAACTTAACATTAATTAGTTAAAACTAAAATAAACTAATTATTTAATTCGAATTAAAGTAAATTAAAATTAGATTAATTGAACTAAAATTAATTAAAGTAAACTAAGTAATGAAGATTTCAACTATTAGATTACCCTAAACTAAAATTACTTAAATTTAACTAACATTAATTAAATTTAATTACTAACATTAATTAATAAAAACTAAACTTAACTAAACAAATTAATTAAATTAAACTAAATTAAAATTAGATTGATTTGAACTAAAATGTATCAATTAATTAAAGTAAAGTAAACGGAATTAGATTAATTAACCTTAAGTAAACTAAGTACTTAATTAAACTAAATTACATTAATTAAAATAAAATTAATGAAATTAACAACATTAAAATAAACTAATTAAATTTAAACTAAAACTTAAACTAAAACTAACTAAAAAAACTTAAAACGGATACGAAACTAACCTTGTAATAGAAACCGGGATTGGAGGTTTAGGGTGTTTAGGTTTAGAGTAGGGTAGGAACGGGGAAAAAAGAACGGGGAACGGAACGGGGGAAAGAGAGAAAAGAAAGAAAATGGAGAAAGAAAAAGAGAAAGGAAGAAAAGAAACGGGGGAAAGGAAAAGGGATCTGATTTTAAATCAGATTTTGCGACCAACTGGTCGCAAATATGTAATAATGACAAGAAACGAAAGGTCGCGCGTGCTGGGGAAAATACCAAACATTCAAATAGTAAAACCCTAAGTCACTCTTATGAAATCACGACTTAGTATGTGAGTCATACGAGAGGATTAAAGTCGAGATGAGTAACTTAAAAGTGTCTACAGTAAATGGATAACGTTTGGGAACCTTATCCTGGTAACACTGTTGATAGCTTCGCATTTTGTTTATAGAAAAATGATCTAATCCTGATCATTCATGTGGGAGACATGAAATGGAAGTATCATATGCAATGTTGATTGTATAAGACAGGACCACGATGTTCGATCAAATTTCTCATTAGTACCGTTTACGAGAAATAATCGAATATCAAACTAAGTTTATCAACAGTGATAGATCTCAATCCTGAGTGAAATGCGGACTCCTATTTGTGGAGTTATGTTCTTTGATTCACATAGTTGAGAGCGTCTGTAAGAACGCTCAATACACTCCTGTTTTGGGAACATGACTAGATAAGTAGCTGGGAACTCATTTTCACGAGATGGAATTCATAACTTTCCTATAAATTAAAGGTATCGGTGCGATACCTAAACATTTTAGGAACTTTAGGAAACTCCCTTGATGTCTTGATTCGAGACATGAACAAGTGACGTCACGACTTCTATTGATCACGAAGTATCTTATCTCTAGTTCGACTAAAGATAAAGTTCATTGGAGAATCAGCGGGAACACAAGGATAAAGCGGTAATTACGAGGCAAAACAAGAAATTTATCCTTTGTAATTATGAGGGTTCCACGTGAAGGATAATATCACAGATATAAATAAAAGATAAACTAAATGGACATAACTCATCTATAGTGAGGGGAGTTCAGCTATGAATCTATAGTGGAATTATTCATAGTTAGATAATAAGTAATTAACTGATTATGTCTTAATCAGTTAATTGACTAATTATTAAGCCCATGATCTATAGGTCCATCGGGTCCCTATGCTAGCCCAAATATCGTAGTCGCGAAATCAAGTAGAAGATATGGAAATTTTAAGTAAAGTGAATTACTTAAAATAGTCAATATTAATTGTTTAAATATTGAGTATATTTAAACGGTAATTAATATAAACATTATTAATTGTTTAAATAATGAGTTTATTTAAACATGAAATTAATAATGAAATATTATTAATTATACATTATTAATTATTTAAATATTGAGTATATTTAAATGGTAATTAATAATTTGAAATTAATTAACAATTATTAATTGTTTAAATAATTATATTTAAACGGAAATTAATAATTAAAATTAATTAAATTAATAATAAAATATTGTCAATAAAATTATTAATTAAATAATGAATTTATGGAAATTAATAATTATAATATTTATTATTAATTATTTAAATAATGAAAATTATTTAAATGGAAATTAATAATTAAATATAAATTGGATAATATTTAGTCAGGAGAAAATATTAATATTATTAATTGTTTAAATAAAATATTTTATTTAAATGGTAATTAATAAATAAATTAATTAAGTTGGACTTATTAATTTAAGAGAGAATTTCAAGCCCAATTGGATTAATGAACCCAATTGGAATTGGTCCAAAATAATTAATTAAATAAATTGTATTTATTTATTATTTTATGATGATAAAATCGGCCATGACATGTATTTTGAGGAGATAATTGTTTGAATTATATCCTAAAATAATTACATAGATTTATTTACCCAAGATAAATAAAAATAAAGAAAATAAAATAATCTCCTATTTATCTATGGCATTTTCGAAATTGCTAGATAAAGGAAAGAGATAATCTTTTTTCTTTTTGTATTTATCTCTATAGATTAATCCTAATGTGATTAGGATTCCTATTTTTCTATAAATAGGAGGGTTGGGTCATTCATAAATCACACAATTTAATTCCATAGAAAGTTGGAACTCTCTCTTCTTCCCTTCTCCCCCCTAGCCGAAATTCCCTAGTCATTATTGGGAAGAAAATATTTTTCTTCTTCCCAATTTCTTCTTAAGTTCGATCCCACAATCGGATTTCGTTTGATCGATCGAGATATAGCGTAGAAGATCCGGTGTTGCTGAGGATTTGATGCTGTAAAGAAACCTCCAACCGATTCTCCATATTTTACTCAATGTAAGTAAAGGGTTTTAATTTTCGAAAAACGAGCATGAATCTACATGTTTTTATCACAAATTGCATGATATTAATAGATCCTAAATTAAGTGTTAATTTGTGTTACTAAATAAATTCCGCTAATTTAGTAAATTATCCCTTCAGTCGATGCAAGCATAAAGTAGAGGGGCATAAAGTAAAATAGATAGGAATCTTGGACGAACGATATGTAAATCGAACTCCGCTACATTAATACAAGTAAATCCTATCTTAAACGATTAACATATACCTTCCAGGATTCTAAACTTCCAATATAATCCGAGGTTCTATTAATCGTTCTATATAAAAGTTTGGATCTTTAACTTTCAATGATCCAACCTAAGATTCAAAACGAATCTATCTTAGTAATTTCTAAGATTCAATGCTTTCCTCGAGAACTCCTAAGTTCTCACTTAAATGATTAACTCCTAATCCTAAGGCACTAACTCACCGCCCTCTAATCTTAGATTCGAATCTTAGTCTTAGCTTCTTATTCTACAAACCATCATAATTATTCGCTTTCAAAAATTACTTTAAATCCTAACTATTCTCACCTTAGCCAAAAAAAATAGCTTTGCTCCAAGTTTCCGAAAGCACAATCAAACAACGATCCGAAACACCTACAATTAATGACATCTAACAATTAATAAATTAACATACATCGATCAATTAACATCTAAAAGCTCAAAACAACGAACAACCCCATAAACCCCATTATGAGGCTCTCGGCCCCCCCATGAAAAGTGGGTCTCGGGTTTGGTTTTCCGGCTTTTAGGTAGTTTAGAGGTGTTTCGAGTTGGTTTCAAACAAATTCGATATTCCCGATTTCAATGGGTATCGATAATTAGGGTTTTTGAACATTATGCCATGTCCCGAATCGAATTTAAATAAACAATAATTCATTAATAAATAACCCATAATCAAACCCAAAAAGGTAAATTTCAAACGGGAAGGGTTTCGACTGAAACTCGGTTTTAGGGTTAAGGGAAAGTTTTCAAAAACTCTTAAAACAACTCCCGTAATAAAAGTCATCGAGTTTAACGGCAAGAAATCGAAGATTCAAAATGAAAACTCCATTAAAATACTATTTGGAGCTTAGGGTTTGAACTTTAACTTACCGAGAAGTCCTTAGAACACGGATGGAAAGCACGATAGCTAGGTTGAAAGGATTCCTAGACTCGAGGGCTTTCCGATGCAACCGAAATCGAGTCGATCCGCCGAGAAACGAAGAAAAGCCAAAAATTCCCCAATCCCCCCTTGTAGTTTCGGCCTTGGGAGAGAAAGGATGAGATGAAATGGTCAACTATGGTCAAGATGTGTTTTTAAAGATGATGGAATAGTATTTTGGATATTTTTAAGAAATGGGAAATGACGGATACGTCCTTTTATGACTTTTGACTTATGAATCGAAACCCGAAGCTCTTAAGTAAATCTAAAGGTGATTAATAATTATTAATTGTGAAGGGATGATTTACTAAATTAGCGGAATTTATTTAGTAACACAAATTAACACTTAATTTAGGATCTATTAATATCATGCAATTTGTGATAAAAACATGTAGATTCATGCTCGTTTTTCGAAAATTAAAACCCTTTACTTACATTGAGTAAAATATGGAGAATCGGTTGGAGGTTTCTTTACAGCATCAAATCCTCAGCAACACCGGATCTTCTACGCTATATCCCGATCGATCAAACGAAATCCGATTGTGGGATCGAACTTAAGAAGAAATTGGGAAGAAGAAAAATATTTTCTTCACAATTTTGAATAGCAAAATCGGCAAAGGGAGAGAAAAGGAGGAAGAGAGATTTTTCAATTTCCAAAGAATTGAATTGTGTGATTTATGAATGACCCAACCCTCCTACTTATAGAAAAATAGGAATCCTAATCACATTAGGATTAATCTATAGAGATAAATACAAAAGGAATAAAGATTATCTCTTTCCTTTATCTTGCAATTTCGAAAATGCCATAGATAAATAGGAGATTATTTTATTTTCTTTATTTTATTTATCTTGGGTAAATAAATCTATATAATTATTATAGGATATAATTCAAATAATTATCTCCTACAAATTATCTATGAAGGCCAAAATTAATAATAAATAATTAATAAATCAAATTTATTTAATTAATTATTTTGGTCCAATTTCAATTGGGTTCATTAATCCAATTGGGCTTGAAATTCTCTCTTAAATTAATAAGTCCAACTTAATTAATTTATTTATTAATTACCATTTAAATAAAATATTTTATTTAAACAATTAATAATATTTTCTCCCGACTAAATATTATCAAATTTATATTTAATTATTAATTTCCATTTAAATAATTTTCATTATTTAAATAATTAATAATAAATATAATAATTATTAATTTCCATAAACTCATTATTTAATTAATAATTTTATTGAAAATATTTTATTATTAATTTTAATTATTAACTTCCGTTTAAATATAATTATTTAAACAATTAATAATTGTTAATTAATTTCAAATTATTAATTACCATTTAAATATACTCAATATTTAAATAATTAATAATATATAATTAATAATATTTCATTATTAATTTCCTGTTTAAATAAACTCATTATTTAAACAATTAATAATGTTTATATTAATTACCGTTTAAATATACTCAATATTTAAACAATTAATATTGCCTATTTTAAGTAATTCACTTTACTTAAAATTTCCATTTCTTCTACTTGATTTCGCGACTACGATATTTGGGCTAGCATAGGGACCCGATGGACCTATAGATCATGGGCTTAATAATTAGTCAATTAAGTGATTAACACATAATCAGTTAATTACATATTATCTAACTATGAATGATTCCACTATAGATTCATAGCTGAACTCCCCTCACTATAGATGAGTTATGTCCATTTAGTTTATCATTATTTATATCTGTGATATATCCTTCACGTGGAACCCTCATAATTACAGTGGATAAATTTACCGTTTTGCCCCTGTAATTACCGCTTTATCCTTGTGTTTCCGCTGATTCTCCAATGAACTTTATCTTTAGTCGAACTAGAGTTAAGATACTTCCGTGATCAATAGAAGTCGTGACGTCACTTGTTCATGTCTCGAATCAGTACATCAAGGAGTTTCCTAAAGTTTCTAAAATGTTTAGGTATCGCCTTAACATCCCACTCGGGTTAATTTATAGGAAAGTTATGAATTCCATCTCGTGAAAATGAGTTCCTAGCTACTTATCTAGTCATGTTCCCAAAACAGAAGCTATCAGTGTTACTAGGATAAGGTTCCCACGTTATCCATTTGCTACCTTTAAGTTCTCATCTCGCTTAATCCTCTCGTAGCTAATACTAGTGTGAATCAAAGAACATAGGGTTTACTATTGAAGGAAATTTCCATATATTCCGCATTAAACCCTAGGAAATTGAGAACTTCTATCCCAGGCAAATCCTAAAACCCCATAAACAAAAAAGAAACTTGATAAACTTAGTTTGATATTCCAATGATCAAAGACCTTGAAATAAGGACTTGTTCTTATTTAGTGAAACATTCACACAATGAGATAATTTGATCCTCGAACATGCCTAAAAGGTCTCTGCTTTTACAAATACAATCAACATTATTGCATATGATACTTCCATTTAGGGCATGGGCCTTTAACTCCCCTACATGAATGGTAGACTCGCCCCTTGCCTATGTGATATTTGTCTATAAACAAAATGTTTCCGAAGTATCTTTCCTAACCCAAACAAATGAATATACCTAAAACTTCTAAGGTTCCTAAATTCGTTATCCATTTTAACAATATGCTTTAGACACTTTTAAGTTACTCATCTCGACTTTCCTAATCCTCTCTTATGAACTCTATACTCTTACCTATGTTTTCGTGATTTCATAAGAGTAACTTAGGGTTTACTATTTGAATGTTTGATATTAATATATTTGTCCATCATATTCCTAAATATCGTCAATTGAATCAATCTAGATAATATAAAGAACTTATGTTTATTTATTTAATTTATTCGAAATAAATTATTATAATTAAATAATTACAAGTTCTAGGACACCATTCCTAACAAATTGGCCTATTAATAATTATTAATGTCACCGAAGCGAAATCAAAGTATTAAAACGATTAAAAAGAATTTCGGGCGAAATTAACTACTAAATTCTAAATAACAAAATAATAATTAAACTAAATACTTAAATTGAAATAAATAAATAACATTAAATAATAATAATAAAAAAAAATTCACTTCAAAAATAACGGGACGTTACATCATCCTTTGGAGATTATAGAATGAAATTACCTAGAGTTTGAAGAACTTTAGGATTGATTGGACACAAATCGGAATACGGGTTTGAGGTCTAACTTTAATTTTTATTCTTATTATTCTCACTGGGCTTAAGTTGTTAGCTCATGATATTACAAAAAATTCAGGTAATGCCCTGGCAAGAGGTCGTGGGAGAGGAGATGGTGCTGCGTGATCGAGGGATGATGACCTCGAGATGAACTAGGTTGATTTAAAGTCCATGGACTATGTTTTGTGAATTTTATACATATTTTGGGTTTGTACATTTGTAAATGGCTCTTAAGAGCTTTGCGTTTTACTTTTATGATGAAAATATGAAAATCTCTTTTGAACTCCTGGATAAGAATTTAATGTTCCTTGTGTTTTTAGATTTCAGAATTTAAGATGTAAACAGGTTTTGGCTAGCCGCAATTTTCAAACATAACCACGTCAATTTTCTTAAAATATAAGGACTTCCGCTGTGTTTTCTAATTTAAATTATTTAAAAGTGTCGGGTCGTCACATGCTTGTTTTCATATCTTTTTTTACCAAGCTTGTTTTCATATATTCACTTATTATGTTCTTTTTTTTAATATTTTTTTTATACTATTATGATTTTATATTGAAGGGTTTTAAATTTCGACGTTTTAGAATTCATTTCGGGCTTATTTCAGCTCTCATTTTTTTTTTTTTTTGCATGAAAACAGAGTTAGACTAAAAGCATTTAGATTCAACCGATTTTGAAAATTGACAAAGATTTCAAAAGTAATCTTAGAAAATAAAAACAGACATAATTTTTAAAATTGGAAAACTAATAACAAATATTAAAATGGGGAAATTGTCTTGATTTTTTTGAAAGCATTGTTAAGGATTTTAATAAATAATAATGCTTAAAGAGAGGAAAAAATCACAGTTCTTTTCTTTCAAATTTTGTAACTAAACATATATATAAAAACAAAACAAAAACAAATAATTATGTGTTTGATGGCGTTTCAGAATATTTTTAATAATTTTTTTAATTTAAAATTTGTATGTTATTTACGTATATTTCAAAAAAAAAATTAAATTGAAATGAAAAAATAATATTTGTAAAAATACTATTGAAATTACATAATAAAATAAATGGGCAATTAACTGAAATAGTATATTTTTGCATACTAATTACTGAAATGTTTGAAGTTTTCAAAAATTACTCAAATAGCATAATTATAGTTCAATAATTTATTGCACTAAAAAAATTAATTTTTTTAAACCAATTCATTGAAAATAATAATAAAAAGTGATCAAATAGTTCAATAAATTATTGACCTTGAACTTAAAATACCAAAAACCAAACAAATTCATTAAAAATAGGTATGAAAAATAGTTCAATAATTAATTGAATTATAATTCAATAATTTATTGAACTATAATTATGCTATTTGAGTAATTTTTAAAAAATTCTAATATTTTAGTAATTAGTATGGAGATTTATGCTATTTGAGACAAATTCTTAAAAATAAAAAGATAAATTAATACCGGTTAATAAGAAAAATTAGCTACCTCATTATGCCTATTGCTTCTCAAATAGTTGCGCTGAAAAAGAAAATATAATTTATTGGGAAAACATTACTTAGCGGTTAATTATAATTTATTCATTATTTAATTTAAATTTAAATTATTAGGAAAATAAAATCCATTCATCCATTCGAAGAGAGAAAGAGGTTTGGGACAAAATATAGTAATGATGAATTAAAACCAACAGCTACCACAAAATACAACTATAATAAATGTGGAAAAAATAAATCAAAATGTCAAATATAAAATACTAAAATATAAAAATTCAAAAAAAAATAAAAATAAAATAAAATCCCCCACTGTCGAAAATCAAAGCTGTTTTTCATTTCAATCAATTTCTATCTAGCTCAGCCTCTTGTCGGAAACTCGCATTCTCCATACTCTGAAAAAAACGAAAATGTTTTATCATCCATATCAATTTTTTTTTTAAATTAATTAAAAAGAATAAAAAAACTAATTTAATTTAATACTTACGTGGAGGTTGAGTTACGACAAAAGCGGCCCCACCAAAATCACACGTACCAGTAACACGTGCATTCTTCTGGTAATAACTATTAAAAGCATACGAAGCGTGTGCTTCAAGAGAATCAGGATTATAACACGTGGAACCCGGCTGGATCGGACGGCAATCAGCATCTCCCTGACCACAAGCGTAATCAAGCCCAGCCTGAAGCTTTTCCGCCGCCACCTGACCATTCGCCACACACCACGTCATCCCCATAATCGACGGAGCCGGCACCTGAACCTTAGTCCCGTTCACCAACCCACCACCTTCGACGTCGGCGCGTGTAAGTGGAATCTCATAAACGCGGCCTTCATCATGATAAAACAGACCATAATTCCTCTCGGAGGTGGGACCAGGTTTCAGATTTTCATTAAACAACGCGAAAAGAAATACGTCGAGTGGTTCCCGTGTGGTCTCAAAGGGGTCCCACTCCCAGTCAGCACTCTCTTAACTAAATTCCCGTTATACGCCGCCGCATTCGCCACACCTGCTCCGATCTCCTTCTCGTCTCCCTTCGACGGCCACCCTGTTTCGGTAACAACAACCTTAATATCGTCGTATTGAAGCGCCGACATGGCAGCAAACACGGCGTCGATTTGAGCTTCGAAAAGACTCAAATATCTCAACCCATTTCCAGAATCAACAACTCCGGGATTTTTATTGAACAAAGCGTAGTCTAAAGATATCTTACAGGAATTAGCGGAGTAAGCGAAGAATGGGTAAGCGTTAATCATGAGGGAAGAATTCGTCTGTCGGAGAAAATCAAGCATCGGTTTAATCACGGGTTCAACGAGTTCGGGTTTAAAAGAGCCGGATGAAGTCGGGTAAGAGGATCCGAGAGCGGTGAGGGCGATGGGGGAAGAGATTTTGATAGATTCAAGATTGAATTTTTGTAAAGAAGCGTGGATGTTTTTCATGGCGGGTACGAGGAATTGGGAAATGTTATTAGGATCGACGAAAACTTCGTTTCCGACAGCGATGGAAACGATTTTGGTGGCAGGGAAGAATGGAGAGATGTTGGATTTGACCCATTGGTCGGTGAAAGATTGGTCGGAAGCAGTTGAGGAAAGGAGTTGGTTAGGGAGAGCAACGATAACGGTAATGTTGGAATTGGAAAGGGCAGTTAAAACAGAAGAATCAGTGTCGTAGAGTTTAACACGATCAATTCCTTCTTCTTTAAGAAGCTCAACTACTTTTATCGGCTGCGGAAGATTATCAGCGATTCGACCATAGTTAACTCCGATTAATCCCGCTTCTGAGAGAGAAAAGGAAGAAAAGAGAAAAAAGAAGAAGAAGAAGGCCATGTTTTATGAAATTTTTAAAGAGTTTGATAAATCGTGTCGAAGCTGTGGTTTTACTTTATAGAGTAAGAGATTGAAAAATTGGTCGTGGTTATGGGCCTTGTTATGTGGGAGGGGTGGTGGGACCATAATTTCTCCTAAAATATATGAATTATTTATTTAATTAATTTGGGAGATTGTTTTCTATAATGATAAACTGATTTTTTTTCAATTACGTATATTAAAACTTCAATTATTATAATATTTTGATACGTAAGGGAACTTTGTTTACATTGATGGTTTTTTGTTGGAAAAAAAATAACAACTTTAATTGAGGTTAATTTTTAAGAATTACTGATATTTTTGTTTCCTATATGTGAATGTCAACCTTTTCCTTATATGAATCCGAAATAATTTATATGGTTTTACATTTATGAATTATTATTGAAACAATATATTTTAAATTAGAATTCCATAAATCAGTATTATCATAATAAACGTAAATCTACATCGTTTTTTGACATCCAATATACCATAGTGAAATCAAATAATAAATTTTAAATACATACCATTTTGAATATAATTAAATTTCAATATTTTTTCCTTCATAGTCTTCGAATTGATTGATTTTTGAAATTATATTTATTTTTATAATATTTTTTAATTCTTTACGTGATTTTTGCATCCCATACTTTTATCGAATTAGTCTTTTATCACATCTTCACACGTGATACTCTTTCCAACATATAAATATTTAAATGTTTGATATATTTTTTGTTTGATTTTTATATGGTTTATAAATCTTTTTAAAATGATTTTTATTTTATTAATTTTTAAATTATTAACGTATTATTATGTTCAGTTTAAGATCTAAATTATCGTATAGTTTACTAATTCAAAAAATTATATGGTAGTTGATTTTCTCTTTATTTAAGACAGTCTTTTTAACTTCTTTATTTTTAAAATTTATACTACCAAATAAAAAATAAACCGTTTGTTATATATAATATATAAAAGTTAATTTTTTCATTTATAGATTATTTATTTCTAATTTTATTTTATTTTAAATAAAATGTGTATTTTTTCCTTTTTAATTTTTAAATTTATAAAAATTTTAATTAAAAATTTAAAAGATTATTTAAATATTATAAATCACTATACCGTTACTAATTCAATAAATTATTTTTTGTTGTAGTCAATTTTTTCCTTAACCGGTTTTTAAAAACTATGTAAGTTTTTTTTATGTATTTTTTTAAAATTAAATCACCATCACCTTTATTAAATCATTTAATATTTCAATACTTAAATATAATTTATATTTCATAAATGAGTGATAAATCTAAACAATGAATAGTTATTCATTTTCATATGTTGTGATTTTCTAATTATTTTGTTATTTGATGTTGTGAAAACGATAAAAAGCCAAGGAATTTATATTATAAAATTGTCAATTTCTCATTCATTGAAGAGAACTAATTTATTTATCTTAAAAAAAAAGAGAAATATTTTATTAAAAATGTAAATAGTCATTTAATAGAAAGGGGAGTTTAAATAACAAATCACATGTTTAGTAATTTGATGGTTTTAAAAGGGTATATGTAATGACATGTTAGTAATTTTAAGATTTTAAAAATGGTATAGTAGTCCAAAAATGTTCTTCAAACCTCCCTCCTTTTATATATTAAGGATTTCTTTTACTTAAATTCTTTCTTGATCATCACCTCTCTGTGGAATCGACAACTCATCTAAACTAAGATTTATTTGGTGGAACTTTAGCAATCGAGGTTGGTATCTCTATCTACAACAAATATGGGATACAATAGCCTTTAATTATAGGTTATTAACAAAAGCTTATTGTTATAAAATGAAAAAGTTGAACAAAAAAAAGTTAGTTAATTCTTCCATCCGATGCATTTTCAATTTTTTTTTAAAAAATAAAAAATTTATATTTAAGAAAAGATTAGAAGAATGCCATTTCATAAGCCCCTTTCTCTCTTCATCGTTCCACAAAAAAATCCAGTCTCGTCTTCATCGTCTGGTCATATGCCCTTTCTCTCTTCACCGTTGGTAGATTCTTCAATCCCGTGCGTTTTCTGATTTCGTCTTACCTGTATCCGCTCTCTCTCTAATCTAATGGCGTTTTCTATTTCTCTAAGACTCCATACTCCAAATGCAAACCCTAAAGAAAATCTCTCAGAATTTGTCACTCAAAATGAAATATTCTCTCGCTCAAAGAAAATTTCATAGATATTTACTCCAGTAGGCTTCGTTTTGGGTATAATTTCTCTCAATTAGAAGATCTCACTCACATCAGGTTCATTTAATAATCATTCTTTATTTTTATTTTTTGTGAAGTGGCTGAAATTCATTGATTGTTGTTTGATGCTCTGATTTAAAATCCATTTAAATGTCTTTCTTTGATTAATTGGGCTCAAGACATTGTGAAATCCATTTAAGTGTTTTCCTGCATTTTTCTTTCGTAGAAAGTGATCAGTATAAAAAGGGAATTACCTTCTGACTATGAACTCACAATTAGAACCATTTTCCTATGTTAAAGCCCTTAAACTATACAATATTAATTATATATATACAATAAGACTCAGGGTCCTTGTAGAGCTTTGCTTGCTGGTCTTACTTGTATGTTATATGGCAATTTGTTAAACAATTAGTGTTTGCAAATTTGAAATGAAGTAACATAATCATGGTGCTGATTTAGGTATTAAAGGTGTAACAAGTGAATTTTTTATTTATTTATTATTTATAATTATTTATTTATTTAATATTTTAGTTATTTATTTTAATTAAAATATTTAGTTTTAGTCATTTAGAAATTTAGTAGTTAATTTCGCTCGAAACCCTTTTTAATCGTTTTATTAGCTTAAATTAGTTTTGGTCTTATTAATAATTATTGAGGGGCCAATTAATAATTATTAATCACCTTTGGGATAGTTTAAGAACTTTGGGTTTCGATTTATGAGTTAAATTCATTAAAGGGACGTAATCGTAATTATCGAAATTCCTAAAATATCCTACACTATTCATCTCTCTTCTTTAAATTGCCATTTGACCAAGCTTTGACCACAACATTTCTTCTCCTCGTCTTCTCTTGGACGTAGGTCTCAAAACCCATAGGGGGATTCTTGGTTTTTCTTCAATTCTCGATGGATCGACTTGATTTTGGTTGCGTTGGATAGCCCTCGGTCCAAGCTTTCTTTTTAACCTATCAATTGAACGTTTCCTCCGTTTTCTAAAGGCCTCCAGGTATGACAAAGTTTCTAAAATTTACTTCAAATAGTGTTTTAATGACAACCAAGATAGAAATCTTCGATTTCTTGCCGAGAAACTCAAGATTTGGATGGAGGAAGTTGTTTTAGGTGTTTTTGGGAATTTACCCTAACCCTAAAACCGAGAATGAGCCAAAACCCATCCCGTTTGATTTATACAAATTGCGGGCTGTTTTGGGATGATTAATTATTGATAATTTGTATGTTGTAATTAAATTCGGGAAATCGATTATTGTCCAAAAACCCTAATTACGGTTACCCTTTGAATTTGGGAATTTCCAAACTACTTGAAACCACCCCGAAACACATCTAAAATGCCTAAAAGCCGGAAAACCGAACCCGAGACCCATTTTCCTTGGAGGGGCTGAGAGCACCCTTAGGGTATTTCCGGGGTTTTCGTCATTTTATGCTTTTAGATGACATTTGATCAATGTTTGGTTTATTAATGATTGTTAGATATACTTTTAATTGTAGGTGTTTTTGGACCATTGCTTGATCGCTCTTTCAGAACTCGGGAGCGAAACCTACTTTTGCCAAGGTGAGAATAAATAGAATTTAAAGTAGCTTTAGAAACCGAATAAGTTGAATGATTTGTAGAATCGAAACTTGAGATTAAGGTTTAATCCAAAGGTTTAAAGTAAGTGAGCTAGCATACTTGGTCTTGGGAGTTAGTTCTAATTGAGTGAGAGAATTCATAGGTGCTTCGAAGAAAACGAGTAACTTTCGGAAGTTCTAAGTTTAGACTTACTTCGGAGTTTCCTAATGTGTAACGTCCCGTTATTTTGAAGTGAATTTTTTTTTAATTTTTAAGTTTATTTATTTATTTAATGTTATTTATTTATTTATTTATTTCAATTTAAGTATTTAGATTAATTATTATTTTTGTAATTTCGATTTTAGTAGTTAATTTCGCCCGAAATTCTTTTTAATCGTTTTAATACTTTAAATTTCGTTTCGGTGACATTAATAATTATTAATAGGCCAATTAATAATTATTAATCACCTTTAGATTTATTTAAGAGCATCGGGTTTCGTTTTATAAGTCAAAAGTCATAAAAGGACGCAACCGTCATTTCCAATTTCTTAAAATATCTAAAATCACTATTCACTCATCTTTAAAAATCACAAAATTGACCAAAACTTGTCATTTTTTCCTTGCCATTGCCGTGAGCTTCTCATCCATGGATGAGAAGAAAATCATCTTGACTTTTCTTCGTTTCTCGGCGGATCGTCGTGTTTTCGGTTGCGTTGGATTGGTAGGGACGAAGGCTACCTATCCAACCTAGCTTTTCGAAGTTTCTCGTTCCCTAAGGGAAGTTCCAAAAAGTAAGTTTTCAAAACTTTTTAGGTGGTTTTGTTCGTTTTTTATTGTAAATGAGTTTTGAAGTTGAAATCATGAATTTCTATCATGGAATTTGACGATTTTGAACTCGAATTTTCGAAAAACACTATTCACTCGAAAACACTATTCATCCGAAATTACTATTAATCCAAAATCACGATTCATCCGAAAATGCAAACTTGTTCTCATATTAGATATGAGTTGCAATATGTTGTGCAATTGATGAATTGTAGGTGCGATTGCTCGGTTGTTGATTTGTGGGAAATCAGAGATTTGGACCAAAAATATTTTGGCTAAGGTGAGAATAGTTAGTATTTAAAGTAACTATAGAAAGCAAATAAGTGTGAAGGTTTGTAGAGTTTGAAACTAGGATTAGAATCTGAATCTAAGATTAGAGGGTTGTGAGTCAGTGCCCTTAGGATTAGAAGTTAATCCTTTAAGTGAGAACTTAGGAGTTCTCAAGGATAGTATTGAATCTTAGAAGATTATAAGTTAGATTCGATCCGAAACTAAGATTGGATCATTGGAAGTTAAAAGATCCAACTTGTTTTTAAACGATTAATAGAACCTCGGATTATATTGGAAGTTAGAATCCTTGAAGGTATAGGTTAATCATTTAAGTTATGATTCTACTTTTATTATTGATACCGGAGTTCGATCGACATATCGTTCGTCCGAATTTTACTATTTATTTACTTTATGCCCTTTTACTTCATGCTTGTTTCAGCTACTTTAATATTGTACTTTACGTTTATTTACTTTTGCGACCATATCACAACATCTCGCACCATAACATTGTTAGGAATGGTGTCCTAGAACTTGTAATTATTTAATAATAATAATTTATTAAGAATAAATTAAATAAATAAACATAAGTTCTTTATATAATCTAGATTGATTCAATTAACGATATTAGGAATATATGGAAATATATAAATATCAAACATTCAAATAGTAAACCCTAAGTTACTCTTATGAAATCACGACTTAGTATGTGAGTCATACAAGAGGATTAAAGTCGAGATGAGTAACTTAAATGTGTCTACGATGAAACGGATAACGTTTGGGAACCTTATCCTGGTAACATTGTTGATAGCTTCGCATTTTGTTTATAGACAAATGATCGAATCCTGATCATTCATGTGGGAGACATGAAATGGAAGTATCATATGCAATGTTGATTGTATAAGACAGGACCACGATGTTCGATCAAATTTCTCATTAGTACCGTTTACGAGAAATAATCGAATATCAAACTAAGTTTATCAACCGTGATAGATCTCAATCCCGAGTGAAATGCGGACTCCTATTTATGGAGTTATGTTCTTTGATTCACATAGTTGAGAGCGATCTGTAAGAACGCTCAATACACTCCTGTTTTGGGAACATGACTAGATAAGTAGCTGGGAACTCATTTTCACGAGATGGAATTCATAACTTTCCTATAAATTAACGGTATCAGTTCGATACCTAAACATTTTAGGAACTTTAGGAAACTCCCTTGATGTACTGATTCGAGACATGAACAAGTGACGTCACGACTTCTATTGATCACAGAAGTATCTTATCTCTAGTTCGACTAAAGATAAAGTTCATTGGAGAATCAGCGGGAACACAAGGATAAAGCGGTAATTACAGGGGCAAAACGATAAATTTATCCCCTTGTAATTATGAGGGTTCCACGTGAAGGATATATCACGAGATATAAATAAATGATAAACTAAATGGACATAACTCATCTATAGTGAGGGGAGTTCAGCTATGAATCTATAGTGGAATTATTCATAGTTAGATAATAAGTAATTAACTGATTATGAGTTAATCACTTAATTGACTAATTATTAAGCCCATGATCTATAGGTCCATCGAGTCCCTATGCTAGCCCAAATATCGTAGTCGCGAAATCAAGTAGAAGAAATGGAAATTTTAAGTAAAGTGAATTACTTAAAATAGGCAATATTAATTGTTTAAATATTGAGTATATTTAAACGGTAATTAATATAAACATTATTAATTGTTTAAATAATGAGTTTATTTAAACATGAAATTAATAATGAAATATTATTAATTATACATTATTAATTATTTAAATATTGAGTATATTTAAATGGTAATTAATAATTTGAAATTAATTAACAATTATTAATTGTTTAAATAATTAATTATATTTAAACGGAAATTAATAATTAATATTAATTAAATTAATAATAAAATATTGTCAATAAAATTATTAATTTGTGGAAATTAATAATTATAATATTTATTATTAGTTATTTAAATAATGAAAATGATTTAAATGGAAATTAATAATTAAATATAATTTGATAATATTTAGACGGGAGAAAATATTAATATTATTAATTGTTTAAATAAAATATTTATTTAAATGGTAATTAATAAATAAATTAATTAAGTTGGACTTATTAATTTGAGAGAGAATTTCTAGCCCAATTGGATTAATGAACCCAATTGGAATTGGCCCAAAATAATTAATTAAATAAATTAGAATTATTTATTAATTAATATATGCAATTTTCGGCCATATGATGTATTTTGGGAAGAGATAATTGTTTGAATTATATCCTAAAATAATTACATAGATTTATTTACCCAAGATAAATAAAATAAAAGAAAAGAAAATAATTTCTTATTTATCTATGCATTTTCGAAATTGCAAGATAAAAAGAAGAGATAATATTTTTTCTTTTTGTATTTATCTCTATAGATTAATCCTAATGTGATTAGGATTCCTATTTTCCTATAAATAGGAGGGTTGGGTCATTCATAAAACACACAATTCAATTCTTTGGAAATTGAAAAATCTCTCTTCCTCCCTTCTCCCTCCCTTGGCCGATTTTCTCATAGTATTGGGAAGAAAAATATTTTTTTCTTCTTCCCAATTTCTTCTAAAGTTCGATCCCACAATCGAATTTCGTTTGATCAATCGGGATATAGCGTAGAAGATCTGGTGTTGCTGAGGATTTGAAGCTGTAAAGAAACCTCCAACCGATTCTCCATTATTCAGTCAATGTAAGTTCCGGTTTTTAATTTTCGAATATATAAGCATGATGATACGAAAACCCTTTCGAAATGCTTTAAGAACCCTTAAACTTAACTAAGGACCCAAAAAGATCACAACCAAAGAACCCACATATGCCATTTGAAACAACCCAAGGAAAAAGGCTAGAAAATGATTATCCTTATGATCAATGATCTAAAGACAAGAATTGGATTTCTTGTTTTAGATTCGAATCAATCCACCAAATTAGAATGATCAATCCTAATGGCTTGATTCTACAGCCACCCTAAACACAAGGAATGACAAGATGAAAAGTTGAACAACTCACAACAATTCAAGAAAAAGCTCTCAATGAGACTTTGGATTTTTAATTCATTCATAATCGATTTGTTACAAGCATGTGTCATGGCTTTATAGCCTTCAATAGCCACGAAATTAAGGTGATAAAATTGAATAAAAAAGGCCAAAAGACAGCCCAAAAAAGTAATGGCAAAAATAAAGACAATTGACAAGCCTATTAAATTGTCAAAGTGTAATCGATTTCTTGGGAGTTACAAATCTGATTTGTAACTCTTTGTAACTGAAACATCTTCATCAAATGTATTGATTGGAGTCTTGAATGAAGCTTTAAGATGTCATGAATAAGTCTTGAGTTTCATTGATGTATTGAGTTGCATTAAATGAGCTTCGGTTGCAATAAATGAACTTGACTTGCATTTAGTGAACTAGGCTTGAACTTGACTTGCATTTAATGAACTAAGCTTAAACTTGACTTCCATTTATTGATGTAAGCTTGAACTTTGATGTTGTAATTATTGAACTTGCTTGTAGCTTGATCTTGGAAAGAAATGAATGCAATTCCGGCAATGATCAACTTTGAGGCTCCTTGATTCATATCATTCCCTCCTTCTTGAAAAGGATTCGTCCTCAAATCCAAATCTTCATGCCCTACAATAAAACATGTAAAATCAGCAACTTTAAAAATTGAATTCGAAAAATACTCACCTTGTAATAATGCAATGGTGTGGACTTTTGTATAGATTCTTCCAAGTACTTGATATGGTCCATCACCCCTTGGATGCAATTTAGTTCTTTTTTGAAGTCGTTCCTTCCGAAAATGCATCCAAATCCATGCTCTTGGATGAAATTTGAGTGGTTTCCTTCTCATTTTCTTTTTATAGGTAAATCTGAAACTTTTCTCCTCAAACATTTTCTTCACATCCATGTGCATTAATTTGATGAATACATTCATAAAATTGGCTGAATCACTCACAAAGACATTAGATCTCAAAGGCAACAAGTCAAAGGGAGTAATAGCATAAAGACCATAAATAAGTTTATTTGAAAAACAAACTTTTTTATGATGTATTCTCCTATTACATGTATTACCCACAAAAGGCAAACAATTCTCCCAAGTTTCCACTTTAGATTTAGTTTCCCTAAACTTGGCTCCTAAGATCACATTTATCAATTCTTGAGTTTCCCATTCTAGCAAAACATTTTGGAATACATTGTAATTACTCAATGTAAAATCTACAACATAAGATGTATATGTGTAACGTCCCGTTATTTTGTGATAAATTTTATTTATTTATTTATTTATTTTAATTTAATTCAAGTAATTAAGTTCATTTATTTATTATTAAATTAGAAATTTACAATTTATTTCATTTTAATTCATTTTAATGGCTTTATTTATTTAATTACGTTTTAATGGTGTTAATAATTATTAACGGGCCAATTAATAATTATTAATCACCATTGGGTTAGTTTGAGATGTTCGGGATTCGTTTTAAGCCAAAAGTCTTAAAAAGGGCAAAATCGTAATTTCCAACTTCCTAAATATCTATTTACTATTTGTCATCTTCTTTAAATGAGTCATTGACTCATTTTTGACCAAAACATCACCATTTTCTTCTCCAAACCCGAGCAACAAAGGGAAGAAAAGAGAAGAGGAAGAAACGGTCGCCCGAGGCCGTTTCTTGGCCGTTTTGCGTGATTTCGGATGCGTTGGAAAGCTCTCGCCGGGACCTTTCTACCCATTCCACTCTTGGAACGTTTCCAACTCTCTAAGGTAAGCCCTAGATTTCGAATTCTCATTGAACTTCCATGGAAATTGATTCAAGCTTTTGTGTTCTTTCGATTTCTTGCCGTGAAACTCGGTGTTTGTCAATTCGGGAGTAGTTTTATGTGTTTTTGGAAACTATTTCATAACCCTAAAACCGAGTTTCAGTCGAAACCCTTTCCGTTTGAAATTTACCCTTTTGGGATTGAAAATGGGTTAGAAATTAATGAATGAATGTTTATTTAAATTCAATTCGGGAAATGGATTAATGTTCAAAAACACTATTCATCGATACCCATTGAAATCGGGATTATCGAATTTGATTAAAACCAACTCAAAACGTATTTTGAATTGCCAAAAGCCGAAAAACCAAACCCGAGACTCGTTTTTTGATGATAGGGCCGTGGGCCTCTTTGTGGGTTTTATTGGGTTTTCGTTGCTTTGTATGTTTAGTAATTGTTTGAATGATAGTTGGTTTCGTTATTGATTGTTACGATGTAATTCGTTTGTAGGTGTTTTTGAACTTCGTGGTTGATCGCTCCTTCGAACTTAGGAGCTAAATCATCTTATTAATAAGGTGAGAATAGTTAGCATTTAAATTAAATATGGAAAGCAAACTAGTGTGATGGTTTGAGAGTTTGAAACTAAGATTAGAATCCGAACCTAAGATTAGAGGGTTGTGAGTTAGTGCCCTTAGGATTAAGAGTTAATCCTTTAAGTGAGAACTTAGAAATTCTCGAGAAAGACTTTGAATCTTAGAAGATTCTAACTTAGTTTCGTTATGAAACTAAGGTTGGATTATTTTGAAGTCAAAATGATCCAACTTGTAATTTAAAACGGTTAATAGAACCTCGGATTATTTGGAAGTATAGAATCCAGGAGGACATAGGTTAATCGTTTAAATTATGATTCTAATCTTATTACTAATATCGGAGTTCGATCGTCATATCGTTCATTCGAGTTTCTCAGTTATTTTACTTTTTGTCATTTACTTTATGTCTTTACTTATGCCCATTTACCTTATGTGTATTTAAATTACTTTATCATTTACTTTACTTTATTTAATTGTACAAGCATATGCAAGCATATGCATAACATTTTGCACCATTATTTATTATACTACAACGTCTCGCATCATTGAAAAGAGAAAAAGAAAAGAATGAAAAGAATGAAAGGAACGGTGGATGAGTGGATTCCCACGTTACCTTCATGCATAAGGTGAATGATGGATGAGTGGATTCCCACATTACCTTCATCATGCATAAGGTTGAATGGTGGATGAGTGGATTCCCACATTACCTTCATGCATAAGGATAAGGGTGGATAGTTTGTAAAAATCCACATTACCTTCATTACATGCATAAATGGCAATTGCGTATCCTATGGATGTACTCATTACTTTTATGCATATGATAGATGAGAAAGAGAGTCGAGATGTTATATTTTTTTGCAAAGTCATTTACTTTTCTTACTTTATGTTATAACAAGTTAAAGGATGAACAATTAGCCTAAGTGTGCTAATTAGTTTCATCAAATGGAAAATATGACTTAGAATGACCTAGACTTTGGAGAATTCTAGGAAGGATTGTGTCGGTTTATTGGACACAAATCGAATGCGAGTTTGAGGTCTATATTTACTTTTTATGCTTATTATTCTCACTGGGCTTAGTTTGTTAGCTCATGATATTACAACCAATTTCAGGTAATGCCTTGGCTAGAGGTCGAGGAGGAGGAGGAGGTGGTCTTGCGTGATCGAGGGATGTCGACCTCGAGATGGACTAATGGTTTTGTAAAGTTTATGTCTTATTTGATAAACTTTAAGGAATTGTATTTTGTATTTGGCTCCTAAGAGCCTAATGTTGATGAATTATGACATTATATATTTGAACTCCTGATTTGGACTTAAAGTCCATGAGATTTGATTAGATTTGAAAATTAGGTTGTAAACAGGTTTTCAGGATGCCAATTTTCAAACAAAACCACGCCAATTTTTCGTAAATTAAAAGACTTCCATTGTTTTCTCCGATTTTAATTTATTTAAAAGTGACGGGTCGTCACGATTGGTATCGGAGCCGACGGGTTACAGACTACATGCGATGCATGTTTGTATTTCATGTTTTGTTTTAAGTCCATTCTCGAAAGTCAACATCCGAGATCGCAGCACCAGGTATTCCTAGACCTTATCTTTAAACTCGCATTTCATTTCGATTTGGTAAAAGAGTGGTGAATCCTCTTTTACAAGTGACTTATCTTGTTTTATTGACTTTATTTCAGTATGCCTCCTAGAAGAGGGGCTAGATGAGTTGGAGTGAGAGGTAGAGGTAGAGGCAGAGCTCGGAGCCCTACACCTCCACCACCACCCCTCCACCGTGATTCCTATAGTACCTCCCTGGTGATTCTGTTGTACCGCCACCTGTTCGGGCGAGGAGTTTATATTTCTGAGGAGGATTATCTGGGATTGTTGCGAGATCCTGGTAGACCAGGATTGCCTGTTGTACCACCACCTAGACCCGGTGATGTGGCGGTTGATCAGGTTGGATCTACCGAGGTCGCTAGGTTTTTGAGAGAGTATAGTAGACATGCACCTGGTGAGTTTAATGGTAGGTCTTTGGACCCATCTTTTCTTGAGCTCTGGATTGATAGAGTTGAGAGAGCTTTTGAGTTTATCAGTGCCGGACCATCCGAAGGTCCATTGTGGTACGTATTCTTTGGTTGATGATGCTCTATATTGGTGGAGAGGTCTCCATAGGTCACTCTCTTTGACTATGGAGGTTACTTGGAAAGTATTTCGTGAGAAATTTTATGAGAAATACTATTCTCATTGATTTGAGAGATAGATTGGAGGTGGAATTTCGACCCTGAAACAGGGTGATAGCTCGGTGGCCGAGTATGAGCGAGAGTTTGACCGACTGTCTAGATTTGCTCCTGGACAGATTGCTGATCCTGAGAGCAAGATGAGGAGATTTTTGGTAGGGCTGAGAGCCGAGATTAGGGGTTTTTTACGCACCCTGCGTCCGACTACCTATGAGCAGGCTTTAGAGTTTGCCCTTTCTTTGGATTTGGCATCTGAAGAAAGGAAGGGCAAACTAGCTGCTACCGGAGAGACTTCCTCTCATAAGAGGAAGGTGGAGGATGACCGTACTGGTCGAGTACCACCGCCACAGCAGAGACAGTATCAGCAGCAGCAGACTAGGGGTGGGATTCAGTTTGGACAGTAGAGAAAGCAGAGGGCTCCCCTACCACTTAGGTGTTTTACTTGTGGTCAGGAGGGTCACCTATCTAGGTCCTGTAGGACTTATCAGGCTCATCCACCACAGTATGGTTACCCAGGTCGGGGTATGCGCAGAGACCTTATCAGGCACCACCGCTTTGTATGCTCCTCCGGTTAGAGGTAGGGGTCATGACCGAGCCGAGGTCAGGACCTGGGCGAGAGGACGGTTTAGAGGTAGAGGTCGGGGTGGTCGAGCCAGCCAGTCGAGACTTCCACCTGTTGTTCACCGCCACGATTTTACCTCCACCACCACCGAGATTTCCTCCACCGCCACGTCGATTCCGCCTCCACCGCTCGATGATCAGGCCCGAGTTTATGCTACTAGAGAGGAGGCAGAGGCCGCAGTCTCGTAGTTACGTACTGACTGATCGTTTTAGGCCATTCGGCCTTTGTTTTATTTGATTCTGGAGCTAGCCACTCTTTTATTTCTTCTGCATTTGTTGAGTCGGCTATGCTTGAGTCTGCACGGTTAGGGTTTGAGATGCGTGTTTCTACCCCAGGTGGGGAAGTTTATTATTGCTTGATAGTATGATTAGCACAGATGATTTGTGCTTTATGGGTTGTTGTTTGCATGCTACTTTGATTATCATGCCTATGTCCGATTTCGATGTGATTTTGGGTATGGATTGGCTATCGCCTAATCGTGCCACTATTGATTGTCTGAGAGAGAGTGGTTGATTTTATGAGTCCATGTGGGACTAGTGTACGTTTCCGTGGGACTAGTAGTAGATCGCACCCACTTTGATATCGATGTTAGAAGCTAGTATGCTTCTAAGTGATGGAGCCTTGGGTTACATAGCTAGTGTGGTTGACACTTCTATACCAGGAGGCTAGTTTGAGTTCGTGCCCGGTAGTGAGGGATTTCATTGATGTTTTCCCTGATGAGTTACCCGGTTTGCCACCTGGTGAGACAGTTTGATTTTCGATTGAGGTTGCTCCTGGGGACGACTCCATTGTCCAAAGCACCATATCGAATGGCACCGGTGAGTTGAAAGAACTCCAGGAGCCGATTCAAGGACTTTTAGACTTGGGGTTTATACGCCCAAGTGTTTCGCCGTGGGGAGCCCAGTGTTGTTTGTGAAGAAGAAAGACGGTTCTATGCGTTTATGCATTGATTACAGAGAGTTGAACCAGGTGTTACTGTGAAGAACAAGTATCCTTTGCCCAGGATATATGACTTGTTTGATCGGTTGAGGGGAGCCACTATCTTTTCGAAGATAGATTTGAGATCCTGGCTATCATCGATTGAGGATTCGGGATGAGGATATTCCCAAGACCGCATTCAGGACGCGCGTTATGGACATTATGAGTTTGTAGTTATGTCCTTTGGCTTGACTAACGCTCCTGCAGCCTTTTATGGACCTTATGCACACGGTGTTTAGGAGGTTCATTGACTCGTTTGTGATTGTTTTTATTGATGATATCTTGGTTTATTCCAAGACAGAGGAGTTGCATGCTATACATCTTCGAGAGGTTTTGACGATACTACGAGATCGGAGATTGTATGCCAAGTTCTCTAAGTGTGAGTTTTAGTCGAGGGAAGTGGCATTTTTAGGCCACGTAGTATCGAGTAGAGGAGTATCTGTTGATCCCTCTAAGATTGAGGCGATTACTAACCGGCCTAGACCGACGAGTGTGGGCGATATTCGCAGTTCCAGGGACTTGCAGGCTATTATAGACGGTTTGTGCAAGATTTCTCCAAGATTGCTTGACTTTGACACGTTTGACCCAGAAGGGGTTGATTTTATATGGTCCGAGGATTGTGAGAGGAGCTTTGAGGAGCTCAAGAGGAGGCTTGTGACAAGACAGGTTCTAGTATCGCCTGATAGTCCTGGTGGTTTGACTGTATACTGAGATGCTTCCCACGAGGTCTGGGATGTGTGTTGATGCGGCATGGTAAAGTTATAGCTTATGCTTCTCGTCGGTTAAAGGAGCATGAGAAGAAATATCCGACTCATGATTTAGAGTTGGCAGTGCTGTGCATGCATTGAAAATATGGAGGCATTATTTGTACGGTGAGAAGATTATGATATTTACTGACCATAAGAGTCTCAAATATTTCTTCACTCGAAGGAATTGAATATGAGGCCCGGAGATGGTTAGAGCTCGTCAAGGATTATGATTGTGACATTCAGTATCATCCTGGGAGAGCCAATGTAGTGGGCGATGCGCTCGGTAGGAAGTCTTCTCATTCTTGACTTTGTCGGCCTTACCTTTGAGATTGAGGTGGGATATGGAGCGAGCCGAGATAGCATTGCTTCGCCGGAGGTCACCGTGAGTCCGGCTAGTTTGACAGTGGGGCCTACTTTGAGGCAGAGGATGATTGATGCCCGGAGGGGAGAGGTTCATTTGCGGGCCAGTTTTAGAGAGGCCGAGTCGATGTTCCTAGTCATTTTACCTTCTCTACGACGAGTGCTCGATGTATCGTAAGAGGCTATGTGTGCCTTTAGGATCGACTTTTAGAAGGGAACTGTTGGAGGAGGCTCACAGTTCTATCTTCTCTATACATCCAGGTAGTACGAAGATGTACAGGGACCTGAGAGAGCATTATCGGTGGCCTGGGATGAAGTTTGAGATAGCGGACTTTGTTAGTAGATGTTTGACTTGTCAGCAAGTCAAAGCTTTGAGGAGGAGTCCATCGGGTTTACTTAACCCTCTGAGTGTGCCAGAATGGAAATGGGAGGAGATTTCCATGGACTTTATCAGTGGTTTGCCGAGGACGCCCAAGGGTTATGATACCATTTGGGTGATTGTAGACCGTTTGACGAAGACCGCGCACTTTATACCTAGGAGGATTACCTACCCAGTGGAGACATGGGCACAGTTGTATTTACGGGAGATTGTTAGATTACATGGTGTGCCTGTGAGGATAGTATCAGATCGGGACACTCGTTTTGTCTCGAAGTTTTGGCAGAGTTTACATTCAGCCATGGGTACAGGCTTGGATTTTAGCACAGCTTTTCACCCCCCAGACATGATGGTCGACCGAGAGAGTTAACTGATTCTTGGAGGATATGTTGAGGGCTTGTGTTCTTGACTTTGGAGGCAGTTGGGATTCTCAGTTGTACTTGGTAGAGTTTGCTTATAATAACAGCTATCAGGCTACTATTGAGATGGCACCATTTGAGGCACTTTATGGTAGAAAGTGTCGATCTCGACTCACCTGGGATGAGGTTGGAGAGAGAAGGCTTTTGGGACCCGAGTTGTTACCAATTGACTAGTCGGTCTATTGACTTGATCAGAGAGAGGATGAGGATTGCCCAAAGTCCATGAGGAAGAGTTATGCGAGATAGACGACGTAGTCCACTTGAGTTTTCAAGTGGGGGACCACGTGTTTTTGAAGGTAGCACCTATGAGAGGTGTTATGAGATTCGGGAAGAAGGGTAAGTCGAGTCCTAGGTTTATTGGCCCTTTCGAGGTACTTGAGCGAGTAGGAGCGTGGCTTACGATTGGCTTTACCACCTTCTTTATCCAGTTCATAATGTTTTCCATGTATCGATGCTTCGAAGTACATGGCGATCCTTCTCACGTGATTGATCACGAGCCGATAGTTTTGGATGCTAGTATGTCTTATGAGGAGACACGGGTTGAGATTTTAGCATTCGAGCAAAAGGTGTTGAGAAACAAAACGATTCGCTTGGTTAAGGTTCTTTGGAGGAACCAAGTGTCGAAGAAGCTACGTGGGAGCGTGAGGATGACATGCGAGCAAAGTATCCTCGACTTTTCACTTAGTAAGTTTACTTTTCAGGACGAAAAGCTCTTTTAGGAGGGTTGATTGTAACGTCCCGTTATTTTGTGATAAATTTTATTTATTTATTTATTTATTTTAATTTAATTCAAGTAATTAAGTTCATTTATTTATTATTAAATTAGAAATTTACAATTTATTTCATTTTAATTCATTTTAATGGCTTTATTTATTTAATTACGTTTTAATGGTGTTAATAATTATTAACGGGCCAATTAATAATTATTAATCACCATTGGGTTAGTTTGAGATGTTCGGGATTCGTTTTAAGCCAAAAGTCTTAAAAAGGGCAAAATCGTAATTTCCAACTTCCTAAATATCTATTTACTATTTGTCATCTTCTTTAAATGAGTCATTGACTCATTTTTGACCAAAACATCACCATTTTCTTCTCCAAACCCGAGCAACAAAGGGAAGAAAAGAGAAGAGGAAGAAACGGTCGCCCCGGCCGTTTCTTGGCCGTTTTGCGTGATTTCGGATGCGTTGGAAAGCTCTGCCGAGACCTTTCTACCCATTCCACTCTTGGAACGTTTCCAACTCTCTAAGGTAAGCCCTAGATTTCGAATTCTCATTGAACTTCCATGGAAATTGATTCAAGCTTTTGTGTTCTTTCGATTTCTTGCCGTGAAACTCGGTGTTTGTCAATTCGGGAGTAGTTTTATGTGTTTTTGGAAACTATTTCATAACCCTAAAACCGAGTTTCAGTCGAAACCCTTTCCGTTTGAAATTTACCCTTTTGGGATTGAAAATGGGTTAGAAATTAATGAATGAATGTTTATTTAAATTCAATTCGGGAAATGGATTAATGTTCAAAAACACTATTCATCGATACCCATTGAAATCGGGATTATCGAATTTGATTAAAACCAACTCAAAACGTATTTTGAATTGCCAAAAAGCCGAAAAACCAAACCCGAGACTCGTTTTTGATGATAGGGCCGTGGGCCTCTTTGTGGGTTTTATTGGGTTTTCGTTGCTTTGTATGTTTAGTAATTGTTTGAATGATAGTTGGTTTCGTTATTGATTGTTACGATGTAATTCGTTTGTAGGTGTTTTTGAACTTCGTGGTTGATCGCTCCTTCGAACTTAGGAGCTAAATCATCTTATTAATAAGGTGAGAATAGTTAGCATTTAAATTAAATATGGAAAGCAAACTAGTGTGATGGTTTGAGAGTTTGAAACTAAGATTAGAATCCGAACCTAAGATTAGAGGGTTGTGAGTTAGTGCCCTTAGGATTAAGAGTTAATCCTTTAAGTGAGAACTTAGAAATTCTCGAGAAAGACTTTGAATCTTAGAAGATTCTAACTTAGTTTCGTTATGAAACTAAGGTTGGATTATTTTGAAGTCAAAATGATCCAACTTGTAATTTAAAACGGTTAATAGAACCTCGGATTATTTGGAAGTATAGAATCCAGGAGGACATAGGTTAATCGTTTAAATTATGATTCTAATCTTATTACTAATATCGGAGTTCGATCGTCATATCGTTCATTCGAGTTTCTCAGTTATTTTACTTTTTGTCATTTACTTTATGTCTTTACTTATGCCCATTTACCTTATGTGTATTTAAATTACTTTATCATTTACTTTACTTTATTTAATTGTACAAGCATATGCAAGCATATGCATAACATTTTGCACCATTATTTATTATACTACAACGTCTCGCATCATTGAAAAGAGAAAAAGAAAAGAATGAAAAGAATGAAAGGAACGGTGGATGAGTGGATTCCCACGTTACCTTCATGCATAAGGTGAATGATGGATGAGTGGATTCCCACATTACCTTCATCATGCATAAGGTTGAATGGTGGATGAGTGGATTCCCACATTACCTTCATGCATAAGGATAAGGGTGGATAGTTTGTAAAAATCCACATTACCTTCATTACATGCATAAATGGCAATTGCGTATCCTATGGATGTACTCATTACTTTTATGCATATGATAGATGAGAAAGAGAGTCGAGATGTTATATTTTTTTGCAAAGTCATTTACTTTTCTTACTTTATGTTATAACAAGTTAAAGGATGAACAATTAGCCTAAGTGTGCTAATTAGTTTCATCAAATGGAAAATATGACTTAGAATGACCTAGACTTTGGAGAATTCTAGGAAGGATTGTGTCGGTTTATTGGACACAAATCGGAATGCGAGTTTGAGGTCTATATTTACTTTTTATGCTTATTATTCTCACTGGGCTTAGTTTGTTAGCTCATGATATTACAACCAATTTCAGGTAATGCCTTGGCTAGAGGTCGAGGAGGAGGAGGTGGTCGCTGCGTGATCGAGGGATGCCGACCTCGAGATGGACTAATGGTTTTGTAAAGTTTATGTCTTATTTGATAAACTTTAAGGAATTGTATTTTGTATTTGGCTCCTAAGAGCCTAATGTTGATGAATTATGACATTATATATTTGAACTCCTGATTTGGACTTAAAGTCCATGAGATTTGATTAGATTTGAAAATTAGGTTGTAAACAGGTTTTCGGCATGCCAATTTTCAAACAAAACCACGCCAATTTTTCGTAAATTAAAAGACTTCCGCTGTTTTCTCTGATTTTAATTTATTTAAAAGTGACGGGTCGTCACAATATGTATTCCTAAATGGTGCATGATTCGAGTTCAGCTTTTTAACATGGTCAAAACTAGAAATTCGAAGATGCTTATTAACAAGAACTTTCACAAACTCAAAACTAGAAAGTATATTACTCACAACATTCTCTTTAGATTCGATATACTTTCTTGCTTGTCCTTCCAAACACTTCAAACTTTTATTTGGCCACAAGTAATGCTTCCAAACCTGAAAAAGATATTCAAACACACTAGGGAAATAATGGTTAAGGTTAGTTGCCAAAAAGTCTACTTTGCACATAAGCACAAAATTAGGCTTTTGACTAAGAAAAACTTTCCTCACCTCACTCATTTTTACATGATAGGTCACGATTTTCCTTTTCTCTCAATTTCCACTAAGTGTTCACATATTTCCTTTTCATTCTTCTCTTTTCTCTCATTGTTTTCACTCTTGCTTTTTACACTCAAAGCTTTCTTTTTTCTCTCACTCTTTTCTTCTCTCAATTCTCTTTCTTTTAATTCTTTTTCTTTCAACTCTTTTTCTTTTAACTCAAATTCAATCCACCTTTGTTCAAGCTTACATTGGTCAATGAAAACCTCTTTTGAAGACAAAGGTACCAAAGTAGTCTTCCTTCCATCTTTGGTAAAAGTATACCTATTAAGGTAGCCATCATAGGAAACTCTCCTATCATACGCCAAGGCCTTCCCAAAAGTATATCCCCTGGCATGCATTGGGACTACATCACAAACTACCTCATCCTTATACTTTCCAAGGCTAAAAGAAATGATAGCTTGCTTATGCACCTTCACCTCCCCACTATCATTTAACCATTGTAACTTATAAGGTTTGGGATGTGGTCTAGTAGGCAAATTGAGTCTCTTGACCAGAATTGAGCTCACAACATTGGTACAACTTCCACCATCAATCACAACACTACATGGAGTCTCATTCACTAAACACCTAGTATGGAACAAGTTGTGTCTTTGGTCATCTTCAAATTTTTCCTTTATTTCGTAATTGAGAACTCTCCTACACAAGAGTGCTTGTTGAGTTCCTTCCCCCCAACTACCATCACTTGCCTCGGGTTCCTCAATAATTTCCTCCATATTATCACACTCTTCGGCTTCTTCAAGATATTCTTCCTCAAAGTCACTCTCTTCCCAATCTATGACTACTTCTCCATCAACATCACTTTCTAATTCATCTTCAATTATCTCCCTCATTTTTTCGATTACTAGCTATCTCTAATCTACCCATGCGATCATTAAGCCCATCTACAATTTTAGTAAGTCTAGTAAAAACTCTCGTTTGGGCCTCCCTCCACCTAGCTTCACTAAACTCAACGTGATTATTTCCCCCTTGTGACATGTTTCGGACCTCACAACACTCCCTCACAATATATCACTCAAGGAACTCTCGTGTTTAATCGCTCAAGGTAGGCTAAAATATCAAGTAAGGCTATTGGATAAGTTGGAAGCAACTTGTGTTTAAAGTACTAAAAATCAAGCAATCAGTATTTAAACAATCTAAAATAATGAAAAGAAACAAAAATAAAACAAGGAAAACAGATTGGATAGGCAAAAATCGATTGGAAAAGCAAAACAGATTTTTGAAAGCAAAGAACTCAAGAAAAATGGCAGTTACAAATTTCACAATTCGTGGAGTTCGAGAATGAATTTTCAATTGGAAGGCCAAATTCAAAAATTCTTTCGGAATTGAAAACACTAACTCACGGAATTGAAGTTCCTGGAAAATAGGATAATCCTGCGCATAGAAATGATATTCCAGATTTCAACTGTTTCCATTATGATTTTGACAACGTGCCCTTCTGAACTTAGAAAGATAACGGTCAGATAAAACTTTTCTCTTCAGACAACAAAGATAAATTCGGACGTTAGATCAGAGTTTGAATGGCAAACAGTAGCATTAAAATCGGCAGTTACAAAACGGGACAGTTTTGGAAAATGTAACTTATAGCCGTTTCTGAGATTTTAAATCAATGTGAAACTGATTTATTTCAATGGTAAATGTTATAGAAACACAATTATATCAGTTATACACGAAATTATATGAATCAAACTCAGAAAAATGAAGAATTTTTCAAGAACACAAGATGTACAGATTAGTGCTCTCGGATGCAATTGCTCTCCTCTTTCTTTCTTTCTTTCTTTTTTTTTTTTTTTGATTTTCAAGATCTAATCGTGATCTTTAAGATGGATATGAAATCAGAATAAAATGATGAAGAAAAATGGATGAAAAGGCAGAAATGAATTCGATGGACAGAATGTGTAGAATTGAAAAACAAGTGCATAAAAGTAAGATAGAATCAATTCTAGAGATCGGCCACTAAGATGCAACCTATGCTCGATACCAAATGATACGAAAACCCTTTCGAAATGCTTTAAGAACCCTTAAACTTAACTAAGGACCCAAAAAGATCACAACCAAAGAACCCACATATGCCATTTGAAACAACTCAAGGAAAAAGGCTAGAAAATGATTATCCTTATGATCAATGATCTAAAGACAAGAATTGGATTTCTTGTTTTAGATTCGAATCAATCCACCAAATTAGAATGATCAATCCTAATGGCTTGATTCTACAGCCACCCTAAACACAAGGAATGACAAGATGAAAAGTTGAACAACTCACAACAATTCAAGAAAAAGCTCTCAATGAGACTTTGGATTTTTAATTCATTCATAATCGATTTGTTACAAGCATGTGTCATGGCTTTATAGCCTTCAATAGCCACGAAATTAAGGTGATAAAATTGAATAAAAAGGCCAAAAGACAGCCCAAAAAAGTAATGGCAAAAATAAAGACAATTGACAAGCCTATTAAATTGTCAAAGTGTAATCGATTTCTTGGGAGTTACAAATCTGATTTGTAACTCTTTGTAACTGAAACATCTTCATCAAATGTATTGATTGGAGTCTTGAATGAAGCTTTAAGATGTCATGAATAAGTCTTGAGTTTCATTGATGTATTGAGTTGCATTAAATGAGCTTCGGTTGCAATAAATGAACTTGACTTGCATTTAGTGAACTAGGCTTGAACTTGACTTGCATTTAATGAACTAAGCTTAAACTTGACTTCCATTTATTGATGTAAGCTTGAACTTTGATGTTGTAATTATTGAACTTGCTTGTAGCTTGATCTTGGAAAGAAATGAATGCAATTCCGGCAATGATCAACTTTGAGGCTCCTTGATTCATATCACATGAATCTACATGTTTTATCACAAATTGCATGATGTTAATAGATCCGTTATTAAATGTTAATAAGTTTACTAAACAAAATTCCGCTAATTTAGTAAATCATCCCTTCAAACATCTCGTATCATGTAAAGAAGGAAAGAATGTTGGACCCTTCGGGGAATGTCTGCATCGCCTTCAGAGAGAGAAAGAAAAGAAGGAAAGAATGTTGGACCCTTCGGGGAATGTCCGCATCGCCTTCCGAGAAAAAGAAAGGAAAAATGAGAAAGAAAAGAAGGAAAGAATGTTGGACCCTTCAGGGAATGTCCGCATCGCCTTCAGAGAAAAAGAAATTAAAAAGAGAGAAAAGAAAAGGAGGGAAGAATGTTGGACCCTTCGAGGGATGTCTGCATCACCTTCTTCATTCATTCATGCATAAAGGGCGAATGCGTATCCTACGGCATGTTCTCATTACCTTCATGCATATGATCAATAAGAAAGAGAATCGAGATGTTATATTTTATGCAAAGTCATTTACTTTTATCATTTTATGTCATAACGAGTTAATGGAGGAGATTTGACTACAAGTGTTAATAGTATCATCCTTTGGAGAGTATAGAATGAATTACCTAGAGTTTGGAGAACTTTAGGAGAGAATTGTGTCAGATTACTTGGACACAAATCGAAATGCGAGTTTGAGGTCTA
Organism: Gynostemma pentaphyllum; assembly: GCA_028015215.1. Classification (NCBI taxonomy): domain Eukaryota; kingdom Viridiplantae; phylum Streptophyta; class Magnoliopsida; order Cucurbitales; family Cucurbitaceae; genus Gynostemma; species Gynostemma pentaphyllum. The sequence continues at coordinate 21,628,176 of CM051345.1, read as the reverse complement.
TCTTTACTTTTTATGCTTATTATTCTCACTGGGCTTAGTTTGTTAGCTCATGATATTACAAACATTTCAGGTAATGTTTGGGATCGTGGGAGAGGAGCTGGTGCACGCTTGATCGAGAGGGTGATGATTTCGAGATGGACTAAGTAGTTGTAAAAATCCATGTACATGGTTTTGTGAATTTTATATAATTTTGAGATTTGTACAATTGTATATAGCTCTTAAGAGCTTTTGTCTTTATGTTTATGATTATAATCATTTTGAACTCCTGGATAGGAACTTAATGTTCCTTGTGTATTTTAGATTTTGAAATTAAGATGTAAACAGGTTTTGGCCAGCAAATTTTCAAACATAACCACGCCAAAGTTTCTTAAAATAAAAGACTTCCGCTGTTTTTCTCTGATTTAATTTATTTAAAAGTGACGGGTCGTCACATAATGTTTATCGGAAGTTGAAGGATCCAAAGGTAATAAGGATTGTGAATAAGAACTTCATATGTTTAATAAACAATGCAGCAATGAATTGGAGACTTTTATGTTAAGTCAAAATCTCGAGTTATTTGAAAGCCGGTTGGCTTGATTTATTCATTGTTTTTCTGAAGTTCTTAATTGTTTGTTTTATGTATAAGAGTAATTCATGATCCATTTACCTTTATGTCCTTTTGATTATGTTGAATGTTTATATTTATTTTACTTGCACTTGAAAGCATATTCATATCATATCATATTGCATAATCGAAATTGAGAGGAATAATGAGACATGCTAAAGGACTGCGGGACTTTGCACTGTCTGGTATTATTCGTTTTATGTTTACGTATATGTACATGAGGATTGCTAAAGGACTGCAGGACTTTGCATGATCGGAGGAGATGGATAATGAGATAATAATGGAACTATGCGAGTTCACATTATCTGGTATTATCCATAGTTACTATGATACATATACGAGGATGCAGGGTATTAGTAGCCTGTGAGAGCATCATTACCTGTATTCGGTGGGTGAGTTAATGAGGTGAATGCTTAGCCTGCGGGAGCTTCATTACCTGTCATTAATCACTAGAGGTGGAAAGATATTATTGAAAAGACATTGTATACTTTATTTTGGAAAGCGAGATAATGAAGTAATGTTAGCCTGCGGGAGCTTCATTACTGTCATTATAAGCATTTGATGGTTATGTTAATGTAAATGCTACGTGCATTTTACATTTGTGGAGTGAGTTAATGAATATGTTAAGACCGAGTGTGCTTAGCATTATTTATGAAAGAAAAAGGAATGTAAACTTTTTATAGCCCGAGTTGCTATAGAGAAAAGAGATTAAACATTATGTATGATGTACATTTCTATAGAGAAAAGAAATGAAATATGATGTATAGCCAAGTGCTATAGAAAAGAGGAATGACACTGAATCTTGTATAATTATTACGAGAACTAGATTCTCAATTAATTAGAAGATCCTGAATTTGGAAATTAACACTTGTATGCAAACCTTATGTATAGTATAAGGTATTGTAGAGAATGAAATAAAATGTTATGTAGGTTATGAAACACATCCTCCGAAATGCTTGGAAGATAGTTCCTCAATTATTTGGGAAAATTGGTAAGTAAAAGTAAAATACTTGATATAAAACTCTTTTGGTGGTTGAAAGGTAAGGGAATGTGAGTTTTACTTGGACACAAATCCGAATGCTGGTTTGGAGTCTAAAGTTACTTTTTTATTCTGTTTATTTTCACTGGGCTTGTTGTTAGCTCATGATATTACAAACATTTTCAGGTAATGCTCGGGGTCGTGGGAGAGGAGCTGGTGCGGCCTGATTGAGTTCACTACAAAAAAACTGTCAATTTGCGACCATAAAATTGCGACCAAATGGTCGTTTTTAGGGTATAATGCGACAAAAAAGCGACAAAAATAGCGGTGGCCAAAAAGCTGGTCGGTCCAGAATTTGTGCGACTGGATAGTCACAAATATACGACCAGAAACGTTTGGTCGCAAAAAAGTCAACCTTTTGAAAAAACGACCAGATGGTCGCTTAAAAAGTGACCATCTGGTCGTAATTTATGTTGAGATAAGTGACCAATTGGTCACATAAAAAAGTGACTAAATGGTCGTATTTTATGTGACCAAATGGTCACTTTTGGACTCAGTCAAAATATGACCAGATGGTCGCCTAAAAAGTGACCATCTGGTCGTAATGTATGTTGAAGATAAGTGACCAATTGGTCACATAAAAAAGTGACCAAATGGTCGTATTTTATGTGACCAAATGGTCACTTTTGGACTCAGTCAAAATACGACCAGATGGTCGTTTTCTTGAAATAAAATGCGACCATATGGTCGCATTTAGGAATTTTTTTTAAAAAAATGTAAATTTCAATAATTAGTTAATTAATTATTAATCATTTATTTAATTAATATTAAAATTTAATAACAAAAAATTGTTATTAAAATAAAAAATATATATATCAAATATTCAAAAAACGTTTTATACAGACGAAAGCATCCTAGAACTACTGCGGATGGGCGGGGGGTGGCGGAGGAGGCGTTGATGATGAATAGCCGCCACCTAGGGATCTGAAGTACGCGGCCAAAGCTGCTGCGACCTGGGCCTCGACCCGTGCCTGCATGTCCGCCTCAATCGCAGCAACTCGAGAAACGAAGTCCTCACGTATAGTGTCCATGTCCGCGCGCAACTGCTGCTCAACAGGAGAAGGGCCGGAGCTAGTGATCGCTCCGCTCGGCTGAGGCCGGGGCACATCTGCGTAAAGGCGTCGCCCGTACGAGCCGAGCCCAGGAACTAATCCATCAGGCCGAACCCCTCCAGCAGACTCCAAGATCGCCTCTCTACGGTCCTCCTGAGTCAGTTGCGAGTCTGGTGTCGGCAACCGCTGACTCAAGGACTCCGTGAAACGTTCCTAAACATTTAAAATTCAGAAAATAAATAGTTAATATATAAGTTAGGAAAAATTTTGAAGAAAAAATAATAATTGAAAAAATTATTAAATACCTGAACTGCTTTCGCCTTATCGTCGACGAACGTTCCGTCCTTCTTCGTGTGAAGAACACGGTGCAGCTCATCGGGCGGGAAGGGGCACCCGTGCTTCGCTTCCTAAAAATATTAAAGATTGAAGAATAAAACATAATAAATTAATAACTAATTGAAAAAAAAAACGAGAAAAAAGTACGTAAGAAAACGACCAAAAAAAACTGACCAATCGACAATGGTGCTCGTCGTGGGTCCGGGCCCCCGTTGTGTGTTTGGTGGGATTCTTCACGCGGTTGGCCTTATTCCTGCTTTACACTCCCTTGCCCTCAGGAGTGCTCAAGCTCGCGATAAGCCGCGCGTGGTCCTCCGGGCTCATCCACACGGGGCGGTTTGCTGCTTGCTTTCTGTGCGCCCGGTACATGAGGTCCTTGAATCGATCCCGGACGTGACTGTCCTATAGGGGGAACAATCTGCCGTCCATGATACTGAGATCGATAACAGGAAACTTGCCCTGAAAAAATTGAAAAAAAAATTATTAAAGTAATAAATTTATTTCTATAAATTTCAAAATTAATTAATTATAAAAATAAATAATGTTTTTTACCTTCCAATTATCGTACATCCGACGTTTCTCCGTCGTCGGAATCTTCTCCCAGCGAAGGTCGCTGGGTAGAGGCATGCTCTGGAGGACCTCGCGAAACCGTTTTGAAACGGTTGTATGCGGCTGTACTCTGCAAAAACATAAAAATTATTGTGCTATTAGAAACTATTAGTTAACGGAAAAAAAAAAACACTTTGAAAAAAGTTTAAAGGTTTACAAATTAAGTAATTAAAACAATAAACAAAATTACTTACGTATCTCCTTCAATCCGAAGGGTAGAGTATGCGGCCCGAGACGGCTGCGTGCATGAAGTGGAGGGGCCAGCTGGATCCGACCGTGATGCAGACCCGAACGCAGACCCTGATGCAGACCCTGATGCTAAGCTGGGAGTCGTGGCCAGGGAGTCTTACGACAGTCGTGGTGTCGCAGACTGGGTCTCAGGGACTGCATCATCGAGCGTGGCAGCAAGTCCCGCCTCGTAACCGAAGAGGATCTCCAACTCCTCTGTAGTCAGGTCCACATCAGGGGCAGCGGCAGTAGGCGGCTGCGGAGACGCCTCATCACCTGCGTCGTCAGGCTTGTCTGACTGGGGAGGACGTCGTCTGCCCGTCATAATCCTACAACCAAACTAAACTAATTTAATACTAATTACATAATTAAAATATTGAAATAAATTAAATTAATTAATTAATGAAATAATCTAAATCAAATTGATTAAATAATGTAAATTAAACTAACATAAATTAAGTAAATAATTTAAAATAAACTAATTAATTAATTTGAATTAAAGTAAATTAAAATTAGATTAATTGAACTAAAATGAAGTAATTAAAGTAAACTAAGTAGTGAAGAATTAAACTAAAATTAATTAAATTAAAGTAAATTAAGTAATGAAGATTTAAACTAAATTAGATTAATTGAACTAAAATTAATTAAATTAAACTAACATTAATTAATTAAAACTAAAATAAACTAAACTAAGTAATTAATTAAAGTAAACTAAGTAATGAAGATTTCAACTATTAGATTAAATTAAACTAAAATTAATTAAATTTAACTAACATTAATTAATAAAAACTAAACTTAACTAAACTAATTAATTAAATTAAACTAAATTAAAATTAGATTAATTGAACTAAAATGTATCAATTAATTAAAGTAAACAAAATTAGATTAATTAACCTTAAGTAAACTAAGTACTTAATTAAACTAAATTACATTAATTAAACTAAAATTAATGAAATTAACAACATTAAACTAAACTAATTAAATTTAAACATAAACTTAAACTAAAACTAACTTAAAACGTATACGAAACTAACCTTGTAATAGAAACCGGGATTGGAGGTTTAGGGTGTTTAGGTTTAGAGTAGGAACGGGGAAAAAACAACGGGGAACGAAACGGAGGAAAGAGAGAAAAAAAAGAAAAAAGAGAAAGAAAAGGAAAAGGGAAACGGGGGAAAGGAAATCTGTGTGGTTTTTAAATCAGAATTTGCGACCAAATGGTCGCAAATATGTAATAATAACCAGAAACGAAAGGTCGCGCATGCTGGGGAAAATACGACCAGATGGTCGCATTTTTAGAGATATTTGCGACCATCTGGTAGCATTTCTTTAAAAAGCGACCATTTGGTCGCCCATTTACCATTATCAAGAACAACTGTCATATCACGAGTCCCATCAAGAATTGCGACCATCTGGTCGCAATAATGAAATTCACCGCCAAATATTGCGACCAGATTGTCGTAATTTTTAAATTCACCGCCATAAATTTCATGAAAATTTAAATTTACCGCTCAGATTTGTGACCATATGGTCGTAATCTCACTTATATTTTTTTAAAAATATAATTATATTTTTCCAAAAATGCGACCATTTGGTCGCCTTTCCCTTCTAAATTACTACCATCTGGTCACCTTTTGTGTGAAATTGCGACCATATGGTCGCAAATATTAATATATATATATATATATATATATATATATATTTTTAAATTGGGTTACTTTGTGGAGTTTTACTCTGTTAAATTGGGTTACTTTCTGATATTTAGATATGATGGGAACTTTTGTTTCCATGTTGTTATATTTGATCATAGTGCTTCTGAAATCCAATATCCAATCAAGGAAAAGAAAGTGATGTTTAAAAGTGAGCATATTAAGATGATGATGATTCTGTCCAAATATTTGACCATGTGGTCGCAAATATTAATATATTTTTTTTAATCATTCATTAAAAGAAATATAGTTTTAATTAATAAACACATACACACATTGAATAATCAAGTTAACGAAATATCTCATTCATCATCGTCTCCAAGAAGTCCGTCACATAAAGTCTTATTCTTCTTCTTCTTCTTCTTCTTCTTCTTCTTTTCTTTCTTCATCGGATTCATCGTCTCGAATAAATTCAGCATCAATGTCACGTGCGTGAGAAGTGGAAGCATTTGTATCATCATCATCATACAATGTTATCGTTCCATCATTCAAAAGACGAACAATACTTGCATTCTGACCATCGTCGATTGCACGACATCTTATCTCATCTTCTTGAAAAGCAACAGCTTCCTCTCCATGCTGGTCTTTCTCGAACAAGTTTTCTTCTACTTGGCGTGGTTTAACTTTTCAAACAACTAAGCAATCTGTCAGATCTCGTCTATTAATCAGATAGTTCAGGTAATAAACTTGAATCGTCTGTGAAGCCAGGACAAACCTATCAGCGGTGCGCATATGCTTAGACTTGTTTACCTCAACGATTTGTAAATGATCAATCTTAAGGACTCCGCCTCGTTTGGTTTTCTCGAACCAAGTGCAGTTGAACACAACAATGCGTTTTAGCGTCGGACTTGCGTATTGAATCTCAAGAATCTCATCGATTACTCCGAAGTAATCGTCTTCGTTTGTGCGGAACACGTGACCTTTTATGCAAACACCACTGTTGTTTGTTTGCCCTGTTCACTGAATGCGCCTTCATTTGAAATCTGTAACCGTTACCGACCTATCCATCATACGACCTTGCTATCCGTCCAGGTCCCTTTGCCAAAGAAATGATGCGAGGATCATCCACCAGTAATGTAGGGGAGTGAACCTCTGTCATTTTTCACATACAGTAATGTTAGGATGATAGTAATTTTTTCAACAAAATGCCCCGGTTTTTTGACAATTTAAAATAAGTCACGTATGCATTGAACCAAGAACGAAACTCTTTGTCGATTATTGACCCCTCCTCGGCGTCTGTAAGACCAACTCGTGTCATTCGAACGTATACGTTTAGAAATAATCTGTATGTTATAAAAATAGTTAGCAAATAGTTTGTTTATGCGATGAAATAATGTTAAGTTACAAACTCACTTTATGTAAGGCTCGATCTCTGCGCAGTTGCATAACACATATGTCTGCATTACGTGATACTCAGAATCGGTCAACGGCTTACGCAATGATCTTCCAACTGTCATGCCAGGTTTCGTAAAAATCGGCAAGTCGTTTATGTCAACACCTTCAAGTAAATTTTTGACAACATTTCGTTTCGCCGGTCGAAACTGCTCTGCAATGTGTTGATCAAAGTAGTATGAACAAAATGTGGTAGTCTCTTGCGTCAGGTACGCACTACAGATAGATCCTTCTACTCGTGATCTATTTCCAACCATCTTTTTCAACCGACGTAAGTACCTGTGGGTATAAAACATAATTTACATTCGATGATCACTGTACTGATTTATACGCCTGCGCAATGCTGTAGCTGCTGATGCAAGCCGACCTCACCATTTCTTCCTCAGCCAGTCATTTTGTGACACGTGGTCCAGCTGTCTTCCATTACAGCTGGTTGCTTTTTCTGATGCACGCAAATTGTCCTTTTTGCCCCTGGTCTTTTGGTCAATGCCCTCTATGTCCTGACCATTACTTTATCTCCTGCTGACCGAATTTTTAAATCTCTTCACAACGGTCTGCTGCCCGGATTGCCCCTGCTGACCGAAGTTTTTATTATTATTAATTCCTATTTCAGAAATGCTTCAACCAATGATGCTTTGACACGTGGCCCTCTCATTGACTTTTCTGAAAACAATTATTACACTACTTTGGTTGATTACTACTTTGCCCTTCCTGATTTGAATTTATATGAAGACTTCAAAGGATAGAAACGTCATTTCATGACCTTCTCCTTCAGCTTCATTTCTGGAAATTCTCAGTCCGAAAATGGCAGTTTCAGCTCTTCTTTTTGTCAACAATGGAGCCTTATTCTTCTCCCATTCACACAATTGAAGTAAAAAATATTTATGAAAGTGGATGAACGGTAATATTTTTTTTACCTATAAAAGGAGCTCGAAATGGCTGATTGGAAAGACACACCAACGAAAATCATAAGCTTTCTTCTCATTGCTAAAGCTCTTCTTTAATCTCTTTGTGAGCATTTTTGTGAGCAAAATTTGTGTATTTCTAGCCATTCTTAAGGGCTAATTTATTGAGAGTATTATCTCTTATTGTGAGCAAATTATTGTAATATTCATCCTTTGTGAGGATTTACTATTTGTAAAAGGTTTAATTCTTAAACCTTAGTAAAAAGAGTGATAGATAATGGTTGTCCTTGCTCCGTGGAAAGGGTCGTTGTTCGGGTTTGATCTTGATCCCGCTAAAAGGATTGGGTTGCACTTGCTCCCGCAAAAAGTGAATACAAATTCCCGAGAGGCGCTCGAGGAGTGGACTAGGCCGCATTTTTGGCGGAACCACTATAAATTTTGGTGTCACTTTCTCTAACCCTTACTCTTTAATTTTTGCTTTACATATTTATTTTCATAATTTACTAAAGCATAATTAAATGGTTAGAAATTATTTGTGATACAAAAGTTTCTATTATCATATCATATTTGTTTACTTTGCTAAAAAGAATTCTAAGTATAAAATTTATTTATATTAATTAAATTTAAAAAGTGTAATTGTTTTGTTAATCTTAAATTTTGAATTGATTGAAAAAGTTTTATAAATTTTTAATAAACCCTATTCACCTCCCCCCCCCCTCTAGGGTTGCCTTAGATCCTAACAATTGGTATCAGAGCGAGGTGCTCAAAATTTTTATTGAAAATTTATTTTAAAACGCTTAATTGCTTGAGCTATGGCAACACATAATTTTAATCCTTTTGGTGATAGTCAATCAATTAATAAGCCTCCTTATTTTAATGGTTCTAATTATAGTTATTGGAAGAATAGAATGCAATTTTTCTTAATTTCTGTTGATGTTGAATTATGGGATATAATAGAACAAGGTTTTAATAATCCGATTAAAAATGTTGAAAATGTTAGTTCTCCTAAGCCTATGGCCGAATGGTCTAAAGAAGAAAAGAAAGCATATGGTTTGAATGCTTAAGCTATAAATTGCTTATTTTGTGCCTTGAATGAAATTGAGTATAATAGAGTTTCTATATGTAAAACCGCTAAGGAAATTTGGCACAAACTTGAAATTACTCATGAGGGAACCGATCAAGTCAAAGAAACTAAAATTGACATATTAGTACATAGTTATGAATTATTTAAAATTGATGATAACGAATCAATTTCGGATATGTTCATTAGATTTACTAACATTGTGAATTCTTTGGAAGGACTTGGAAAATCTTATTCTAACATTGAAAAAGTGAAGAAAATTCTTTGGGCTCTACCAAAGCAATGGGAACCTAAAGTCACTGCCATCCAAGAAGCTAAAGACTTGAAAATTCTTTCCATGGATGAATTAATTGGGTCTCTTATGACTCATGAAATCAAAATCAAGAAAAACATGGAAGATGATAAAAAGAAGAAAGAAAGAAGCATTGCTCTCAAGTCTACTTTTGTGGAAGAAGATTCCGAAAATGATGAAAGTATTGATGATGAAGATATGGCTTATCTATCAAGAAGATTCAAAAGTTTCTTAAAGAAAAAGAAGCAATTCAAAAAGAATTTCACCAATCAAAGAGAATCAAATGGTGAAAAGAGCAAGAAAGATGAAATCATTTGTTATGAATGCAAGAAGCCCGGTCACATTAGGACCGATTGTCCTCTTCTCAAATCATCCAAGAAATTAAAGAAAGCTATGAAAGCTACATGGGATGATAGTGATGAAAGTGAAAATGAAAAAGAGGAAGAAGTTGCAAATATGTGCTTTATGGCACATAGTGACAATGATGAAGAAGATGAAAATGAGGTACATCTTAACTCTTCTTCTTACATTGAATTATTAAATGAATTTGAATGCATGCAACAAAGCTTTGAGAAAATTACTAAAAAGTATGGTGTGCTTTCAAAGAAACATGTAGATTTGTCAAATGAAAATAAATCCTTAATTGAAAAAGTTGATTCTTTGGAAAATGCATCTAGTAATCAAATTCAAGTTTCATGTGAAGAAAAGAATAGTTTACTTGATAAAATTAAATTTCTTGAACATGATATTTTTGAAAAGAATGAGCTTATTGTTGTTATTAGAGAAAAAGAATCTAATCTTTTGAAACAACTTAATGAAGCTAATGAGAATATTAAGAAGTTTACCATTGGAGCTCAAACTCTTGATAAAATCATTAATATGGGTAAACCTAACAAAGAGAAAAAGGGTATTGGATATATGGATGAAATTTCTACTCCTTCATCTTCTAAATCCATTTTTGTTAAAGAAACCCCTTGCATGAAAAATGATAAATTGCCTATGATGGCCTAAACTTGAAAATGCTAAATCTTTTGTGCATAAGAATAAAAAGGCTAATGTTACATGTATGGTACAAAGTGCTAAAAATGTTAAGATTGATTTTCCTAAATCAAAGTTTGTACCTACTTGTCATTATTGTGGTATGAAAGGTCATATTAGACCAAAATGCTTTAAATTGAAAAATAGTCATACTACACATTCTAGGAGGAACACATATCATAGATCAAAGTTCCAAAATAATTTTAAGAAAAAGCATGTGCATAAATTCTTTGTAAAAGATCCATCATTGCATGATGTTATTTGCTTTTCTTGTGGAAATTATGGACATAAAGCTTATTCATGTCATTTTCATAAATATAGTGGTTCAAATATTTCAAGATCAAATGTTTTGAAAATAAAGAAAATTTGGATTCCAAAATATAAAAATGCTAACCGATATGGACCCAAACAAGTATGAGTACCAAAAGATCAAACATGAATTCCTATTCTTTGTAGGAATGTTCGAAAATTTCAAAGAATAGCAAGTGGTACTTGGATAGTGGATGCTCAAGACATATGACAGGTGATCATTCCAAGTTTTCCACACTTACCAAGAAAGAAGGTGGACTAGTAACCTTCGGTGATAACAAGAAAAGAAAGATCATTGGTAAAGGAAGTGTCGGTAACGATTCCTCTTCTTTAATTGAAAATGTTTTATTAGTTGATGGTCTTAAACATGATTTATTAATGTAAAGACCCGACTTTTCAGAGTAGCAAAAACACACTTATTTTCAACAGCGGAAGACTCAATAAAATTCCTTTATTTAAAATAAAACAACTTCATAAACATTGAGAATTTAAAAACAAAAGAAACTCCGGAGTTCAACTTTCAAACCAAAACAACAACATTCAAAATATAAGAGTAAAGACAAAAGGGTCTAAAAATCAAATACAACTCACATCGACTCAATAATTCAAATAAAAGTTTATAAACTTAGTTCATCATTTAAAAGAAGAATAAATTTGAGGCGCCTCCACGACATGAACGCTCATCTCTTCCACTTCATCAACCGCCACCTCTCGGTCCATTGTTACCTGAAAAATAACCACGGATAGCCCCGTGAGGCTAAAGCCCAGTGAGAAAACGAATTAAACAACGATAAAGTCTTAGGTAGTCTCTAACAACCCAAACCGAGTCCCAAGCTCTCAACACTCTTCCAAAGACTCTTACACTCCAACCATCACTTAATCCTCCACTCATTCTTTATTCACTAAACATTCGCTATCAACACTTAACTTTTCATGGAATCCACCTCTTTCAAATATTACCCAAGTCCCAACATCAACATCACACTTAATACAATCAAACCGATTTACAAATATAATTAATTAAACAAACATTCTCTTTTTCACAACTCCACTAAGAAGGCGGTTCCTGGAACTACTACCACTTCTTAGTACTTGGTTATAGCCTCAACTATAACTATTATTCACCTAATGAATCATTAGACGAGCAATGACCATTAGTACCCGGTTATGGACCTTTCCATAACTAAAATGACTAAGTGTTGAGCTCGTAGCCTCAACACTAGTAAATATATTTTAATCAATCTCAATTCATCATCACAACCACATTAACCTCATAATAATAAACATTCAAAATCAGTTTATAATATTAAAATACAGCAGCCCACTCAGTTTTACATACACTTCACAAAACTGCCGAAAAACAAGAAAACTGCCGAAAACTAAAATATGAACCTTAATGAATCCTAATTCAAAACTTAAGGCTATTGGCACTAAAAATCATCAAATAATCCCAGATTTATACTCATTACCAACCAGAAGCAAATCGAATCTAAAAACATCACTTTTGGCGAAATTGGCCTTCACAAGTTCTAACCGAAAACATTATTTTCTCCCAATTGTTTTCCGGTGTTTCCAATGTTATTTCTCTTCCTAAATTTCCAGAATTAAATATTTAATTATATGTGAAAGAATAAGCTACGGTAAAGGCTTTAGATTTCTCCAAAACCTTACCGTTGAATAACCCGTTAACTCACCTCGGAAAATTGCTTAAATCCGAAAAACAAGCTACTTCTCTCGACGAACCAGACCTGAAACGAAGACCCTAAATAGCTTAAAATACCATTTAAAATATATTACAATCAAACAAAGAGGTTTGGGGTTCGGTGGATCAAGGAACGGAAATCAAACGGCGAAGGAAGTTGGCTAAGTGTGGGCGTGGGGTGTGTGTGGGTGCCGCGGCTGGCCATGATCATTAGGACGTGGTTCGGTCGCGGTTTCGTAGTTGGGGTGATCGATCTTGATGGTTTAGGTGTTGGTAATCAAGATCGATTAGGTATTTGGCCACGGTTTCGGAAATTGGCAATTATGGAGGTCAATACAATGGCTAGGGTTCTTAATGTTCATAAAGTGAATATCAAAACAAAATTCCAGAATTGAAAAGGTTGCTAAATCCAACCCAAAAGCTTACCCGTTCAACAAAAATCAAGGAAAAAGGCTCCCAATCTTTCCTCCTTCGATTCCGGGCAAAACCACCGATCCCCTAATTAACAATTGATGAAAAATCCTCTCATTAGCCACACCTAACCCCACGGCATCAAGAAGAAATAGGGAAAAGAGAAGTTTCGTTACCTTTGACCAAGATCGCTTCCAAATTGCCTAGATCCAAAAACCCGATTCACGAACGATCAATCAACGAGCGAACGACGAAACTCCTCCTTCTCTTTCACTATGGGGGGCGGCGGCAAGGTGTGGGAAAGATGAGGAAAATTTCTCTTTCCTTTCCTTAGTTAAAATTAGGTCAAAATCCCGAGTTCCCTTAATTACGAAACTGCCACTCGTCTTAAAACGTCCATAACTTGATCACCGGGTCTCAGAATGACAAACCGTCAGTTGCGTTGGAATCGTGACATCGAGATGATCAATTTTATATCAAAACATTAATCAAATCATAAGTTTCAAATTTCGAGGTTTTTCGGGAAAGATTACCATAATACCCTTTTTGAAAGTGACGGGGCGTTACAATTAAGCATTAGTCAATTGTGTGATAAAGGTTATGGAGTATCATTTAATAAAAAGCATTGTTTTATAAAAGATGTTTGTGATAACAAAGTTTTATTTGTTGGAAATAGAGATGCAAATGTTTACACTATTGATATAAATGCATGCTCTTTAAATGAAAAATGTCTATCCGTTTTAAATGATGATTCTTGGTTATGGCATAGAGGACTAGGTCACATAAGCATGAAATTAATTTCAAATTTCTAAAAAGTGTTTGATAAGAGGTTTGCCAAAATTAAAATTTGAAAAAGATAAAATTTGTGATGCTTGTCAAATGGGTAAACAAATAAAGTTTTCTTTTAAATCTAAAAATGATATTTCTACCACTAGACCCTTACAACTGTTACACATGGATTTATTTGGCCCTTCTAGAACTTCTAGTTTTGGAGGAAATTATTATGCTTTTGTAATTGTTGATGATTATTCTCGTTTTACATGGGTTTTGTTTTTAAAACATAAAGATGAAGCTTTGAAAAAGTTTATTAACTTTACAAAAAGAGTTCAAAATGAAAAAGGATTTTTGATTTCTCAAATAAGAAGTGATCATGGTGGAGAATTTGAAAATATTGCTTTTGAAAATTTTTGTAATGAAAATGGTTATACTCATAATTTCTCCTCAACAAAACGGTGTAGTTGAATGGAAAAATCGCTCTTTGCAAGAATTAGCTAGATCTATGTTAAATGAATATGGACTTCCTAAATATTTTTGGGAAGTCGTAAACACCGCTTGCTATGTTTTAAATAGAGTTTTGATAAGAAAATTTTTGGATAAAACTCCTTATGAATTATGGAATGGAAAAAGCCCTATTGTAAGTTATTTTAAAGTTTTTGGTTGGAAATGTTTTATTCTAAATAATAAGGAAAATCTTGGTAAATTTGATTCTAAAACCGATGTTGGTATTTTCCTTGGTTATTCCTCAACTAGTAAAGCTTATAGAGTTTTTAACAAAAGAACTTTAGTTATTGAGGAATCCATGCATATAGTATTTGATGAATCTCTTCATGGTGATGTTAATGTTATTAATGATTCTCTTGATACTAATGATTTAGAAAAGAATCTTGATAATTTGCAAATTAGTGATAAAAGCATTGAAGCTACTTCAAGTGAGCAAATTGAAAATTCAAATGATATATTGGATGTAAATGATTCACAATCTTTGCCTAAGGAATGGAGATATGCTACACACCATCCAACCGATTTAATTATTGGTGATCCAACTCAAGGTGTAAGAACTCGTTCCTCTCTTAATATGTTTAATAATCTTGCTTTTGTTTCTCAAATAGAACCAAAAAGTTTTGAAGATGCTCAATTTGATGAATCTTGGTTATTTGCTATGCAAGAAGAATTAAATCAATTTGAAAGAAATAAAGTTTGGGAATTAGTCCCTAGACCTCAAAATAATTCTATTATTGGTACTAAATGGGTTTTTAGAAATAAACTTGATGAAAATGGAAATATTATTAGAAATAAAGCTAGATTAGTTGCAAAAGGTTATTGTCAAGAAGAAGGAATTGATTATGATGAAACTTTTGCACCGGTTGCTAGATTAGAAGCAATTCGAATGTTACTTGCTTTTGCTTCTCATAAAAATTTCATTTTATATCAAATGGATGTAAAAAGTGCTTTTCTAAATGGTTATATTATGGAAGAAGTTTATGTTGATCAACCTCCCTGTTTTGAAAACTTTGAATTTCCAAATCATGTTTTTAAATTGAAAAAGGCACTTTATGGTTTGAAACAAACTCCAAGAGCTTGGTATGAAAGTTAAGTAAATTCTTGATTGATAATGATTTTAAAATGGGAAAAATTGATACTACTCTTTTTATTAAAATCAAAGATAATGATATGTAAGTAGTTCAAATCTATGTTGATGATATCATTTTTGGTTCTACTAATCCTTCTTTGTGTGAAGACTTTTCTAAAGTTATGCATAATGAGTTTGAAATGAGCATGATGTGAGAACTTAGTTTCTTTCTCGGTCTTCAAATTAAACAACTCAAAGATGGAATTTTCATAAATCAAGAAAAATATAGAAAGGAATTATTGAAAAGATTCAAGCTTAATGAGGGAAAAATTGCAAAGACTCCTATGAGTACAACAACAAAGCTTGACAAAGATGAAAAAGGTAAAAATGTTGATGTCAAATCCTATCGAGGTATGATTGGTTCTTTACTTTATTTAACGGCAAGTAGACCCGATATTATGTTTAGTGTATGTTTATGTGCTAGATTTCAATCTTGTCCTAAAGAATCACACTTGCATGCCGTAAAACAAATATTTAAATATTTGCTTGGAACATATAATTTAGGCTTATGGTATCCTAGAAATGTTAAATTTAATTTAATTGAATATTCCGATGCCGATTATGCCGGAAGTTTACTTGATAGAAAAAGTACTAGTGGCACTTGTCAATTTCTCGGTAGTTCTTTAGTTTCATGGTTTAGTAAGCAAAACTCCGTAGCTTTATCTACCACCGAAGCAGAATATATAGTCGTTGCTAGTTGTTGTGCACAAATTCTATGGATGAAACAAACTTTATGTGATTATGGTTTAACTTTTGAAAAAGTACCCATTCTTTGGGACAACTCAAGTGCTATTAATTTAACTAAAAATTCAATACATCATTCTAGAACTAAGCATATTGATATTAGACATCATTTCATAAGAGAACATATGCAAAATGGATCTATTATTCTTAATTTTGTTAACTCTTGTGATCAATTTGCGGATATTTTCACCAAGCCTTTAAATGAAGAAAGCTTTTGCAAAAATAGGCTTGCTCTCGGAATTTTAAGGTATGATACTTCTAAATAATTTGAATTTTATGCAATTATTTAGGGGGAGCTTGAAAATTCAAATTCAAATCTTATTTTGATGAAACTTTTGGAATTAAATTTTGAATATTATTCTTTTTGATTGATTCCAAAAGAGGGAGAAAATTGATAATGAAAATGACCTTCTCTTGTGCTTAAATTAATAATACTCTTAAGGGGAAGAACTTGTTTAGGGGGAGTATTTCATATTTCATATTGCATATCTCTTGAATACTTATACTCTTACTCTTTCATTTTCCTTTATGGTTTGTCATGATAAAAAAGGGGGAGATTGTTGACTTTCTAAGCCAATTAATCTTATTTCTTATTTTGATGATAACAAATGTGTTTTTGTTACTAATCAATTTTCTATGTTTTGATAGTCCATTGTGTAGAGAAAATTATAACGAGTCCAACACAATTGGAATCGACTCGATCGGACTTCAAACGAGCGAGATATTGATTTTAGAAGATTGGAATTAAATTAATTATTAAAACCGGATCGTATATGGCGAGTTCACTGATTTTATTATGCGCTCAAAATTACAGCCGTCAGATCAGATGGATTTCAAATTCAGTGGCCCAAATTTATTCACCTTTATGATTTAAAGAAAAAGATTTATTCATGATTTATTCCAGCTGTCAGATCTACCTGCTTTCTGAATCGATGGATCAGATTTATTCAGATTCATAAAATAAAGGAAAAAGGAAAATGAAATTCTGAATTAATGATCACCGTCCGATTCAAGGTCAACAGTCATCTGACGCTCCAGGATTTTTCCATTATTATATATATAAATTTTGGAAATAAATTAAATAAAAGAAAAAGGAAAAATCAGAATCGTTGACAGCCGTCCGATCGCGTCTTCCTTCTCATCCGACAGCCCTCGTTCCGACACGTAGCGCATGTAAACCAGACACTGACGCGCCCCTGCGCAACGCTGTAGCTGCTGACGCAAGCCGGCCCCACCATTTCTTCCTCAGCCAGTCATTTTGTGACACGTGGTCCAGCTGTCTTCCATTACAGCTGGTTGCTTTTTCTGATGCACGCAAATTGTCCTTTTTGCCCCTGGTCTTTTGGTCAATGCCCTCTATGTCCTGACCATTACTTTATCTCCCGCTGATCGAATTTTTAAATCTCTTCACAACGGTCTGCTGCCCGGATTGCCCCTGTTGACCGAAGTTTTTATTATTATTAATTCCTATTTCAGAAATGCTTCAACCAATGATGCTTTGACACGTGGCCCTCTCATTGACTTTTCTGAAAACAATTATTACACTACTTTGGTTGATTACTACTTTGCCCTTCCTGATTTGAATTTATATGAAGACTTCAAAGGATAGAAACGTCATTTCATGACCTTCTCCTTCAGCTTCATTTCTGGAAATTCTCAGTCCGAAAATGGCAGTTTCAGCTCTTCTTGTTGTCAACAATGGAGCCTTATTCTTCTCCCATTCACACAATTGAAGTCAAAAATATTTATGAAAGTAGATGAACGGTAATATTTTTTTTACCTATAAAAGGAGCTCGAAATGGCAGATTAGAAAGACACACCAACGAAAATCATAAGCTTTCTTCTCATTGCTAAAGCTCTTCTTTAATCTCTTTGTGAGCATTTTTGTGAGCAAAATTTGTGTATTTCTAGCCATTCTTAAGGGCTAATTTATTGAGAGTATTATCTCTTATTGTGAGCAAATTATTGTAATATTCATCCTTTGTGAGGATTTACTATTTGTAAAAGGTTTAATTCTTAAACCTTAGTAAAAAGAGTGATAGATAACGGTTGTCCTTGCTCCGTGGAAAGGGTCATTGTTCGGGTTTGATCTTGATCCCGCTAAAAGGATTGGGTTGCACTTGCTCCCGCAAAAAGTGAATACAAATTCCCGAGAGGTGCTCGGGGAGTGGACTAGGCCGCATTTTTGGGCGAACCACTATAAATTTTGGTGTCACTTTCTCTAACCCTTACTCTTTAATTTTTGCTTTACATATGTATTTTCATAATTTACCAAAGCATAATTAAATGGTTAGAAATTATTTGTGATACAAAATTTTCTATTATCATATCATATTTGTTCACTTTGCTAAAAAGAATTCTAAGTATAAAATTTATTTATATTGATTAAATTTAAAAAGTGTAATTGTTTTGTTAATCTTAAATTTTGAATTGATTGAAAAAGTTTTATAAATTTTTAATAAACCCTATTCACCCCCCCTCTAAGGTTGCCTTAGATCCTAATAGTGAAGAATCTGTCTTCCACTATACATGGTCGGGGGGTTTGTTTTCTTACTCGTCGACCCTTCTTCCAGTCACTACCGTTTGAACGGAAAGTGTGATTCAACGGCAAAAATCGACGGTGACAGTCAAACCAACAAGTTTTTCGACCGTTTCTGAGATAAAATACATTTGTGTCTAGCATGCATATGTCCCCGCTGTACTCCATCCTTTAAGAGGATGAGATTGAGGTTCACACAATTAACTACACTGACTAAGGAAAGCAATAACAAAAGCTAAACACAGACTCAAAAATGTATATGAAAGCAATTAAAGATCAACATACCTGACAACATTGAATACGCAGGGAAGTCACCGATCGCCCCATTAACGCGGCGCGCATCAAGAAATTTTGTTTCTTGAAATGTCAGACGTCATAACACCGTCGACCCACAACCTTTTCAACTCGCAATAAGTGGTTGCAAATACACATCTAGTTTCTGTTTTGGACTTTTCGGCCCAGGTACGATCACTGTTAGAAAAATCATCGGGTCTCGCATGCACATCGAGGGAGGCAAGTTATACGGGGTTACCATGACTGGCCAAACTGAATATTGTGCCCCAGATGCCCCAAACGGGTTGAAGCCATCTGTGCATAAGCCCAATTTGACGTTTCTTGGATCTTGTGCAAAATCCGGATGACAATTATTTAAATGCTTCCATGCCACAACATCTGAGGGATGTCTCATAACACCTTCATCCTGTGAATGCTCGTGATGCCATCTCATGTGCGAGGCTGTCAAATTCGATGCATACAAACGATGCAGACATGGGGTCAGCGATAAATAGAACATGCGGGCGTTCGGAATCAGGCTGCATTTCCATTGTTTGTATCTTGGAAGAAAACATAATTTGCAATGATGCAGGTCCTCATCAACATCCCAGTAAATCATGCATCCGTTTTGACACGAATCTATTTTCTCCACGGGTAATCCAAGTCCTTCCACTAGCTTTTTCGTGTCGTACAAGCTATGGGGCATATTATTTTCTTCTGGAGCGCATCGACGAAACCACGATGCAATCGCATCAAATCCTCTACTGGGTATGTTGTACTGCGCCTTTATATTTAAAATTTCTGTAGCAGCAGCAAGTTGACTTACCTCACACCCATCGTACAATGGTCGGCTGGCTGTCTTTAGCATTACGTGCATCTTACGTGCTTCTGGATTCATTTCATCTTCGTCTACGTTTAAACTTTCACGGAAATTTTCATTGCCCCCATACCCCGCACCATCAAGTATCATTTGCTGCATCTAACTATACTGTTGTTCATCATTCCCTTCTTCGTCAACAACCTCTACATTCGAGCTGCTACCTTCGTATCGTCTAGATTCCTGTAATGCAGCGTCGAACATTTCCTATGTTTCCCCCTGAAACACCCAGTGATAATAATTCTGCACAAAACCCCCGACTATAAAGATGCACCTTCAACTCTGTAACAGGTATGATTCTCCTATTGTCGCATTTCCTGCACGGGCAACATAGCTTTCCACCATACTTTTCATAATAGATAGTTGTCATGCAAAACTCAACAAACTGTTCAACCCTGGCCACGAACTCATAGTTCAAATACCCGTCTATCAAACGAACATACATCCACTCTCTCATTTTCTTTTTTCTTAATGCTAAAAAACAATGGGTGGAGGGGTTTTTATAATGAACTCCTCTGCTCATTTGCGACCAGATGGTAGTATTTTTGCTATTATCTGGTCGCATTTTCCCGCCAAAATTTCAAGCCATTTTCCTCACTGCCCAGAGTCACATCGAGTCAGAATTTACGACCACATGGTCACTTTTTTTGGTGACCACTTGGTAGCTTTTATCCCACCAAATTATTTATAAATTATTGGTCACATAAAATCACAGAATTTGCAACCATCTGGTCACTCCTTAATGTGACCACGTGGTAGCTTAATTCCCGCCAAAATTTTAAGCTACCACTGCTCACTAATAGTCACCAAAATTGCGACCATTTAGTCACTTATAATTGTGACCACTTGGTAGCTTTTTTCCCTCCAATTTTAAGCTACCACTGCTCAATAAAGGTCACAAAAATTGCGACCAGGTAGTCACTTTTAATTGTGACCACTTGGTAGCTTTTTCCCTCCAATTTTAACCGCTACCTTCAATAAAGGTCACAAAAATGGCCAGGTAGTCACTTTTAATTGTGACCACTTGGTAGCTTTTTTCCCTCCAAAATTACGCGCCATTTTTTGCTACCAAGGCATATTTTAGTAACAAAAATGCGACCAACTGGTCGTTTTGTTAGGTGACCAATTGGTCGCTTCTTTCGCGCCATTTTTTATGACTACTTCTGCTTTTGGTTGCAATTTGGTCGCAAAAAAAGTGACCAGATGGTCACTTAGAGTCAACCTTCAAAGAAAGTGACCAGGTGGTCACCAGAAAACTACCACTTTTTTTTGGTCGTAAATTTCTGGTCGCATTTTGATAGTTTTTTTGTAGTGGTTGATGATGATTCTGAGATGGACTAGTTGTACATTTAAAAGTTCATGGACTTATTTTGTTTTATTTTGTGTCTTTGAGATGTAAATTTGTTTATAAGCTCATAAGAGCTTTTCGTCTTAAGTTTTATGATTATAAACTTATTCAAATTTTGGAAAAAGAATTGCATTTCCTTACTTTTTAAATTTCCTGATGTGAAAAATGTATACAGGTTGTGGATAGTCCAAGTTTTAAACATATTCACGTCAAATTTTTATTAAATAATAAGTCTTCCGCTACCAATTGCATTTTAAATGATTTAAAAAGAGTCTGGTCATCACAAAAGGAATTAATATATAGTAATTGTATTAACAAAAATTGCATTACTTGTGAAGCTGCTATAATTTTAGAACAAAACTTTACTATATTTGATTTTCATTTTTGGAATTCTCGAGTAAGTGGTTTTGACGCAGTTCACTTATAACTATCCATGTTTTTTCTTTCAACGTCAACTCTAAATTAGAAGGGAGAGGTACTATTAATTGCTTTAGAATGACATGTGGACAATTGTTACATTCTTGTTTTAGAATTATTTAGTTTGAACTTGTCCTTATTTAAATTTTAACGTTTATCACCTGTCCCCTCAGTGGCTTGTTGTTGGTTGGCATAAATCATCTGGTATGCATATTTTATTCTTTTCCAGTTCTCCTATGGATTTTAGCTTGGAAAGAGAATCCTGCTTCCCATCTGGTATGCATATTTTATTATTTAGTTATCATTAGTCAAGACTAAATTTTTATATTTGTGGCTTATTATCAGCAATCATCCAGTCTTTATTGATGTACTTTCAGCTTTGTGATGACTAATTTATCTCTTACCTTACATTTTGAAAGAGAATACTTTTTATTGCAGGTTAGCATGACTTTGAATATATCGACAAGCTTGGAGTGACTATTTACATGGAACACAAAGCAGGTTTACTGGCAACCTATTCTTTTTCATATTTTTATTCTTTCTCATGGTCCTTTTGCATCAAGTCTGGTCATCTGGGAGTCACTTCTCATTCATTTGGTATTGCGTACATTTGACTTTATATTGATGAAAACTTGTTTTTTTTTCAAGGTAATTATTGGTATATGATTACTAATAAGAATTGAGACATATATGATTACATTTAAGGTGTGTTCTTCTTGATTCATGTTTATACCTTTATTTTTTGTATTTTTTCTTACTTGTCTATTATTACAGACAAGCTCTCATGGTCTTAGTTTATAAGTTTTTTTTTTAAATTTTTATGGTGACATAGATGTTAATATTCTTACATTCATAGGCTTATGATTGCTTCAATCCTAAGATATTGATATTTTTTTTTTCAAATTATCATATGAAGACTTATTTTTTAGAAAATTATTGTAGTTATTTTGGATTTTAAATTTTCTTTTAATAACATGTATCCCTATGTTATTTATTCACTCATTTATTTTGTATTTATTGTTATCTAGATGATGAGTTGAATAATATTTTTTTCATGCTACTTTTTATAGGTCAATAAACAAGAGACTATTTCATTACAATGGAGTCAAGAGGTCCATCCACCGAGTAGTTCTGTTATACTTTTGTTTTTGCAATTCGTACTTTTTGAATATGTAACACATAGTGGATCGATCCATTTTGTTCTCTTTTTTTATTACTAAACTTCATATGTTGTCTTTTTGTGGGAAACTGATGTAATGGGATTGATGATGGTTAAATTACAATGAGTTAAATGATGTACTTTTTGAATCATTACACTTTTTGAATCATTAAATGATTATGGGTAAATCATTAATGTAACGACCCGAACCCGTTAAATTCTTTAAATTCAAATGCACAGTGAAAGACTCGACTTTTAAAGAAAAACGGCGTGGGTTCGTTTAAAAATCGAATAACCAAAACCTGTTTACAACCCAAATTTCCAGAAAAAGCGATAAATCGGGAATTTTGCATACCAAAAGACATTTAGACCATAAAACATAGACATATTTTACACAAATACCCTTTCGGGCTCAAAAAGACACAAGTATGTAAAGATGGAATAATTTACAAGCATTTCTATGAATGCTAAACAAAAATGAGTTCTTAGTATTGTCCATACACCATCTCGATCAGTCACGCGGCTCCACCTCCTCTACCACGCTTCTTAGCTCGAGGTTTTACGAAAATTGTAAGTGTAGCACCATTAGCATAACATGCTAGTGAGAGTAAAACGAAAACAAGTAATCCTATGAACTAAATTTCATACCAGAAATCGTGTCCAAAGGCCTAAATGCTCATTACTACCCATATCCACACTTCCAATTTACATACAAACAAACGAAAATAACATACTACCCGTACTCGTCATTCGATACCATAAGATAGAAACAAAGACTTAAAGTAAAGCACAATCATCACTAAGTCTTACTACACAATTCTAAGGAATATGTAAATGTAACATTAACTACTTTTATTACCAAACAAGCTTCATCGTAACGGATTTACCGTATGGATCAACATCAACATACTAGCCCGTACGGTATTACCATATCACAATCATCGTATCGGGTATACCATATGGATCAAAATCACATACTAAGCCCGTACGGTATTACCATATCACAATCATCGTATCGGGTATACCATATGGATCAAAATCACATACTAAGCCCATACGGTATTACCATATCACAATCATCGTATCGGGTATACCATATGGATCAAAATCACATACTAAGCCCGTACGGTATTACCATATCACCATCATCGTATCGAGTATACCATATGGATCAAAATCACATACTAAGCCCGTACGGTACTACCATATCACCATCATCGTACCGGGTATACCATATGGATAAATATCACATACTAGGCCCGTACGGTATTACCATATCACAACCATCGTACCGGGTATACCATATGGATAAATATCACATACTAGGCCCGTACGGTATTACCATATCACAACCATCGCATCGGGTATACCATATGGATAAATATCGCATACTAAGCCCGTGCGGTATTACCATATCACAACCATCGCATCGGGTATACCATATGGATAAATATCCCATACTAAGCCCGCACGGTATTACCATATCACAACCATCGCACGGGTATACCATATGGATAAATATCGCATACTAAGCCCATACGGTATTACCATATCACAACCATCGCATCGGGTATACCATATGGATAAATATCGCATACTAAGCCCGTGCGGTATTACCATATCACAACCATCGCATCGGGTATACCATATGGATAAATATCGCATACTAAGCCCGTACGGTATTACCATATCACAACCATCGCATCGGGTATACCATATGGATAAATATCGCATACTAAGCCCGTGCGGTATTACCATATCACAACCATCGCATCGGGTATACCATATGGATAAATATCGCATACTAAGCCCGTGCGGTATTACCATATCACAACCATCGTGCGGGGTATACCATATGGATAAATATCGCATACTAAGCCCGTGCGGTATTACCATATCACAACCATCGCATCGGGTATACCATATGGATAAATATCGCATACTAAGCCCGTGCGGTATTACCATATCACAACCATCGTACCGGGTATACCATATGGATAAATATCACATATTAAGCCCGTACGGTATTACCATATCACAAACTGTTAAGCTTCCTAAAAGTTAGTTAATCTCAAAGAATCCTACTAAGCTATTACGAAGCCTAACTATCTAGATTACATTAGTTAACACTCAAGTGTATCTCTTGAGCTACTTTAACTTTCAACCACTCAAGTAACTCTCATTCCACTTTCCTCTATCATCTCCAATTCACTTTGTAACACTTTCAAACCACTCCGATGTTTCCTTTTCATCGAACTAATTATAGTTCCAAAATTCCTCCACTAACTTCCGAATTACAGTTTCTAACCAAACTTAAATTCTAAGAAGCTAAATACCCCTTAACTTCGATAAACAATAACATAACGAAACTTAATTCATAAAACAACTAACTTTCATTTTAAACTCACCTTGTAAATGAAGTCAACTCCGAAACACCGGTTGACCAAAAATCACGATCGATGCACGAAACCTATAATTAAATACACCTAAAGTATATTAATTAACCGAATCGAAGAACGATCATCACGATACTAAAATAAAAGACAAAACAACCGGAACTTAAGCCAAGAGGCCCACGGCCCAAGGGAAAGGTAGAAAAGGAATTTGTTTTCCGGATTTTAAGCACTTTAAAGACATTTTGGTTTGGTTTCTGGGTACTTTGGAGATTGGTAACCTCAATGGGTATTCACAAATTAGAGTTTTGAGCATTAAACCATTTCCGAAACAATTAGAAAATAGCAAAAACATAATAAACTAAACATCCTAAATCAAGCCAAAAGAAGGAAAACCACAAGGAACGGGTTT
Source organism: Gynostemma pentaphyllum (assembly GCA_028015215.1). Classification (NCBI taxonomy): domain Eukaryota; kingdom Viridiplantae; phylum Streptophyta; class Magnoliopsida; order Cucurbitales; family Cucurbitaceae; genus Gynostemma; species Gynostemma pentaphyllum. The sequence continues at coordinate 21,602,900 of CM051345.1, read as the reverse complement.
CGGCTCTAACTCGGTTTTAGGGTTTAGGGAAAGTTTCTAAAATTGACTATAAAGACTTCCCCGAATGAAACCCTCAAGCTTCGGTGAACGAATTCAAGATTACAACTCAAATCCACCATTAAAACACTATTCACATCAAAATTAAGAAACTTTAACATACCTTTAAGCCTCAAGAAAACGAGCGAAAACCTCGATTTTTAGGATGGGTAGAAAGGTCTCGGCGAGAGCTTTCCAACGCATGCGAAATCACGTAAAACAGAAGAGAAACGAAGCCGGGGCGACGATTTCTTTCTCTCCTCTTTTTTTCTCTCTAAGCTACGGGTTTGGGATGAAAAATGAGAAGAAAATTTCATATTTTGTCTAATTTTGGCTTATTTAAAGAGAAGGAGGAATAGTGTTTAGATATTTAACAATTTGGGAAATGACGCCTACGTCCCTCTTTTACTTTAACTTTAAAAACGAAACCCAAAGCTCGTAAATAAATCTAAAGGTGATTAATAATTATTAATTGGCCCGTTAATAATTATTAATGTCACCGAAACATATTTAAAGTATTAAAACGATTAAAAACAATTTCGGATATAAATAACTACTAAAATCGAAATTTCTGAATTTAAACTAATCTTAAAAGCTTTATTTTTAAAATAAATAAATAAATAAAATAAATAATAATAATAAAAAAAAAATTTACCCCCAAAAGTCACGGGACGTTACAATTAAATATATGTTTACATATATTTTATAGTGAAAAACAAGTTGAAGAGAAATTATATCATTATTGTTTCTCAATAAGCAAAGACAACATGAAAACAAGGCTATGTTAAACGCTATTAAAAGTCCTTCGGTAGCCTTATGAAAAGCCTATAATAAATTTTATAATAGTGTTTGTCAAGACTATGCTAAACGTGCTATAATAAGTCTTACCATAGCCCTTTTTAGATCTCATAGTAAGTTTAATAATAGTTACGCTATTAAAATCCCTCATAGCCTTTTGGAAAACCTATAATACGTTTTTATTATAGCATTTAGCATAGCGTTGAAAAAAGGCTATAAAAAATAAATGACTTTTAATTGCAGGGGCTGTCACGGCATTTTGTAAAACACTATCCTATACATACGATAGCGTTTTTTAAAAAGCTATTGTAGGCCTTGTTTCTTATAGATAAACATTTCTAACTTTTAATCTAATTTTGTTTCTTAATTTTATTAATTTTCGGATAAGTAATTTAATTAGTTTATTTTAGAATTAATTGTTAAAAAACATCTATAGGTAAAAAATTAAAAAGTTTGTTCAATTTAGGTTGATAATAGTTAATTAATTCATTCTTTAGTTTTACCATTGTTAGAAATTTGTATGTTTTAGTTTAACTTTTTAATTAAATTTACATCTTTAAAAATTTAAGCTTGTAAGATAAATTTTTAGCTTGTTAGTTTTCTTTGTTAAACTTTGCATCTTTCAAATTTCCTAGATTTTAATTTTTGAAGTTAATTAGAATTACATTTTTAAAATTCAAATTAATCAAGCATCTTTCCATATAGTTAATTAGTCATTAATTTACATCTTTCAAAAAAAATTTAACTCCTTTTTAAATTGTAGTTGTAGTTTTGAATTTGCTAGATTTAAATTTCTCGATTAATTGCTTCTTTTAATACAAAATTAATTGTCTCTTTATTGTGATTAGCTTTTTTATTATAAACTTTTTCCCTCTTTTTAATTGTTTACATTTTTCTTTTTAAGACTAATTAGTAGGATTTTTATTTTAGTGAGTATGTTTTGTCTTTAAGATTAGATTTAATTAATTTTAATTAAAAAATCATAAAAAAAATAATAAAATTTATTAATAAAAAAAACTCATAAAAATTCAATAAAAAAATTTAAATTAAAAAATTAAAAAAATTCTAAAGGTGAATGAATTGTTCGTTTATATATGAATTAAGAAGATTTGCAAAAAGGCCTAAAACACCAAGTGATAATTCTAATTCCTTTAGAACTTCAACTAAAGACTCTTCACGACTACCCTTAATCCCACCCAAACTACCACATCATCATGCATAAATTTTAAATCCCATTGTACCCAATATAGCTTTCAAGTCAATATGGTCCAACTCTCACCTAATTTCCATGGTTTAGAGAATGAAGATCTTTATGTGCATGTTTAGGAATTTGAAGAAGTGGTAGTCACTTTTATCAATCGAGCTGATGTCTTAGACTATGTTAGACTTAAGTTTTTCCCTTTCTCTTTGAAGAGAAAAGCTAAGAGTTGGTTGTATTCGTTAAGATCGAGGTCAATTGGAACATGGGAGGATATGACATCTACCTTTTTCAATAAATATTTCCCTCACCATAAGACCAATAGTCTTAAAAGACAAATCACGATGTTTCCCCAAAAAGACAATGAAACGTTGTACCAAGTATGGGAACGTTTTAAAGATTTGTTGAACCTATTTCCCCACCATGGCTATGAAAGTTAGAGAATCATTAGCTATTTCTATGATGGACTAACTATTCAAGAGCGTAAATGTTAGGAATGGTGTCCTAGAACTTGTAATTATTTAATAATAATAATTTATTAAGAATAAATTAAATAAATAAACATAAGTTCTTTATATTATCTAGATTGATTCAATTAATGATATTAGGAATATATGGAAATATATAAATATCAAACATTCAAATAATAAAACCCTAAGTCACTCTTATGAAATCACGACTTAGTATGTGAGTCATACGAGAGGATTAAAGTCGAGATGAGTAACTTAAACGTGTCTACAGTAAATAGATAACGTTTGGGAACCTTATCCCACTTCAACAAAATACTTCATACTTGACCATTAAAAAGTGTCGAGATTCAATAAACTTGACACTTTTTCTAGTGTCAAATATGTCAGTGTCAAGTATAATATCAGTGTCAAGTATAATTTCACTGCACTTGACACGTTAAAAGTGTCAAAATTAAAACTATTGACACGGTTTTCGCATCAAGTGATAAATATAGTTGACATTTTTTACGAGTCAAGGTTACCATTTTTTACTTGACCATTTTTAAATGTCAACGAAATTATATTTTTTATAAAAAAATATAAATTACTATTTATCTCTATATGCACTCGCAACAGTGCTAAAACACACAAAAGTGTAAAATAACACATCAAAAAGACATAATTACCAAGCTAAATTACAAAAAAAAAAAAAACATTATTTTGGTTATCATCAAACATTAACACGAGTTTAACTTCAATCCAAACACATCAACTCTCTCAAACATGTGTAATGGATTAATAAAGTGTACGAAGGAAAGTTTAAAACACAATAATGGAAGACAATAGTGCATTCTTCTTTTTTTTCCTCTTCGTTTCTACAAAAAAACATAAAATAATAAAAATATATTAGAAATTAAAGACAGTAAAATAAAACACTTATATATGAAACTTAAATCCACAATTGTACATAAAAGTATAAAAGCATATTCAATAACTTACTTATACAAACTTACTTATACCAAAAAAAATTAAAAAAAAACACTTACCAATTTAACTTCATAGCAGGAACCACAATGTCTTATGTGCTCAAACCTACCACTATGTCCCAGTAGGGGAATTCAATCAATGCCATTGAGTGAATACTTGCTGATCAAAACAAAAATGTGTATATGATAAAGAACACTCAATAAAATTTCTAATTTTCCAAATAATCTAATGATACTTGATGTAGATTCACATGCTGCATGGAGTAAGTTTAAACTAGTATTTCTTTTTTCAAGATTAGTATGTCATTAAATTTTCAATCAATTTCTCTAAAAAAATGTACTGGATAATTTAAAACGCCTTGGAAATGATCATCCCAAAGTGAAGGCCAAAAAATTGTTATTTCAAACCCAACATGACTTTCAAAATAATAATCATCTCATTGCAGCCACTATTAACAAGAAGTTTAATCCAAGTAATCTAAATTCTTTGCAAGTTAAAAAAGGTACTGATATATGTGATAAGTAGACGTAAAAATATTAAACTAAACGAAACAAATCAAGTGAGAGAGGAGTCATACGATCAGAATGTGGTCAAAAGATTGAGAAAACTTTGAAAATACTATTCACCTGCAACAAAGTCCATATTTTAGTCACAAGAGCTCCTTGAAAAAAAAAAAAAACAGAGAACAAATAAATAAATAAGCTACTCAAAGCTACACTTATAGGATAAAGAGAACAACTAAATCACCCAGTCCATGTTAATACAAAAGTCTCATTTTTTTATAACCATTACTTACACTTCAAAAAAATATATTGTTTAACAAATAGGATTCAAAAGGTTTCCACCTGATGCACCTTAAACATGAAATATGACATAAACAATCATTATTATTAAGATTGAGAATATGAATGAATATGTTATTTAGAAACATAATAAAAGTAAAAAAAAATATCTCTCAAGTATTAAGAATAATTTTAGAGCCACAGACAATAAGCAATACACACACAAGGAAAAGAGAAAAAGACAATTTCAAAGAGAAAGAAAAAGATTCTAGATGTACTCACGTTGTTGTGGAAAAAGATCAACCATGTTTCTTTCATTTCATTAATCTGAAGGTTAATTAAGCTATAAATGTTAGGGCAATTTCAGTTACGCTTCAAATTGAATTATAGATTCATACTCTGATGTGGTATTTTATTAGGCCCTGGAGAAGAAAATACAATGAATAGAATGATAGTGGCAGTGATAAAAAAAAGGGTAAGAGTGAAAAGAGAAAGAACCTTGGAGCAATATCTTTAGACCCTAAGAGATCAAATTAAGAACAATTGAGATTAAAGAAGAACGAAAAAGAGGAGCAATAATCATTACCATTCGTAGAGGTTTGAATCATGTATTTGAGAACCTTGTTACAGCATCTAAGATTTTAGGGCTCGTTAACTTGAACCAAAAAAAATTAATAAAAGAATAAGAAATTAAAAAATAGAAAATAGAAGAAAATGTTGAGATTTCTCACCAGTTTACGGCTGAACGATGAAGTGGGTGATTAAAGCTTGAAATAGATAAAGATTTTGGGCGGCTGAAGCGAGGGAAAAAAATAAGAAGTTTGATGTAGAGTTTGGGTATTGCTAAACTTCAACTTTTCGAAAATAAGAGAGGGATTGAAAACTTACTTTAAAGGCGTGAGATTTCAGCGTTGTGTGAAAATTTTCAGACTTATGGCGTGAAGATGAGGGATCTGTCATTGGTGAAAATGAAATGAATGATACTAAAAAGAAGTACAAAAGAAAAAGCAAAAAAATGAGAGAGAAAAGCCCTATAAAACCCAAATAAACACTAACTATGGGCTCGTGGATGTGAAAAATTATGAACCAAGGTGGGCAGCCCATAGGTAAGAGCTTTCGTCAAACATAGATGTAGAACCTTGTGAAAGGGGAAGAGGGATTTAAACGGAGCTTGAAGAAAGAGGCGGAAGAGGATGCGTTTGAGAGAGGGTTTTCTGTTTCGGGGAAGGGAAAAGATAATTGAAATCGTAAAATGACAGGGGGGCGACCCTATGGCTCCTCCAACACTTGAGGTTTTTTAAGAAGAAATTATCTTGATACTTAAAAATGGTCAATAATAAAAATTACCGAAAATTTCGAGCAAATGGATCAACCTCCGCCTCTTTCTTTATTTTCTTGACATTTTATATTATATAATGCTAATATTCTTGACATTTTTTTTAAAAATGGTCAAGAATTAAAAATATTAGGTGTCAAGTATCACATATATTGTTGTAGTGTCCTGGTAACACTGTTGATACCTTCGCATTTTGTTTATAGACAAATGATCGAATCCTGATCATTCATGTGGGAGACATGAAATGGAAGTATCATATGCAATGTTGATTGTATAAGACAGGACCACGATGTTCGATCAAATTTCTCATTAGTACCGTTTACGAGAAATAATCGAATATCAAATTAAGTTTATCAACCGTGATAGATCTCAATCCTGAGTGAAATGCGGACTCCTATTTGTGGAGTTATGTTCTTTGATTCACATAGTTGAGAGTGATCGTCGAACGCTCAATACACTCTTTTTGGGAACATGACTAGATAAGTAGCGAGAACTCATTTTCACGAGATGGAATTCATAACTTTCCTATAAATTAACGGTATTAGTGCGATACCTAAACATTTTAGGAACTTTAGGAAACTCCCTTGATGTCTCGATTCGAGACATGAACAAGTGACGTCACGACTTCTATTGATCACGAAGTATCTTATCTCTAGTTCGACTAAAGATAAAGTTCATTGGAGAATCAGCGGGAACACAAGGATAAAGCGGTAATTACGGGGGCAAAATGGTAAATTTGTCCGTCTGTAATTATGAGGGTTCCACGTGAAGGATATATCACAGATATAAATAAAAGATAAACTAAATGGACATTCATCTATAGTGAGGGGAGTTCAGCTATGAATCTATAGTGGAATTATTCATAGTTAGATAATAAGTAATTAACTGATTATGTGTTAATCACTTAATTGACTAATTATTAAGCCCATGATCTATAGGTCCATCGGGTCCCTATGCTAGCCTAAATATCGTAGTCGCGAAATCAAGTAGAAGAAATGAAAATTTTAAGTAAAGTGAATTACTTAAAATAGGCAATATTAATTGTTTAAATATTGAGTATATTTAAACGGTAATTAATATAAACATTATTAATTGTTTAAATAATGAGTTTATTTAAACAGGAAATTAATAATGAAATATTATTAATTAGATATTATTAATTATTTAAATATTGAGTATATTTAAATGGTAATTAATAATTTGAAATTAATTAACAATTATTAATTGTTTAAATAATTAATTTTATTTAAACGGAAATTAATAATTAAAATTAATTAATTAATTAATTAATAATAAAATGTTATCAATAAAATTATTAATTAAATAATGTGTTTATTTAATGGAAATTAATAATTAAAATATTTATTATTAATTATTTAAATAATGAAAATTATTTAAATGGAAATTAATAATTAAATATAATTTGATAATATTTAGTCGGGAGAAAATATTAATATTATTAATTGTTTAAATAAAATATTTTATTTAAATGGTAATTAATTAATAAATAAATTAATTAAGTTGGACTTATTAATTTAAGAGAGAATTTTAAGCCCAATTGGATTAATGAACCCAATTGAAATTGGCCCAAAATAATTAATTAAATAAATTAGAATTATTTATTAATTATTAAGCCAATTTTCGGCCATGACATGTATTTTAGGAAGAGATAATTGTTTGAATTATATCCTAAAATAATTACATAGATTTATTTACCCAAGATAAATAAAATAAAGAAAATAAAATAATCTCCTATTTATCTATGGCATTTTCGAAATTGCAAGAAAAAGGAAAGAGATAATCTTTTTTTCTTTTTGTATTTATCTCTATAGATTAATCCTAATGGGATTAGGATTCCTATTTTCCTATAAATAGGAGGGTTGGGTCATTCATAAATCACAACAATTCAATTCCTTAGAAATTCGGAATTCTCTCTTCCTCCTCTCCTCCCTTATTGCAGATTTTCATAGGCCATTGGGAAGAAAAATATTTTTTTCTTCTTCCCAATTTCTTCCTCAGTTCGATCCCACAATCGGGTTTCATTTGATCGATCGGGATATAGCATAGAAGATTCGGTGTTGCTGAGGATTTGATGCTGTAAAGAAACCTCCAACCGATTCTCCATTAATTACTCAATGTAAGTAAACCGGTTTTAATTTTTGAAAATAAAGCATGAATCTACATGTTCTTCGTGTTTATATCACAATTTGCATGATGTTAATAGATCCGTTATTAAATGTTAATAAGTTTACTAAATAAAATTCCACTAATTTAGTAAATCATCCCTTCAGTAAATTCATTGAAATGATATGCAATGGATATTTCTTGTGAAAATATCCTAATGAGCCTTTTGAATTTCTCAATAAAATTGTTAAAAAAGCGACCCAAGTGTATCTAAAAGCACCATAATAGATCCAAACCTACTAGAATCTATCAACTTAGAGAAGTGGATAATCTTAAACTCCAAGTTTAGTCTTTGACTAAGCAAGTAGAATCCTTAAAATCTAAAGAGTTTAGAGGTATCCATGTAGCTGCGAGGGTTGATTCTAGAGAGTCAAGTTTTATTTGTGGAGGAATAGAACACCTAGCCATGGACTATCCTAACTATAGTGAGATTAAAGGAGTTTATGAAGAGAAATGTAATGCTTTAGGAACTTATGATAAACTTTTCTCTAACACTTATAATCCTGGCGTGAGAAACAAACCTACTTTTAGTTGGAGAGATCCCAACCAAGCCCAAACTTATGGTGGGCAATGGAGGAATGATCAAGTCCAACAAACTCAAGCCCAAAAGCCCTATTCTACCCCCTCAATATAATCAACCGCCAATGAGTTCTCTCGAGAATACCTTGCATTCTTTTATAGAGGCCCAGGCTTAAACCCATAAAAAAAATTGAATCATATTCATACAAGTGATTGAAGAGAGTAAAGACATGAAAAGTCAAAGTTCTAAATCGACTAATTCTTTGGCCATTAATGAAAGAGGAAAATTTTCTTCCCAGGCTCATTCTAATCCAAAAGTGATCAATATGGCTCAAACCTCTAACCCTAATACTTTCAATCTTGATGAGGTCAATTCCATCACAATTTGAAGTGAAAAAGAATTACAAAATCTTCATCCAATATTGCCTCTTCGAATACTCCTGTTGGAGATGATCCTGCTCCAACTAGTGTTCATGTACCTCTTCATTTTCCTGAAGCTTTACGCACTTATCGGAAATTCTTATAAAAGCAAGAGGAAATCCTTGAGCATTTGACTCGAGTAAAAAATCAATCATCCCTTACTTCATGTGATCAATAAAGTGTCAGCTTATGTCAAGGTCATCAAAGACATATGTACTATTAAAAGGAAGCATCATGTCAAGAAAACTATCTTCTTAACTGAGAAAATCTCTGGGGCCATTGACCAAAAGACATTGCTGAAGTACAAAGATCCTTGTTTTCCTCTCATTTCTTGTCAAATAGGAAACCATTCTTTATGCCAAGGTTTGCTCGATCTTGAAGCAAGCGTAAATCTCATGGCTTATTCTATCTATTCCGAACTTGGTTTAGGCGAGATTAAGCCCACGATCACCCAACTTAGTATTACTCTCGCCAAGAACGCTTAACTGTGAAGTTTTGATGGGATCTGGTCCATTAGTTCTGGTATGTTCGCACCCATCATGTAATACGCAAAAATTGTATTCAAGCCAATCATGCAGGCATGGTATTTAAATGACAAGTGGACTTGGGCGACTGTGAGTTCATAGCATGTAGTACGCTGGGATTTGAATGGAATATAAAAAGGAATTAATTTAAAATAAAATAAATAGTAAAATTATTAAAATAAGAATAATTAAAAATGAAACAAAATATTAAACTTGCTTCTGGAGAAGGAGAAAAAAAGAGATAAAAATGGGTGCAACACGAGGACTTCTCAAGTGGTAACCTAACTTAGTACTACTCTCACCCAAGCACGCTTAATGGGATCCAGTGAATTAATACTGGAATGATCACACATTGTATTCAAGACAATCGCGTAGACATGGTGTTTAAATGACAGGTGGACTTTAACGTTAGACTGTGCGTTCACATGGGTAGTACGCTGGGATTCACATGGAATATAATATAGGAATTAATTAAAAATTAAAGAAATAGTAAAGTTATTTAAAAAAAAAAGAATATTAAAAATAAAACAAAATATTAAACTTGGTTCGGGAGAAGAATGAAAAAAGATAGATAAAAGGGGTAACACGAGGATTTCCAAAGTGATCACCCAACTTAGTACTACTCTCGTCCAAGCACAGTTAACTGTGAAGTTCTAATAGGATCCGGTTCATTAGTGCTTGCATGTTTGCACCCATCATGGAATGCGAACAAATTGTATTCATGCCAGTCACACATGCATGGTGTTTAAATGTCAAGTTGACTTTGACGCTCGCCTCTGCGTACACAGCATCCAGTACTCTAGGGTCCACAAGTAATATAATAAAGGAATTAATTAAAAATAAAATAAATAGTAAAATTATTTTAAAAAAAAGAATAATTAAGCATAAAATAAGATATTAAATATTTTTTAGGAGAAGGAGGAAAAAAAAGAGATAAAAGGGGATGCAACACGAGGACTTCCGAAGTGGTAACCCAACTAAGTACTACTCTCGCCAAAGCACGCTTAACTGAGGAATCCTGATGGGATCCGATGCATTAGTGATTTTATGACCACACCAATCATAGAATGCACAAAAATTGTCTTCAAGAATATCGTGCAGGCATAGTGTTTTAATGACAGGTGAACTTTAGCGCTAGACCATGCGTTCACAGCTGAGAGTATGCTAGGATTGACATGGAATATAATAAATAAATTAATTTGTATTAAAATACATAGTAAAATTATTTTAAAAAAAGATTAATTTAAAATAAAACATAATATTAAACTTGGTTTGGGAGAAAAAGAAGGGAAAAAAAGATAAAAAGAGGTGTAACATAGGTCTTCCCAAGGGGTCACCCAACTTTGTACTGCTCTCGCCCAGGCACCCTTACTTGCAGAGATTTGATTGGATCCTTTTCATTAGTTATGGTATGATCGCACCAATCCACTACAAGAAATTACCGCAATAGCGACCAATGGTAGCGACAGAATGAATTGTGTCCTTAATTAGTGACAGAATGCATCGACTAGAAAAGGTTGACTTTTCGCGATGCATTCCGTCGTCTTGTTGGTTGGAGATTTTGGGGGGAAGGAATTGTTCAAAGTCTGCCAACGCAATTTGTCGCTAAAAATGGCGCCAAAAATTCCCTCGAAAATAATGAACAACGAAATATGTCGTTGTATATGGCGTGAAAATTCCCACCAACATGGGCGACGAAATGTGTCGCCTGTGAATATGGCGGGAAAGCTTCCCGCCACATGGATGACGGATTTCGTCGCCCCCAAATATGGAGGGAAAACTTCCCGCCATAGGAACGACGCATTTCATCGCTAACATTATATTTTATAAATAGATGTGTTGGCAATCAGATATAATCATCATAAAAAACATTTTTTTACTTCTTTTTATGATTTTGTATTTCGAGAGAATCAGAGGTGTGTTTGTTCTATTGTCTACAAAAATGCGTGAATAGATATATGTTTGTCTGTTAGAAGAGTATTTGAACGATTAGTTCATAGCAAGGGTTGAAAATTCGTGGAGTTTTGTTAAAGTACCGATGATTTTGATCGTAATGGAAAAATGATACGTTTTCCTTGCAGAAAGTGTAAAAATAGGATGATATTTTCATCATTTGATGTGAAGAAATACCAGTATAGTCATGGGATTGTGGAGAATTATTACCAGTGGGTTTATCAAGGGGAACCTGACGATCAGTATAATGGAGTGCTAGAGCGAGTTGTGTTCTATAAAGACAGCAACTCGAATGTAGTGCCAATTGTGGAAGAAGGGCGGGATGATAGACAACAAGAGTATGTACAGATGCAGCATATGATATTTAAAGGTATGTTTAATCATACTCAAGACAATAGTCATACAATTCTAGAGGAGGAGGAAATGAATCTAGAAGCACAACAAATGTACCATATGCTCGAATCAGTAAGTAGGCCACTTTACCCGAGTTGTGATGTCAGCAACCTCGCTGCAACTACATAGCTTCTTAATATAAAAGTGTCATATCATATCTCAGAGAGAGGTTTTAATTCGATTTCACAATGGTTTCATCGTTGCGCCCCTGCGAACAACACGTGGCTTGAAAGTTTATACGATAAGAAAAAAATTAGTGGAAGGTCTCGGGTTTCCTGTTGAGAAGATTAATTGTTGTTCAAACGAATGCATGATATTCTGGGGGGACATAGATTCGAGTCTTCATAATTGTAAATTATGTTTCCATTCGAGATATAACAAGGTAAACACACTCTCATTCCACATACTCGTATGTTTTATTTATTGATCACTCTTCGTCTTCAACGGTTGTATGCATCGGAAGTCACGGCTTCTCACATGAGATGACATTACGAGCATTCTAATAAGTCCTTAGAAAGGAAGTATTCACATAGTTAAACTTGGACAATTCTAGGTTAAAAGACCAAATAATTGAGTAAAATGGTAGATCATTGTATATATTCAAACTACTTTTGTGGTTGCTAGTTCTTTTGAGGTTTGATCTTATTTTAGCTCTTTTGTATGATTCTCCCGTATTAATTAAGCGTTTTCTCCCAGATTCTTAATGTTGGCCATTGTGAGCTTAAGTCTCTAGTTAGTTAAGTCTCTAGTTAGTGGTCTTGGCAGTTTTCTCTTGCTTCAGGGTAAAGGCTTGAGAAAGCATACAAAGGTGATGTTGAAGCAAGCCAGTCGAAAGAAGAGAAGATATTTACTTTTGCTGCCAGCTATTTTGATGGGATAAGCTGCTTTCACTTCACGCTACAGTCTCCTAGCCGTGCTTGTAGCCACGATAGACTTCACCAACTACTATTTTGGCGGGAAAAGATGAAAACGAAAAAAGAGAAAATTTTGGCTGATATAAAAGGCGAGAACTTTTAGGTCAAAGAGAGAGCAAAGCCGGAGAAGAACAGAGCAAGGAAGTGATTGAAGTTTAGAGTTCTTAGTTGTTTACTTTCTTTGCTAGTTCATTAGTGAAAGTTTGCATTTTATATCTCTGTTATGAATTCCTTCCAGCAATACTATTTTACTTTCATGATGTTAACCATGTTAGGCTAAACCTCTTTGTGGTGTTGTGCTAAGTGGGATATGGATAGGTGAAAGACAATATTTTGAGACTCACGTATTTATTGAGATTATGTCGTAGAATTCTTAATGATTATATTCTTATTTAAAGCTTTATGAAAATAGAGTTAGAAGAGTTTATGCAAGTATTGAAAAATCCATTGCATGACAACTTAGAGTAAGGATTCACTTGTTCATCCTATCCTTAACTTTTGAAATAAACGGAGGGTTAGGGAGAATAGATAATAATAATTAGGAATTAAACGGAAGTGGTAAATCACCTAAGGTTTTAGAGATAGAATCAAGGGTTGATGAGCTGCGTTAGAGCTCGTTTGAGAGATCTTGATCTTGCCTTTTTATTCTTACTATATTGTTGTCTTATGAACTCATTTTGTACTTAAGGTCTAATGGCAAGCATATGACTTGATGATAAAAGCCTATTCTAATCCCAAACACAGCATCACAATCTCATTTTCTCAATCTACACCCAGTGTTTGATCATTTACTTCGTGCATTACTACACATAACTTTGATATTTATCCTGCCTTGTCAATTGCATTCACCCTTAAATTCTGATTTTGTTTTAAACAAACCATCCTCGTGGGACACGACACTTACTTACCACTTTATTACTTGTTGACCATGTACACTTGCATGCTACCATTCACCACCTAGTTTGATCACCATTTCAATCAACACATTCCCAATAGGATGGTCATATGAAACATTCATCTGATGTGCCGCGTGGAAGCATTTGGATCATTGTCATCCAGAATTTGTAAGGGAGATTAGAAATGTCAGATTGGGGTTATGCAGTGACGATTTTAACCTGTTCGGTGCTTCTGGTGCACAATACTCTTGAGAATATGACAGGATTTTAACCCATAAGAATATAACAGGATTTTAACCCGTTCGATGTTATGTTGACACCATATAACTTCGCCTCCATCGATGTGTATGAAAGATCATGTTATATTCTTAAGGGTTATCGTACCGGGTCCAAAGAGTCCGAAACAAAGGTTAGATGTCTACCTTCAACCTCTTATTACTGAGTTGATTAATTTGTGGAATAATGGAGCATTGATTTATGATGTATCGAGAAAACAAAATTTATGTATGAGACCCGCAGTAATTTGGACAATCAGTGACTTCTCGGCATATTCAATGTTATCCGGTTGGAGCACATCCGAAAAGTTTGCTTGTCCTCTTTGCATGATTGACACTGGAGCTTTCTCATTGAAACATGGGCGAAAAACTTGTTGGTTCGATTGTCATAGAAGATTCAAACTGCGCGACCATTCGTTTCGAATAAACAAGTCAGATTGGTATAAGGGTCGAAATGCATGCAACCAAGGCCCTCCACGAGTTTTCAGCGGAATAAAAAACTTAGACGAGTTGGATTCTATTGTCATGAAAAAAATTACTGAGATTGGGGATGAGGTTTCAAACAAAGCTACTGGTAAAAACAGTGGTTGGAAGAAACAAAATATTTTTTTGGATTTACCGTATTGGGGAGATTTACTGATTAGACACAACTTGGATGTCATGCATATAAAAAAGAACAAGTTCGACAATGTCATCAATACAGTTTTAAATGTGCCAAATAAGATGAAAGACAACCTGAAGGCATGGTATGACATCTAGGAAATATGTTGTCGCCCTGAGTTAAAGCCATATGAAAATGGACACTACGCCAAGAGAAGAAATTACTGTTTGAATGGATGAGAACGATTAAGTTCCCTGATAGTTACGTTTCTAATTTCTCTAGAGGAATTGACTTGTAGAGTCATACTATGTTCGGAATGAAAAGTCACGATTGTCATGTTTTCATGCAACGATTTATGTCTATTGCATTTAGACCGTTCATCGAATAGAAACATTGGGAACCGTTGGCATAGTTAAGTGTGTCTTTCAGAGAGTCAGCATGTGCAGATTTAATAGGAGAGACAATCGAATCATTAAACCGAGAGATTATAGTTATAATATGAAAATTTGAGCGAATGTTGCCACTTGGTTTTTTGATTCGATGGAGCACCTTCCAGTGCATCTACCATATGAGGCACTATTAGGAGGTCCTGTTCAATACAAATGGATGTATTCATTTGAAAGGTAAAATAAAATATATATTCACTTTTTATTATATTTAATATGATGTGATGCATATATGAATATGTATATTTAATCAGCACAATTCTCAGATACTTGCATAGATTGAAGAAAACTGTTGGAAATAAAGAAAGAGTGGAAGGATCGATTTGTAATGCGTACCTGGTATACGAGACAACTATGTTCTGTTCATATATCTTTGATCAACATATCGCCGACCAGTTTCACCCAGTAAACCGTAACATGGTTGATAATCTTCCAAAAGGTGTACACTTAAACGACCTAAATAGTTTTAGCATATCAGGCAAAGCTTTTAGGCAAATCTGTGCGAAGACCTTTAAGCGATGAGGAGTACCATGTCGTCCAGACTTATTTATTATGCAATTGTGAAGAAGTTGAGCCGTATTGAGTAAGTTCTTCTAATTTAAGAAGTTTTGTTTTATGTAAAAACAGATTTTTTTTAAAGCTTTATTCATTCCTGCATTTTCTGTAGATTATTTGTGGATTTCTTTGTACAACCATCGCACTAACTGAATCAGAAGAATGGAACATCATCGATAAAGATTTTTGTTCATGGTTTTACAATTATGTTGATTCCCCCACACTACCGATCTTTGATCCACGCATAATATGGAACGCCAAAGGTCCATCGATAATCGCAAGATCTTACACCGGTTATCTCGTTCAAGGTTAAAGATTTCAAACCAAATCTCATTCAGTGAACCGAGCAACAAACACCAGTGGCATATGCATAAGGGGTCAAGTGTTCGGGAACAATACAGAATATTTCTATGGAATCTTTAATGAGATTATTGAGCTTCAAATTGTAGGCCCGAGTCTTAAATGTACAATTGTTTTTAACCGCATAAGGTTTGAAAAACGCGATGAGGTGGGATTCACAATCATACCAATCTTAAAATTGTTGAGGTAATGTAACATCCCGTTACTTTTGGAGGTAAATATTTTTTTATTTTAAATAAAGTATTTAAGTTTAGTTTAAACTTAGTAAATTCGATTTTAGTAGTTATTTTCGTTCGAAAGTCTTTTCAATCCTTTTATTACTTTAAATTAGTTTCGGTGACATTAATAATTATTAATGGGCCATTAATAATTATTAATGGGCCAATTAATAATTATTAATCACCTTTAGATTATTTTAGAATCTTCGGGTTTAGTATTTTAATCAAATCTTTTAAAAGGGACGTATACGTCATTTTCCAATTTCTTAAAAATCACTATTCACCTCCTTTCTCATTAAATAGTCAACTTTGGTCAAAGAATTTTTCATTTTCATTTTCTCTTCTTCCTTGCTTGAGCCGAGAGCCCCTCCCCTCCTCCCTCTCTCTTTGGCTTTTCTTCGTTGCTCGGTGGATCGCCGTAATTCCGGTTCCGTTGAAAAGCTCTCATCCCGGGGATCGATTCTAACCTAGCAATCGAGGTTTTCATCCGTTTTCTAAAGGCCTCAAGGTATGATAAAGTTTCTAAATTCAAGGTTTGAATAGTGTTTTAATGGAGGTTGAGATTGAAATCTTCAAATTCACACACCGAAGCTTGAAGATTTCAATCGAGGAAGTCGTTTTATGCAATTTTAGAAACTTCCCTAAACCCTAAAATCAAGTTTGAGTTGAAAACCCGTCCCGTGTTAAATTCTCTCACCTAACCTTGATTAGGATGTTTAGTTTGCTATGATTTTATGTTTTACTTAATTTTTGGGAAATCGATTATTTTGTAAAACCCCAAAATATGGTGACCCATTGATATCTCGACTTTCAAAGTATCCTAAATCAACCCGAAACGCTTCTAAAGTGCATAAAAGCCAGGAAAACCGAACCCGAACCCTCTCTCCCTTGTTTGGTTGTGGGTCCCTTAGGGTTTAAATCCGGGGTTTTCATCGTTTTATGCATTTAGATGTCGTTTGCTCGATTTTCGGATAATTAATGATTGTTAGGAGTATTCGTTATGTAGGTTCGTGATCGATTGCGTGACTTTGACTCCGGCACCTTGGAAGCTTGGATTTCACATCTAAGATGAGTTTAAAATGGAACTTAGTAATTTTATGAATTATGTTTCATTACGTTATTGTTTATCGAGGATAAGAGGGGAACTAACTTCCGGAAGTTATACTTGGTTGGAGACTTTAAATTCGGATGTGAGTGGAGTGGTTTTGGTGTACTTATGGTTTTGGAAGTAAAAGAGGAAATATGAGTGGTTTGGAAGTCTTGTAAGATGATTTGGAGACTTTAGATGAAACTGATTGAATAAAGAACTTTAAGTGATTTGGGAGTCAAAGTGGCATAGAAATTACACTGGAGTATTGACTCGTGTAATTCAAGTAGTTTATGTTCTTTAGTATTTTAGTGGAACTTTATCTAACTTACTAGGGAGCTTGTTGACTTCTATAGGGTACTTGTGATACGGCACATGATAGTATGTGATACGCTCCATACGGTATCATGGTGCGATGATATGTGATACGGCACATGATAGTATGTGATACGCTCCATACGGTATCATAGTGCGAGGATATGTGATACGACACATGATAGTATGTGATAAGCTCCATACGCTATCATGGTGTGAGGATATGTGATACGGCACATGATAGTATGTGATACGCTCCATACGGGATCATGGTGCGATGATATGTTATACGGCACATGATAGTATGTGATACGCTCCATACGGTATCATGGTGCGAGGATATGTGATACGGCATATGATAGTATGTGATACGCTCCATACGGGATCATGGTGCGAAGATATGTGATATGGCACATGATAGTATGTGATACGCTCCATACGGTATCATGGTGTGAGGACATGTGATACGGCACATGATAGTATGTTGATACGCTCCATACGTTATCATGGTGCTAGGATATGTGATACGCCACATGATAGTATGTGATACGCTCCATACGGTATCATGGTGCGAGGATATGTGATACGCCACATGATAGTATGTGATACCCTCCATACGGTATCATGGTGCGAGGATATGTGATATGGCACACGTGGTATGTCGACTTCGGTCCATACGGTATTATGATACGATGAAACATGTTGGGTAATAAAGATAGTTAGTAATGTATATTCATAATCTTTAGAATTGCATAGCAAGACTTAGTAATATCGGGTACTTTTACTTTAAGTCTTGATACCGTTGCTTTTCGGAAAGTTTATTATGTATGTTGATTATATGTGGAATTAGGTTTATGGAATGGGTAGTAAAAGTGAAACCTAGGCCTTTGGACACAATTTCTGACATGAAATGTGGTTCATAGGATTACTTGCTTTCATTTTACTCTCGCTAGCATTTTTATGCTAATGTTGCTACAATTACAATTTTTCAGGTAAGACTCGTGGTAGGGGACGAGGTAGAGGAGGTGGCACCGCGTGACCTATCTAGACAATGAACGGACAAGAACATATATGGTTTTGGGTGAAGCATCCTTGAATGCTCTAAAACATTTCACTACATCTATTATGTTTCATTTTGAGCTCAATGGAGCATTTGTATAATTTGTGTATGCTTTCGAACTTTAAAACTTTATTTAGATTTTTCATCATATTATGGAATGCGCATTCCAGATTTACTGCTTTTTCTAAAAATTGGGATGTAAACAGGTTTGGCTTATCCGAATTTTAAATGAACCCATGCCGTTTTTCTGTAAAATCAAGTTTTCCGCTGCACATTTGTTTTAAAGGATTTTACGAAAAATCGGGTCGTTACAGTTGGTATCAGAGCCTCTTTGTTTCTGCAGACCACATGCATCGCATGTTTTCATGGTTTGATTTAGTTCTTGTCCAATCATTGTTCGAGATCAACGGTGCCAGGTATCCTTAGAACCTTCTCTTTTGATAAGTGTAATTGTAGTATTGCCATTCCTTTCCTATTATCTCATGTGAGGCTTTTCTGATTGTGGTTTCAGTATGCCTCCAAGGATAGTGATACCTAGGAGAGGTCGGAGCAGAGTAGGCTGGGATACGAGGTAGAGGTCGGGCGAGGGCAGTTACACCGCCACCCCCTCCACCTGTTTATCAGGAGGATGAGCCTCCAGTTGATCAGACACCTAGTCAGGGTCGTAGTGTCACCATTTCAGAGGAGTACTTTTTAGATCTGTTACGAGGTGGTGGAGGACAGACTGATCGGGTTATACCACCTGTTAGAGTACCCACTCCCGTGGTAGACCAGTCTGGAATTACTGATGCTGCAAAAACTTTGAAAGAGTATATCAGGTACAATACTCCTGAGTTTGATGGGACATCTACTAATGTTGTAGTTGCTAAAAAATGGATCACCGGGATAGAAAGGGTACTTGAGTTCATTAAATGTCCGGATCAGTTGAAGGTCCACTGTGGGACCTATTCTTTAGTGGATGATGCCTTGTACTAGTGGAAAAGTTTATATCGTACTCTCAGCCCTGAGTTGCAGGTTAGTTGGGAGATGTCCAGGGAAAAGTTTTTCAAGAAATAGTATCCAGAGGATACTCGTGATCAGTTAGAGATACAGTTTCTCACACTCAGACAGGATGATTGGTCTGTTGTGGAGTATGAGAGACAGTTTGACAGGTTGTCAAAATTTGCTACTAAACATGTTACTGATCCTGTGGACAAAAGAAAGAGATTTATTGTGGGTCTGAGGGCAGAGCTACGAGGGCAGGTGCGAGCTTTACAGCCTGCTACGTATGTTGATGCTTTGACCGTTGCTTTGGCTTTAGATATTGGTGATTCTGAGAAAAAGGCCAATGAGATTGTTGCTCAGACCTCTTCTGGGAAGAGGAAGGCTGTGGACGACCTCTCTGGTCGAGGGACACAGTCACATAGACAGGCTCCTGGTAGGGGCAAGGGACAGACTGGACCACAGTTCCATTCAGGTCAGTCTGGTGATCGGGCCTCTTCTTTGCCCTATTGTCCTGATTGTTCTGGGTACCACTTGGGTCAGTGTTATGTGCAGAAGTGCTACCATTGTGGACAGGTCGGACATGTTAGACGATTTTGTCCTAGTTTACAGACACCACAACAGCGTAGGAGTCAGGGTCAAAGCTCAGGACAGGGTCAGAGTTCTGGACAGGGACAGGGCCGAGGACAGGGTCTGGGCCGTGGTCAGTCAGGTGGTAGAGGCTAGATTAGGCCTACTCAGCAGCAGAGAGCACCACCGACAGTTCAGGCACAGCCTCAGACACGACAGCAGGCACGTGTCTTTGCCACTACTCGAGAGGATGCTGAGGCATCTGGTACTGTTGTTATAGGTACTTTATCGGTATTAGGGTACTCTGCTTTGGTATTATTTGATTCTGGGGCTAGTCACTCATTTATTTCTGCTGAGTTTGTCGACTCTGCTGCCTTTGATTCTGAGCCGTTAGGACATGAGTTACATGTTACTACTCCGCTCAGAAAATCTGTGATTGTGGATAGAGTGGTTTATACTGATGATTTGTGTATTATGGGTTGCTTTCTGCATGCTATGTTGATTGTGATGCCGATGTCTGACTTTGATATTATTTTGGGTATGGATTGGCTGTCAGCCAACCACGCCAACATCGGTTGTAGTGAGAAAGTGGTAGACTTTGTTGGTCCATGTGGGACTAATTTTCGATTTCATGGGACCCGAGGTAGGGTGACACCTGCAGTTATCTCGGTGATCCAGGCTAGAGCACTTTTGAGTGACGGTGCTTGGGGTTACTTAGCTAGTGTAATGGACACGTCTGTTAGTGCGACTACCTTAGCTTCTGTACCTGTTGTGAGGGATTTCATTGATGTCTTCCCTGATGAGTTACTTGGTTTGCCACCAGTGAGGGAGTTAGATTTCAAGATTGAGGTGATTCCTGGGACCGTTCCATTTTCCAAGGCACCTTATCGTATGGCACCGGCTGAACTGAAAGAATTGAAAAGGCAGTTGCAAGAACTTTTAGACTTGGGGTTTATACGCCCAAGTGTATCACCTTGGGGAGCTCCGGTATTGTTTGTAAGGAAGAAATATGGCTCCATGAGATTGTGTATTGATTATAGAGAGCTAAACATGGTCACAGTGAAAAACAAGTACCTTTTGCCCAGGATAGAGGACTTGTTTGACCAGCTGAGGGGAGCTACTGTCTTTTCGAAGATCGATCTTCTGTCGGGATATCATCAGTTGAGAATTAGAGATGAGGATATTCCCAAGACTGCCTTCAGGACACGATATGGTCATTATGAGTTTGTTGACATGTCTTTTGGCTTGACTAATGCTCCTGCAGTCTTTATGGACCTAATGCATACAGTGTTCAAGAGGTTCATTGACTCCTTTGTGATAGTATTTATTGATGATATCCTTGTTTATTCGAGGACTGAAGAGTTACATGCTATACATTTAGAGAAGGTGTTATCGACTTTGAGAGCTCATAAGTTGTATGCGAAGTTCTCTAAATGTGAATTCTGGTTGAAGGAAGTGGCTTTCCTTGGGCATGTAGTATCTAGTAGAGGGATTTCGTTGATCCTTCTAAGGTGGAAGCCGTTAGTGGGTGGCCCCGACCTACTAATGTGGCTGAGATACGGAGTTTTCTTGGACTTGCAGGTTATTATAGACGATTTGTGCAAGATTTTTCCAAGATTGCATCCTCTTTGACTCATTTGACGAAAAAGGGGGTTGATTTTGTGTGGACTGATGAGTGTGAAAATAGCTTTGAGGAGCTTAAAAGACAACTTGTATCGGCCCCAGTTTTAGTATCACCTGATGAGTCTAGGGGTCTAACAGTGTATACTGATGCATCCAAGAAGGGTTTGGGATATGTACTGATGCAAAATGGGAAGGTAATAGCTTATGCTTCTCGGCAGTTAAAGGAGCATGAGAAAAAGTACCCGACTCATGATTTGGAGCTAGCAGCGGTAGTACATGCCTTGAAAATTTGGAGACATTATTTGTATGGTGAAAAGATTCTGATTTTCACTGATCATAAAAGTCTCAAATACTTTTTCACCCAGAAAGAGTTAAATATGAGACAAAGGAGGTGGCTAGAACTTGTGAAAGATTATGACTGTGACATACAGTATCATCTGGGTAAGGCCAATGTAGTTGCTGATGCACTTAGTCGAAAGTTATCCCACGTATCGGCTTTGAATACTATCCCGCTGAGGCTTAGATGAGAGATGGAAAGAGCTGAGATAGCCTTTCTTACAGCTGAGGTTACTGTGAGTTTGGCAAGTTTAACTGTTGGCCCTACCCTGAGACAGAGGATGATAGATGCACAGCGGGGTAAAAAGCACTTGGCTGAGGGTTTTCGTGAGGCAGAGTCTGAATTACCTAGCCATTTTACTTTCTCCACTGATAATGCATTGATGTATCGTAGGAGGTTGTGTGTGCCTCTAGAATCGACCTACAGAAAAGAGCTGTTGGAGGAGGCTCACAGTTCTATCTTTTCTATGCATCCAGGTAGTACTAAGATGTATAGGGACCTGAGACAGCATTATTGGTGGCCTGGAATGAAACGGGAAGTTGCTGACTTTGTTAGTAAATGCTTGATATGTCAGCAAGTGAAGGCTTTGAGGAAGAGTCCACCTGGTTACCTTAACCCTTTGAGCTTACCTGAGTGGAAATGGGAAGAAATATCGATGGACTTTATTAGTGGCTTGCCGAGGACCGTGAAGGGTTATGACACCATTTGGGTGATTGTGGACAGGTTGACTAAGAGTGCACATTTCATACCATGGAAGATAACCTATCCTGTTGAGACATGGGCACAGTTGTACATGAAGGAGATTGTCAGACTTCATGGAGTTCCAGTCAGGATTGTTTCAGATCGAGACACCCGTTTTGTCTCGAAATTCTGGTAGAGTCTGCATACTGCTATGGGCAATGGCTTAGATTTCAGTACTGCTTTTCATCCTCAGACAGATGGTCAGACCAAGAGGGTCAACCAGATTCTAGAGGATATGCTGAGAGCTTGTGCTCTAGAGTTCGGTGGTAGTTGGGATACTCAGTTATATCTTATTAAGTTTGCTTATAACAACAGTTATTAGGCTATCATCGACATGGCACCTTTTGAGGCACTTTACGATAGGAAGTGCATATCACCAGCTCATTGGGATGAAGCTGGTGAGAGGAAACTTCTGGGACCAGAGTTAGTGCAGATGACTAATGAGTCCATTGCTCTTATTAGAGAGAGGATGAGAGTGGTTCAGAGTAGACAGAAAAGTTACGCTGATGAGAGGCGTAGTGCACTTGAGTTTGAAGTTGGTGACCACGTATTCCTGAAAGTGGCACCTATGAAAGGTGTGATGAGATTTGGAAAGAAAGGCAAGTTGAGCCCTCGATTTATAGGCCCCTTTGAGATCCTGGATCAGATTGGGTCTGTTGCTTATCGATTGGCCTTGCCACCGACCTTGTTGGTAGTGCATAATGTATTCCATGTGTCCATGCTCAAGAAATATGTGGCCGACCCTTCACACATTATTGATTATGAGCCAGTTACATTGGATGCTAGTCTATCTTATGAGGAGATACCAGTTGAGATTCTTGCTACAAAACAAAAGGTGCTGAGGAATAAAACTATAAACTTGGTTAAAGTTCTTTGGGATGATCAAGTTTTAGAGGAAGCTATGTGGGAACATGAGGACGAGATGCGGGCAAAGTATCCTCACCTTTTCACGTAGGGAGTCTATTTTTCGGGGACGAAAAGCCCTTTTAGGAGGGTAGATTGTAACGTCCCGTTACTTTTGGAGGTAAATTTTTTTTTTATTTTAAATAAAATATTTAAGTTTAGTTTAAACTTAGTAAATTCAATTTTAGTAGTTATTTTCGTTCGAAAGTCTTTTCAATCCTTTTATTACTTTAAATTAGTTTTGGTGACATTAATAATTATTAACGCGCCAATTAATAATTATTAATCACCTTTAGATTATTTTAGAATCTTCGGGTTTAGTATTTTAATCAAATATTTTAAAAGGGACGTATACGTCATTTTCCAATTTCTTAAAAATCACTATTCACCTCCTTTCTCATTAAATAGTCAACTTTGGTCAAAGAATTTTTCATTTTCATTTTCTCTTCTTCCTTGCTTGAGCCGAGAGCCCCTCCCCTCCTCCCTCTCTCTTTGGCTTTTCTCCGTTGCTCGGTGGATCGCCGTAATTCTGGTTCCGTTGAAAAGCTCTCATCCCGGGGATCGATTCTAACCTAACAATCGAGGTTTTCGTCCGTTTTCTAAAGGCCTCAAGGTATGATAAAGTTTCTAAATTCAAGGTTTGAATAGTGTTTTATGGAGGTTGAGATTGAAATCTTCAAATTCACACACCGAAGCTTGAAGATTTCAATCGAGGAAGTCGTTTTATGCAATTTTAGAAACTTCCCTAAACCCTAAAATCAAGTTTGAGTTGAAAACCCATCCCGTGTAAAATTCTCTCACCTAACCTTGATTAAGATGTTTAGTTTGCTATGATTTTACGTTTTACTTAATTTTTGGGAAATCGATTATTTTGTAAAACCCCAAAATATGGTGACCCATTGATATCTCGACTTTCAAAGTATCCTAAATCAACCCGAAACGCCTCTAAAATGCATAAAAGCCGAAAAACCAAACCCGAACCCTCTCTCCCTTGTTTGGCCGTGGGTCCCTTAGGGTTTAAATCCGGGGTTTTCATCGTTTTATGCGCTTAGATGTCGTTTGCTCGATTTTCGGATAATTAATGATTGTTAGGTGTATTCATTATGTAGGTTGGTGATCGATTGTGTGACTTTGACTCCGGCACCTTGGAAGCTTGGATTTCACATCTAAGGTGAGTTTAAAATGGAAGTTAGTAATTTTATGAATTATGTTTCATTACGTTATTGTTATTGAGGATAAGAGGGGAACTAACTTCCGGAAGTTATACTTGGTTGGAGACTTTAAATTCGGATGTGAGTGGAGTGGTTTTGGTGTACTTATGGTTTTGGAAGTAAAAGGGGAAATATGAGTGGTTTGGAAGTCTTGTAAGATGATTTGGAGACTTTAGATGAAAGTGATTGAATAAAGAACTTTAACTGATTTGGGAGTCAAAGTGGCTTAGAAATTACACTGGAGTATTGACTCGTGTAATTCAAGCAGTTTATGTTCTTTAGTATTTTAGTGGAACTTTATCTAACTTACTAGGGAGCTTGTTGACTTCTATAGGGTACTTGTGATACGACACATGATAGTATGTGATACGCTCCATACGGTATCATGGTGCAATGATATGTGATACGGCACATGATAGTATGTGATAAGCTCCATACGGTATCATGGTGCGAGGATATGTGATACGGCACATGATAGTATGTGATACGCTCCATACGGTATCATGGTGCGATGATATGTTATACGGCACATGATAGTATGTGATACGCTCCATACGGTATCATGGTGCGAGGATATGTGATACCGCACATGATAGTATGTGATACGCTCCATACGGTATCATGGTGTGAGGATATGTGATACGGCACATGATAGTATGTTGATACGCTCCATACGTTATCATGGTGCCAGGATATGTGATACGCCACATGATAGTATGTGATACGCTCCATACGGTATCATGGTGCGAGGATATGTGATACGGCACATGATAGTATGTTGATACGCTCCATACGGTATCATGGTGCGATGATATGTGATACGGCACATGATAGTATGTGATACGCTCCATACGGTATCATGGTGCGAGGATATGTGATATGGCACACGTGGTATGTCGACTTCGGTCCATACGGTATTATGATACGATGAAACATGTTGGGTAATAAAGATAGTTAGTAAAGCAATTTCATAATCTTTAGAATTGCGTAGCAAGACTTAGTAATATCGGATACTTTTACTTTAAATCTTGATATCGTTGCTTTTCGGAAAGTTTATTATGTATGTTGATTATATGTGGAATTCGGTTTATGGAATGGGTAGTAAAAGTGAAACCTAGGCCTTTGGACACAATTTCTGACATGAAATGTGGTTCATAGGATTACTTGCTTTCATTTTACTCTCACTAGCATTTTTATGCTAATGTTGCTACAATTACAATTTTTCAGGTAAGACTCGTGGTAGGGGACGAGGTAGAGGAGGTGGCGCAGCGTGACCTATCGAGACAATGAACGGACAAGAACATATATGGTTTTGGGTGAAGCATCCTTGAATGCTCTAAAACATTTCACTACATCTATTATGTTTCATTTTGAGCTCGATGGAGCATTTGTATAATTTGTGTATGCTTTCGAACTTTAAAACTTTCTTTAGATTTGTCATCATATTATGGAATGCGCATTCCAGATTTATGCTTTTTCTGAAAATTGGGATGTAAACAGGTTTGGCTTATCCGAATTTTAAATGAACCCATGCCGTTTTTCTGTAAAATCAAGTTTTCCGCTGCGCATTTGTTTTAAAGGATTTTACGAAAAATCGGGTCGTTACAGGTAAACTGGACAAAACATAAGCACACCCCTTTTGTTTTGGCACAACAAGCAATTCAGATTTACTATTTAAATTATCCCGTGCATCGTAGAGATCTATCCGATTGGTTAATTGTCTGTAAAGTAAGATCGATGATAATAGATGATAGCCTTTTTGATAAAGATAGTGAGAATTATGTTTGCATTCCGGGAGGATAAAGTGCAATATCGTGAAATCGATGAAGGTATTAATTCTGACACTGCTTGCTATTGAATGATGAAATAAAGACACTTTTTGATTAAATGAATGTGTATGTTCCACCTGAAAATGATAAAGAATCTTTCTTCAGATGAAACAAACGAGGAAAAAACTGAAGAAAACAGTATTGACTCAAGAAAAAATAAAGATTTTATAAGGAAGATTGAACTGTTTTGTTTGTAACGGGAAAAAATGCAAGGAAAAAATTTATATTAACAACGAAGGACATCGTAATATAATAAAAGATATGTAAATTAACGATGAAACGCGTCGTTAACTTCACTGAACAGAGAGATTTTGGAATTTTTCTAAGTGTTGAAGTGAACTTAATGACGAACTTCGTCGTTAAGTTCACT
Organism: Gynostemma pentaphyllum; assembly: GCA_028015215.1. Classification (NCBI taxonomy): domain Eukaryota; kingdom Viridiplantae; phylum Streptophyta; class Magnoliopsida; order Cucurbitales; family Cucurbitaceae; genus Gynostemma; species Gynostemma pentaphyllum. Next base: position 21,576,029 of record CM051345.1, on the reverse strand, counting down.
GAACAGAGAGTATTTGGAATTTTTTCTAAGTGTGGAAGTGAAGTTAACGACGCACTTCGTCGTTAGGTTCATTGTAACGGATAGAATTTTTGTGACTGCCCATCTTCTTGGACGACGGATTTTGTCGCTAAGAGTAATTAATAGGCACGAAGCTAAAAAATTTCACAAAAATTGTGGCTGGAATGGGCGACAGAATGCGTCGCCCAGGAAGATGGACAGTCACCATGGTTGAAATTTGATTTGAATATAAGCGACGAACTACGTCGTCTACTTAAGGTCAGCGATAGTTTACGTCGCCTTGCATATCTTCATAAGAACACAGACGACTGCTTCATAGCTGTGAACGACGCATTCTGTCGTTGAGAAAACGCGCACGATAGATTTTTAAGTGATTAACGACGCATTTCGTCGCTAAATCAAGAATTTCATTTCTCTCAATTCCTTCCCTTCACTCATTTCTTTCCTATTTCTCTCAATTCCTTTCCCTCTCTCAATCCCTCCATCCTTGGATCGATTACGAGTAAGTTTTCATTTTCTTGTTTTTTTTTTTAAATCTTATGTAATTTTCACATTAATTATTTACTTTAAAGTAATTATTATGTTAATTAGTTAATTTCCATTAAAGTATCATGTTAATTAATTTTAGTTTATATTAATTAGTATGTTTTTTAGTTAATTTCAATTAGTTAGTATGTAAGTAGTTTTTAATTAATTTTTAGTTAAAATTAATTAGTATATGTTAATTAATTAGTTTACATTAGTTAGTTTGATTATTAATTAAATTAGCATGTTAATTAATCAGTACGTTTATGAGTTAATTTCAATTAATTAGTATGTAATTAGTTTTTAAATAATTTTAAGTTAAAATTAATTAGTTTTTTATTAATTAGTTTAAATTAATTAGTTTCATTATTAAATAACTTAGCATATTAATTAATTAGTTTAAATTAATTATTATGATTATTAGTTAATTTCAAGGGTAAAATACAAATAAGCCCCCTGTGGTTTTTTCTAAAGGCATGAATACCTCATGTGGTTTGAAATGACAAATCATAACCCTATGGTTCTAAATTATCTCAATAAGACCCCTCCCCTTCAACATCATTAGTTTTCTTTTAGCTATAACTTCTTCGTTTGAACTCCGATTTGAATGACTCAAGGTGTTTTGAATCCTCATTTCAGGCTCTAAGTTATGGTCAGTTCAAAACTTCAAAATCGTTAATAAATAAAAGAGTTTACTATCATCAAAATACTAAGTATGATTTACACCATTAACACTTTTGGTTACTGATGATTTAGAAGTTTTGAATTGACCATAACTTAGAGCTTGAAATGAGGATTCTTAAACATCTTGAATCATCCAAATCAAAGTTCAAACAAAGAAATTATGGCTAAAAGAAAATTATTGGTGTCGAAGGGGAGGGGTCTTATTAAGATAATTTGGAACCACAGGGTTATGATTTACCATTTTCAAACCACAGGGGGTGTTCATGCATTTGACAAAAACCGCAGGGGGGCTTTTTTGCATTTTTCCCTAATTTCAATTATTTAGTATGTAATTAGTTTTTAATTAATTTATAGTTAAAATTAATTAGTATATGTTAATTAATTAGCTTCATTATTAAATAAATTAGCATGTTAATTAATTTGTTTAAATTAATTAGTATGTTTATTAGTTAATATAATATAATTTAGTTAATATTAATGTTAGTGAATAACATTCATTATAGTTTAAGTCATGCCTCGTGACGCGGTCTATTGCCTTCTGACACCCCGGGGCCAGTAGCTCAAGCAGTCAGCCACCTCAGGATGACCTTGACAAGCCGATTAAGCGAGAGAGTGACCCTGATCAGAAGCTCGAGCCCGAGCAGCTATCTATCACTGGGCGTGTTCGCCTGACGCTGGAGGGCGGCAAGTAAGTTTTTTTAATAGTTTTTTTTTCATTCATTAATTATTATTTATAAATTCTAATCTAAATAACATTCATTATTTTCATTCACTTTAATAGGTTACAACCATCACAGAGCGTCTCATTAAAGTTTACAGAGGTGCTAAAAATGAGTCTTGTCCCGGGACACCCTCGCTTGCAGAGCGTCTCTGCTCCGACCAAGCTGCGATTGTTCCAATCTTAGAAGGTAAATAACTTAATATTATTTCATTTTTTTATTTAAAATATTTATAAAATTAACGTAATTCTTTTTCAGCATTTTTTTATCGACGAGGTCATATATGCTCCCTAGAATCATCAGGCTGGCATTCGTTACAGAGATGCTGGCTTACAATGTGTGCCATGCTTCTGCCAAGGCCGGCGCATATTTCTATTGAGGAGCTTGCGAAGATCATGCGTCGTACCCAGACGGAGAACGAATTGCGCATTTCTGCCATCAACAGTGCTAACCAGAACTTCAACCCATCGAAGCACACTAGAGAGACGATCTCAGCCTACGAGCACTAGAAGAGGCTTGTAAGTCTTTTTTCTTTTCAAGTAATAACTTTATTTTAAGTTTTATGATTTTCTAATTTTTAAGTTTTGCAGGAACAAAAACTTGACTGTCCGGTTCATGCTGCGGAGCTGTTTCTAGTTCTCCACACCAAGAATGGAGATAAGAAGACTTTTGTCAAAGATACGGCAAAAGATAGAGCGTTAAGTTTATATATGAATTAAGTATTTATTACTGTTTCAATTTTATTTAATTATATGTTTTAACTAACTAAACTCTTTATTCTCTTACTTCAGGCCCGTTACAACGAGATCCTCATTGAGCGGATACCGAGTTCTAACACTCTACTGACTCAAGAAGATATAGAGTCTATCTATCTTGAGGTAGCTGGATGCCGACGTTCAAACGGCAGTGTTCCTTCATCTCATCTTTGAGTAACTCGTTGCTCTCTCGATGAAGGCTATGATGGATAGTCTTCTGGCTCATATGCGAGGCGAGAGTTCTTCGACTTCCGGTATTCCTCCACAAGAACCTCTGACCGAGTAGTTTGTTTAGTTCAGAACATTTTTTGTATTTTTGTAGATATTTTTATTATTTATATAAGTTTTTTTTTGTTATTAATTTTTTATTTATTATTTTTAATTCATAATATTAATTTATTTATTTTGCAATTCTAAATAGTTAATAATTTATTAAAAAAAATTGAATAATATGTCAACGAAGAAATGCATCGTTAGAGTCAAAACTACACTTTGACTTTTCAACGACGCACTGCCTCATACAGTCAAAGTTCAACTTTTGACTATAACGGAGACACACTTCTTCGTCCATATTCTGGTCAACACTTTTTGGAGATGGAATTGTTTTCCCTCGCTATTGTACGACGCATTGCATTGTTAATATCTGGTAACGATGACCAAAATAACGTCAGGTCGTTCCATCGCTAAGGGGTACCTAGCGACGAAATACACCATGTATCCATCGCTAATCGTCCGTCATTAAACTGCTTTTTTCTTGTAGTGATCATGGAATGCGCACAAATTGTATTCAAGCCAATCGCGTAAAAATTGAGTTTAAATGATAGGTGGTTGACTGTACATTCACAGCGAACAATACGTTATGGAATATAATAAAGGAATTAATTAAAATAAAATAAATAGTAAAATTATTTAAAAAAGAATAATTAAAAATAAAACAAAATATTAAATTTGGTTTGGGAGAACAAGAGGAAAAAAGAGATAAAAATGGTGAAACACGAGGAATTCCCAAGTGGTCACCTGACTTAGTACTACTCTCGCATATGCACGTTTAACTGGAGTGTTTTGATGGGATATGAGGCATTAGTACTGGTATAATCGTACCCATCATGGAATGCGCACAATATTTATTCAAGCCAATCCTACAGGCATGGTGTTTAAATGATAGGTGGACTTTGGTGCTCAACTGTGCATTCACAGCTGGCAGTACGCAGGGGTTCACATGGAATACAATACAGGAATATATTAAAATAAAAATAAATAGTAAAAATATTTAGAAATAGAATAATTAAAATATAAAACAAAACATTAATCTTGGTTCAAAAGAAGGAGGAAAAAAACGAGTTAAAAGGGGTGTAACACGAGGATTACCCAAGTGATCACCCAACTTAATACTACTCTCGCCTAAGCACGCTTAATCTGCAGAGTTCTGATGAGATCCAGTCTATTAGTGCTACTATGTCTGCACCCATCATTGAATGCGTACAAATTGTATTCAAGTCAATAGTGCATGCATGGTGTTGACAAGTTGACTTTGACGCTCGACCGTGCGTTCACACCGTGCTGTACGCTAGGGTCCGCATGGAATATAATAAACAAATTAATTAAAAAAATAAATAGTAAAATTATTTTTAAAAAAAAAGAATAATTAAAAACTAAACAATATATTGAACTTGGTTCGGGAGATGAAGGAGGAAAAAAAGAGATAAAAATGGTTACAACTTGAGGACTTCCCTAGTGGTAACCCAACTTAGTACTACTCTCGCCCAAGTGTTCTTAACTGAGGAATTTTGATGGGATTTAGTGTATCAGTGCTGGTAGGATCGCACTCATTATGGAATGCACACAAATTGTCACTATTGATTATTGATGATAAAAAAGGTCAAGAATCACGAATCTTGACCCTTTTTCAAAGGTGAAATATGTGACCGTTAAGAAAAGATTGTGGGTCAAGAATAATATTTTCTTTTGACTGATTATAAAGGTCAAAAAAATAATTCTTGACCTATGATATGGGTCAAGTATTCAATTTACATGACACATTTTAAGTGGTTATAAAGTAATTTTTATAACATGTAGTTTATCACAAAATTGCATAAACTCATCACCACCACTGCTATTGCTTCTTACTAACACTATTGTTAGGTAAACAATCATATTCACAGACCTTATCAATTTGATTTGTTTCATCACCATTGAGAACTAATATGAATTCTTTAAGTCATCAGTCAAAACATACAATATTAATAGACAAGTAATCCAACAAATCAGACTAATAATTTTACCAACAAAATCCACGAAACTAAAGTAAATTAAAAAAAAAAAAAAAACTCAAATTCAAGAAAGAAAGAAAAGAACTCATTTGATATTAAAGTTACAGATTCGAAGTTGTTATGCTTCAGATGAATAGACAAGACTTCTATACTCATCAAATAATTGATCGCGGTCCACAAAATAATGAAGACAAATGTGAAAATAAAATAAAGATGAAATACAAAAACCTAAAAAAAACTAATTTCCGAGAGGCAATAACATAAAAAACTAGAAATTTAGAGAGAAATAGAGAGAGGGTGATAGATGATCAACAAAGGGGGAGAACGTAAATGAGCAAGACTGATTTTTGACAAGTAGCCAACCAAAAATAAAAATGAATTGTATATTTTAACTCTATTGTGTTCCCTTATTACTAACCTATACTATTTCATTAAATATAATATAATATATGTAATGAAATATATTATACTATAACTATAATATTGGGATAAAAAAACGTAGAAAAACGGCCTCTTTAATGCTGCTTCGTGAAGCTTTTAATGTTCACGGATAATATTTTTTGCCATTACATGTATGATACTTCACTATAATATATATTGTCAAGAAATATACAATTTTATTCTTTTCCAATCTTTCTAGCTCTACAATTTTATCTTTACTTATTATTTTACATCTAGATAGATAGTAGCACTGCAAGTTGGACTAGGTTAATTTTGAACAATTTAACTCAACATTCCAGGAAAAAATAAAGGGTTAATTTCAATAATGGACAAATTAAAGTTCTTTATCTAAAAAAAACACATATATATATATATATATATATATATATATATATATATATATATATATATATATATTTATCAAAACTAACCCCAGAAATATTAAATTACATTGTGAAAAGACGAAACATACCCCCGATTTAATTTTCCTTAATTTGTGCAAGATTTAAGGAAATTTATAATATCCCTTAAATTTTATAAAATTAATGGAAAATTTAAATGTAAAAATAATTAAAACTATAACTAAAAAAATCTTAAAGCTTCTGAATAGTTCTTTCTTCAAGAAAAATTCGAATTTCTTTCTTCTTCGATTATGCTCCAACCGCCATTAATACTTCTTCAAACTCTGAAGTTTTTGAAAGAAAATCACCATTAGTTTAACAATGTTAAACCATATGTACTTGATAGACCAAAAATAAACAAAAAGTAATAAAGTATTCATTTTCTTAAAAAATGTTTAACAAAACTAAACCAAATACAAGATTAAATTAAAAATAAAACATGTAAAAACTAGAAAAATCAAATCAAACATGTTTATATTTGGTAAACAGTGTATAATCTTAAGCAGTAGCTATAAAATGGTTGTCTTTGTGAAAATTACAAAAAAAATAGTTTTACATGTTTATATTTAATAAACAGTATATTATTGATAAACCAACCTGTAGTAGCCATTAACATTTGTAGCAGCAGCCATATAAATAAAGGTTTTGTATTTAATAAACAGTGTATTATAGATCAACAAACCTGTAGCAGTAGCCATGAATTTCACGAAGAATTACATCAATGTTCATCATCGTAACAATGTCCATCAATTCTCTCTCTTGAATCCGGTAAAATTCTTCTCTTCTCTTTAAAATCTCTGTCAATTTAAAAACCATTCAATCCGAATTCTGATCAGGAAAAAAAGAAGAAGAAAAAAACATCACTGAATTCGTTCATATCAATGTCTTCCTCCATCGAATTCTCTTCCCAATTTAAACCCTAATTTACTATGGATTGAAGATCAGTAAAAGCAAAATCAAGAGAGAGTAAGAAAATGACGGTGAGTTTAGTGGCAGATCAAGGAGATTGATATAGTAGCAGATCAAAATCTATCGAGATCGATTAGTTTCTCCAAAAGTCGAGTTTTGACAATGAAGAAAACGTAAAACTGAAAACGAATGAGGGAAGAAGAAGAATAATCTAATTTAGGTTAGAGTTTCTTATTAAATAGTGATTCCCAAAATCAAGAAGAATGATTTTGAATTTAAAAATAAAAAAATTAAACTATAAATTAAATTATATGTAATTAATAAGATATGATTATCAGGAGAGATAAAAGGGTAAAATGGTAAACTATAAAGTCAGAAACCACCAAATCACCACCATAAATGGTATTTCTTGGGTATTTTGATATTAATAATAAACAACCGTTAAAATTGGATTATACTGATTTAAAGTGGTTATTGATGAAATTATTTCAAAAATAAATGCTATATTTTTTTACAAGGAAACCCATATTCTAATGAAAAAAATTAACAATCTCAAATATAGAGTTCTTCGCATTGCAATTCAAACATTTTGAAAAAAAAACATTTAAAAAAAATTAAAAATACCTGTAGCATTTTGAATTCTATTACCAAGGATTCAAGTTTAAATTTAATAATTATACTGAAAGAATTTTTCAAAAGTAAAGAAACTATGAAGTTAATGTCAATAAAAACAAAAACTTTGATAAATTTTTTTATAGAGACTATGCCTGTTCAAAAGATGAGTCAGTTATATGTAAAGAAAAAAACTCAAAGGGCAGATGGTAAATGTGATTCTCTTTCTTCTCCTTCTTTTTAATTGACACGAACGAAATGTAATCTCGAGATTCAATATGGGTATGGTGAAAACACAAATAAAGGGTTTTTTCTTGTAGCCCTGAATCGTTCAAAGAGATTGGTTGAAGATAAAGAGGTTGTCATTAGGGTTTAGGGTTGTCATTAGAACGAGAAAGTTGAAGGAAAAGTGTTCTTCTCGAATTAGGGGTAGAAAGAAAAACACGGGGAAATAGAAAATGAGGGTTTTGTCTATTAACAAGCGTGTGCAGATTTTTTTTTTATTAAAATTATAAAAAAAATTGATATATATGACCCTTAAAACAAGACAATCATATAGATTTAAAATACAATTATTTAGACACTTTAAACTTGTCGAGGAAAAGTAGGGAAAAAAATATAAATGACACTATTTTCTTTCCTCTTTTCATCAATAGCCATATTTTTTCTTTTGTTAATTAGTAGCCATATATTTAAACAAAATAACTAAATTAGCCCCAGCCATCAAATCACCTCCTCTCTCTTTCCCCTTTTTTTATCTCCTTTCTCCCACGTTTCCCCCCATTTTTTTAAAATCAATTCAGATTTCCCTCCCCCAATCTCTCTCTCTTTTTTCTTTTCTTTTTATTTCTTCATCTCCCTCTCCCTCACACTCAACCATTTTTATCAAATCTCTCCATCATTTCTTATTTAACAAAACCCACCATTTTTAAAATTTTGTAAGTATACTCACTCTCTTTCTCTTCATCTATTTTCATTCTCCATTTTCGCATTTTTTTAACCATTTTTCAATTTTATATTTAAAGAAACCGAAATCTTTTTTCATTTACATCCATTTTTGTCTTCATATATCTCAGATCTATGTTTTTTTATTGAAGATCCAAAACAAAAAAAGTATAAATCTGGAGAAAAAAATTGGAGTTTTTTTTTTTTTTTTTTCTTCATAAACCCTTAGATTCGACACGAATTTTGACGCTTAAAATAGCATGGAACTAACAAAAGGCTTGTTTCTTTTTATTGTTGAAATCATTTCCTCCATTTTTAGCATGTTTTCACCATTTTCTGGATTTTTTCGTTCTCAGATGATTATTGTAATATACGTAAATTTTGTTGAAGTGTATTGTATCATACGTTAAATACGTTATGTCTGTTTTGTTAGAAATAAAGTATGTAATACACGTAATATACATAAAATTCACAATACGCATAATTTTTTGTTTTCGTATTCGTGGTCAATTTGATAAATGTACATTATGTATATTATTTATACAAGGCCTTAATAGTCATCTTTGTCTGTTCGCGGTGTACTATTATGTGTCCATGTCAAGATTTTGTTTGTGTTGTAATGTTATGTGTGTCCATATTAAGTATATTGTGTATATTATGCATATGAGGCCCAATAACCATTATATGACATGATTTCACATTGTATTGATAAGATGACATGTATATTACGTATATTATGCATATGAGGCCTGATAACCATACTTAGGCCTGATAACCATACAAGGCCTTAATAGTCATCCTTGTCTGTTCGCGGTGTACTATTATGTGTCCATGTCAAGATTTTGTTTGTGTTGTAATGTTATGTGTGTCCTGTTGGGGCTTCTACCCTAAATCTTATGTAATCCAATTAAACTATAATTAAATAGAGGAATTTTTAATTAGTAATATTTACATTATCATTTATTATTAGTTTAATAAATGTAATCCATCATAAGATCCAGAGTTACTTATGATAACTTAAAGTGAGCATATGATGCGGGAAGATTCACTTAAGTGTAACTCAAATAGTCTGTGGTACATGAATAAAGGTTGGGTGCCTTATTTCTGGTAACACCACTAACACGGCCCACTTGTGAATTGGCACAACTGATCTCATCTGGATGGCTCATGTAGAGACATGTGAGTGGGGGTGTTGCTGCAATAGAGATTGTAGTAGACTGGACTAAGATAAACTTACTGTCTTCTGGGAAAGCCGTTACAGAAAGACACTTCGTTTATCAACCGGTTGAACATGTACAATTGATCTTAATCCTGAATGGATTACGAACTCCTGTTCGCAAGAGACAAGCCTTTGATTTGCATAGGTGAGAGTGAATCATATAGTTCGCTCAATATGCCTCCCATTTTGGGGATTACATCTTGCTTATAGTTGGGAACGTAATTACACAAGAATTGGAATTCACTCGTTTCCATATAGGAAAATAGATAAGTAGTTCCCTTATGGACTGATTCGGTCTTGAACACCATTATGTAAGGTTGTTCATTGGAGAATCAGTTGGGCTTAAGGAACAAGATGTATCATGGAGGTTAATACGGTGTAAATACCTAGCCATGGATACGAACTAACTTGTGAAGGATCAAAGTGTAGTTAATGATTATAGCCAATGGACATAACTATGTCTATAGTATTAAGAGTGCAACTCTAGATATTTAGTGGAGTTATCTAGGAGTTAATGAATGAGAATTAATTGATTAAAAGGAGTTTTAATCAAAGGTAATTCTAGATCATTGGAGCTTAGTCCTATAGGTCCATTAAGTCCTCCGAGCTAACGCATGTAATCGAGAACATAAATTAATACGATTAATTTCTCTTTGGAAAATTGGAAATGAATAGAGGAGTCTATTCAATTAATTAAAGGAAATTAAATAGAGGAGTCTATTTAATTATTTAATTAATGGTGGAATTAAATAGAGGAGTCTATTTAATTTTTAAATAGAAGAGTCTATTTAATTATAAGAGATTAAATAGAGGAGCTATTTAATTAAATTAATTTTGTGTTGTCCAAAATTAATGAGGATTTAAATAGAAGAGTCTATTTAAATATTTAATTTGAAATTATCAAATTAAATGAGGAAATAAATAAAAGGAGTTTTATTTATTGGAATAAATAAAAGGAGTTTTATTTATTGGAATAAATAAAAGGAGTTTTATTTATTTATTTATTTAAAGGAATTGTTCCATTAAATAAAAGGAAAAATAAAATGCCCAATAATGTAATTGTTTGATGACATGGGCGTGTGACCCATGGTGGGGTCACACGCCACTTTGGTCAACAGTTGACCAAGAGTTTGCATTTTATTATTTGAAATATATTTAGAATATCTTATTTAAACTAATATGATTAATTTAAATGGAAGATATGGAATAATATATTTAAATTTATATTGATTAATTTAAATAAAAGATATGGAATGTTTTATTATGGAATAAAATAAAATATTTTTATTATTCAAATATATTTTAGAATATCTTTATTAATTATTTATTAATTAAAAGATATTCAAAAGATTTTCTGAGGCCTTAGTTTTCCTATAAATAGGACCTTTGGGGTGACCCCAAAACACACAACTAATAGAGCAAAAGAAAAGGCTCAGGAAATTCCTCTCCTCCCTCTCTCTTAGCCGCCCATAGGGTATTGGGAAGAAAATTCTTCTTCCCAATTTTCCTTTTTCCAAAGGAGATAGAGCCCACGCACCGATTCTCTTTTGTGCTTAGTGTAGAAGATCTTTTTTGTGGTCCCGGGATCGTAACCATCGAAGAACGAGGAAGAGTCAGACACTTCTCGACAAGGGTTATTATTATGTTTATGCATTTCATTTTGAATTTATTATACTGTAAGGAAAGATCCGTTGGGACTTCCGTTTGAGATCTCTTTTAGAGGCCTCAATCCCAACAACTGGTATCAGAGCAGTCTTATTAATATAATATTTTCAAAATTATATGATGGGAATTGAAAACGGTTTTAAAATTGTTGGTTTGCGTTTTGGTTGAATTAGGATTTATTGGCCTAGGGTTTTCTTTCCTAGAAATTTTGTCAACCCTTCATTGGGTATAGAAAAATTTTGTAATCGTTTTAGTCATATGGGATATCGATCGAAACGATGGAGGAAAGAAAAGATGAACCGGATCCCCGCCGTGCACGAAGGAGCCGGTGCTCGCGAGTGAGTGGTGAAGACCGCGGCGGCGGCGGCGCGCGGCAGTATGCATACCAGCTACGCCGCGGCTGTAGCACAACGAAGAAAAAAAAAGTAAAAAAAGAAAAGGGGCGGCGGCGCCTAGGGTTAAAACCCTAGGTGCCTCCCCTCGGTTTTTCGATTTTCTTTTTTTTGGAGATCCTGGAGATGTTCGTGATGAAGATTATTTCTATATTAGATATAGGTTTAATTTTCATAGATTTGGCCAATAGTATCCCAACCAAAATTGCTTATTTATTTATTATATATGTGATATATATAAATATTAATTATTCATGCATAATGTATGCCATAAATAATAATTCCCATCATAAATGCATAAATTCCATGATCATGCATCATTAATAGAGATTATTGATATTATGCTCTTGCCTTGTATAAATATAATTGTTATATTTATTGTGCTAGAATTATAATTAAGGGGTTAATTAGTAATTACTAGCAGCATGTTTTAGGTTTTAATTAAAATGGTCTAAAAGAGTTTAGCAACCAATATTTTAATTAATTGTTTAGTTTTAAATAGGATTTGAAACTAAAACCTAAAAGATGAGGTGTCACTATTTTTAATTAAAGAGTTAATTAAAAATTAATGAAGTTGAGTTTATTAATTTTAAATATAACTCTGGCGAGAAAGCTCTACCCAAGATAAGAGGTTATTTAATCGTTCCATTAACACGGGACCCCTCTAACTGGGAGCCATCTGGAAGTCATATTTTATTAATAATTCTCTTCATTGAGACGGTGCATAATGTGTTTGGATTAATAGAGATTAATCACTTGGCTTTCACATTAAAATCAATCTAACCAATCTATAAGAGCTATTATAAGTTAGATTGAACTTAGATATTAGAGGTAGCCTGGGTATATCTAAGTAAAAGCCTTAGCTAGCTATATTGAGTGGGAGAAGGACAAGTGACAACATGTCCTGCGGTCTCCAAGTTGGAATCAATGTGTGAGATTCATATAGGGCTTATGTGGTGTTGGTAACTCTTCACTCATTCCCTCCTGAAAGTAACCGTATGAATCAATACCCGGGTGATTCTCTTCGGAATAGGATTTTTTTTAAAGCTCTTGATGTTTGACTCTCCCTTCGGTGACACTCATCAAGATAACTTTAAGCGATCTAAAACTTGGGTTACACTCAAAGGGATCCATTTAGAAAGATACTTAAGACTCTTGATGTTTGACTCTCCCTTTAGTGACACTCATCAAGAATAATATTTAAGTGATCTAGATGTTTCGCTTGACCAAAACATGGTAACTAATAGAACTGTAGGATATGAGATAGCCTGGGGATGTTCATTAGTTGAGAGGGGTCTCATTTTAGTGGGAGGGAACCTTGACCTGCCTACGTAGGCATTGTTTCTGTTTCACTAATATACCATGGCATTGAAATTGCGTTTTAAGGTTTTAGAATTTCATTAAATGTGCATTCATGCATCATGTTTAATAGATGCCAAAAGTATGAATGAATGGATATGTAAAATTGTATTACTAAGCATGTGTTTATTTATCTATCAGCAATATGTCGAATAAAAATTTCTTGACTTGGAAAAACAAACCTACAATGAATGATGAGAACTATGACACTTGGGAATCAGAGCTATTTGATATTCTGGTCAATGAGCACATTCATTTTGTTCTTTACACTAATTGTTCTGAGGGTCCAAACCCAGTTCTTCGAGGCATGTGGGATCCATATGAGAGATGGATCCAGAGCGATGAAATAGCTCAGATGTACATTCTAGAAAGACTTTCTTTCCACATGTACAGGATGGTAGAATTGGCTGCCACCGCACGAGAGATGATAAACATCATCCAAGACACTCGAGAGAACCCTCAATATAAGTTTACTGGGCTGAAGTATGCAAAAAAAGGAAGAGCTTATGTACTGGTAAATTTGATTTACTTAGTGACATTATGAGATAATGAGGATATGATCCAATTTAATTTGCGGAAATTCAATTCACTAACTCAACTTCTTTTTTGCAGACAGACGAATTTTCAAAAGTTCGTGAATTCAGCTCAGAAGATAATTTCAAAAGGAGAAAAATAGAAATCAATAATGGTAAATACGATTTACTGTTCTTTGTTTTCAGTGATGAATTATGAGATAATTCTAAATCATTATCTTTTCTTTTGACAGTGGAAGAATGGAAAGGAAATAGAGATTTCATGAAGTCCGCGCTCTGGAGCTTGAAAGAGCTTTTCTAGTCATTTAATGAACCATTGATAGGATCTATGTCATAGAAACTATTTTAGTAACTTGTTGTTACTTTCTATTTATGTTTGAGAAACATATGATTATTTTATTATAAATAAAATAAGTATTGGTTCATTTTAAAAAGTTGTTGATTATCTTTTAATAATAAAATGTTTATTTTCCTGAACACTGTTTATTATGTTCCTGGTTTAAACCGGAACATAGTTTCTTTGGGTTGTATTCGTAAACAACATTATACCGTGGATTTCGGTATTAATAAAGTTGATATTTTTAAAGATGGAAACTTTATTTGTTCAGAAATAGAAGATAACAATGTATATATACTAACACCGTTAGTATGTGCAACACTTTATAATACTGAGTTGTTCCAGACTACAGAGTCTAGAACTAATAAAGGTAGAATTTCTAAAGATGAGACCCTTCTATGGCATCTAAGGCTTGGCCATATTAACCTCAATAGAATTCAAAGACTGGTTAAAAGTGGACCTCTAAGTAACTTAGAGCTTGGTACACTCCCAGTATGTGAATCCTGTATAGAGGGTAAAATGACCAAGCGTCCTTTTTCAGCTAAAGGAAATAGAGCCACAGAACCACTAGAGCTTTTGTCCGATGAATGTAAAAGCTAGACGTGGATATGAGTACTATGCGTCTTTTATAGACGACTACTCAAGGTATGGGTACATTTACCTGTTGCAATTCAAGTCTGAAACTCTTGAGAAATTCAAGGAGTTTAAAGCTGAAGTTGAAAAGCAACTTGGTAAATCTATCAAGACACTTCGATCAGATCGTGGTGGGGAGTATATGGACTATGAGTTCAAAGACTACTTGATAGAAAATGGGATTACATCCCAACTTTCAGCCCCTGGTACACCTCAGTAGAATGGTGTAGCTGAAAGAAGAAATAGAACCTTACTCGAAATGACAAGATCAATGATGAGTTATTCATCATTACCAGAATCTTTCTGGAGTTACGCATTGGAGACTGCGTTATACACCCTAAATAGGGTACCTTCTAAAAGTGTTTTAGAAACACCTATTGAGTTATGGTCGGGACGTAAAGTAAGCTTGTGTCACTTCCGAGTATGGGGATGTCTAGCACACGTGCTGAAAACGAACCCTAAGAAATTAGAATCACAGTCTAAGGTATGCTTCTTCGTAGGCTACCCTAAAGAGACGCGTGGTGGATTGTTTTATAATACTGAAGAGAATAAAGTATTTGTGTCAACAAATGCTACATTCTTGGAAGAGGACTATATAGGAAACCACAAATCTCCTAGTAAATTAGTACTAGAGGAGATGATTCCAAGTGAAACCACTAATGAGCCAACAATTGTTGTTGACTTGTCTATCTCTTCAAATAGGAAGAGAAATTCTAGTCAAATCCCGTTAAGTCCCCGTCATAGTGGAAGGGTACCCAAGTTACCAGAACGATATTTGGGATTAACTCAGGTCAATGATGGCGGAGTTGACCTGGAGGATCCATTGTCTTATAAGGAAGCAATGGTGGATGTTGATAAAGAAAAATGGCTAAAAGCCATGGATCTCGAGATGGAGTCTACGTACTCCAACTCAGTCTGGGAACTTGTAGATCAACCAGTTGGGGTAAAACCCATTGGGTGGAAGTGGATCTATAAGAGGAAATGAGGAGTCGATGGGAAAGTGGAGACTTTCAAGGCTAGACTTGTGGCAAAGGGGTATTCTCAAAAGGAAGGGGTGGACTATGAGGAAACCTTCTCTCCTGTTGCTATGTTAAAGTCTATTAGAACTCTTCTATCCATAGCAGCCCATTTCGATTACGAAATTTGGAAGATGGATGTCAAGATAGCATTTTTGAATGGCTATCTTGAAGAGAGTATCTATATGCTCCAACTAGAGGGATTCATTGTTCAAGGTGAAGGACAAAAAGTTTGTAAGTTGCTAAAATCTATTTATGGATAAAAGCAAGCTTCACGGTCTTGGAACAAAAGATTTGACACTACGGTCAAATCATATGACTTTGAACAGAATGTTGATGAGTCTTGTGTTTACAAGAAGATACTCAACAAGGATGTGGTTTTTCTCATTCTGTACGTGGACGATATCTTACTTATTGGGAATAATGTAAGGGTATTATCGGACGTTAAGAAATGGCTAGTTAACAAATTCCAAATGAAGGATTTGAGAGAGGCTCAATATGTTCTTGGTATCCAAATAATAAGGAACCGAAAGAACAAGACGTTAGCGTTGTCTCAGACATCCTACATTGATAAAATAGTTGCCAAGTATGAGATGGATAAATCCAAGAAAGGAGCGTTACCTTTCAGGCATGGGATTTATTTAACTAAGGACCAATGTCCTAAAACTCCTCAAGAAATTGAGAGTATGAGACAGTATCCTTATGCATCAGTAGTTGGAAGTCTAATGTATGCTATGTTGTGTACTAGACCAGACATCTGTTATGTAGTAGGGATAGTAAGCCGTTACCAATCAAAACCTGGTTATGAACATTGGGTTGCAGTCAAGAATATTCTCAAGTATCTTCGGAGAACGAGAGAACATGTGCTAGTGTAAGGTAAAGACGATTTGATTCTCAAGGGGTACACGGATTCTGACTTCCAGGCAGATAAGAATTCTAGGAAATCCACTTCTGGATCAGTTTTCACACTTTGTGGTACAGCCATTGTTTGGAGGAGTATAAAGCAAAGTTGTATTGCAGACTCCACAATAAAGGCTGAGTACGTAGCTGCTTGCAAAGCTGCTAAAGAGGGTGTTTGGCTTAGGAAGTTCCTAACCGATCTAGAGGTTGTACCAGATATGGACAAACTCATAACACTGTTTTGTGATAACAGTGGTGTTGTAGCCAACTCCAAAGAGCCTAGAAGCCACAAACGGGGAAAGCACATAGAGAGAAAGTATCACCTGATAAGGGAGATAGTCCAAAGAGGAGATGTTGTAGTGACAAAGATAGCCTCTGAGGATAATATTGCTGATCCATTTACAAAGATGCTTCCGGCTAAGGTGTTTGAGCATCATATGGGTAGTTTAGGATTACTAGATAAATCTCTGTAAAGCTTTAGTGCAAGTGGGAGATTGCTGGGGTTTCTGCCCTCAATCTTATGTAATCCAATTAAACTATAAATAAATAAAAGAATTTTTAATTAGTAATATTTACATTATCATTTATTATTAGTTTAATAAATGTAATCCATCATAAGATCCAGAGTTACTTATGATAACTTAAAGTGAGCATATGATGCGGGAAGATTCACTTAAGTGTAACTCAAATAGTCTGTGGTACATGAATAAAGGTTGGGTGCCTTATTTCTGGTCACACCACTAACACGGCCCACTTGTGAATTGGCACAAGTGATCTCATCTGGATCGCTCATGTAGAGACATGAGTGGGGGGGTGTTGCTTTGCAATAGAGATTGTAGTAGCTGGACAAAGATAAACTTACCGCCTTGTCTTCTGGGAAAGCCGTTACAGAAAGACACTTCGTTTATCAACCGGTTGATCAGGTACAATTGATCTTAATCCTGAGTGGATTACGAACTCCTGTTTGCAAGAGACAAGCCTTTGATTTGCATAGGTGAGAGTGACTCGTATAGTTCGCTCAATATGCCTCCCATTTTGGGGATTGCATCTTTCTTATAGCTGGGAACGTAATTACACAAGAATTGGAATTCACTCTTTTCCATATAGGAAAATTGATAAGTAGTTCCCTGGACTGATTCGATCTTGAACACCGGGGCCCCATATTCCTCTGATCAAGGAAAAGGTTAAAGACGCATAATGGAGATTATGTAAGGTTGTATATTGGAGAATCAGTTGGGCTTAAGGAACAAGATGTATCATGGAGGTTAATACAGTGTAAATACCTAGCCATGGATACGAACTAACTTGTGAAGGATCAAAGTGTAGTTAATGATTATAGCCAATGGACATAACTATGTCTATAGTATTAAGAGTGCAACTCTAGATATTTAGTGGAGTTATCTAGGAGTTAATGAATGAGAATTAATTGATTAAAAGGAGTTTTAATCAAAGGTAATTCTGGATCATTGGAGCTTAGTCCTATAGGTCCATTAAGTCCTCCGAGTTAACACATGTAATCGAGAACATAAATTAATACGATTAATTTCTCTTTGGAAAATTGGAAATGAATAGAGGAGTCTATTCAATTAATTAAAGGAAATTAAATAGACGAGTCTATTTAATTATTTAATTAATGGTGGAATTAAATAGAGGAGTCTATTTAATTATTCAATAGAAGAGTTTATTTAATTATAAGAGATTAAATAGAGGAGTCTATTTAATTAAATTAATTTTGTGTTGTCCAAAATTAATGGGGATTTAAATAGAAGAGTCTATTTAAATATTTAATTTGAAATTATCAAATTAAATGAGGAAATAAATAAAAGGAGTTTTATTTATTGGAATAAATAAAAGGAGTTTTATTTATTGGAATAAATAAAAGGAGTTTTATTTATTGGAATAAATAAAAGGAGTTTTATTTATTTATTTATTTAAAGGAATTGTTCCATTAAATAAAAGGAAAAATAAAATGCCCAATAATGTCATTGGTGGATGACATGGGCGTGTGACCCATGGTGGGGTCACACGCCACTTTGGTCAACAGTTGACCAAGAGTTTGCATTTTATTATTTGAAATATATTTAGAATATCTTATTTAAATTAATATGATTAATTTAAATGGAAGATATGGAATAATATATTTAAATTAATATTGATTAATTTAAATAAAAGATATGGAATGTTTTATTATGGAATAAAATATAATATCTTTATCATTCAAATATATTTTAGAATATCTTTATTAATTATTTATTAATTAAAAGATATTCAAAAGATTTTCTGAGACCTTAGTTTTCCTATGAATAGGACCATTGGGGTGACCCCAAAACACACAACTAAGAGAGCAAAAGAAAAGGCTCAGGAAATTCCTCTCCTCTCTCTCTCTTAGCCGCCCATAGGGTATTGGGAAGAAAATTCTTCTTCCCAATTTTCCTTTTTCCAAAGGAGATAGTGCCCACGCACCGATTCTCTTTTGTGCTTAGTGAGGAAGATCTTTTTGGTAGTCCCAGGATCGTAACCATCGAAGAACGAGGAAGAGTCAGACACTTCTCGACAAGGGTTAGTATTATGTTTATGCATTTCATTTTGAATTTATTATACTACAAGGAAAGATCCGTTGGGACTTCCGTTTGAGATCTCTTTTAGAGGCCTCAATCTCAACATGTCTATATTAAGTATATTGTGATATGAGGCCCAATAACCATTATATAACATATGATTTCGCATTGTATTGATAAGATGACATGTATATTATGTATATTATGCATATGAGGCCTGATAACCATTCTCGGTTTGTTTTGCACTGCACTATTATGTGTCCATATCAAGTTGTTATGTGTTGTACTGTTATGTGTTCATATCTGAAGGAACTATTTACTAAATTAGCGGAAATACTTTAGTAAATTAATTAACATTTAATTACGGATCCGTTAATAACATGCAATTGTGATCAAACCGTAATATACATATAAGGTTTTTCGAAAACTTACATTGTAGATTTATGGAGAATCGGTTGGGGTTTCCTTTACAGCATCAATCCACTTCACCAAGTCTTCTATGCTATATCCCGATCATAAACCAACCCGACTTGTGGGAATCGAACCGGAAGAACAAACTAAGAAGAAAAATTCTTCTTATTTTAAGAAGCCAAAAACCGGCAATAGGGAAAAATAAAAGAGAGAGCTTTTGATAAATATCAAGTCTACAAATATGAGCACCCAATGGTCATATTTATAAGAAAATAAGAATTAGTTTCCTAATCAAATTAGAACTCTTATTTCATTTAATTTAAATAATCAAAATTATTTAAAAATTAAAAAATAAAAAAAAATTGAAAATGGCGTCAGCCACATTCAAGATAAAGAAAAAAAAAATCTTTTAAATCTTGACATGTGGCGTCCATTTATCTCCATTTTTTTTATTTAATCTTTATCTTTTATATATTTAAAATTTTGAAACAATTCAAATAATCTTTTCAATTTAAATACACATTTCCTAAAATTCTCTTAATCAATTAATATTGAATCAAATTCATTTAATTAATTATTTTAGGTAAAATACTTATTTGTTTCGTAAAACAAATATATTTAATTCTCTCCTTTTAATATTAAATTAAATAAACTCATTATTTAATTAATAATATTCATTATTAATTTTTATTTAAATAAACTCATTATTTAAATAATTAATAATGTTAATATTAATTTCCATTTAAATAAACATTTTATTTAAACAATTAATATATCCCTTTATTTAAGTAATTTAATTACTTAAATATAATTCTTTCTTCCTAGTTAAATTAAAAACTTAGTTAGTTACAATGATGTATGGGCTAGCACAGGGACATGATGGACCTATAGATCATGGGCTCCAATAATTATTGATTTATTAATTAAATTCATTAATTAATTAATCATAATTATTAACTTAGGTAATTCCACTATAAACCTTAAGTTGAACTCCCCTCACTATAGATGGGTTATGTCCATGTGTTATTAAGTTTGTTTTGACATATCCTTCACGTGGTAATCTCATGATTACAACTGGGTCAAAATTACCGTTTTACCCTTGTAATTATCTCTTTTATCCTTGTGTACCCGATGATTCTCTAATGAACATTTTTCTATAGTTTTCAAGTATAGAACGATCCTTCTCGGGCCAGTGAGAAGGTGAGGCCTCATGTTCAAGTACCGAATCATTACAACAAGGGAGATACCTAAAGTTCCTAAGTTAGAATAGTGTCGCACTAACACTTTCATTTGTTTTTAGGAAAGTTATGAATGTCATCTTGTATAGAAATGTTCCCAAGCACTATTTTAGTCATTTCCCCAAAACGGGAGTTTATCGAGTGTATCAACAGATCACCCTCAACTATGTGAATAAAAGAAAAAGACTTCATTAATGTGAGTTCATAACATACTCAGGATTGAGACGTATCAATCTTAATAACGTAAATTTGATATTATAAATCATTTCCTATCAACGGTGTTATTTAGGAATCGATTTATTATCTTGGTCCAGTCTTATATAAACTCATTATATATGATGTTTCCACTTGCATCTACATCATGCTAATGATTTGGATCAAATCAGTGAACAACATCAATAGTGTTACCAGAATAAGGTTTCCTAACCGTATTCGTTTACTGTAGACTATTTGAGTTACTATCTTGGACTAGATCCACTTTATATCTCATAGTAGTCAAGATTACAGAATTAGTAACTCTGGAATTTTCTATTAATGTTTGAATATTTAACGAATATCAACCACTACTACAAATTTGACATTAGTTGACATCCCGTACGCGTCAACAATGAGAATACACAACAAATTTTTTGTGTCATCTAATCGCGTGTCATCTTTCATAAACGCGTCAACTTTACATCTTTGTTGACTGATAAAAAGTATTGATATTTATTTATAATGTTGGCGTATATAAACCATCAATTATATGTTATATACGACAACTAGTAGATATCAATTAAACACATCATTGACGTTTTGGTTGTCAACTATATAATTATATATTGACAACTATTGCACGTCAACTTCAAATCTTAAATCACAAAAAAAACCATTATAAAACCGCATACACAATTTTTTAATATTTTCATCTCAAAACAACTCTTCAACCTCAAACAGTTTCATCAACAAATTGTAATCTCTATATTAACTTTAACTAACTACAACAACACATAATTACAAATTAACTAACAACTAATTCTAACTTATCTAAACTAAAAAAATGAGTTCAAAGACTACCAAAATAGGTGATCTATAAAGACTTAGCTATTTGTATAAAATATGGATCTAGCTTCAACTCCAACACAACCTACAATAAGACATGAAAAAAATTAGAAAAGTTTGGATAATTTATGTTATGACAAGTAAATGAGCATAAAAAATAAATATTATTACACAGTCAAGTTGTGAACCTTTAAATATAATGCAAGTTGTCAAGCATGAATTTCTTCCGAGCCAAATCATGACTACAAAAGTGAAACAAAGTTTCATTTTCAAATTTGACACGACAATTTTTAACATCCTCAAAAACTTTAAAGATGGAGGAATAATAACATTACACTCATAGTGCTTTACTAACTAAAAAAGGCAGGTTCACACTACTTGAACAAATGCAAACTATCTATAAAATTAATATTATCCCATAGAACTTAGAATGATCAAGTGTATGACATGAAAACATAATAATACAAAGTTGACTATCACATACCATAATATCATCCAATAATGCTCCAAAATTATAACCTTTGGATCTTGTCTTTAGCTAAGAATTAAAATTAAAGACAAGTAAAGATAAAGATAAGATGAAGGGAGGGATGACATAAGACTTAATGCTATATGGATGAGTTTAACATATATTGGTTATCAAAATTGTCAATAATGGAAAGAAGATGTCAGGAGAGAACCATAAATAGTTCTATGGAATAAATTAACACATTCATATTGTAAAGTAAAAGTTTCCATTAAATATGACAGAGATAATGTGTCGTTGGAGATATTTCTTTGAGCACTAAAAACTAAACAAAACTTTGATGCTTGCAAAGTGGTACACAGGAGAAAAAGTTACTCATATAAAGGAAATAATGTCTAAGGTAAAAAAAAAAAGTCAAAAGAAAAATAATAAATAATGAACATTTGCAATTATTATACCCATATAGACTTAGTTATAGATCTCAAGAAGATCAACTAAATAATTAACAACAGTGGTAAGTATAGAACTTATAATTAATTTGTAACCCATTTATGGCCCATTTCTTCATCAAATAATAGTCCAAAATAAAATAGGCATCTAGTCTCTAGCTAAGAACTCTAAGTTCCGAAAAGTGAGACAAGTATTTGGACTATTTATGTAACAACAATGGACTATATACCTATATTGAACGTTCAAACAAGGTTGCATTGCTTTGAGTTTGGCAGAGATTTGAGCAACACATCCCTCTACACTTTTGTCACCACAAGGGTATTACCTATTAGCTGCAAGCCCCAAACAATCTATCAAAAAACTAAAAAGGAAGAACGACGGTCGAAACAATGTAAATCAAGTGAAATGAAGAGTATAAAATGTGGAGTCTAGTATTTTTACTCTTTAAAAATAAAATCTCAAAATTAGAAAGGCAAACTCAATGGATGTAAAATTGTAATTACCTGCTACTACCATAATTAAAAGGAAAGACTTGTTCATCAAGACAATCACCCACAATGAAGAAGAAATTCACTAAAGGAATAAAGTCTAAAAATAAGGTTTTCCAACTTAATATATTCTATACACCCAAGAATCTCATAGTAAAGATAATCCTCCACAATATATAATCAAAGCTCTTTGATCTTATTTTCAAAGAGGCCAAAGTATTCTTTGTTAAGTTTGTGTTTACGGAGAAAATTCTATAACCCTAACATAGATATCACATAGAAGTTAGAGATAAATTAGGTACATAAAAAACAGTCCAAAATCAGTCTTAATACAGCCCTAAGAACAGTCCAACAACAAGATAAAGAAGCAAGCACTACAAGAAAACTGTCAATTTGCGACCACAAAATTGCGACCAAATGGTCGTTTTTTGCCTAAAATGCGACAAAAAAGCTACAAAATAAGTGGTGGCCAAAAAGCTGGTCGATCCAGAATTTGTGCGACTGGATAGTCACAAATATACGACCAAAAATTTTTTGTCGCAAAAAAGTCAACCTTTTGAAAATACGACCATTTGGTCACCTTAAAAGTGACCATATGGTCGTAATTTATCTTGAAGATAAGTGACCAATTGGTCACATAAAAAGTGACCAAATGGTCACTTTTAGACTCAGTTAAAATACGACCAGTTGGTCGCCTAAAAAGTGACCATCTGGTCGTAATTTATGTGAAAAATAAGTGACCAATTGGTCACATACAAAAGTGACCAAATGGTCGTATGTTATGTGACCAAATGGTCACTTTTAGACTAAGTAAAAATACGACCAGATGGTCGCTTTAAAAGTGACCATCTGGTCGCATTCAAGAATTTTTTTTTAAAATTTAAATTTCAATAATTAGTTAATTAATTATTAATTATTAATTATTTATTTAATTAATATTAAAATTTAATAAAAAAAAATTGGAATTAAAATAAAATATATATATATATCAAATATTCAAAAAACGTTTTATACAGTCGAAAGAATCCTAGAACTACTGTGGATGGGCGGGGGGTGGGGGAGGAGGCGTCGATGATGAAGGGCCGCCGCCTAGAGATCTGAAGTACGCGGCCTGATAACTCTATAAAATAGAGTTATTTGGTCCTATTTTAATGCCTAAGTGATAATTATTTGATTGAACTTTGCTCATATTTTGTGCACTTTGAATTCATTTTGCATAATTCGTTAATTAAGCTTACTTTGAGAAAACTCTGGTTTTTAGCACTTTAAATAATATGTTTGAAGTGTTTTTGGCTTTGGGTATTTTAATCATGTCATTTTGAATGAAAGAAATCCCTAAAAAGTTACAAATTTGATGTAGGAGCAAAGGAAAAAAGTGCAGATTTTTGCACTTTTCTGTGGCAGTGCTTCAGCTGTGCTGCAGCACACTGGGCAGAATTTGAACAGCAAGCAGGATCACGATTTTAAGCCCTAAAATATCATATTTTTGGGCCGTTTCAGCTGATTCAAGTGAGAAAGAAATAGCCCATCATTGAGGTCCAACTTAGAAGCAAATTTGGAGGAGATTAGAATGAAGCCCAAAGCCCAAACAAAAGCAAAAAGAGAAGATTAACCTAGATCTAAAAAAAAAAGGAGAAAAAGGCAGCAGCTTGGAGACTGGAACGGGAGGAAGAAAGAGGCAGAGCTGAACGTGAAAGAGGAGGAGACAGAAACGCAAGAGGAGGATTCTTCTTCTTCTCGATGGAGATTTCGTTTGCATTTGCTATTCCATTGATTTTCTCCTTCTTCTTCTTCTTGTTCTTCATGCTTTAGATTTCCATTATTGAATTGAGAATATGTTAGGTTTAGGTTTATTTTTGTTAAACTCTTTTGTTAATTTGAATTTCATTATGAACTAAATTTCTTAGGTTGGAATTGATAGATGAACCCTAAGGGGAATTAGTTTTCACAAGCTTTAATAAATTCAGTTTTTATGTTCAATCAATAGTTTGATATTTCTATCTATTTGCTTATGCTTGATCAACCTAAGTAAATTGCTTAGTTTAGTTTTAATTCTGAAAAGGTTAAAATTGAATGGAAGAATATTGATTGATAGGGGTTAACGATTCTTGAAATTGTTTTTGGTAATGCATAGACATATGTAATTACATCTTAAGGCTTAAACCGGAACATTGAAAACATATTTCTTAATCTAATTTTACCTAGACATAGGATTTAAATTGAATTAGGAATTAAAATCATGTTGGCCTTGACAAAGTCACTTGAATAATTGGGTTTGCTTGCATAGAAAGTGTATTTATTAATGCAGTTTGCTGCAGCACAGCCACAGCACTGTTGCAGAATTGTGAATTCTAAGACTTTTTAGGGGGATTCTTGATTTTCCAACCACTCATCTCTACATAGTTTAATCACTTTATTATTCTTGCATATTTTAGGAGTAATCTCAGCCACTTTAGACCATCACACTCATTTTCCTTAAGTGATTTAGAATTCATTTATTTAGTTTTGCATAATTTCACAATTTTAATTAGTTAGTTTCATAATTCAATTCACCCCATTTTATCATTGTTTTTATTTTCTTTAAATTATTTGTTAAACACCTATTTAATCTACTAATCCTCGTGGGAACGATATCTTACTTATCATTTATTACTTGTTTGACTGCGTGCACTTGCGTATCACAATTTCACACAACACGGCCAAAGTGGATGCGACCTGGGCCTCGACTCGTGTCTGCATGTCGGCCTCAATAGCAGCGACTCGAGTAACGAAGTCCTCGCACATAGCCTCCATGTCCGCGCGCAGCTGCTGCTCAACCGGAGAAGGGCCGGAGCTAGTGCTCGCTCCGCTCCGCTGAGGCCGAGGCACATCTGCATAAAGGCGTTGCCCGTACGAGCCGAGCCCAGGAACTGACCCATCAGGCCGAACCCCTCCAGCAGCCTCCAAGAACGCCTCTCTACGGTCCTCCTTAGTCGGTTGCGAGTCTGGTGTGGGCAACCGCTGAGTCAAGGACTCCGTGAAACGTTCCTAAACATTTCAAATTCAGAAAATAAAATGGTTAATATATAGTAGGAAAAGTTTTAAAGAAAAAATAATAATTGAAATAATTATTAAATACCTGAACTGCTTTCGCCTTATCGTCGACGAACGTCCCGTCCTTCTTCGTGTGAAGAACGCGGTGCAACTCATCGGGCGGGACAGGGCGCCCGTGCTTTGCTTCCTAAAAAATTAAAGAGTGAAGAATAAAACATAATAAATTAATAAGTAATTGAAAAAAGAAAACGAGAAAAAAGTACGTAAGTAAGAAAACGACGAAAAAAAAAACATACCAATCGACGATGGTGCTCGTCGTGGGGTCCGCGCCCCGTTGTGTGTTTGGTGGGATTCTTCGCGCGGTTGGCCTTATTCCTGATTGACACTGCCTTGCCCTCAGGAGTGCTCAAGTTCGCAAGAAGCCGCGCGTGGTCCTCCAGGCTCATCCACACGGGGCGGTTTACTGCTTGCTTTCTGCGCGCCCGGTACATGAGGTCCTTGAATCGATCCCGGACGTGACTGTCCCATAGGGGGAACAATCTACCGTCGGTGATATCGGGATCGATAACAGGAAACTTGCCCTGAAAAAAATGAAATAAAACATTGTTAAAGTAATAAATTTATTTCTATAAATTTCAAAATTAATTAATTATGAAAATAAATTATGTTTTTTACCTTCCAATTGTCGTACATCCGACGTTTCACCGTCGTCGGAATCTTCTGCCAGCGAAGGTCGCTGGGTAGAGGCATGCTCTGGAGGACCTCGCGGAACCGTTTTGAAACGGTTGTATGCGGCTGTACTCTGCAAAATCAAAAAAAATTATTGTGCTATTAGAAACTATTAGTTAACAGGAATAAAAAACACTTTGAAAAATAATAAACAAAATTACTTACGTATCCCCTTCAATCCGAAGGGTAGAGTCTGCGGCCCGAGACAGCTGCGTGCATGAAGTGGAGGGGCCAGCTGGATCCAACCCTGATGCAGACCCGAATGCATACCCTGATGCAGACCCTGATGCTAAGCCAGGAGTCGTGGACAGGGAGTCCTGCGGCAGTCGTGGTGTCGCAGACTCGGTCTCAAGGACTACATTATCGAGCCTGGCAGCAAGTCCCTTCTCGTAACTAAAGAGAATGTCCAACTCCTCCGTAGTCATATCCGCATCAGGGGCAGCGCCAGTAGGCTTCTGCGGAGACCCCTCGTCACCCGCGTCGTCAGGCTCGTCCGACTGGGGAGGACGTCGTCTGCCCGTCATAATCCTACAACCAAAATAAACTAATTTAATACTGAAATAAATTTAATTAATTAATTAATGAAATAATGTAAATTAAACTAACATAAATTAAGTAAATAATTTAAAATAAACTAATCATTTAATTTGAAATAAAGTAAAGTAAAATTAGATTAATTGAACTAAAATTAATTGAATTAAACTAAAAATAAGTTTAATTGAATTAATTTTAGTTTCAATTAATCTAATTTTAATTTACTTTAATTCAAATTAATTGATTAGTTTATTTTAGTTTTAATTAATTAATCATAAGTTTAATTGAATTAATTTTAGTTTCAATTAATCTAATTTTAATTTACTTTATTTCAAATTAATTGATTAGTTTATTTTAGTTTTAATTAATTAATCTTAAGTTTAATTGAATTAATTTTAGTTCAATTAATCTAATTTTAATTTACTTTAATTCAAATTAATTGATTAGTTTATTTTAGTTTTAATTAATTAATCTTAAGTTTAATTGAATTAATTTTACTTCAATTAATCTAATTTTAATTTACTTTAATTCAAATTAATTGATTAGTTTATTTTAGTTTTAATTAATTAATCTTAAGTTTAATTGAATTAATTTTAGTTCAATTAATCTAATTTTAATTTACTTTAATTCAAATTAATTGCTTAGTTTATTTTAGTTTTAATTAATTAATCTTAAGTTTAATTGAATTTATTTTAGTTTCAATTAATCTAATTTTAATTTACTTTATTTTAAATTAATTGATTAGTTTATTTTAGTTTTAATTAATTAATCTTAAGTTTAATTGAATTAATTTTAGTTCAATTAATCTAATTTTAATTTACTTTAATTCAAATTAATTGATTGGTTTATTTTAGTTTTAATTAATTAATCTTAAGTTTAATTGAATTAATTTTAGTTTCAATTAATCTAATTTTAATTTACTTTATTTCAAATTAATTGATTAGTTTATTTTAGTTTTAATTAATTAATCTTAAGTTTAATTGAATTAATTTTAGTTTCAAGTAATCTAATTTTAATTTACTTTAATTCAAATTAATTGATTAGTTTATTTTAGTTTTAATTAATTAATCTTAGGTTTAATTGAATTAATTTTAGTTTCAATTAATCTAATTTTAATTTACTTTATTTCAAATTAATTGATTAGAATACTTAAACAAAATTATTCTAATTAATTAATCTAATTGTACTTTACTTTAATCAAATTTAATTAAAATTAAGTAGTTAAACAATTTTTATTTAATAATTAAACTAAAATTAAGTAATTAAATTAGTGTAATTCATTAATTTAAACTACTTAAGTATAATTGAAGTTAAACTATTTGAATTAACTACCCTACTTTAAATTAATTGATTTAATTAAAGTAATCTAAATTACATTAATTAAACTAAAATTAAAAGTTAAACTAGTGTAATTATAAATTAATTTAGTTTAATTTTATTAAATTAAAGTAAACTATCTTAAATAAACTAAATAAGTAATTAAACTAAATTAGATTAAGTAATTAAATTAATTACTACTTAAATTGAATCATAGTTTAAGTTAGATTAATTAAACTATTAGATTAATTAAACTAAAATTACTTAAAGTAACAAAATTAAACTAAACTAATTAATTAGTTAATGTAAACTGAAATGCTATGAATTAAACAAAAGTAAACTAAGTAATTGATTACACAAATGTAGATTCATTAAACTAAAACTAATTAAATTAACAAAACTAAACTAAACTACTTAATTGAAAACTAAAAACTAAAACTAAGTAAACTAAATTATTAAACTAAAACTTCAATTTTATACGAAAACTAACCTCGTAATAGAAACCGGGATTGGGGGTTGTGGGTTTTAGATTTAGAGTAAGAATGGGAACGGGAACGGGAAGAAATAACGGGGAACGGGAGAGGGGAAAGAGAGAAAAGAACAAAAAGAGAGGAAGAAAAAGAGAAAGGAAGAAAAGAAGAAACGGGGGAAGAAAAAAAGAAACCGGGGGGAGGGAATCTGATGGGAATTTAAATAATAATTTGCGACCAACTAGTCGTAAATATGTAATAAATGAGAGAAATGAAAGGTCGCGCGTGCTGGGGAAAATGCGACCATATGGTGGCATTTTCAGAGATATGTGCGACCAAATGGTAGCATTTTTTAAAAAAGCGACCATTTGGTCGCCCAGTTACCATTATCAAGAACAGCTGTCTTATCACGAGTCCCATAAAACATTGCGACCATCTAGTCGCAATAATGAAATTCACCGCCAAATATTGCGACCAGATGGTCGTATTGTTTAGATTCACCGCCATAAATTTCATGAAAATTTAAACTTACCGCCCACATTTGCAACCATATGGTCGCAAATTCACTTATATTTTTAAAAAAATATAAATATACTTTTCCAAAAATGCGACCATTTGGTCGCCTTTCTCTCCAAAATTACTACCCTAAACCCTAAAATGCGACCATTTAGTCGCCTTTCCCTTCTAAATTACTACCATGTGGTCACCATTTTTGTGAAATTGCGACCACCTGGTCGCAAATATTAATATTTATATACTTATTCTTGTTTTTCAAGATAGAAAGTGCTAGAAGGGAACCAAATAGACTATTGAAAATGTACATATTTATATATAATTTGCATCCACATATTCATTTGAAGCAATTCCACTGCAGAATTTGATATAAACATGTCAAAGTTGAAATCAAGAGGAATCTATCAGAATTCGATATAAAAGGACTAGATTCAACTAGAGGTTTAAGGAAAATATAATTCTTCTCTGTACAATATTATTGTTCTCTCTTTGTATGAAATTCAGATATTTCAAGACGAGGTTAAATATTATTATTTACTCTACACAAATTTTAGAAAAATCTAAAGGCGTTTTGATAGCTTCTTGATCTTGAAGAGTTTTATATTAGAATTAATTACACTAATAACCATTTTAATTCACCTAATTTCAGTTTTAATAGTTGTTTCATATCAATATATTTAACCATAAAACACCATTTATGGTGGCGATTCTGGTGGATTCCGATTTCATTATTTACCGTATTACCCTTTTATCTCTCCTAATAACTATATCTCATTAATTACATATTATTTAAATAAGGAAAATTTATCGGGGTGTGTTTCGTCTTTTCACAATGTAATTTAAAAGAATTAGTTTTAATTAATTAAACACATACACACACACACATTTGAATAATCAAGTTAACGAAATATCTCATTCATAATCGTCTCGAAGAAGTCCGTCACATACAGTCTTCTTCTTCTTCTTCTGTTTCTTCATCAGATTCATCGTCTCGAATAAATTCATCATCAATGTCACGTGCGTGAGAAGTGGAAGCATCTGTATCATCATCATCATGCAATGTTATCGTTCCATCGTTCAAAGGACGAACAGTACTTGCATTCTGACCATCGTCGATTGGACGAGATCTTATCTCATCTTCTTGAAAAGCAACAGCTTCCTCTGCATGGTCATCTTTCTCGGACAAGTTTTCTTCTACCTGGCGTGGTTTAACTTTACAAACAACTAACCAATCTGTCAGATCTCGTCTATTAATCGAATAGGTCAGGTAATAAACTTGAATCGCCTGTGAAGCCAGGACGAACCTATCAGCGGTGCACATATGCTTAGACTTGTTTACCTCAACAATTTGTAAATGATCAATCTTACGGACTCCGCCCCATCTGGTTGTCTCGAACCAAGTGCAGTTGAACAGAACAATGCGTTTTATCGTCGGACTTGCATATTGAATCTCAAGAATCTCATCGATTACTCCGAAGTAATCGTCTTCGTTTGTGCCGAACACGTGACCTTTTATGCAAACACCACTGTTGTTTGTTGCCCTGTTCACTGAATGCACCTTCGTTTGAAATCTGTAACTGTTACCCACGTATCCACCATACGACCTTGCTATCCGTCCAGGTCCCTTTGCCAAAGAAATGATGCGAGGATCATGCACCGGTAATGTAGGGGAGTCAACCTGTGTCATTGTCCACATACAGTACTGTTAGGAATATAGTAATTGTTTCAACATATATAATGCAACGGTTTTTTGACAATTTAATTAAAATAACTCACGTATGCACTGAACCAAGAACGAAACTCTTTGTCGATTATTGACCCCTCCTCAGCGTCCGTAAGACCAACTCGTGTCATTCGAACGTATACGTTTATAAATAATCTGTGTGTTACAAAAATAGTTAGCAAATACTCTGTAATAGTTTATGCGATGAAAAAATGTTAAGTTACAAACTCACTCTATGTAAGGCTCGATCTCTGAGCAGTTGCATAACACGAATGTCTGCATTACGTGATATTCAGAATCGGTCAACGGCCTACGCACTGATCTTCCAACTGTCATGCCAAGTTCTGTGAAAATCGGCAAGTCGTTCATGTCAACACCTTCAAGTAAATTTTCGACAATGTTTCGTTTTGCCGGTCAAAACTGCTCTGCAATGTGTTGATCAAAGTAGTATGAACAAAATGTGGTAATCTCTTGCGTCAGGTACGCACTACAGATAGATCCTTCTACTCTTGCTTTATTTCCGACCGTCTTTTTCAACCGACGTAAGTACCTGTGGGTACAAAACATAATTAACATTCGATGATCACTGTACTGATACGCGTACATTACAAAATAACTGTGCTTACCTTTCAAATGGGTACATCCAGCGGTAATGTACGGGACCCCCTAAGAATGCCTCGTATGGAAGATGCACTGGAAGATGCTCCATGGAGTCAAAAAAGCCACGTGGGAACATTCGCTCCAACTTACAAATAATAACGGCGATCTCTGAACACATTGAAGCGACAGTGGCTTCCATCAGCCTGTACATGTCAAGTCCCTGAAAAAAACACTCAACTCGGCAAGCGGCTCCCAATGTCTATTCTCTAGGAACGGTCTGAACGCGACGGGCATCAATCGTTGCATGAATATATGACAGTCGTGGCTTTTCATCCCGAACATGATATGTTTTTTACTGTCTATACACCGACTCAAATTCGAAACTTATCCGTCTGGGAATTTGATGGATTTGATCCACTCAAATAATGTTGTCTTTTCATCCGTCGTCAACATGTACTTTGCTTTTGCGTAATTGTCATTGTCGTCAGGCTCCAACTCAGGACGTTGACATATCTCCCATATATCGTAACGTGCCTTCAGATTATCCTTCGTTTTTCCTGGAACGTTCAAAATCATATTGAAAATGTTGTCGAAGAAATTCTTCTCGATATGCATTACATCAAGATTGTGTCTAATCAGTAGATCTTCCCAATACGGTAGATCCCAAAAAATACTCCGTTTCTTCCAACCCGTGTTTTTCCCAGCCGCATTGTTTGCACTCTCTGCACCTTCCACTGTAATCTTTTGCATCCCTATAGCATCTATATCGTGAAGAATCTGTCTTCCACTATACATGGTCGGGGGGGTTTGTTTTCTTACTCGTCGACCCTTCTTCCAGTCACTGCCGTTTGAACGGAAAGTGTGATTCAACGGTAAAAATCGACGGTGACAGTCAAACCAACAAGTTTTCCGACCGTTTCTGAGATAAAATGCATCTGTGTCTAGCATGCAATGTGGACATGCGTATGTCCCCGTCGTACTCCATCTTTTAAGAGGAGGAGATTGAGGTTCACACAATTAACTACACTGACTAAGGAAAGCAATAACAAAAGCTAAACACAGACTCAAAAATGTATATGAAAGCAATTAAAGATCAACATACCTGACAACATTGAATACGCAGGGAAGTCACTGATCGTCCAGATTAACGCGGCGCGCATCAAGAAATTTTGTTTCTTCGAAATGTCGTACGTCATAACACCGTCAGTCCACAACCTTTTCAACTCTGCAACAAGTGGTTGCAAATACACATCCAGTTTCTGTTTTGGACTTTTCGGCCCAGGTACGATCACTGTTAGAAAAATCACCGGGTCTCGCATGCACATCGAGGGAGGCAGGTTATACGGGGATAACATGACTGGCCAAACTAAATATTGTGCCGCGGATGCCCAGAACGGGTTGAAGCCATCTGTGCATAAGCCCAATCTGACGTTTCTCGGATCTTGTGTAAAATCCGGATGACAATTATTTAAATGCTTCCATGCCGCAGCATCTGAGGGATGTCTCATAACACCTTCATCCTGTGAATGCTCGTGATGCCATCTCATGTGCGAGGCTGTCACATCCGATGCATACAACCGTTGCAGACGTGGCGTCAACGGTAAATAGAACATGCGGGCGTTCGGAATCAGGCTGCGTTTCCCTTGTTTGTATCTTGAAAGAAACAGAATTTGCAATGATGCAGGTCCTCATCCACATCCCAGTAAATCATGCATCCGTTTTGACACGAATCTATTTTCTCCACGGGTAATCCAAGTCCCTCCACTAGCTTTTTCGTGTCGTACAAACTGTGGGGCATATTATTTTCTTCTAGAGCGCATCGACGAAACCACGATGCAACCGCATCAAATCCTCTACCGGGTATGTTGTATTGCGCCTTTATATTTAAAAGTTCTGTAGCAGCAGCAAGTTGACTTACCTCACACCCATCGTACAATGGTCGGCTGGGTGTCTTTAGCATCTCGTGCATCTTTCGTGCATCCGGATTCATTTCCTCTTCTACAACCCGTTCATCTTTGTCTGCGTTTAAACTTTCACGGAAATTTTCATTGCCCCCATACCCCACACCATCAAGTATCATTTGCTGCATCTGACTATACTGTTGTTCATCATTCCGTTCTTCGTCAACAACCTCTACATTCGAGCTGCTACTTTCATATCGTCTTGATTCCTGTAATACAGCGTCGAACATTTCCTGTGTTTCCCCCTGAAACACCCAGTGATAATAATTCTGCACAAATCCCCGACTATAAAGATGCACCTTCACATCTGTAACCGGTATGATTCTCCTATTGTCGCATTTCCTGC
The DNA here is from genome assembly GCA_028015215.1 of Gynostemma pentaphyllum. Taxonomy (NCBI): domain Eukaryota; kingdom Viridiplantae; phylum Streptophyta; class Magnoliopsida; order Cucurbitales; family Cucurbitaceae; genus Gynostemma; species Gynostemma pentaphyllum. Next base: position 21,541,818 of record CM051345.1, on the reverse strand, counting down.
ACGGGCAACGTAGCTTTCCACCATACTTTTCATAATAGACAGTTGTCATGCAAAACTCAACAAAATGTTCAACCCCGGCCACGAACTCATCGTTCAAATACCCATCTATCAAACGAACATACATCCACTCTCTCATTTTCTTTTTTCTTAATGCTAACAAACAATGGGTGGAGGTGTTTTTATAATGGACTCCTCTGCTCATTTTCTACCAGATGGTAGTATTTTTGCTACCACCTGGTCGCATTTTCCCGCCAAAATTTCCCGCCATTTTCCTCACTGCTCAGAGTCAAATCAAGTCAGAATTTACGACCAGATGGTCACTTTTTTGGTGACCAGTTGGTAGCTTTTATCCCACCAAATTTTTTATAAATTATTGGTCACATAAAATCACATAATTTGCGACCATCCGGTCACTTCTTAATGTGACCACGTGGTAGCTTAATCCCCGCCAAAATTTTAAGCCACCACTGCCCAATAAAGGTCACAAAAATTGCGACCAGTTGGTCACTTTTATTTGCGACCACTTGGTAGCTTTTTTCCATCCAATTTTAAGCTACTACTGGTCAATAAATGTCACAAAATTTGCGACCAGATAGTCACTTTTAATTGTGACCACTTGGTAGCTTTTTTCCCTCCAAAATTACGCGCCATTTTTTGCTACCAAGTCATATTTTAGTCACAAATGTGCGACCAACGGGTCATTTTTTAGGTGACCAATTGGTCGCTTAATTCGCGCCATAATTTCGCGCCATTTTTCATGACTACTTCTGCTTCTGGTCGCAATATGGTCGCAAAAAAAGTGACCAGATGGTCACTTAAAGTCAACCTTCAAATAAAGTGACCAGGTGGTCACCAAAAAAACCACCACTTTTTTTGGTCGCAAATTTCTGGTCGCATTTTGACAGTTTTTTTGTAGTGAAGGGAAAAAATATGAACTATTACTTACCAAAAGGTTAACCAGAACAAGCCACAATTTATCCAAGGTTTATAATTAATTAACGAGCAACCTTAGACAAAACAAATGGATAAATAAAAAATCATGAAACTTCCATTTATGACACCATAAAAAATAAAAATTTACAACAATGTATAGGTTGAAAACAATCTGGATGAGAAATCAAACTCACCTAATGAGTTGGTTCACTAACATCGACATAAATAGTTGGCAATGCAAATCAGAGGTTCTTGGCGAATGAATTAATCTATGAAAAAAAATAAAATCAATGATGAAAAGTTTTTGAAAAACTCAAGAAAGAGGAAATGGAAGATAAAAGAATTAAAGGAAAACGGAAATCTCACCATTTAACGAAGCTTGGCACTAGAAATCTTGAAAATGAAACATTGGAGAAGATGAAAAACTGAAATTTGTGGCTGGAAGGAAGAGGAAAGAAAAGAAAAATAGGTTTTAGGGTTCAATCCCGTGATTCTACTATTTACGAAAACGCCACTGGTCTAATAATAGTTGACACGCAAAGCGTATCAATATTCACAATTTTTTGCTATGTAAAAACGATGTCGTTTTGATGCACAAAAGTTGACACGCAAAAGCCATCAATAATCACCTTTTTCCGGGATTATTCAAAGTTGACGCTTTTGTTTTTTTCTGTAAGGACCCGGAAAATATTTTTAGGATATTAAAGAATTTTCCTTACTTTGGCTTGTTTGAAATTGATTTTACAAGTACTTTTGGTTACTTAGTGTTTAACCATGGGTGGAAGTTGATTTCAAAGATAAAAACTAACCATAGTTAGTTTTGGGTAAGGACTAGCTAGCAAAAGAAAGAGATGGAGGGGTGTGAAATAATTGGAAGAGGTGGAGGGACTTGCAAACAATTTGATTTAAGTTATTTTATTTATTTAGGAAAAAGGGAAAAAGATAAAAAGGAAAAAAAAAAGACAAGAAAATAAGAAATTCCCTCATCTTTTCTTCCTCACCAAACCGTGACCCCCCCCCCCCATCTCTCCCAACTTTTTCTCTTCTCAATGCTCATCCAATTCCATGAATCCTTGTTTTTCTCTTTGGGTTTTTGTTGGATTGTGGAGGAATCATCAACCTAGGAGGATTGAAGCAAGATTTAGAGGTGGAATTGATCAAGAACTCAAGGTATTAACTAACCTAGAATTCCATTTTTGATTAGTTTCCATGGTGATGTTTGGGTGTTCTTGAGGGGTGTTTGCATGAGGGTTCTAGCTAGTTGTAAATTCTGGAAATGATGTTTTAAATGACATATTGAATCCCAAGTATCATCTCTTAAGGGTTCTTTAAAGAATCAATGACTTGTGAGAATTCAAGCTTTTACAAAACTCCATTAATGGAGGTTTTGAAGCTTTTTGGTGACTTTTGACTTTTGGAAATTCTTTGACTAACACTTTGAGCTTCTCAATTCTGGAACCTAAGATGTTAAATGATTGTAAGATGCATGTTTATCAAGGTTAGGAAGAACCGAAGGCCATGTATAGACTCATGATAAAATACACCTTAAAATGGCAATGTTTTGAAATTTCTAGCTTCTTTAAAGTAAGGTTTTCCATGGTTTTACTTTGATATTATGAATTCTGGAAATTAAGTGTATTTATATGGATATATTCCACATGAAAAACAACTTGGAAAGGGAAGAGGGTGATTTTTGAGAAGTTGTCAAAATTGGCCTAAAAACTAGTTTTTAAACTTAGCTAGTTTGGGTGTTTCTTGGTTGAATCTTAAAAGTTGTTAATTCTGGAAAGTTTGGATGTTTATGTGTATATTTTATACATGGAAAACACTTTAGAAGATTAAAGTAATGGACTTTTGAGTAAATTTCCAAGTTGACAAAAATTGCACTTTTCTTTGACTAGTTTTCATGTTTTGTGAGTTTCTTGACTTTTAATGAAGGATTACCAATTCTGGAGCATTTGGGTGTTTAAATATATGTATTTAACAAGAAAACCACCTTAGAGCATCAATCCAATGAATATTTCATAAGTACTCCTTGTTTGACCAAAAATTGCATCCCGAATCAACTAGTTTTGGCATTTGTGTCACTAACCGGGTTCGGGGCTAATTGTGGTGGTTATGGTTTTTTTTTTGTAATTTTTATATTAGCCTAAAAATATATGGATGAACTTGTTGTAGGCCAAAGGCGAGTGGAGATACATGGAGCCAACTTTGAAGGTGAGAACAAAAAGAATCGGAAGGGTGATTGGTGTGGCGTCCCCGTTCCTTTTGGAACTAATTCGGAAATGAAATTTGTGGACATGAGTAACATGAATTGTGATGTGGGTGGTAAATTTTGGAAGCAAGTGAAGTTACGGGAAGAGATATCGATTCCGGCATTTGGGTTAAAGAGTCGAAATGCTTGATAGCCTAAACTAGAATTATTGTTCTCTTTACTAGTTAATCATTAAAGCATGCTTAAATTGTTTTGTTATTATGTTCATAGTCCATGAATGAGTCATATGCTGGATTTGGGACTATGATTATGCATATGTGATACTTTTCTTGATTATGCTCGGAAACTAGTTGTGATCACGAACCATGTGAATATGTGAAATTTGAACACTATATGAGTAAAGATGGAGTCATATGCTTAGTTTGAAAAGTGGATCTAATTACAATTGTTGATTCGATATCCCGTTATATAATCTTGTTATGAAGAAGTATGTTTAATTCATTTCATGTCATACATGCCACTCATGCATATCATGTGATCGTTATGTGGCCATGGGGTTGTAACACATGTAACGGTGTATGGGTGTTGGACGTTACACGTGGTTACCGTGGCAGAGAGGTGATAGAGCCCCGGTGTGCTATTTTAGAATGACTCGGGTGCTAGTGAATGGAATTAGTTTGAAACAGAGATGAGCTTCGGCTCAAAGGTTGATTGATTTTGGTAATATGGGCGTAGTGAGACGCCGGGTTTGTATTGGAAATGCTTGTGGTATCAAAGAGGAAGGAAAGATGTATTGAATGATGTTTTGACTAGTTGTTATCATTCAAACATAACGCATTTGTTCTTCATACACATTTTAAGCATGTTGTTATGTACTTTTGCATTCTATCACCGTTCATATTTTTTTGTTTTCACTGAGTGTCATGCTCAAAGGTGCTCTATATCACCTTTCAGGTAACGCTCGGGGACGAGGGCGTGGAGCGGCAGGTGGAGCTTTTGGATTGGATCTCCAGCACGCGAGTCTTGTTTTTTTGGGAGTTTAGGGGTCAAGCTTGACTTATGTTTTCTTTGATTTTGAGCTAAACATTATGTATACTATGTTTATATAATACTTTAAAATCGGTGCACCGAGCTTTACTTTTCGTATAGTTTTATGAAAATTCTGAACCGGCCGACGAGCCGATGAACTCTGATAACAGGTTTATTTTGTATTGTATTTGAGGCATGCACTTTACAAATACTTCATGCCAAAATTTTCAATCTTTTATAAAAAAGTTATTTTGGGCTTAAACTATTTACTTCCGCTTGCGTAACCGCGACCGACTTCTTCTGAATAAGTCGGGTCGTCACATTTTCTCTTATTTTTTATTTTTCTTTGATGACTCTTAATTCTTATAAGTTAACACTTTATAGCAAAAATATCAACTTACATGAAAATGATGGTGTCAACTAAGGCCAAATTTGTAGTAGTGAACATATAATAAATTGCACAAAATTCACTAAAATAATACTTTTATTTATTCATAAAATATTCTATTACAAATTACGAATTCTAGGGCATAAATCCAAACAATATCAAGTATATCATGTATATTAATATACATTATAAATTATAAATTGATTTTAAAGTTTGTTAAAACGACATGTATATTATGCATATGAAGGGTTGATGTACACACACCCTCTTCTTTTATGTTATTTTTTTTGTTAGTCGTACATTATGTAATATACGTAGTATACGTAATATACATTTCCCCTTCCTTTTATGTTATGTTTTTTTTATTAGTCGTACATTATGAAATATACATACTATACATAATATAAAGTTCTTTGCGTCTGTTTGCATATTACATATTTTCTTTTGTATATTAAGTATTGTGTAATTAACACTATTTCGTTTTCCATTTGCAGATTAAATGACATGTATATTACGTACATCTTCACTTTTTCTCAAATACACTTACAAACCGGAGGACGATATACACGATATACCATATGTATATAACACTTTATATGAGAGAGAAAATTATAAATAATATACCAAAATGAATCTACAAAATTGAATTAAAATTGAAATATGTAGTATAAAATCAAAAATAATAAATAATAAAAATGTGCAAAATATATATAGTACACTAAAGAACTATGAATAATATACTAAATATACCATAAACTAGAAAGAAAAATTGTATTGGGAAAGAAAAATTGTATTGGAAAAGATAAAATGTTAGAAGTGTCAGACTATACGTACTATACAGACGTGTTAGAATGTCAGATGTGTCAGATTATACCTAACATATGAAAAGGGTAGTTTTGGTATATTAAAAAATTGAATAGTAAAAAGTGACTACCCTTTCAAATCCTCCCTCTCTTGGCTGTCTTATTAAAAGTGATGATAAAGGTGGCTAGTTTGATTTTTCCCCGGAAAAGTACGCATCCAAATTTGTCTTGACCTTTTTTTCCTTATAAAATATCTTGACTATTTTTAATTAAAAGGTCAATAATTTATTAATATCAAAGGCCAAGAATACTACATATTGTTGTACTGTGAAAATAGCCTCTAAAATAATATTTATGTATGATTTTTAAAACATTGTGTTTTTCTTAATTTAAACATAGAAAGAGAGAGATTAACTTGTAATTATGGAAACATGTATTTGCAATTAACTGCAACCTTGAAGTTTAGCCAATTCCACCAAAACCAACCAAAAGAACAATGGAGTTGAGGAAATCACTTACCAACAAGTAATTACACTCAAAATTGACTACCTATTGATGAAGTCCTAAAAAAATTCATGAAAAAATCCAATTTTCTTTTCTTTTTCCCTTTCTCTCTTTCGTTTCTCTGCTCACGGATCTGCAGCTACAAAAACCTGAGTTTGTGTTTAAATTTTTTTTTTTTACAACTCACTAGGCACGTGTTATTAAATAATGTGGGCATCCATCTCAAAACCAATTGGTAATGAGAGGAGTGGCCCTTAGAGTTTATAAACCTTGTGAGTTCCCTACATCTTTTCGATGTGGGATTCTCAACATGCCCCCTCAAGATGGTGCCTCTTTTAGGCTCACCATTCTTGGGTCGAATCCCATTTTTGGATCGAATGCTCGTTTGAGCTTGTTGGGCTCTGATACCATATTAAAAATCTGGGCATCCATCTCAAAACCAATTGGTAATGAGAGGAGTAGCCCATGTATCTTATAAACATTGTGAGTTCCCTTCAATGTGGGATTCTCAACATGCCCCTTCAAGATGGTGCCTCTTTTGGGCTCACCATTCTTGGGTCGAATCCCATTTTTGGATCGAATGCCCGTTTGTGAGCTTGTTGGGCTCTGATACCAATCTAAGATGGTATTAGAGCCCAAAAAGCTCAAACGGGTATTTGGTCCAAAAATGGGATTCGACCCAAGAATGGTGAGCCCAAAAGAGGCACCATCTTGAGGGGGCATGTTGAGAATCCCACATCAGAAAGATGTAGGGAGCTCATAAAATTTATAAACTCTAAGGGTCACTCCTCTCATTACCAATTGGTTTTGAGATGGAACCCCATGATATCTAACACGTGTCACCCAAAGCACAAGGCACCCATACAAACTTTTTTAAAAAAAATAAGTGTTTACAGTTTTGGTTTTGGTTTTTGATATTTATTTATTTATTAGAATTAAATAAGTGAATAACCATTAAATAAATGAATAACGATAAAACGTACATATATGAATTAGGGGTGTGAAATCGGTTTCACTATGATATGATAGTGAAGAGTAGTTCCTTCATGTGACATAATAAGTATTATTTCCAAAACTTTCTACAAACTAAACCCAACCGAATTTAATGACAAACTTCCTTCAAATTATTATTAAAGAAAAAAATTGCACAAACCACCCCTAAGTATTGAGATTGTAATAATAACTCCCTCGATTTTTTAATTTATGCAAATGACCCCTTTAAACTTTGTAAATTATTAAAATTAGAATCATGAAAATTCAATTTGATGACTTAGCTTCTTAAATTTTGAAATTAAACCCTCGAATATGACGATGAATACATCACTAAAATCAATGGGGCAAAAACGAGTGAGATTGTAGAAGAACTCTCATTCCTAACCCGCGAGGGTTTTAGGGTCGAGGTCAAAGACAAGGTGAGGTGAGACATGGGTCTTCGGGGACACAACCCCATCGAGATTTCATAGTAATATTTGAAGGGAATAATTTGTCAATTTTAAAACTTTGGATCAAATTAACACTTTTCAAAATCTAGGGAGTCAATTGCTCAAATTATCTCAATATTTAAGGGTATAATTACTACCATGCTTATAGTTTAAGGGTGGTTTATAAGTAATTTTCAGTACTACTATTAATATTAGAGTAAAATATCATTTTGGTTTCTATAGTTTGAGTTTGGTTTTGTTTTAGTCTCTGGTCCCAAATATTTTATGAGCATTTATCAAACTATCAGGACTAAATTAAAACTTTTAGGAACATGAGTTCAAAATTGATATAATTCCCAACCATATGGACTAAATTAGTAATTAAAACATAATACTAATATTCAAAAACATAAAACATAGCATAAGCAAAGCATAACAAACTATTAAATTTATGCCCAAACTGTAAAAATATAGAGAGAGAAAAACACAACAACTCTTAAACAATTTCTTCTGAAACATCTTCTGAAGATTCCATGATATATGTTAATTTATTTTCTTGGTTTTGTTTGCTAAGTTTTTTTGCGTAGTTCACTAAAATACTTTTTGGGGTTCTCCTCGATAAATCTTTCCATCTCGTCCTGGAGCTTTCATGGTTTTACGATCAATGACAGTTGTTTCTTCGGCTGAAGACGACATGAGACTCTCAACACAGCCCACGAAAGCAGCAAATCCCATCGCGGCACCGACAATCTTCGCCGCCTTCGACTGTCCTCCTCCATTTCTGTATCACCTTTGCTGCTCATCTTTTTGTAGTGTTTAAGAAATGAAAAAGGGACCTGTGGTTTAAATAGACTTATTCATTGGTTTTCATGGGGTGGAAGAATAACGTGGCAAAAAATGATTGGCTATTGACTTGTTAAGTCAAGAGAATCGAGCATCTCAACATGATTAAAGAATAATAAAGTGATAATTGAAATTTGCAAGTCACCAACTATAAGGTTTTTAGATTATTTTTAATGGATTGTGAATACGCGTCCAACGTAGAATAATTATGTCTCAATTTTACTATAATAAACTTGTCGAGTGTGTTTTATTGATTTATAAATTATATAAATGATAAGGGTGTGATGTTTAACTGTTAGAGTAGTTATATGGTTGTTATGTTGTTGAGAGTTAGGTATTGTTTGTTTAGATAGTTAGTTTAACTATTATTGAAGTGTATAAATATTTTGCCTTTATCATTTATACAATTACACATTCAGTTCTATTATGGTATCAGAGCATTTTTTTTAGACTTCTCTCTCCTAATGGCTTCTTGCAATTTCGTCTGCACGCCTCTTTCTTCCTCTTCTTCTCTCTCTGACGCGTAGACATCTACGTGTTCTCTCTTTTCCCTTTTCATTTCGTTTTTCCTTTTCTTGCTAATTTCACTTCAGATCTCAATCACAGAATCTTCATTTTTCGTTTTTCTTCTCGCATGGCCTCTTCATCTGAAAATTCACAATCACAAAATCTTCCTCCTTCGACAATTGCTTCTCAAATCACCTCTCAATCTCAGAAGATCGTCTCGTTTTCTCATCCGATTTCTGTCAAATTGGATCAAGGAAACTTTCTCCTATGGAAGCAACAAGTTCAGGCAGCCATTAGAGGTCACAAGCTTCAGAAATTTGTTTTTGAGAAAGACAAATTCGTTCCAAAGAGGTTTTTTACTCCAGAAAATGAGGAATCTGAGAATTACACTAAGGAATTTCTTGATTGGGATGCTCAAGACAATCTGCTGGTGTCTTGGCTTCTTTCTTCGATGTCTCAATCTGTTCTTACAAAAATGGTGGGATGTGATACTGCTGCTCAGATATGGACTGCTCTTCAGGTTCATTTTGCCTCAAAAACTAGGGCAAAGATTTCTCAATTGAAGGATCAACTCAAAGATCAAAAGAAAGGGACTATGTCAATTAATGACTATCTTCTGAAAGTAAAGCACATGTTGTTGATCAGTTGGAGTCTATTGGAAATGCTATATCTGATTCGGATCATATTGATGTCATCTTCAATGGATTACCTGAGGATTATGACTCATTTATTGTCTCTGTCAGTTCAAGGAAGGATGAATATCTTGTGAAAGAAATTGAATCACTACTCTTGGCACAAGAAGTTTGTATTGAAAAGAGATCTAAGGCTGTTGAAACACTGTCTGTGAATCTGGTAAATTCTCATATTTCAGACAAAAAGGTTGCTTCGTTTTCTCCTTCTCAATCTTCTCCGAATACTCAGCAAAATACGAATTTCAAGGGTAATTCTTCTCACAATAATTCTCGAGGTAATGGCAGAGGCAAGGAAAATTGGAGAAATGGTAAGAATAATTGGCCAAATAGACCTCAATGTCAACTTTGTGGGAGGTTTGGACATCTCAGTAGAAAATGCTATGGTCGTTTTGATCCAAACTTATAATTATATAAATGATAAGGGTGTGATGTTTAACTATCCTAATAATTCATACTTTTTTACGTGATGATTGAATTGTGGGTGTTTGATATGTCTGAACTTGTGTATTATGAGATTGGTAGAGTCTGGATGAAAAAAATCACTAGTAATTTTCCTAAAGCCCATCACTACTAGTTACAATTTAAAAATTGATAAATTTAGATATTATATCAGTTCACAAGCTACAACCTACTACCGTTGTTCATTATTTTATTTTATTTTGGTAGAATGATGCTGAAAAATAAAAATAAAAAATAATGTCAAGTTGGAGAACCTGTTTTTGATTCGTCAGTTACTGTGAGATATATTAATAATTAATTTTAGTTGAGTGTTCAATTTTAATTTAATACTTAATTTAATTTGTTAATTATTTTCTCAAGATCTATGAGGCTTTTTCTAAATTTTATTATAAGACTACAATTAGTCACATTTATATCTTATTTTTACAATTTATCTTATTAATCAAATCTCAAAGAGTTTCTTTAGTTTAGAACGAATTTTATAGGGATAAAACTTGTTTTCATTTCATGAGAAAAAATAATTTCTGTTAACACTTCATAATAGGGAGAAAAAACAGCAGCAAAAATGTGGAATTTTAGTCAGCTGAATTTTAATCAATAGAATCAAGGTATCCCTCCTTAAGAGGATGCAGGTAAGTTTTGTATCTTCGCACATTAAACCAGAGGTTTGGCTTGTATTACGTCACTTAATCCAAACCATCTTCTAATAATTTAATTTCTTCTTAAAATGATGTATCTTTCTTTACTTAGTCACCACTGTTTGATAGAAAATTTTGTAAAAGAAATGTTCTTTATTCTGTTTCACTTTTGGAATTTTTCTTAGAAGATTGAGATATGAAAAAAGATTCTTGCTCTTTTTCATGGTGGAATTTTAAGTTTGGGTAACGATTCATAGTTTAATTTGTAATAAGATAAAGAAGAATAAAAAATATCATAATGAGCTAAACTAATTGTTTGTTAAATAATTAATATCAATGTTTAATTAATGGGTAAACTCACACCTACACTTCTCTTGAGGTCGGTCTCCCCTCCCATGTAATATCTAAAAAATATATATAATTAATTAGTATAGAATATATAACTTTAATTTTCCAATATTAAGTATTAAAATGAAGAGCATTAAATTAAATATTAAAACAAAATCAGAAAGTATATCATTTTATCAAATTATAAAAAAGGGTAGTGACAAATCTAGCAAATTTACTAGTAATATTTATAAAAATGGCAACCCTAACAATTATTTGTAAATATAACAAATTAGTGATAAATATTGAATTACATATATTTACTCTAAGTTTATGACCGACATACATATTAATCACTAATTTAATTTAACATAATAAAAATTACTATATTTATAAATAGTTTTTATAATTATTACTTTTATAAATATTGCATCAAAATCTTCTATGAAATGAAATTTCAAAAAACGAAAGCATTCTTTTAACAAACTTTTCCTCACCATTTTTTTAAAATCCTAAAAAAAGAAAAAAAATAACTACCATCCTTATCTTCTTAAGAAAGTAATATCGTGGCCATGATGAGGATGTGTTTAATTTCAATTTAAGACCAAACTGATAAAAAAATTCAAATGTTTATTCGGATAGAAAACGATTATTTTATAATCTTTTTAGGTCGATTTGAACATTTTTTTTTTCTTTCAATCGATTTTCCTTTTGTTCGGTGCGTTGTCTCTTTCAATCTGAAATTCGCTTCTTCCTTATTTTTTTCGTCTGAATTTTCCTTTCCTTACTCTGAGAATAATTCTCCTAATCCTTCTTCTCAAAATAATCTTCTCCTTCTGATTCTCCAAGTTTACTTCCTCCGAATGATGAGCGCTCAAATCCTTATTATATTCATCGCAATGATAATACTAAGATTCAGATCTATGGCTATTAACTTCATCTTCCTCCATTTCAATATCTTCTTATGGAATATGTTCTTGAACGTCTTCTTCTCCCGGTCGAAAAAACAGAAATCAACACCCCTCAAATCAGATAATTTTTATGAGAAGATTGTTTGAGATATTGCGATTTTGTAAATGAAAAATGAAAAGTTTCTTTCTTTGAAAGCTTTTGATCAAATCTCCGATCACTTTTTTTCGGCTACCAAAATGACGACTCCTCTTCTGACAATATCTCTCACTATTCTTAGGGTTCCAAGAAATCTGCATAAATATTTCCTCCCGAAAATCGCGCCCCTTCATTTTCTTTGTTTTTTATTTAATAAATATCCCACCCATTTTTCAGATTAAACGCAGGGTATTTTCGAAGTTCATCACGCCTTGAGATCCCAAAAAGGCTATAATGTTTTTTTTTTATTTTAATGGGCTCAAAAGGCTTATTAATAGTAATTAAGGGCTATCTACTAATATAACCCACGTTAATTTTGGATGACTTAGAGAAGAACCATAAATACCATAAAAGGAAAGAAAAATAAAGCAATTTTATCATAAATTAAATACCCCTTAATTAAGTGTTGTTTTTAAAACTACCCTAATAAAAAAATTAGTTTCTTTTCTACCATTAATTGATAGTTTTTACATAGTTTGTTGTAGTATCTCATCAATCAATTATATTCACTTGTTAATTTTAGGGTAGTTTTGAAAAGTCTAAGAATACTAGGATACATAAATAGGATAGTTATGAAAATTACCCAAAAATAAAAGTCACATGTCAAACCCCACTTGTTACCAAAAAAGACAATACATTTGTTAGATTTGGGTCCAGCTGGATTACAAAAACTGGATCTATGGATTCTAGAGTTATGGGCCAATATAACAGCCCACTGAGCAGTTAAATCTGGGGATATATTGGTAGGTAGCCCAAATTTAGAGATTGTTAAGCAAAATGACCCACCAAAAAAAAAAAGTAAATGGCCAAGTGAATCTACAGTCCAAAGCTGAAAATACAAAAAAGCCCTTGGATAATGAAGTTAAATAAAGAAATACGAAACGTTAGACAAAATCTAGAAAAGGAAACCGAAAAAAGGGGGAAATAATAGCAGATTTCTTGGGAGATCAAAAAAGATTTTAATCTTTTTTTTTACATGTTTATTGATAATATCAGATTTGACTTTTTAAGAAAGAAGAAACACAAAACCCTAAACGCCGAAGAAGAAAAACGAAGAAGACGTTGAAACCCATGAATTCGGTATTAAAGACCTCTGCAAATGAAGAAGAACAAGAATAAAGACATCAACGAAGAAGATGAAGGTATGACTACTAACGATTCATACCTATTTCAATAAAATTTGCTAAAATAACCAAATGAAGAATGTATTTCAGGGAAAAGTCTAGAATGAAAAAGCTATTGATTCAAAAAATCAAGAGGAAACAGGGGAAGATCAAGCTGAAAAGAATAATGGAGAGGAGATTGTAGCTAAGGTAAATTCAGAAATAAATGTAAGAAATCTGTTCAATAAAAATGTGAGAAAATGTGAAACAAATATAAGACAACTGATGGTTAGAAAAATATATTTTTCAGGAAATAGATAATAATGGATCAAGGAAGAAGACGACTAAGAGAGAACAAAACAAGAAGATGAAACAGAATGACAGGTAAAAAATGCTATACTGTATCAAAGAATCAAAAATTAAATATGTCGTATAATGAAATTTAATATACTATAGAGAATGTTAGAATTATAACTAATATGTATAGTATGTTGCTATAGTATATTAAATAACATTAATTGTTGTTATACTATACTCTAAAGTTCAAATGAAAAAAAATAGACGAATTAGAATGAAATACTATATAGTAATTTATAAAATATTGTACTTTAAACTTAAATAATCATAAATCATAAAATAAAAATGCTATACTGTAGACTTTAGTATTGATTATGTATGATATGAAATTTTATAGAATAGTTAAACAATAGTATGTATAGTTATCGGAATTTATACTATACTCTATTAGTATTGTACATTTATCAATTTTCTGGATCGTAAAAAATAGTATTGTATAGTTATCAAATATAAATTATACTCTATTAGTATTGAATAGTTTATCAAATTTTTGGATGGTAAACAATAGAATTGTTTAGTTATAAAAAGTATATTGTACTCTATTAGGTAAAATTAAAGAATATAAATTTGATTAATTGATTTCAAAAAATTGTCATTATATTTGACTAACATAAAGATATGAACAGGGTGTACATTAAAAAGTACAAGGATCTTGTCTCAAAGAAGCTGAAAGACAAGTCGTAGCTAGAAGGAGCCATACACATCTGACTTTGGATCAGCTGAAAAGAACGAAAAGCAAAGATCAATAAGAGAAAGAAAAAGGATGAAAAAAGGAAACTGAAGTGGTAAAGAAAAGAGGAAGACCATCTAAAAAGAAGGCTGACGAAGAAAAGTGAAACACCACTACAAGTAGAGAAACAAGCTGAAAGAAGGATGAAAAAAAATGAAAATAAGGAAAAGGCAAAAGATCTTAAGAAGGACACACCAAGTTTCTCTCTTGGTTGTGGTCTCACACAACCGTCTCAAAAAATAGATTAGGATTTTGAACATGATATTTGTGACTGAACTACTGTGTTTTGTGTTTTGATTTTTTGAACATCATTTGACATCAAGTTATGATCAATGAATGAAAGTTTACAAGACTAATTATTTTAACAATCATGTTTTGTTCTCAAAATTGAATGTACATTATAATATAGCACATTATACAACAGAATATATCCAAAAAATAAAATAACATTATAAGAAAAAACAAGGAATGATAACAAATGAAAAATAATGTACATTATAATTAAAAAAAAAAAATATATATATATATTGATGGTTATATAACATAACAAAAAAGAAGTCAAATAATAACATACCGTATAAGAAAAAAAATACATAAAAACACAAAAAAAAAAAAAAGAACAACGCAAAAATGATGTACAGTATAAGAAACAAAAAAAAACAAATTTAAAATAATGAACAAAGGAAAAAATAAAACCAAACACTCTATTACCAAAATATGGTTAATCAATAAATCTTAAAAAAATGAACAAAGTTAACAAAAAAAAAACAATAAAAAAACACAGAATGCAGAATCCCACGATTTGTGGAAAAATTAAAAAAAAACAATAAAAAGATGTTAAATTACGGAAGATTGGAGAGAGAATATGATTTTAAATAAGGAAAATTGAAATAAATGCGAACGAAATCTTACTAATTGAAAAGAAAGGAAAAACGGATGCAATGAGGGATAAAACAGGTATATTTAAAATTTTGATACTCTAAAAAGGCTATAAAAACATAAGAAATTTTAAAGGCTTGAAAAACATTAGGTATAGCCATTTTGGGCTATATACTGGATTATCCCTTAAATCTGGGCCTTGGCATGAGCCGACACGGAAGCCCATTAATAATTATAAAAGATTGGGAAAACTGGGTATATAGCCCAAATTCAAAAAACATAAAGCATAATAGCCCTAAAGAAAAAAATAAAACAAAATAGCCCCAGAGAATTTTCAAATGAGAATGAAAATACAATAATGCTCTCTAAAATTAAGGAAAAAAAATAAAAAAGAAAGAGAAAGATTTGAATATACTAAAATCAAGGAAACATTAACTATGAAAAAACCATTTAAGAAAATAAGAGAGAAAAATTGAAATTAAAGGGAAAAAATCGCAGATTTATAAGAAAAATTAAACCTGTACTATAAGAAAACAACAAAGAAAACAAAAATTGCAGGAAAACAACAAATGACAACGAAGAAGATGAGGGTATTAAATATAAATACTATACATTAATAAAAAGACAAACACGAAAAAAAAACAAAAAAATTACAATATATTAAAAAAACTAATAATATACATTAAAAACATTTTGTAAATAATAAATATAAATAAAGTACAGTATTCTAAACAAAAATGTACAATAAGGAATAACGAAAAAATAAACTATACAATAAAAAAAGAGAAGAAAACACATATAATAAGAACAACAAAACTACAAAATATTTAAATAAACAAATACTATACATTAAAAATTAAAGTAAATAATAAATATAAATAAGGTATAGTATACTTAAAATAAAAGTACTTTAATAAAAAAAAAACTTTAAAAAATGACAGATGAAAAATTGTACAATATAATAGTACAATACAAAAAGAAGAAGAACCATATTCATGTACAGTATAATAAAAAAACTTGTACTGTACAGTGAACGCTTGAAAAAACAAGAAGAAGAAGAAGAAGAACCATATTCATGTACAGTATAATAACAAAACTTGAACTGTACAGCGGACCCAACCAAAAAAAAGAAGAAGAAGAAGAACCATATTAATGTACAGTATAATAAATAAACGTGTACTGTACAGCGAACCCAGAAAAAAAAAACAAGAAAAAGAAGAAGAAGAAAGACCTTCAACCTTGGCCATCCAAAAGTTGCAGATCTAAGGAATCCGAAAATTGTAGATCTAAGGAATCCGAAAGTTGCAGATCTAAGGAATATGAAGAGATGAAAAGGAAGGGTAAAATGCTAATAGAAGAAGAAGAAGAAGAAGATGATGAAAAAACAAAACTTTGTGGATGAAGATGATTTGAAGATGAATTCTGATGGAGAATTTGGAGAAAGAAGAGTTGGACGACCGTGAAAAGGAAGAACAAAATCCCATGATTTGAGGAAAAATTAAAATAGAAAAAGAAAGATTGGAAAGAGAAACAAAATCAAATAAGGAAAACAATTATAAATACAAAAAAAAAATCCTTATCAGACATAATTGAACAATTAAAAACAAAAATAAATGAGGGTATATTTAATCGGGGATATTTAATCGGGGATATTTAAAAAACATATACTCTAAAATGGCTAAAAAAACCTAAGGAATTAGGCTATAAAAACATATGGTGTAGTCAAAATGAGCTATATAATGGATTATCCCTAAAAGATTGGGTGGGACTGCTCATTGGTCAATAAGAGGACCAAAAACGAGAGTATTCAAAATTGAAGGGAAAAAAAACCATGGCTCTTGTGACTCTTTCTTATTTTCATGTCTTATGATTATTATTCTAATTAGATTAAATATATTTGTAGAATCCTAGGTTTATTATCTGTAATATAAATAATTTAAAAATAACAAGACAACTACGAAATATTTCAAAGATAAATTTTTGTTATTTTTTCAAAAAATTAGTCGATACACATTTGAAAAGTAATTATAAATATAATATAATTTTTAACGTATCAATTAGTGATTGACTATTATCAATGATTGATTGATAGTTATGAATGATAATTAGTTCATATAGTAATAATTGATCCACGTGTCAATCATTATAGTAATCTCACTAATTGACACATTCAAAAACTACTATATCTATAAATATCTTCTAAACCCTTTTTTTTATAATCAAAGCAAGCTAAAATAGCAAAAACATTGATGGAAAGAAGGAATTGGAATTGGAAGGAATATATAATTTCTGTAAAATATTGTAATAAGAATTTATTAAAATAAAAAGATCGCCGACCAGGTCACAATTGTTCCACTTTCTTTTTGAGAACCAATAAATTTAAATTATTATTATTATTATTTTTTAAATGTCCTAGTCTGTCTCATTACCTAGGTCACTCCCTACAGATAAGGGGTCTTGAATTACTCTTTGTTTTCTGTCGTTTTGTTTTCTGTCGTTGCGTTTCGACTGTAAACTCCAAACATAACCGTTATCATTTTTTTTATTCTTAGTTTAGAGACAGAGAAAAATAGTTGTTTTTTATGTCTCCTTTCCAATAAATTTTCTGAGGGTCCTACATTATTATTTTTTTGTTGATTTTTTTTTTCCCACTTTTTCTTTTGTTTTGTTGGACTATGATTTGATTTGATTATAGATTTCAAATGAAAGATTTTACTCACTCATTCCATTCTTGTTGAGATTATTCATAAAGCCTAATTTAACAAAATATTTTCACTAAAAATAAGGCACTCAAGTTTAAATCTAAGTTTATGTTTAAATGTAATATAAGGAATATGATTTATTCAAAAAAAAATTCAGGATAAGTGAATGTTTATTTATTTAAAGATTGGACAAAAAAAAAGTTAAAGATTAGAGTTAGTATTTTAATTATATTTATCAGATAGGTTTTTTTTCTTTTTTTGAGATTACATCAAAGTGGGGGAGGGGGACTCGAACCTTCGACCTAAAGGGGAAGGAAGTATATGTCAAACCAATTGAGATATGCTCATGTTGGCATGTTTATCAGATAGGTTATTAAGTAACGATTTAGTTAAATCATTCTTATACTATATAGTACTCATTTTTGTTATGTTTCTCTCTCCCTCCCTTTCTCTCTAAAAATAAGTCTAATTTTTTTGGGGGGAAATTTTATTGGGTGGTAGATTTTGATGCAATATTTGTAAAAATAGCTCTAAACTCCAAAAACTATTTACACATATAACAATTTTTCTATGTTAATTAGTGATAATGTGTGTATCAATGGTAAATTTAGTGTACAAATATGTAATTTAATATTTATCATTAATTCACCCAATCAAAATTTATTATATTTACAAATATTTCTGAAAAATTTGATAGATTTGCAACTGGCCCTTTTTCTTTCTTCTTCAAAACAACATTTAGAAATCCTTTTTTATATAGTTAGATTTTATTTTTGAGTGGCTATTTTATAAGTCCATTATCTTAGAAGAAAATATAACTTTAATCATCTAATAAAAAGAATTTAGTAATATTTGTAAAAATAATAATTTTAAAAAATATATATAAATATACATTATTCATTATTAATCACTGATTAACATAGTAAAATTTACTATATTTGTAAATAGTTTTTAGAGGTTCAATTTTTACAAATAATATATTAAAATTCGTCACCCAATGAAATATCCCTAAAAACCATATTATCTGTGAAGACAAAATTAAAATGAAACAATTTTAAAAAAATTAATATATTTTATAAGTTTTAAAAGTTGTCTCAAATAGCAAACTTTGAATATATATTTTCATATATGATATTCTTTTGATTTAAATAACATATTTGTTTTAATTTATTTATTGAAATCAAAATAATAAATTATTGAGATTATTAGGAATTGATTATTAAAATTAAATTAACAATTAACTTTATATAATAAATTGAGAATTTTAGTTCTTAAAAGCTTAAGTAGATGACAAGTCTTCCATCCAAAATAAAAGTTAAAATAGTAAATACTAAAAACCAATCGATTATTTGTTTTCAATAATTTATTAAAACTAATTCAATATGTTATTTTGATCAACTATTGAAAGTTATACCATATAATTTATTTATTGTTTCATATTATTCTAATTTTGATAATTCCTTAACATTTTATTTAAAAGTTGAAAAACAAAAAAGCTTTTAGAAACAACATAAAACACGTTCTTTCATATTGATATAATAATTTATATTATTTGAAAAATGAAGTGAACGTAGAAAAAATGTAGCTATAGCTTAACTTATTATATGAATTTTAAAAAGAGGATTTTTTTTTTAAAGGAGCTTAGCTTATAACATAAATTATATGGACCAACCAAAGTATAACTCAAAAGGGATGTTTGGTTGTTGAGAAAGAGAAGTGTGAGAATGAATAATGTGACTGTGTTAGAATGAGATGTCAAATTCAATAGTAAATATGAGAAAGTGATATGAATACCAATGAAAAGAATTGTGTGAAACGAATATGAGAATAAATAAATTTGTGAAACTTATTCTCATTCCTAACCCCCAATCAAATATTTGGTTATATCTATTTATTTTCTATGAGATCAAATTTTGGAGTCTCTTCTATATTTTGACTCATATCTAAAAAAATAAAAAACATAAACTATATGGGCGGCCACTAAACAAGGATATATGGTTTTGAATTATTAAAAATAAATGAATTGGCTGCGCTGGTACGAATTATTAATTAGGACACCAATACCATAAAATTATAAATTATAAATATAGTTCAGACGGTCTTTGATTTATGAGAGATGTGATGAATTAACTACGGCCACCAATAAATTTAAAATGATGAATTGCGAAAAGACGAGCCACAAATTTACGGGACCATAATTTCTGTATATAAATTATAAATTTTATCGGCACCGTTTATCTTTTTTATATATTTTCTGATTTGGCCACCAAAATGACAACTTCGTAATAATCAAGGGACAGAGTAATTTTTTTTTTTTATAAGAAATTAATAGATCACCGCAAGTTATATAAATTCTTTTATAATTACATCTTCAAATTTTTAATTTAAATAATTACTCGTAATTTATGAAGTGATATAATTAGGTCATTCTATTCAAATCCTATGGTGACTTTATCCCCATTCTCATATTTGTTTGGCCATAAAAAATTGAAGGGAAGGGATCCAAACCCATGGGGATCCCATGGCTCATCTCCATAGGGTTTAGATCCACTTTAAAATATATGGGGTTTGCATAAACCAATTGATGTGATGAGAGAGAAAGGAAGAGAAGAGAGGAGAGAGAGAGAAAGGAAAAGAATTATTTTATAACACAATTTTATCATTCTCATCCCAATGTAAAACCAAACATGGTGATCTCATCCCCAATCATCTCATCCCCAAGTATCTTATTCTCAGGCATCTCATTCCTATGCAAACCCGGAAACAAACGCCCCCAAAAGGATTATGTCATCTCTTCATCTCACTTGTGTAGAAACAAGTATATGACTAAAGGGTTAACAAGGCAGATAGTCTTGTTTTTCCAGGAATAAGAGTGTATAGTCAGCCCTCTTATTTTTAGAGTACATGGCCCAACTTCCATAGCCACTTAACATGAAAATACGCATATGCCCTCAAAGGTTATTCATTAAAAAAGAAGTGTGACTTTTGCTTTTCCCAATTTGCAGGCTGTCCACAGCCACTTAACATGACAAGATCTGAGTGAAATTTGACAATGGCTTTTCCCCGCTCTCCTTCATGAGTGAAATTTGAAAAAAAAAAATCATTCCAAATTCGAGTTTGGCCATCCATTCTTCAAGATCTGAGATTTCTTCGTCTACCAAAAACGAGTTCGGCCAACCATTCTTCTACACCTGAGTTTTCTTCTTCCTCCAAAAAGCGAGTTCGGCCATCCATTTTTCTTTGATTCATCTTCTTCTTCCAAGTAATCGTGTTTGGTCATCCCTTCATCTCTCTCGCAGATCTCATCTACTAATAGGTTAGTACCGAATTTTTTTTGCATGTTGCCATTCCGTTGATTTGACTACTTTAACATGAATCTTCTTCTTGGCTTCGTATGTGTATCATTTCGGGTTTCATTTCCAATTAATGGCGTAATCAGGGGAAAATACCAACCATTCACAAATGGAAACTCAAAATGTACTAGGGGTAGTGTTTAACTTCCTTCTAAAATAATGTTTATTTTTTATTATTATTTTTATTTCTTCTACCACGTTTTTGCTCCCAATCCAAATATTTTTGTTTGTCTCTGAAAAGAAAACAAGAGGATCTAATACTCCTCGAGGGCGTCGTGTGAAGCATCTCGCTACAAAGGGGAAAGGCTTGCAAGACTAAGACACCTATTGGACCAGGGGCATCAAGTTCGGTCAGTATTTTACCTCTAAGGTGTACACTAATTATTAATAGGTTGTTGTACCCTTCATGTGTTTGTATAAATTATACACTTCGTACTTTAGGTATATTTTTGTATACCGTTTATACTCTTATTTCTTGCATATATAACTCTTGATAAGTATAAACTATGTAAAATATTTGTAAACGTTGTTTTAAAAAAAAAAAAGGAAAAATGCATGCAAAAATTTTGACACGTGGCAAAAAAAATAACAAAATAAAAAAACCAAATTTTGGTTTCAGACTCGTGAGCAGGGGCAAGGAAAACAAAATAGAGACAGGGAGAAAAACGAAAGGAAAAAAAAGGAAAAAAAAAAAAAAAAAAAGGAAGGAAAATTTGGGAAATTGGCTTGGAATTGTGGAGTTTTGAGTTCAATTGGTGGTATAATTGCTTGTTAGTAAGTGATTTCTTCAATCCAATTCTTCATTTGGTGGATTTTGAATAAGTTTCAGGGTTGATGTTATTCAGTTTGAGAAGTATATTGGAAGTGTAGTATTGAAGGAAAAGTGAAACCCTAGCCATTGGGATATTAACCGATATGTTATGTGTTTTCAATATGTTTTTCGAATATATATAAAAGTTTTAAAAATTATTAATAGGTATTTTTATTCGATATATATTTCAGGTGATACAGAGATTGGAACTGCTTATAACCCGGGATCGTAAACAGGATAATTTTTGTGAGTGGTTAAAACGTTATTTTTGAATTATCCCTAAACTATTTATTTATCAATCTCAAGTTAGCTTATATATTATGAATAGCCTACTATACACATGTTTTTATGATTTACCAATTACGTTTATGTGTTTTACGAGTACCTATGAAATATTCTTATAGAACTCGACCATATGTATTTATGTATAGAGTATTGATTTTTATGGTTTCAAGATAGTTTGAAAGTTATATAATGATATTCGTAAACTATTTTCAAACGGCTAAATTGTTGTACCCACTAGCTCAGCTTTGGCAGGTCTTTGGGACCCACTTTAGCATACACATAGGCTTTGGGCCATATATTAGAGTGCTTAGCCCTTTGGGGGCAGCTCTGCACGCGTATGACCAGTTTTAGTATATTTAGTTTCTCTGCTGCATATCTTGATTTATCTTGTGTGTAGTATGACCAATTGTGGGTATACGTTTAGTGTCGGTTTTGCTATTATATGATTATGATATTATTATGAGAACCTGTTAGCAATGAGTTTTTATTATGTATGAAAAGTGTTTTGCTTATAAATGTATTTGTTTGTCAAAATTCATGTTTTCTACGATATTTAACTCAAAAGTATATGTTAGTTATAAAAGATCCCACTCACTGAGTTTTTGCTCATAGTTTTCCATGTTTTGTTTTCCCCCCTCCAGGTAGCTCCTGAGTTCCGAGGATAAGCCTTACGAGAGACGTTTGCACCACCAGTTTTAATATCATCTTCAGCTAGCCTATGTATGACATTTTGTGTGTGATTGTACATGTTTGTCTATATTGTCAGTGTTAGCCCGAGTAGGTGGTTTTCAATGATTTTGAGGCTACTTGAGTAAGTGGAGATGTTATCTTAATGTAATAAAATAAGAACTAGCGTGTGTGTGACTATTTTAAGTTATTTGCTGAGGGTAGAGCCCGTTATAATATATATCCAGGTTTATGTTAAATGTATTCACAGGTTGGTTTACTCGAAAAATAAATGAAACTCTGCCAAAATTTTCTTAAATAAGTAGAATTAAAATTTATGATTAATTAGTTATTTAAGTTCAGCTTGATGGTATGCGTTGGCATTAGCTTTCGCTTGCCATCGGCACGTGTCGTCTCGAGTGTTTAGGGGGTTATCGGGACGGGTCGTGTCAATATTAGTCTGTTGTATACCTACTATTTATTTCATATTTAGGCTTCCATCCACACTATAAACCAAGCGATAGGACAAGAGGGCCCTGACCTTTGTAGAAGATGCATCTCCTAAGCTGCACGAGGTAATACTTAATAATATGATCACTGGGTTAATACTCGTATATTGATGTACATACTTTGACGTCTTGGCATGTTTTTAAATTCCCTTTTAAACAGGAAGAATTAAATAAGAGGCAACCCCGTAGCACAAAACTAGGTGTGTATGGAAAAGAACCGTACACAAGTTCATACCAGCCAAATGAAAAGGTGACTAAGAAACGAGGGAGTGGCGCAGAAGCAACATCCACAAAGAAAAAGCCGAAAAAGAAAGCTACATGAAACGATGATGCGTGTTGGAAATGTTTTATGTTTGTTGACATAGTCTGTTAAATACTTTGTTTTGTTTTGTAACATGAAATATGGTTAAACTTATACTTACGAATGATTTATGTTTGCTATGTGTGCATTTGGTGATATGTGTGCATTTTAACAGTACGCACTATACTATCGTGTTTTTATAACTTTGTATAAATTAAATGTTGAACCGTTTACTAATAAAATGATGCGGTACTCACTGTACCATGTAGTTTCAGGTACTTTATATATTATTGTTACACTTAAATCACTTCAACAAAAAAATAATCACACTTTCTTAAAAAGTCATACTTAACAAAATACAGTTGTAAATGGTTCATTAGGTGGTACATGTGAACAGTATCATCTGTACTATCGTGCTTTAGTACGTCGTATATATATGATATTTAGCTGCAAAATACGATAGTGAATGATGAACCTTTAAGAAGTACTCGATGTACAAAATATATTCAGGTACAGTGGGTACCATAGTGGGCACCACCACTAAAATAAAAGATAAGTAGATGTGTTAAGACTCTTAACAAATTCCATGAAGCTGTACTATCGTGCTTTTAGTACATTGTATATATCTGATATTTAGCTGCAAAATACGATAGTGAATGATGAACCTTTAAGCGGTACTCAATGTACAAAATATATTCAGGTACAGTGGGCACCACCACTAAAATAACAGAGAAGTAGATGTGTTAAGACTCTTAACAAATTCCATGAAGCTGCAAGTATAATATTATATTTTAGTGTATATAAAACATGACTATATCAAAATGGAGGGAACATGTTTCAAGAAAATATGGAAAATAGTGCATATCTTCCTTAGGAAGACTCACCATCCATCTTGGGAAAGACAAAAGGTAACAGCCTATAACGTCCCGTTATTTTGAGGTGAAATTTTTTTTTATTATTATTTTATTTATTTATTTATTGAATTAAAGTGTTAAAGATAATTTTAGAATTTGTTATTTAGAAGTAAATAGTTAATTTCGTTCGAAAACCTTTTTAATTGCTTATTTAGCCTAAACGAGTTTCGATGGAATTAATAATTATTAATAGGCCAATTAATAATTATTAATCATCATTGGGCTAGTTTAAGTGGTTCGGGTTTCGTTTTAAAAGCTTAAGGCAAGAAAAGGACATAGGCGTCATTAACGAATTCTTAAATATCTAAACACTATTCATCCTTCTCCTTTATTAAGCCAAAATTAGACAAAAATCATAATTTTCATCTCATTTTTTCTTCCCAAACCCGTAGCTTTGAGAGAAAAAAAGAGGAGAGAAAGAAATTGTCACCCCGTATTCATCGTGCCTTAGCTCGTTGGAAAGCTATCGAGACGTACTTTCTACTCATCCCATCAATCGATCTTTTCCACCATTATCTAAAGGCTTTAAGGTATGTTAAAGTTCAAAACCTAAAGCTTCAAATAGTGTTTTAATGGTGTTTTTGGTTTTAATCTTCAAATTCTTGCTTGGGAACTCAAAGATTTAGATCGAGGGAGTTGTTTTATGTATATTTAGAAGTTTCCCTAAACCCTAGAATCGGGTTTGAGCCAAAAGCCATTTCTTTGAGTTATTCTCATTTTTTTATGATGATTAAGGTTTTGAAATTGTTATGTTTTATGATTTTACTAAATTGTTCGGGATTGAACTTTTGACCTAAACCCTAAATCATGTTTACCCATTGATATTACCAACCTCCAAAGTACCCGAAACCAAACCGAAATGCCTTTAAAGTGCTTAAAAATCCGGAAAACCAACTTCACCTTGAACTCCCCTAGGGCCATGGGCTTCTTGGATGAATTCTCAGGCTGTTTTGTCCTTTATTTTAATGACGTGACGATCGTTGTTCGTTTCGGTTAATTAATTTACTTTAGGTGTATTTTAATTATAGGTTTTGTGCATCGTTCGTGATTTTTGGTCAACCGGTGATTCGGAGTTGACTTCGATTATAAGGTGAGTTTAAAATGGTTGTGATTACTTTTATGCTTTCAAATTACTTGACGATTTTGTTCGATCGAAGTTAAGAGGATTATTAGATTTTAGAACTTTTCCAAGAATGCTTATTATTTGGGAGTTAAGGAAATTGCATAAGGAAAGAATTAGATAAGTTTGTGAGATGTATTTGGTGGATTAAGTTTTATTCTCGAGGAGAATTTAGATTCCGGAATTTGGAGAAGAGAATTAGTTATTCCGATGAATTGAATGGCCTTAAGATAGTTAAAAAGGAATTTGGAGGAAATTTACATACTTGTCTACATTTGGTGACAATTTAGTCACTTTGGCTTTCGAGTCATACTAGTCCACATTTGGTGACAATGTAGTCACTTTGGCTTACGAGTCATACTAGTCCACATTTGGTGACAATTTAGTCACTTTGGCTTTCGAGTCATACTAGTCCACATTTGGTGACAATGTAGTCACTTTGGCTTTCGGGTCATACTAGGCCACATTTGGTGACAATGTAGTCACTTTGGCTTTGGGGTCATACTAGTCCACATTTGGTGACAATGTAGTCACTTTGGCTTTGGGGTCATACTAGTCCACATTTGGTGACAATGTAGTCACTTTGGCTTTCGGGTCATACTAGTCCACATTTGGTGACAATGTAGTCACTTTGGCTTTCGGGTCATACTAGTCCACATTTGGTGACAATGTAGTCACATTGGCTTTCGGGTCATACTATGGTCCACATTTGGTGACAATGTAGTCACATTGGCTTTCGGGTCATACTATGGTCCATATTTGGTGACAATGTAGTCACATTGGCTTTCGGGTCATACTATGTAGTCACATTGGCTTTCGGGTCATACTATGGTCCATATTGGGTGACAATGTAGTCACATTGGCTTTCGGGTCATACTATGGTCCATATTGGGTGACAATGTAGTCACATTGGCTTTCGGGTCATACTATGGTCCATATTGGGTGACAATGTAGTCACATTGCCTTTCGGGTCATACTATGGTTCATATTGGGTTTCGGGTCATACTATGGTTCGTATATGGTGACTATGTGGTCACAATGGCTTTTAGGTCATATTATGGTTGTGTATGGTGACAATGTGGTCACAAATGAGAAATTTACTTTGTTATTTACTTTGTTAATTACTTTGTTAATTACTTTGTTGTGCACTAGTACTTTATTTTACGAGCTTGAATGTTTACTTTTTTCGAAATTTTGATATAATAGAATGGGATTGATTTCTTATGCAAGTACTTGGGAATATTGAATGGGTAGTGCAAATTACATTAGGATTTTTGGACACATTTTCCAATATGGAATTTGATTCATAGAAGTGCTTGCATCCATCTTATTCTCACTAGCATTTTTATGCTAATGTTGCTACACTTAAACATTTCAGGTAATACTCGTGGGAGAGGACGAGGTTGTGGAGGTGGTGTTGCTTGATCTCGAGGGGATGGCTTTTGGGACATTGACTTGCATGTACATTTTTGGAGCATTCTACGAATGCTTGATAAAAATCATATGTCATTACTTTTAAACTTGTATTTATGGCTCATGAGAATTTAATAACTGTTGTATATTATTTCGTATTATTTTCTCTGATTTTGGGTATAAAATGGAGTGAAATGTCGTTTGTTTTAAATTCTCTGGATTGAGCCCATGTAAACAGGTTTAGGGAGTTCGTATTTTAACGGATCCACGCCAAATTTTTGTAAAAATAAGTCTTCCGCTGTTTTACTCATGATTTAAAGATTTGAGAAAAATCGAGTCTTTACACAGCCAGCCCTAAAATCCCGTGCATCTCACCTTTCAGTCACTGTAGCATTGTCATATCTAATTCAGTCTAATGATTTTGCTTTTAGGGGGGTATATCGGGTATGAAATCAGGCAAAGATGCATATTAGAGGCCATCTACTCTAAAAATAAGTCGTATACATCTGCAAATGATGAACATTTACTAATAAATTATTCGGTACTCATTGTACCAAATAATTTAATATACCTCATATATTTGGTGCACCTAACAATCTTAAACACATAACTACTCGTGTTTTCTTAAACAGCCATGCTCAAAATATTTTAGAAAATAGTGCATAACTTCAAACTTAGACTTTAGAAATATTTTGGAAAAAAGTGCATAACTTCCTAAGAAAGACTCACCAATAGTATTGGAATAAACAAAAGCTACAAAGTAGTTCTAGATTTCCGTGTATCTCACCTACCAGCCACTGTAGCCTTGTCAAATCAAACTCTGAAAATATACCAAGAGGAAAAAGGAGGGAAACATTCCACTGTTACGATGGGACAAGATCCAGGGAGGGTAAAATGGGGACAAAAAACATGAATAGTGGTGAATTGAGGCCATGTACTCTTATTTTTTTACCCTGGCTATATACTGAAAAGGCCATCCAAAAAGTGGCCATATGCTTAATTAACCCATGACTAAAGTTGTCTTAATAATCGTTATAAAAAACAATAATCATGAAGGTTTTCAACATGAAGTGAATTTTCCACAAAGGTCACGAAGTCAACACTATGACCCTTCTAGGAGGATCAAGTCTGTTTCACAAAATATAGAGACGAATCCTATGTGATAATGGGGTTAGATCTATTCTATGGAGTTTTTGGCTTGAACGTAATAGAAGGATTTTCGAAGGCAAAGATACATGCTGTTGATGATGATCTCTACTATGAAATTGTTGATGATGATCTCTACTATGACACGCCTGATGGTTTAAAGTATGTGCAATTTTTGAATGTTGACTGTCCTAGGGATAGTTATTATCTAAAGGTTGAAAGTGCACTCTATTCATCTAAAACAATTCTTACAAAAGCACTGAATATTTATGCTTTGAAGCATAATTTCAAAATGTTCACAAAGAAATTAGATACTGAGCGATTGTATACATGCTGCAAAGGTGATTCTTGTTCATTTTTCGTGAGGGCTAAAAGGTATCTAAGTACAGATGCATGGATTATTTGTGATAATTGCCTCAAACATAATTGCAACATTGATTTTGTTGACTGCATGCACCCTTAATGGAAACAATCAGATTTTTCCACTTGCTTCTGCCGTGGTTGATTCCGAAAATGATGCTTCGTGGGAGTGGTTCTTCTTTCATTTGAACATTGTTTATGGACATATCTAGAATTTGGCTATAATCTCATATCATCATCCTAGCATAAGGAAAGCTATCGAGAAACAATTTCCTTCCTTTCATTATGATTATTGCATGCAACATATTTCTGATAATATAAAAATTCATTTCAAGACAAAAAGGATTTTCTTGAATTGTTCAAGAAATGTCCGGAAGCTTATACGAAGGATGAATATGAGATTTACATGAATGATTTGGCAGTGGTTGAAAAAAAAAATCCCTTATCTGAATGATATAAATGCAAGGATGTGGTATCGTGCACATTTTCAAGGAATTAGGTATAATATAATGACTACTAACATTTGTGAAAGCCATAATGCGGCTTTACTTTGTGCTAGAGAACTGCCAGTTGTTTCTGCATTGAATGAAATTCGTTTTAAGCTACAAGAATGGTTCAATGATCGACGTTATGCCGCATCACTACTTCAATCAAAGCTAACACCTTGGGTGAATGGTATATTATGCAGAAATATGTTTTCGAGAAGCAAATTCACAGTATGTTTAATTTTTATAAATATTTCATTTCATTTTATTTTGTTTATCTTATTTATTTATTTTTTTTAGGTACGTCAAATCAATGAGCATGAGTTTGAAGTATTAGATTTTGATATGGTGTATAAGGTTTATATTGCAAAGCATATGTGTGAATGTCGAAGGTTGAATATGATAAAAATTCCATGTAATCATGCTTGTGCTGTAATTGTTTCCAAAAATCTTTAACCATCAAGTTATGTGAATAGTTTCCATACTGTTGAAGCATTGAGAAGTACATATATAGGGAGTGCGAACCCTATTGGAAGTATACGACAGTGGAGAGTTCCTGTTGATATTGGTAACATAATTGTGCTTCCTCCTGATGTGCAGCGACTGGCTTGAAGACCAAGAACAAAGCGTTATGTTTATGCTATTGAATCCGCTGTTACTAGGGCGTAAAAAGTGCTCCCGTTGTGGTGGTTTGGGTCATAATAGGAAGGCAATGGTTTGTTAATTCTTCATCTTCAGCTGGATATTAAACCTCTATTTCGTTATTGTTTTCTTGAACTTTGTTGCTACTTTTATTTTGTATTGTTTATTTTAAACTATTACATTTTAATTTTAATTTGTGAAGGATAATGGTTTGTTGTTTATTTTAATTTAATTATTCATTGAATGTTTGTGATTTCAATTTCGTGGATGTTTTGTGTTAATAATGTTGTATTGTTTATATTTAATTAATACAAATGTTTAATATAATTAAATAATGTTAAATATATATGGTTATAAAGGACCAACCTCTTTAATTAGTATGTAACAATTCGTTTTAATTAGTTTTTTGAAACAAGTGTTTGAAATGTTTAATGTTCTTATACATGTTTAAAAGTTGCCTTTATACATGTTTGAAACAAGTTTTCTAAATGATATTCTCATAAATATAATTTTTAATTGATATGATTTAAACATTTTTATATGGTACAACAAGTAAATTTTTTGAATTTTTATTTTCGTATTTTTACGATGGATTATTTAAACATTTATGAATAAAAACGTTATAAAACTGATTAAAGATATAATATCTTCAAAAATTTATAATGAAATAAACTGTCAATTATTTTAGTATCAGCATATTACATATTAAATATTGATAAATATTATTAAACTACATTTCCAGACATGAAATAACCATCATCACATTCTTCCAAATCAATTACAAATATATTTTCATCCAAATCAAAGCAAAATACAGTTTTAATATTATAACCAACAAAAGTACAAACAAAACACACAATTATAAGAAAGAAACCACTGTCTATTATCACTCCGGAAACCTTCATCGTTTCAATATACCATGTTGACTTAAACCAAACTTGAAACGCGGTTGCGAGTGGTTAGGTTGTAAGCTCCCTTCTTCGACAATTTTGACTTCAGACCCGAATTCTTCGGTGCATGGTTGGATATTTGATTTTCCTTTGTTTTGAATTCGTACGATCTCGCCCTCACAGATTGCAACTGTTTTGGATTCTTTTTTTAATTATAATGTTATCATTGAAAATAGAAGTTGTAAAAAATATTAAATTAATATATTTACCTTGTCGGTGTTAGTCATAATGAAGAAGAAAAGGACTCAACAGGAAATAACGAAAAAGAATGAAGTATGTTTGTAATTTTCGTAGCTTTTCTTTCCTTTTCGTGTATTTTATACCGTTAGAATATTTGTACTCTTCCTCCTATTAGGTGCTGACACTTGGACACCTTATCTCTATTTAATATCATTTCTTCCATCTCTGCAAGGTGTGCAGTGTATAAACACTCTCCTCCTTTTTCTTTTTTCTGCATCTTTTCTCTTTCTCCTTTATTTGTTCACATGGTATCATGGCTGTGAGCTGTAATGGCGCAGGATCCGGAGCTTCTTCTTCCTCACAGGCCGACAATCAGAGACCAACCATTTATCTTCCATCTACTACCACTGTCCTTCCTCCTGCTACTCAACCAAACAATTCCTCAACTATTACAACTCCCATTGCCCAAATCAATCCAAATAGAACTTTCCCAAATGCCTTCCAAAATTTCAATACCCCCAACATTCAGAGACAACCTAATTTTTTCCAGCAAACCAATCAACCTCAGAATGACACAACAACAAATCATGGAGTTCAAAATTAATTTCCACAAACCTTTCATCCAAACTTGTATCCAAATTTTCAGCCAAATCCCTATCTATAACCTAATTTCCCATCTGGTTTTCAGCAATATCCTCAAATGCCATTTATAAATAACACTTAGCAACAACCTATGAATTTGGGATCTTCATCCCTAATAGTGAAATTAACAGATTCAAATTACCTGTTATGGAAGAATCAACTATTAAATGTCATTATCTCTAATGGCTTGGAAGCTTTCATTAATGGTTCAACACTACCTCCTCCAAAATTTCTAGATCTTCAGCAAACCCAAATCAATCTTGAATATTACTTCTAGCAGAAAGAAAATAGACTAGTAATGGGCTGGCTATACTCATCTCTTTCCGAGGATAAGATGAGAGAAATCGTAAGTTGCACATCAACATTTGAAATCTGGGAGACATTGCGAAGGGTGTATGAATCTGTCTCAACAGCCAGTATTATGAGTTTGAGATCTCAACTTCAAAAGGCTAAAAAAAATGGGATGTCAGTTTCCCAATTTCTTGTTAATATAAAACAAATTGCAGATAAACTTTCGGCCATTGGAGAACCTCTATCATATCGAGATCACGTTGCCTATATTTTGGATGGATTAGAAGTTGAATATAACTCTTTTGTTACTTCAATCCAAAACAGAACAGATAAGCCCTCATTGGAAGACATTCGAAGTCTACTTCTCAGTTATGAGGTTAGATTAGAAAGGCAAAACTCTGTTGAACAATTAAGCTTGGTGCAAGCTAATCTGGCTAATTTTTCCTTCCATAACTCTCGTAGACCACAGTGGTCTTACTCACCAAATTACACTCTAAATCAGTCACTTCTTCTTCTAGCTATCATCATACACCAACCACCACACCTTCCCCTAGACCATTAACCTCGAATCCTTCTTCACCACAGTCCTTTAATCCTCCCTCCAATGGAAATCCCAGATGGGGTGGTAGACAGAGGCCACATTGCCAGATCTATTCCAAAATAGGACACATTGCTCTTGATTGCTTCAATAGAGATAACAAGGATCGTTATCCATCCACCACACCTTCCCCACGACCACAAGCACATCTTGCTACTACTACATCAATGCCTCCAGTTTTCCCACCACCTACCTTCCATTCTCCATCTCCAACCACATCCCTGCCTCCACTTTAACCCACAACCACAGGCACACTTTACCACTTTACCACCTGCATCTCCATCCATTCAATATCCTAGATCCCCTCCATTCCCAAACCCATATCATCCTTCTTCTTCTCAAACAAGTCATCCTGATCAGGAATGGTTTATGGACACTGGAGCCACTCATCCCATGACACCCTCTCTCAACTCTCTAACAAATCCAGTTCCATACACAGACCATGAACAAGTCATGTTAGGCAATGGTAAATATATTCCTATCTTACATACAAAAAATTATATGTTGTCTACTTCTTCTAAGTCCTTGCATCTTAATAAAGTCCTTCATATTCCCTCATTGTCAAATAGATTAATTAATGTAGCCAAACTATGCTATGACAATAGAGCTTTTGTGGAATTTTGCCCCAATTACTTTCTTGTGAAGGATCT
This sequence comes from Gynostemma pentaphyllum, assembly GCA_028015215.1. NCBI lineage: Eukaryota > Viridiplantae > Streptophyta > Magnoliopsida > Cucurbitales > Cucurbitaceae > Gynostemma > Gynostemma pentaphyllum. The sequence continues at coordinate 21,508,865 of CM051345.1, read as the reverse complement.
GCAAGCCAAGACCATTCTTCTTCAGGGCATCCTTAAGCAAGGTCTATACACTGTGCCTTCATCCACTATCTTCACTTCAACATCTGCACCAATCTCATCCTTCACTGCTGTGCTTTCTTCATCAACCTTATGGTACAACAGGCTTGGTCATCCAGCATCTACTATTGTTCATCAAGTTTTGCTTTCTTGTCATGAGTTCAGTCCTAGGTAGTCTACTTTTGACTTTTGTAATTCATGTCAATTGGCTAAAAGCCATCGTTTACCTTTCCAAAAGTCCAAAAAAGTCAGTACTTTACCTTTCCAACTTGTACACTCAGACTTATGGGATCCATCTCCAGTAATTTCAATAAATGGTGCAAGATATTTTTTGCTTTTCATTGATGATTTCACAGGCTTTACATGGTTCTATTTGTTGAAAACCAAAGATCAAACTCTACATTACTTTGAACACTTCTTTTCCATGGCTAAAAATCAATTTAACACTAAGCTTCAATGTTTACAGACTGATTGGGGAGGTGAATATCGATCTCTGTCTGCTACTTTAGCCAAGCAAGGAATTCATCATTGAATTGCTTGTCCCTTTACCCCTCAACAAAATGGAAGGGTTGAGAGGAAAAATAGACATGTGGTTGAGGTGCGGCTGTCTATTCTTGCACATTCCAATCTTCCCAAAACCTTTTGGTCCTATGCCTTCCAAACAGCCATCCACATCATTAACAGGCTGCCTTCACCTGTTCAGCAGAATAAGTCACTTTATGAACTTCTGTTTTGCAATTTACCAGATTATAAACTGCTTAGGTCTTTTGGATGTGCTTGCCTTCCTTATCTATGCCCTTACAACTCTTCTAAATTGCAATTTCGTTCTTCTCAATGCATCTTTCTTGGCTATGGAACTAATCACAAAGGCTATCTCTACCTTGATCCCACCACTGGTCGAATTTACATCTCTGGGCCTGCCATTTTCAATGAATCCTATTTCCCTTACTCACACATCACAAACCCTCCAACTAGAGTTCAATCCTTTCATTATGACATCTCCTTATTTCCTCATTCATATGTTCTGCCCACGTCACCTCTAAATCTCCCTACTTTCCAAAACTCACCTCTCTTACATTCTCAGACAGGAACTTCTACTGGAAACCAAATACCTCTACACATAACTACAACTTTAGCCCCTTCTCTGTATTCCACCTCTACTCCAATCATACAGCAAAATCATGTCACTGTCTCACCCTCCACATCTTCACAAAACTCTAATCCAAATGATTCACCAACAAATCTTTCAACCTCTGCCCCTGTACCTTTCCCAACTTTAGTTCCACACTCATCTCCACCAAACCAACATCCAATGATCACTAGATCAAAATCTGGTATCTTTAAACCAAAGGCATGGATAGTTAAATCTCATAATTCCACTTCTGACCCAACAAGCTACAAGGCAGCAGCTTCCTTTCCAGAATGGCAAAATACAATGAAAGAAGAATATCAGGCTCTAATCCATAACAACACATGGACTATTGTCTCTACCCCTCCAAATTGCAAGCTTATTGACTGCAAATGGGTCTACAAAACAAAACTCAAACCCAATGGTGATGTTGAAAGGCACAAAGCTAGATTGGTAGCTCAAGGGTATACTCAATCCTATGGTATTGATTTCTTCAAAACTTTCAGCCCAGTGGTTAAGCCTACCACCATCAGGGCCTTACTAAACTTGGCAGTCTCTTACAATTGGCCTATCCGACAGCTCGATGTACATAGCCTTTTTAAATGGTGAGCTATAAGAACATATATATATGAGTCAGCCACCAGGTTTTGTCAATGATCAAAAACCAAATTTTGTGTGTAAACTACAAAAGGCTCTCTATGGGTTAAAGCAAAGTCCAAGGGCTTGGTTTACTAAACTTAGCACTTGCTTAATTTCCTGGGGATTTGTTGCTTCCACCTCAGATTCATCACTCTTCTTCTATAGAAAACATAATGATTTTGTTGCTTTTCTGATATATATTGATGACATCATTGTCACAGGTTCAAACTCTTCCTTGATCATTTCCTTTATTCACTCTCTCAATGTTTTGTTTAAATGAAAAGATCTGGGCACTCTAAATTATTTTCTTGGCATTCAAGTGTCCACAATCAGTGGCTGTTTACACCTTTCTCAGACCAAATATATCAATGAGCTACTTTGTAGAACTGCTATGGTGGACTGTAAACCATCTCCAACACCAATGGCCATAAACTCTCCTCTCTCAGCATCTGATGGAGAACCCTTTCCTGATCCAACAATGTACAGAAGTGTGGTAGGAGCCCTCCAATACTGTACCATAACGAGACTTGATCTGAGTTATGCAGTCAACAAGATGTGTCAATATATGCATAATCCAACAACCACACACTGGTTTTCTGTCAAACATATCCTTCGCTACTTGAAACACACTTCTTTCCATGGACTTTCTATCACCTCTTCGGCCACACAATCCATCATAGCCTATATTGATGTTGATCTGGCTTTATGCCCTGATGATAGGAGAAGTACTTCTGGATTTTGCACATTCTTAGGAACCAATCTTGTTTCCTAGTCTTCAACACAGCAATGGGTTGTCTCAAGGTCCAGTACAGAGGATTGTCCAATGCCACAGCTGAAGTCATTTGGTTACAATCCTTGCTTTGTGAAATTGGTTTTCTCAATCCCATTACACCATTATTATTATGTGATAATATGAGTGTCATATACTTATCAGATAATCTGATTATGCATAGTAGAAGCAAGAATGTTTAAATTGATTTACACTTCATCGAGAAAAAATTTCTTCGCAAGTAATTACTTGTTCAATTTTTTCCTTCAGACGATCAGCTGACAGATATCCTTACAAAGCCCTTATCTTCACACCGTTTTTCCTCTCTAAGGATCAAGCTCACTGTCGAGGTTTCTCCCATTCGCTTGCGGGGGGATGTTAGTCATAATGAAGAAGAAAAGGACTCAAAAGGAAATAACGAAAAAGAATGAAATATCTTTGTAATTTTCGTAGCTTTTCTTTTCTTTTCGTGTATTTTATACCGTTAGAATATTTGTACTCTTCCTCCTATTAGGTGCTGACACTTGGCACCTTGTCTCTACTTAATATCATTTCTTCCATCTCTGCAAGGTGTGCAGTGTATGGTTTTCACAAAACACTCTCCTCATTTTTCTTTTTTCTTCATCTTTTCTCTTTCTCCTTTTATTTGTTCACAGTCGGGTCTCATCTTCTTATTAATTTCTATTGCTTTTCCTTTGTCCTTTACTTCCTCTTGTTTTTCATCATGAGCTTCATTCTTCCGTATTCTCTTTGATTTTCTTCTCACAAGTATCATCCTGTAAAAAATGTAAACATATTTAGACATCATTCATTATAAAAATTTATTTACAAAATATAAATATTTATCAATGTGTATATTTATTAAACAAATTACCTCTTCTTCTTCTTTGCCTACGACCACTGGTTTTATTCTGTTCTTCATGTTTTGTATCATGTTATTCAGCCTTATCTTTTCTCTTTGATTTTTTCACCACTATAGGTATGTCATTCTATCATAATAGTTTACACAACTTAGTGGAAACTATATCCATGTTATTACAGTTTTTTATAATTTAATTAAACATTTATTTTACTTACACATATTACATCTTCATCTTTATCATCATCATGTTTAGTTTTGTTATCTTCTTTTCTTCAAATTGTTTCATCCTCATCAGTTTTTTACTTCCCTTGATATCATCCTCCTCACTTTGATCCTATAATTTATAAACAATATGCAGTGTTAATAAGAATTTTTTATATATTTATGTATGATTTTGTTTTATTACTAACCTTATTTTTTCCATAAAGATCATTCATTGTGGCTTCCATCGTGTCCCAGTCAGTATTCACCACATCATGACCTAAATTAATTGCAAGTGTTTCATTCTCTTTGTTGTAATCATCATTTTTACACCTTCATCCTGTAGTTTTAATGATAATGTTTTAATTATTACATTGTAAACAATTATACATTGTTTTTTAAAAAAAATCAACAATTGTTAATGATGAAGATGAAGAGGTAATATGTCGTACCTTTATTCCATCCCCTTCAACATTGTGCTTCATTAGTTTATCACCCATTGAAAGTTCAAGTAGCTTGTACATTTTATCCATCTTTCTATGAAGTGACAAAACACTTAGCCTCATCATATGGTTTTGTACAAGCAACATAGCAACGTCTTCATTTATTTTCTTCCACGTCTTATCTTGCCCTGTAAAACCAGTTCTTTCACCTACATCATACTTATTGTTTAGGATTTCTTTCATCTTGTAATCTTCCATGAATTTCTTGTAATACTCTATCTCTATCTCATCCTACGAAACTTTAATGCTTTTGACAACCATCTGTTTGAAATAAAGCCAGATATATTGTATTTGTTTAGCAAAGATAAATATTGAATTTTGATAACTATTTAATAAATATAAACATAACGATACAGATGATAAAATAAACATATTTTCATTTACGCACCGGACTGGTAAAAACGTTCATATCATGGTCATTCCAGGTGCCTTGTTTTTAAGAATACCAGTTCAGAATCCTTGGATGTGTATTAGCTACACGTCTTGCATACCTTCCGATTTTTCTTCTCTTTTCCTTTTTTCAAAGAGGATAGTGCCCACACACCGATTCTCTTATGTGCTTAGTGAGGAAGAATTTTTTGGTGATCCCAGTATCATAACCAATAAAGACGAGGAAGATCCAGACACCCTCGACAAGGGTTAGTCTTCGATTTTATGCATTAGACACCAAGGAAAGATACTTGGGAATTATGCTTGAATACTCTTTTATAGAGGCCTCAATCACAACATTGAGAACTTGTGGGTATCTTTCTTTATTATCTCTGTTGTAACAAATCAAAGTTGTATGATCCACCTTAGTACATATTTGACATTGAGGTCTATTGGAAGATCTAGTTGGCCATCTAGGATTAGGATTGGAAAGACCAGGAGGTCTTTGGTTAGACTAAGTAGTGTTTGGTCTGAAATTAGACTGAGATGTTGGATTCTAGTAAGGAAAATATGGAGAGTTTGGTTGTGAAAAAGAAGATTAATAAGGGGAACTTGATTTGTTGAACTGAGAATATGGCCATGGTGGTTTTTTAGAAAAATTGAAAGAAAGATGAGCAAGATTAGTCTGCACCATGTTCAGCTGATCAATATAGTTTTGTTTTTCCGATCTAATTTCATAGCTAAGAAGTAAGCTCCTAATATCTTCAAGAGATGGCTTGTCTGTTCTATTCTAAATGGAGGTGACAAAAGGATTGAACTCAGCACTCGACCCACCCAGTTTATAGGCAACATGATCTCTGCATGAAAGGGTTCTCCAATTGTAGCAAGCTTATCAGCAATCTGCTTTATTTGAGCAAGAATTGTGTCACAGTAACACCATCCATTTTTTTTATTTTTGAAATTGAGATCGTAGGCTCATAATGCTTGATGTGGACACACATTCATAAATCTCTTCTCAATGTTTCCCATATTTCAAATGAGGTGGAACAACTAACAATTTAGAGTATAGTCATCCCATTACAAGTCTATTCGAATTCTGCCAGAAGTAATGCTCGAGATTTACTTGAATGTTGTTGGAATTTTAGAGGTTCATGGAGAGAACCATCGATGAACTGCTCAAGCCCATTTTAGATGATAACATTTGGAGCTGATTTTTCCAAAGAAGATAGTTTGTATTTGTGGGAAAGTATTAAATTGAACATTAGGTTGAGGATATGGATAAAATGGATATTGTTGGAAGGTAGGTTGTTTAAAACTATGAGATTGAGGTTGGAAACAAGGGTAGAATCCTGAATATTGATTTCAAGATGTAGCACCATTGTTTGATTGAAAGAGTGGAGGATAGAACATGGTTGTCGCTGAGTTGTTGGGATTCCTAATTGTCTTTGGGTTAATGGAGTATAAGGTTGAGGAGGAATATTTTTCCCTCTATTAGTAACATTTTGTATTAATGGTGTTGTAATAGTGCTGGAAGCAACAATAGGAGGAGGCGTTTCAGTTTACTGTTCTTGTTCAACAAAAAGAGTGGTTGAGGAAAAGGAGGCCCTAGTCGTAGATGTCATTAAAGGCTATAAATCTCTGATACCATGAAATGCTGTGAAAAGACAGAAAGAAAAGAAAGAAAAAAAAGAAAGGAATGTTGTCTAAAAACCAGCATACATTACTGAGGCATGCTTGTACTGTATTAATAAGCTAAGTAAGGTACACATGTATAACACTGATTTGAGACAAAAAGGAAAACTTGAGGAGAAAGAAAAAGTTTAGCTAAACAATTGAGGTGAAATATGTGATTAGGATGAACTAATTGAAGCTTGATCATGATTATCATTTTCATCTCTCTTAACAATGTTTTAGAAATTTTGAAATGACCATAACGTAGAGCCCAAAATGAGGATTCTAAAACATCTTGAATCATCCAAATCAGAGTTTAAACGAATAAGTTCTGACTAATTAATAGCGTTAGAGAGGAAGAATCTTATTGGAATAATTTAAAATCACGTGTGTGTGATTTTCAATTTTTAAAGCATAGAGGTGTTCATACATGTTAAAACTAACCAATAACAACTCTCTCTCTCTCTCAGCAAGAAATTCACTCACAATCACAACAGATCAATCAAAGAACAAAACTGAAAATAGAAAGTAAGGAATGAAAGCAAGAACACAAAAGGATTATAGTGGTTCGGATAAGAGATCCTACATCCACTCTCTCAAGCTTGTTGCCACTTTATTAACTAAGAAATCGATTCTTTCAACTCACTACAAAAGGATTTCTCTCCAAGCTTTTATAGCCAAAGCTTTCAGCTTAACAACAAAAACAGAAAACAGTTGATAGACTGTTAAAGCAACATTTCCAGCTTTTAGTTCAATGCTGACTGCTTACCTTTTATACCCTTTCGAGAAAGACTTCAAATATAGACTCAAACTTCACAAATCTCCACCTTGAGTCTAATTTGAACAAACACATAAGCAGCAAGCAAACTTGAGAAATTGTCTTCACTATCATGGAGGCAGGAACTCAGTCACTTTTTTGCAGTAGTGACAGCTTTGGTAAGCATATCAGAAGGATTATCATTAGTATGCACCTTTTCCAGAGCTATTTCTCCCTGAGCAACAATATCTCTGATAAAATGCACTTTTATATCAATGTGCTTGGTCCTTTCATGGAAGACCTGATTTTTGCTCAAATGAATTGCTCCTTGATTATCACAGAAGATTCTAACCCTTTCTTGAACCAATCCCAATTCAGACATCAGAACATTCAGCCAAATTGCTTCCTTGACACTTTCAGTGGCTGCTATGTACCCAGCCTCAGTGGAGGATAAAGCAACAATTGGTTGTAGAGTGGACTTCCAGCTTATAGTACCTCCAAACAGTGTAAAAACATAACCAGTGAGGGATCTTCTCTTGTCTCTATCACCTGCAAAATATGAATCCACATAGCCTTCAAGGAATATACTACATTCTTCTGATTTCTCATAGTATAAACTCAGATTTTTCGTGCCTGCTAGGTATCTCAGTACTCCTTTCAAAGCTTGCCGATGACACTTTCCAGGATTGGCCATATATCTACTCAGGAGACTTGAAGCATGTGTTATATCTGGTCTTAAGCATACCATGATGTACATGATACTACCTATGGCATTGGCATATGGGACATTGTTCATCTCTTCTTTTTCTTTATCAGTTTTAGGTGACATCTCTTGAGATAGTTTAAGATGAACTGGTATAGGCACAGAGAATGGCTTGGACTCAAGCATATTGAACTTTTTGAGAACTTTAATAAGGTAATTACTCTGGTTTAGATGAAGAGTACCTCTAATTCGATCTCTCACAATATTCATTCCCAAAATTCTTCTTGCTGCTCCCAGATTTTTCATCTCAAACTCATTATTCAACTGGTTCTTCACTTTGTCTATCTCAGTCATGTCTGATGATGCAATGAGCATATCATCAACATATAGAAGGAGTATTACCCCAAGTGGTTTGTTAGTCTTCCTCTGGTATATGCAGCTATCAAACTTGCTTCTCTTGAAACCTGTCTTCTGCATAAACTCATCAAATATGAGGTACCATTGCCTGGGAGATTGCTTCAGCCCATACAAGGACTTCTTTAGTAAGCACACCTTGTTTTCATCTCCTTTCTTCACAAAACCTTCAGGTTGTGTCATTAGAATCTCCTCATCAAGATTTCCATGGAGGAAAGTTGTTTTTACATCAAGTTGCTCTAGCTCAAGCTCATATTGAGTGACTAGAGATAGGAGAATTCTAATTGAGGTGTGCTTTACTACTGGAGAAAATATCTCATGATAATCAATTCCTTCTCTTTGTGTGAACCCTTTAGCAACTAATCTTGCTTTGAACTTGGGCTCAATCTCTTCAGTAGTAATGTATTTAATTTTATGAATCCATTTACACTGATCTGTCTTCTGCTTTGGTTTGCGGTCTACAAGAACCCATGTCTGATTCTTCATTAATGAGTTCATTTCCTCATTCATGGCTTCAAGCCATTTATCTCTTTCTACACTTTTCATGGCAGCATTGTAAGAATCTGGTTCTTGCTCATTCAACTGATTTGTGACAGACAGAGCAAATGATATGTATTCAGATTCATTATACCTTGTAGATGGCACAATAGTTCTTCTTTCTCTATCTCTTACAAGGTGATATGATTGGGGTTCTGAAGTCTCATTCGTGGTATCAATCTCAGCTTGTTGAGCCATTTCTATTGGATTACAAGGCTGAGAATTTTGGATGGAATTCTCCACCTCAATTGGAACTTCATTGTTCTGTTTGTGAGTCACACTTCCATCAGATGTTTTCATGTACATTTCTTCTTCTCTGAATGTAACATCTCTGCTTATGAACATCTTGGATGACTTCCCATCTTCATACCATAACTTGAACCCTTTCACACCATCAGGATATCCTACAAACATGCATCTCCTTGCGCTTGGTTTTAGCTTGCCATCATTCACATGGGCAAATGCCACACATCCAAAGACTTTTAGATTCTCTAGATTTGGAGGTGTAGAATTCCATCTTTCTTGAGGTGTTTTCAGATCTATGGCAGTGGAGGGACTTCTGTTTATCAGATAAACAACTAAATGTGCAGCTTCAGCCCAAAATTTATTTGGTAGCTTTGCATTTGACAAGACAGATCTCACCCTTTCCAAAATGGTCTTGTTCATTCTTTCGGCTATGCCATTTTGCTGAGGAGTGTATCTTACTGTTCTATGCCTTATCATGCCTTCTTGTTTGCACAAATTCTCAAACTCTTCATTGATGTATTCAAGACCATTGTCTGTCCTCAATTTCTTCACCTTCTTTCCAGTTTGTTTCTCCACCATAATCTTCCATTCTTTGAATTTGGTGAAGGCTTGGCTTTTGGTTTTCAAGAAATATATCCAGACTTTTCTGGAATAATCATCAATAATGGTCATGAAATACCTATTTCCTCCTGTTGAATCCACCTTAGCTGGCCCCCATAAATCAGAATGGACATAGGCTAAAGCTTCCCTGGTCTTATTTGATGACTGTGGGAAAGGTTTTCTTGTTGTCTTGCCATATATAAAGTGATCACATCCTTGAAGCTTGTCTAGCTTCTCACTGCCAAGTAAACCTTGCTTGTGCAACTCAATGAGGCCTCTTTCACCTATGTGTGCAAGCCTCTTATGCCAAAGGCTGGTAGATGAGTCTTCTTTCTTCTTGGCATAATCTGCAGTAGCAATCAAAGTGCTTCCCATCAGTGAATAGAGAGTCCCTTCTCTGATTCACTTCATTACTACTCTGGAATCTTTCATTATCTTTATGATCCCATTTTCAGCAGCATAAGTGAAGCCCTTTTTGTCAAGTGTTCCTAAGGAGACAATATTTCTCCTTAGTTCAGGAACATGCCTTACTTCAGTGAGAATTCTTTCAAGACCATCAAACATCTTCATCCTAATATTTACCTTCCCTATTACCTTACAAGGCTTATTGTTTCCAAGTAAGACTTCTCCTCCTTCATATTTTTCATAGGTCTCAAACCATTCTCTGTTTGATGTCATGTGGAAAGTGCAACTAGAATCAAGAATCCATTGCCTGTCACTTCCCTTTTCTTCAACAACAAGAACTTCTGCATCTTGTTGATCTGCCTGATCTGCAAGGGTTGCTTTGGCTTCATCTACTGGTTTTTTCTCTTTGAATTGCTTCTTCCATTCATAGCAATTCATTCGAATGTGCCCTTTTTTGTTGCAATGATAGCACTTGAAGGTTGATTTCCCATTCCATTTCTTTTTCTACTTTCCCTTCCCTCTGAATTCTTTCTTATCTGTTTTGAACTTTACAGATAATGCATCTCCATTGTTCTTCCCTTTCTTCTCAATTTGAATCTCAAGGTCCTTAGATTTCAGTGCATCCAAGACTTCTTCCATTTTAAGAACTGTTCTTCCATACTTAAGGGCAGTCTTCACAGCTCTGAATGTTTCTGGTAAGGAATTTAAGAGTATGATACATTGATCTTTCTCATCCACCTTTCCCCCAGAACTAGCCAAAGCACTGATCAATTTCTTGATTTCATTAAGATTATCAACTAAGGATTTCGAACCTTCCATCTTGAAGTTGAATAATTTCTCCTTAAGGTAGATGGTATTTGAAAGTGATATTGAAAGATAAAGGTTGTCTAACTTGGCCCATAAAACAGATGCAGATTCTTCATCATCGATCAATCGAAGTACATTTTCAGAAAGATGAAGAATGATAATGTTGTATGCAACCTCTTGCATCTCCTTCTTCACCAGCTCTCTCAATTCTTCAGGCATTTCTTTTGGATCTTGAAGAGCTGCTGACATTTTCTATTGGACCAACACTGCCTTGATCTTTCTCTTCCACAATTGGAAATCGCCTTTCCCATCAAATTTTTCAACTTCAAATCGAGTGAAACTCATCTTGCACAGAGGGTGTTTGATTAAATTCCTTCACTTGTTTCTTGGAGGCTCTGATACCAATTTATTAAAACTAACCAATAACAACTCTCTCTCTCAGCAAGAAATTCACTCACAATCACAACAGATCAATCAAAGAACAAAACTGAAAATAGAAAGTAAGGAATGAAAGCAAGAACACAAAAGGATTATAGTGGTTCGGATAAGAGATCCTACATCCACTCTCTCAAGCTTGTTGCCACTTTATTAACTAAGAAATCGATTCTTTCAACTCACTACAAAAGGAATTCTCTCCTAGCTTTTATAGCCAAAGCTTTCAGCTTAACAACAAAAACAGAAAACAGTTGACAGACTGTTAAAGCAACATTTCCAGCTTTTAGTTCAATGCTGACTGCTTTCCTTTTATATCCTTTCGAGAAAGACTTCAAATATAGACTCAAACTTCACAATACATTTGGTAAAACCCATAAAGGTCTCATTAGAAAATATTTTCTACAAATAGTGTAATTATGATAATTTCAGTAAAAAGAGAAGGAAAAAGTATTCGTCAACTTTCCAAATATTTACGTTTTCCTTGCCTCCTCTACTCCACAGCTTTGATTTGCTTAGGTTAATTCAAACACCAAGACTGAAAGGGGAGAGAGAGAGAGAGATCAGAGAAATTTTAAAAAAAAAAACCGATAGAAAGAAATAGAAAGGAAGGTTTTAATGGTGATTTCTATTGTTGGAGTATTGGGTCTCTTGCTACTGCTTTTGTTGCTGAAGCTATCAGAGTCAAGGTCATTTCTTTTACATTTCCACTTTTAACTATTCTTATTTTGGTTTCCATTTTTTTTTCTTTAGCTGAAATTATTCTGGAAATGATTGGAATAATCCTAAACTTTTAAAATTATAACTTTTTTTTTTCAAATTTCTTACTGTTTGATTCTTCAGTTCCTTTTTTTTTTGGCCTTTTATTATTATGTTTTAATGGTTTTAAGGGATGTTTTTAAAAGTTTTCTCTTTGGACATTGGTCTTGGATTCTTGTGTTTTGTTGTTTATGCAATATTTGTAAATATAACATTTAAAAAAAATAAGATATTGAAAAGTATGAAATTGAACATTCAATTATATTTTTTATATTTTTGCATCTGAAAAATGAAAAATAATTACTACAAGATCCAACAAAATTGTAGGTGATTTCCAAGGAATAGCCATCTGGAAGAAAAAAATATTCATATTCTACCTTGTCAGAAGATTTACTCTTGCTCTTGAGATAAAAAAATTCAATTTCCTTATGCTTAATTAGTTTTCTGTTTCGAGGATAACTTTAACTTTAGTCTTATATTAATTTTAATTTGCTAAATTTTATTTCTTTCTTTCATCATCTTATTCTTAAAAGATATTTAATTTACCACATTTTTTTTAACAGAAAAGTTAAGTTTTATAAACTATTAACTCAAAGAATATGTGGTTTGGACTTTCTTTGAATCAACTCTGATCACTTGTGTCTATTCATGATATCATTCTTTTTGATATCTGTGAGTGTCCGAGCCTATTCACAATAGCATTCAACAATGAGGATTCATTTCAAAGAAAAAATGTCAAGATTTGTGACACAAATCAATTAGAATGAAGCCGTTTTAGTGGCTATTTCTTCAATTGATTATTTTTCTTGTAAGTCTTTTCGATATTAGCTTTAAGAAATCTGCCCTGTCTTATAGAACTTGTTATCACTATTATTAGTTATTGCTTGCATAATTTGTAATCTGACATTCAAGCTGAATCTTGTTCATGAATCTATGAAGTTTGGCGCCATCTTTATCTAATAGGGTTCCCGACATCTGAATGTGCATATCCCTGAAGCCCGGCTATGGCTCTAGGCTTAACTGCTGCAGTTTCTATTTTGATTCCACAAATAATTATAAATGGTTGTGTTTGTTGCAAAAGAAGTCCTCATTCTTCCAATCCTACTTGGAAAATAGTTCTCCTCTGCTTTGTTATTTCATGGTAAGTCTTCTCTGGACCATTTTTATGAAATTCTCATTCTATTAGAATTCTGCAACTTCACAGCCTTTTAATTGAAAGAACCGGATGACTTGAATGTCGTTGCTTACAAATTAGAGTTATAACGTGTGATGCTTTTTAGATGACTGGAAAGGATAGTACTTATTTATTCTTGTAGTAAACTATAAACACTTTCTGTTTTGTGTGGGAAACAATATCATTGAAATAAAGGTAAATATGAAAGGTTAAAAAGGGGCAGGAGGCAGAGGATTACAAGAAACTCTCCATTTGGTATACTACACTGGATACTTTTTCTAATTTCTTCTCATATTTACTTAGGTAAAATACTTTTTTGGTTCCTGTAATGTAGGGTTGATTGCATTTTTTTATGGATCACCTACTTCGCCGTATACCATTACAATATGTTCATACAGGTGCTTAATTACCTCAAGGTATCCATGCTTAAATTTTTTATGGTCGCACTTGCAGGTCTTTACCATATTGATTTTTTGGTAAATGCATAAATGCCATGTAGGAAATATGATGTGAACATAAAGCATGCTTTGTGCTTCTGAAAAATACTGAACAATTACAATAATTCAATATTTTGTTTCATGTGCTGCAGATTGCAAATGAGAAGCTATATTTTATGTTGACTTGCCATCACTTATAGTACTTGTAGTTGAAAATGCACTACTTCTTATTTTAGCTAGCTATAAATAAAAATATAACTGTGAAAACTGTGGTTTTGTTTTATTCATTATCTGAGAAAAACTTTTTATCATCTATAAATATTTGATGAATGAGGGATAAGAGAACTGTTAGGAACAGGCTTGTGATAATCAAATTACATCAGGCTTTCTTGTATATCAGCCCAAGCCCAGGCCCATCAGCAACTAGGCCATTGTTTGTAGAGATTGCTCATGAAGCCACGTGAAGATATTCTTTTTCAATAGAAGCTTCTAGAGTTTCCAGCTGGAGAAGGAGAGAAAAGAATATTGTCGTTGGAGCTGAGTGAAAGCGGTTGATTCTTTCAGTGAGATCGTTTTAGAAAGGGAGTGAGAGAATCGGTTTCAAGGGAAGTTAGAGAGAGAGAGAGTAGAAATCGAAGCTCTGAGCTGATTTCAATGGAGTCTTCATCTGAATTCATGCTTGTATGAGTGGATTGTAATCTCTTGTAACTTTGATGATGAATAGAAAGGCTGGTGCTAGCAGTAAAAGGACGTAGGCATTGAATTTGGCCGAACCTCTATAAAATGTCGTTGTGTTCTTCTTCTCTTCTTTAGTTCTTGCTTTTCATTTTGTTTTTGCATGTTTGTTTATCCTTGGTTCTGGATTTTACAAGTGGTATCAGAGCTACAATTCTCTTTATCGTTATTGTCTGAAACATCTGTTGGTATATGCTTAATGATTTTGAATTTTACTTGAAAAGTTAAGGCATGGGAGCTACTAGATTTGAGATTGAAAAGTTCAATGGATCTGGTGACTTTGCCTTATGGAGGAAGAAGATGAGAGCGATCCTGGTGCAGCAAAAGGTTGCGAAGGCACTCGATGAACCAATTGAATTTTCAGATGATACACCAAAGGAGGTTATAGAATTGGTGCTTGAAACAGCATACAGCTCAATCATTCTGAACCTGTTTGATAACGTTCTAAGACAGGTGAATGAGGAGGACATAGCTTTGAAGGTCTGGAGAAAATTGGAGACTCTGTACTTTACTAAGACTCTTTCAAGTAAGATATACCTGAAGGAAAAATTCTTCAACTACAAAATGGATACCAACATCTCGTTGGAGGTAAACCTAGATGATTTCAAAAAGCTAGCCATAGACATTGCAAACACTGGTGAGAAGATCGGTGAAGAAAATGAAGCAAACATTCTTCTAAACTCACTACCTGACACATTCAGAGAGGTGAAGTCTGCTATCAAATATGGCAGGGAAAGCTTAACACTAGATATAATGCTCTCAGCACTAAGATCCAGAGACCTAGAAATGAAGTCAGAGAAGAAGGAGTCCAGTAATGGTGAAGGATTAATGGCTAAGGGCAGAACAGATAAAAGAGAATACAAGAAGAAAGGAGGACATGCTAGATCAAAATCAAAAGGGAAACTAAAGTGCTTCCTATGTCACAAGGAAGGTCACTTTAAGAGAGACTGCCCTGAGAGAAAAAGGAAGGGTAAAGAAAAGGAAACACAAGTAGCAGAGGCATCTTTAGCAGAGAAAGGTTATAAGAGCAGTGATGTATTGACTGTGACAGAGTCAACCATAGACTGTGGCTGGATCATTGACTCAGGGTGTTCATTTCATATAACACCATATAAAAATGCCTTTGAGACTGACAAAGACTGGGATGGTGGAGTAGTCTTCATACAACAATCCTTGTAATGCCAAAGGTATTGGCAAGGCAAAATTACTGCTAGAAGATGGAACAATAAAAGTACTTCAAGATGTTAGGTATGTACCTACTCTAAAGAGAAACCTAGTCTCTTTAGGAGCACTTGATGCACTTGGCTATTCATATAAAGGTGAAGGAGGAGTGTTAAAGATCTCAAAAGGCTCTCTGGTCATATTGAAAGGTGTGAAGAAGAATGGTTTGTATGTCTTACAAGGATCAACTTTACTGTCAAATTGTGGTGAAGCTGCAGTAGTGACTGAATCAGAAAATGCAGATTTGTGGCACAAGAGACTTGCTCATATGAGTGACAAGGGATTATGTGAGCTTGTGAAATAGAACATTATCAAAGGTATAGACATCAAGCAACTAACATTCTATGAACACTGTGTGTATGGCAAAGCAAGGAGAGTGAAATTTAACAGCTCAGTACATACCACTAAGGGAACAATGGACTATGTCCATTCAGACTTATGGGGACCAGCTGATACTCCTTCCCTTAGTGGAGCTAGATACTTTATATCCATAATAGATGACTATTCTAGGAAGACATGGATCTATATTCTCAAGACTAAAGACCAAGCATTTGAAAGATTTCTAGAGTGGAAGAACCTCCAAGAGAATCTGTCTGGTAAGAAGTTGAAATATTTAAGGACTGACAATGGTCTTGAATATTGTAACTCAGAGTTCAACCAACACTGCAAGGACTATGGTATAGGCAGTGGTCAAAACACCTCAACAGAATGGACTTGTTGAAAGGATGAACAGAACAATCATGGAGAAAGTAAGGGCTATGTTGTCTGATGCAGCTCTAAAGAAGTCATTCTGGGCAGAAGCTGCTACAACTGCCATATATGTTATTAATAGATCTTCTAGTTCTGCTATTGAGATATGAAGACCCCAGAGGAAAAATGGACAGGAAAACCATCAAACCTTCAACATATGAGGGTATTTGGGTGTGTAGCCTATGCTCACATTAAACAAGGGAAGTTAGAACCTAGGGCTCTCAAGTGCATGTTCCTTGGATACCCTGAAGGAGTCAAGGGGTATAAGCTCTGGAATGATTCAACCTCAAAGAGCATAATTAGTAGGGATGTCACTTTCAGAGAATCTGAAATGTTCATGAAAAGCAAGTTGAGTACAAATGCAGAAGAAAATGGCAAACACTCTAGCATTGGGATTGAGGTGGAGGCTAATGAAAACAGTAATGAAAATCACAATCCAAACCAACCTGTCAATTACCAATCTGAGACAGAAGGTGATGAAACCTTAGAGAACATAGAAGAGGAAGAAGATGAAGGAGGAGCAGCCGATTACCAGCTGACTAGAGACAGACAAAGAAGACTGATAGTACCCCCAAAAAGGTATGGGTATGCTGATCTAATTTTTTATGCTTTACTGGTGGTGTCTGATATCTGTGAAGAAGAACCTCAGTCATATGAGGAGGCAATTGTAAGCAAAGACTCTAAGAAATGGAGGGCAGCAATGCAAGAGGAGATCAACTCTTTGAATAAAAATAACACTTGGGTTCTAGTTCCAAGAACAGGAAACAAAAGAATAGTTCAATGCAAGTGGTTATTCAAGAGGAAGGATGGAATTTCAAAGACAAAATAACCAAGGTATAAAGCCAGACTAGTTGCAAGAGGGTTTACTCAAGTTGAGGGAATAGACTACAATGATATCTTTTCTTCAGTAGTCAAACACAGCTCAATAAGACTGGTTCTTGCACTGGTAACCCATCAAGATATGGAATTAGAGCAGCTAAATGTAAGAACAGCCTTCTTACATGGAAATCTGTCAGAAACTATCTTCATGGCTCAACCTAAAGGGTTCATAGACAAGTCAAAAGAGGAACATGTATGTCTTTTGAAGAAATCTCTTTATGGTTTGAAGCAATCCCCTACATGTTGGTACAAAAGGTTTGATGAGTACATCTTAGCATTGGGATTTCAGAGAAGTAAACATGACAATTGTGTTTATTTTAGAAATCGGGGAAAGGAAGAAGCCATCTTCCTACTACTCTATGTTGATGACATGCTATCAGCTAGCTAAAGTCAAAAGGAAATCACCAAACTGAAACAAGCTTTGAATAGAGAATTTGACATGAAGGATCTGGGGGCTGCAAGAAGAATTTTGGGCATGGACATAATCAGGGACAGAGATCAAGGTAGCTTGATGATTTCCCAGGAAGTGAACATAGACAAGATATTGAAGAGGTTCAACATGAGTGATGCTAAAGGTATATCTCTGCCTTTACCTAGTAATGTTAAACTATCTGCTGCTGATTCACCAAAGACCTTAGATGAATTGAAGCAAATGGAAAGTATCCCATATGCCAATGTTGTTGGCAGCCTTATGTACCTAATGGTTTGCTCAAGACCAGACTTAGCTTATGCAGCCAGCCTAATCAGCAGATTCATGAGTAAACCAGGAAAAAGACACTGGGAAGCAGTTAAACATGTGCTCAGGTATTTGAAATCATCAAATAAATCAGGTCTGTTGTATGATAAATCATCTAAACTGTCTGAAGGGGTAGTAGGCTTTGTGGATGCTGACTTTGCAGGTGATCTGGATAAAAGAAGATCACTTACTGGTTACATTTTCAAGTTTGGAGGGAACGCCATCAGTTGGAAGGCAACATTGCAACCTGTTGTGGCTCTTTCCACAACTGAGGCAGAATTTATAGTAGTCACTGATGCTATAAAAGAGGCAATTTGGCTAACTAGTTTTGTGAAGGAGTTAGGCTTTGAGCAAGACAAGGTATGCATCTCTTGTGATAATCAAAGTGCTATCTTTCTTTCAAAGAACCCCCAATTTCATGAAAGGACAAAGCACATTGATATTAGACTACACTTTGTTAGAGATATCTTAGAAAAGGGTGATGTTGACATTATGAAGATACACACTTCTATAAATCCAGCTGATGTAGTAACAAAGCAGGTACCTTCATCTAAGTTCAGGTTCTGTTTGAACTCGATGAAGGTATGCAGTGGAGGAAAGACTTGAGAGGTGTGGGAGGCTGCTAGCATCAGGAAGTGTTCATCAGGTAGAGCTAGTCTTGAAGTGTTTTTTCTATTGATGTAATGTAGTTATCAAGGTGGAGATTTGTTAAGAACAGTCTTGTGATAATCAAATTACATCAGGCTTTCTTGTATACCAGCCCAAGCCCAGGCCCATCAGCAATCAGGCCAATGTTTGTAGAGATTACTCATGGAGCCATGTGAAGATATTCTTTCACAATAGAAGCTTCTAAAGTTGCCAGCTGGAGAAGGAGAGAAAAGAATATTTTCGTTGGAGCTGAGTGAAAGCGGATGATTCTTTCAGTGAGATCGTTTTAGAAAGGGAGTGAGAGAATCGATTACAAGGGAAGTTGAGAGAGAGAGAGAGTAGAAATCAAAGCTCTGAGCTGATTTCAATGGAGTCTTCATCTGAATTCATGCTTGTATGAGTGGATTGTAATCTCTTATAACTTTGATGATGAATAGAAAGGCTGGTGCTAGCAGCAAGAGGACGTAGGCATTGAATTTGGCCGAACCTCTATAAAATGTCGTTGTGTTCTTCTCTTCTTTAGTTCTTGTTTTTCATTTTGTTTATGCATGTTTATTTATCCTTGGTTCTGGATTTTACAAGAACTGTTAATTGTTTCCTCTTCTCCAATTTCAGAGCGGGCGTGAAAATTCAATACCTGGGCTTGTAGGGGGATATGGTAGTTGTGCACACTTTCATCCATTAACAATATTGATGCAATCATGTTTTACATTACTCTGTTATATTTCGATGTCATATTTTGTGTTGCATTCCCAGGTTCAGTTTTGTTTTAGCCTTTTTGTTGTTGCTGACTGTTGCGGCCCTCAATGATCAGCACGGTGGAGGGACGTTCTCTCACTTGCTATATTGTGAAACCTGGAGTCTTTGTTGGAGGTGATGTTCTCTCACTTGCTAGAGTTATGCTGGCAATAGTCTATTACCTCACTTTAAATTTGGCAAAGAAAAATTGTCCTCTGTGGGAAAATCCTTCTGTTCCTGCTCAAGGCATTGCTTTGGGGCAGCCTCAGTTTCCACCTCAGAGTGCTCAACCACCCGTTTTGTTCATGAAGACACGTACATGCGACGACAATTCACATGATTGGTAACTATCAGCTGGACACATTTTGGCAATATGTGAACCTAAGAAGATATGAATTACCTTATCTATCAGTAGGCTGCAAAATGAATTTGAAAGGGTGTAACGACCCGACTCCAATAACGACTGGCCGAGTACTCTCAGAGGAAGCGCGGGAAATAAGAAATTTAAATTTTATTTAAAACGTCTCGTAACGGAAAACAACAATTTCTACGGAAAATTTGCGTTGGTCCATTTAAAAATCGAATAAACCAAACCTGTTTACAACAATTTCCCAAGCAGAAAAACGATAAATGACGTTTCAAAAGTGTAATAATTTAAATAGCTTTATACATGAACTATAAACAACGACATTAGACTAATGTTTACATAAGACACTTCTTATGCAATCCACACGACTCGAGCTCGAGACAAAGTCCACTAGTCCTCTTCCAAGCTCGACATCCAAGCTTCAACGCATACCATCTTCCCTATCACGTCCTCGACCACGGTAAAACCTAAAAGGTGATATAAAACACCTCTGAGTTTGATAACTCAGTGGAAATAAGAAGAAAAGAAAGAATGTTTATGCATGAGTTCCATCGTCCAAAATGAGTCCAAGCACTCGGGTCACTTGTTCCTTAATTGAATCCTTGCTTTTACTAGAGGTTCTATCTCAAATTGTCTATCCCGTACCCAAACTATAAGTAGACGTATAAATAACTAAGCTAACTTTTACACTGTTACAAAATAGTCAAAACCGGAAGCTCTTACAAATCACTCAAGATACAAACATACTCACTCTTCATGCCTAACTCAAAATCCATTCATCTTTCTTATTCCCATCTCGTATCTATCTCCACTCGATACTCGTTACACTTTGCCTTAACATCCTACTAACTAATGTAACTATCTACAAGTCATATCTTCTTAGTATGTTTAAACTTAACACCCCTCTTGTCACTCACTCAAACAAAACTAAGTCACTTTCCCCCTTTCATACTCACACTTTCGCTACACCCGCTTTACTCACGTTATCTAACCTTAAGGTATTCATATCTTAAAAGTAAATGAAACTAAAATAACACTATAGTGCTGTTAAGATTATCAGGATGATATAAGCAAATGAATCCATCTCTCTTCAAACAAGTACCACTTTAACTCCCATGTTTTACTCAGAGAATCGACTTACTAGGAGGGCATCACATAGCTTATTCCAAATCACCGTTCATCAAACAAATACCCCTTCCACGCATCTTACACAAGGACCGATTACCTTGGAGACCAACACATTAGCTCACTCCAAAGATCAACATCAAACCAAACATTTACTCCACAAAATTACAAGGCAGTCACACACAGCACCATATAAATATTTGAACTTCCGGGCCACTAACCAAATAAGCAAAAAGATATATAAAATGATATGCTCACAATGGCTAAACGAAATATCAAAATTATGTAAGTGTAATGATTGGAAATGATGCATCAGAAGTGGCTAAATGACTTAATAAGAAAATTTCATAAGTAAATAACTAAAAGCCTAAACAAGTGTGCTTAATAAAATCAACAACAATGTAAGTTTCCGGTCAAATCATGTCGTACTTTCATTCAAGTCTACTCCATTTCTCGTTTACATTTTTCTCGCGTCTTTCTACGCATATCTTAAAATCTATCTCAATAACCACTCGAGCCGTAGCTCATTTTCCATCATCCGAGTCGAAGCTCATTTCACAACTTTAGGTTACCTCAATAACCACTAGCATCTAGGCCATTCAACACATAGCACTCCGGAGTTCCACAACATCACCGCCACGGTAACCACGTGTAACATCCAACACCCACACACCGTTACACAAGTTAATCATATCTCCGCCACGATAACCACGTGTAACGTCCAACACCCACACACCGTTACATGAGTTAATCATATCTCGGGGTAACCACGTGTAACGTCCAACACCCACACACCGTTACACAGGTTACGACCCCATGGCTACAAACCGATCACATGGTATGCAATGAATAAAATGGAATGTAACATGATATGCATGAATGGGACGGAATTAACTAAACATGCCTTCCTTTGCACTTCTCATCAAAAACAAGCTTTGGCATAACAAGCACACATGGGATATTCCTCCCATCAGCATATGAATCAATCATCCCTCTTAACACTTTCAAAGAATACTCTAGCTTATAAAAGTCACACTTTAAGCATTATGTTTTACGTCTCGACTATGCATTACTCATCAGACAATAATCAAAAGCATATTGAGCACAACGAAAACTAATCCCAATCCAGTATATGACTCGGTCTTTGACATGCCACATGTATTGATTCACATAAGTATGTAAGAAAAGCTCAAGTTAAGAGTAACAGCAAAGTGGTTCAAGGAGTTTTCGTTTTTCCATTATTCTCAACAACAAGCATGTTTAGCTCGTAACTTTCATTCCATTCACAACCTCCATTCCCTTCTAATTTCAAACACCAATGTGACCTCAAATCTAGCCATCATCATTCCCAAAATCCATCCCACACCATTCCTCTAACATCCACGACAAGACACCATCATCACTTTGATTCATTTGTTTTCACTTTTCTAGTCAAAACAAGGCGTGACTTTGGCTTTCCGTCCCTCATCATACACAATCAATTAACAACTAACCTTAAGCTTAAAATATCATAATTAAATCAGTAAGAAAATTAAACTAAATCCGAGAACCCGGTATGCTCCAAAAAGTCTTTAAACTAGCCAAAATAGGAAAGTGGTGATTTTTGCCATTTGAGGGGTTTTTTGAAAAAATATTTGGTTGGAGTTTCTAACTTGATTTTCTTACATAAAATATGTATTTAGACACCCAAATAAACCAGAATTGAAAGACGTTAAGAGAAAGATAAGAAAACTCCAAAATTCGGAAAAACTAGTAAGCTTTCAAGGGGCAACAATGGAGGCTTTGACCTTGGTTTCTAACTATGGTTTCCTACCCTTTCATGGTATCTAAAATTGTGAAAGACTTCCATAACATAATCTTGTTTCATAACCATACTAAATCCAAGTAGAAACATTTAAGCTTAGCGTAATAACCCAAACACCCTATTAAGCTCACACTCCCCATAACCCGTTTTTGTCTTCCACACTTTCAATTACTTAATCATGAGTAACTCTTCTTCAATCTATTAAGAATTTTCAATCCTACTCAAATATTAAACACCAAAACATATAGCAATTCATTATATAAAAATCAATCATAAAAGTACTTTAGATTCTTTTTGTTCCCACCTTGCTACAAAGGAATTAGCTTGCATAATTGGAGTTGGCTTGGCTCAAAACCTACACACAATTCATTACACTCATTTAATAGATTTTATATAGCATGCTCATTCATAAATTAACAATTTTCATTACCCAAGATCACAAAACATCCCACAACCCAGAAATACAAAACAGCCCACAAACACAATTATAAAAAAAAAATAAACAATAGGGGAGGAGGTGTTCGGCCATGGTGTGCAAATTTTCAAAGATTGTGTAATTTCCTATTCCCAAGCTTTGGTTTAAAGTAAATTTTAAATACAAAATCAGCTTCAATTGAAAAGAACAAAGGATACCATTTTAGTTCCAAAACTAAAAAGCTTCAAAGTCTTGTTAATGGAGGTTTTGATTGAATTTCAAGAGTTCTTTAATTTACAACTCATACTTTTCCATTGAATCTTAACATAATAAAAACCTACAACTTAAAGATTTTTATTCTAAAACATCAATTTCCATGGTTTAATACATTTTCTTTAAATTCATGCTTCCCAAACTCAACCCAAGAAAAACACCCAAAAGTCCCAATTTTGTTATTTCTAGGTTTTTAGAAAATTTACCAAAAACTCTTCTAATCACCTTGCCTCTTCTTGGTTTCTTCCTAAAACATCAAACCTAACATAAATCCGAAGCTTCCATGTTAAATCGACCCAAAAACTAAGCAAAGTGAAGCTTCAAAAATCGAGTTCCCCTTCACCCTTCACTGTTTGGCCAGCTGAAGCAAGGAAGAGGGAAAGTGAAGAATTTTGGTTGTGGGTTTTTACTTAAATGAAAGGAGAAATAAAGATATATGTATGTAATTAAACCCAATTTGATTTAGAATCAAAATCAATTTTTTTTCCCCATTGAACTACTGCTGCCGAGAGCAAGAAGAGAAGAGTAAAACAAGCAGTTTTTTTTTTCGTTCAAAGCAAGAAGAAGGAGATGACATCTAATAAGATTCTTTTCAAATTTTGCTACTTAGTCCCCATGGTTCCTAAAATGTTGTCATGTACCCCATGCATTGCAAATCAGCCCATCCATTTAGTTTAATAACAACACAACCCCTACCATAACTAACCATAGTTAGTTCTAACCAAACCCCAATTTCACACTTTAATCATGGTTAGTTTGTAACTCAATCATAGTTAGCCATTTTAACCTTTAATAACTATTCAAAACAATTTATTTAATAAATTTAAATATAAATATCAAGTATAAAACCCATTTAACCAATTGAATCAATTTAATTAAATATAATAAATAAACTAAATTAATTTCTAAAACCCGGGCCATTACAAAGGGTGTAAGTTTATTATTTCGTCGGCAGTTTACTTGGCTTTTTTTCTGTGTGAAGTAGGTAGGATAGTGAGTAATTGAGCAAAACAGGCAATATTTCATGAAAAATAAAGCATTTTAACTTTGTTGTTAGTTTCTACAATAAGCAGTATTCAATAGTGTATTAACCCACTGATCACTCACTGAAGAAGAGCCATTGACAAATATAAAATTATAGAATTTAATTGTCAAGTTTAAAAACCAAGAGGTCATTTTAGAAAAATGAATGAATAAATGGTTATTTATGTTCAAGATTAGTGTTTTTGATGCACACTTACGTTCCCATGAACATAAGTTGATTACCTATGAGATGAGAGGGCGTGATCTTCCTTCTTCACCATCCTTTCTTTTTCCTTCTATTTCAAAGGTGAAACAAAAAGCTTCTTCTCCTTCGGCAACATTAGTCAACGATTATTTTTTTTTTCTTCGTTTATTTTTGGGGAAGTTATAATTAGAAAATAATTTAAAAATATTTATATTGTGAATCAGTTATTAACAATGATCAACGTTAATTATTTAAGTTATTAAATCATGGTCAATCACGAATTTACGCGGAAAAAATATGTATATTTGTAAATATTTTTTGTGTGCGCTACCAATTTAAATTTCCTTTAATTTTTTTCTCTCCATTGTTTTTGGTTTTCTAAAATTAGTATCTGCTTTTTTAGTGTCCATCCTTTTGTCTCTAATACCATGTTTTCCAGCCTCTCTCTCTCTTTCTTTTGGGAAATTTTCTAAGATGACCTCGAATAGGGCTCAAATGAAACTTGATCTCCATTTCTCACAATTTTTGGAAGAAAAACAATCTTGAAAAAAATTAGAAAAATCGATCATTCATATTAGGTCTGAAATGATATTTTGCTCATAATTTTTCTTACAAAATTGGTATTGTCATGAATTTAGATTCAATTGATAGATATTGAAAAAACAAATGGAACTGATAACTTGTTTGCGCAAAACGGAGTTCAGATACAACCAAAATACTAAAATGTTGTAATAAATCTATAAAACTAAAAAAAGTATTTTTTTTTTGTTTGAAAAATCTGACATATCATGATCTGCCTGATCGTCTTTTATTATCTTTCCGATCATTCGTCGCTAAAGGGGAATTATGGTTCAAGAATCTTCCATTAATCATCATCTTCAAACTCATCGGTGTTGGATTTAATCATCATATTCAAACTCATCGGTTCCAGAATTTATCACCGGGTTCGTCTTAAGGATGAACAAGAAAGAAGTGAGTGCTTATTATTTTTTGTTTAAATTATTAATTTTTTATATATTAATTATTTTTTAACCTATATATGTTTGTGTTTTTTTTTTAGATTACATTCATCGGGTAAGGTATCCCGAGTTTTCACCGATGTTTAGCAGACCTGTAACGTCCCGTTACTTTTGGGGGTGAAGTTTTTATTTTTTTTTATTTATTTATTTATTTATTTTAATTAAAGTATTTAAGGTTAATTTAAAAGTAGTGATTTCAATTTTAGTAGTTATTTTCATCCGAAATTCTTTTTAATCGTTTTAATACTTTAAATTTATTTCGGTTGTATTAATAATTATTAATGGGCCAATTAATGATTTTTAATCACTTTTAGATTTATTTACGAGCTTCGGGTTTCTTTTTTAAAGTAAAAACAAAAGAGGGACGTAGGCGTCATTTCCGATTTCTTAAATATCCTAACACTATTCATCCATCTCCTTTATTAAGCCAAAATTTAAAAAAAAAAAAACATCACATTCATCTCATTTTTCCTCTCCAAACCCGTAGCTTAGAGAGAAAAAAAGAGGAGAGAAAGAAATTGTCGCCCCGGCTTCGTTTCTCGTCCGTTTTGCGTGATTTCGAATGCATTGGAAAGCTCTCGCCGATACCTTTCTACCCATCCTAACAATCGAGGTTTTCGCTCATTTTCTCGAGGCCTTAAGGTATGACAAAGTTTCTAAAATTTGATGTGAATAGTATTTTAATGGTGGTTTTGGATTGAAATCTTCAAATTCGTTCACCGAAGCTTGAAGATTTCCATCGGGAAAGTCGTTTTGGTCAATTTTAGAAACTTTCCCTAAACCCTAAAATCGAGTTTGAGCCGGAAACCCGTCCCTTGTGATTTTCCCTCTTTGGGCTTTGTTTAGGATGTTAGGTTCTTTGTGTTTTTGCTTTTTAGTTAATTTTTTGAAAATTGATTAATATGCAAAACCCTAATTTTCTGTTACCCATTGATTATGCAAACCTCCAAAGTATTCGAAACCAACCCAAAACACCTCTAAAATGCATAAAATCCGGAAAACCAAACCCGGACCCCTTTTTCCCTAGCTTGGCCGAGAGCTCCATAAGGGTAGAATCTGGGATTTTCGTGGTTTTATGTGTTTAGTTGTTGTTTGAATGTTTTCCGGTTAATTAATGTTCTTTAGGAATAATTCGTTTGTAGGATTGTGAATTGATCGTGAATTTACAACCTCGGATTATTTGGAGCTTGTCTTCAAGCTAAGGTGAGTTTAATGTGAAAGTTAGTGGTTTTATGAATTTAGTTTCGTTATGTAATTGTTTATCGATGTAAAGAGGGAGATAACTTCTTAGGATTATAGTTTGGTTGGAGACTTTAATTCGGAAGTGTGTGTGGAGAAAGTTTGGAGTTATAATGAATTCGATGAAAAGGGAACATCGGAGAGGTTTGGAAGTATGGTAATGAGATTTGTAGATGTTAGATGAAAGTGAGAATGGAAGTTACTTTGATGGATTTGGAAGTTAAAGTAATTAGAAGATGCACTTGAGAGTGATAACTCGTGTAATCTAGTTAGTTAGGTTTCTAATTAACTTAGTAGAATTCTTTGGAGTTTAGCTAACTTTTGGAGACCTAGGGCACATTGATTCACACATGGTAGTATGTTGATTTTGATCCATATGTAACCATGGTGTGATGATTTGTGGGAACCTTGAGCACATTGATTCAGCACGTGATAGTATGTGATTTTGATCCATATGTAATCATGGTGAGATGATTTGTGGAATAGTACATGGTAGTATGTGATTTTGATCCATATGTAACCATGGTACTATGGTTTGTGACACGGCACATGGTAGTATGTGATTTTGATCCATATGTAATCATGGTGCGATGATGGTAATATGGTACGACCGTACGTGGTATGTTGATTCGGATCCATACGAGCACGTTACGATGATGGCACTACGGCACATGATAGTATATTGATACGCTCCATACGGTATCATGGTGCGATGATTTGTGATATAGCACTATATACGCTGTGGTAAGGTGGGCATTCTACGAAATGAGCGTTATAGATGTATTATACTTTATAGCACTATACACGCTGTGGTGAGGTTGGCATTCGAAGATTTGAGCGTGTATGGATGCGTTATTATTGTTATCATTATTATAGTACTACACATGCGGTGATATGGTGGCATTCACAGATTTGAGCGTGTGTGGTTGCGACATTATTAGCACGATACGATGAAATGTGTTTGGTAATAAAGATAGTTATTGTTACTTTACATATTCTTTAGAATTGTGTAGTAAGACTTAGTAGTGAATGTTACTTTACTTTAAGTCTTTATATCTATCGTACGGTATTGAATGCCGATTTCGGGTAGTATATGACTATCGTATGATTGTATGAAAATTGGAAGTGTGGATGTGGGTAGTATTGAGCATTATAGGCCTTTGGACACGATTTCGGTTATGAGATTTTGTTCATATGATTACTTGCTTTCATTTTACTCTCACTAGCATTGTTTGCTAATGGTGCTTCACCACAATATTTTCAGGTAAACCCCGTGCCAAGAAGCGTGGTAGAGGAAGTGGTGTCGCGTGACTTGACGAGATGGTGTATGGATAATGATAAAACTCTTTTGGTTAAGCATTCGTAAAAATGCTTGTAAATCATATACTTTTTACATACTTGTGTCTTTTTGAGCCCGCGAAGGGTGTTTGTATAAAGTATTTCGATGTTTTATGATTAAACTCTCTTTTAAAATGCGCATTCCCGATTTATAGCTTTCTCTGGAAATTTGGGTTGTAAACAGGTTTTGGTTATTCGATTTTTAAACGAACCCATGCCGTTTTTCTTTAAAAATTGAGTCTTCCGCTGTGCATTTGAATTTAAAGAATTTAACGGAAAGCGGGTCGTTACAAGACCCAAGGTCTTTCATATACCCTGTTCTCATGGTTGTGCATCTATTACTTTCAGAAATCTTCCCTCCTTCTGATTACGTTCACCGCTCATATTCAACTAAAACTCTTAGAGGTACCTATTCAAATTTGGTTATGCCTATTGGCAAGAAGAAGCAGTGGGAAGTGCCATTTGATGTTGAACAAGTGGTTGTTACCCCTCCGGATATGCGATGTCCAACTGGAAGACCTAGGATGAAGAGACACATTTCTCATTATGAATATTATTGGAGCAGAAATCTGATTAATTATGATTGAATTTTTTTCTATTTGTTTTTTGTTTTTTCCTCCTGAATTTTTAATTCATTCAGAATAATTCTGTTTTATTGGATATGAATAATTTACCATTTTGTGTTGCCGCTTTCTTTACATTGGATCTTAGAATTGTACTAATTGTGTTTCTTTTGTAGAACATTTTTTAACATTTATTTTTATTCAACATTTAGCTTCAGGTGTTATATAATTCTATTGTTTTATTTTCGGATTTTGTTTTTGTGGGTTTGTTTTTGTTTTTTTTTCCCATTTTTTAAGCCATCCATTTTGAAATCATGTTTAAATTGTGTGTACATGCTTTCTTATAGTTATGTTTTATGTTGCTTTTCAAAGTCGAGTGGTTTTTTTTTTTTCATTTTTTAGTGTTTTTCTATAAAATGTTTATCTTTGTTCAAAAGTTATTTGTAGTATACTACATGTCTTTATATGTCCACAAATTTTTTCTTTGATTACAAAATACTTTTTTTCCCTTACACTTTCTCCTTTTTATTTGTTTTTGAAGCATTACTTTATTCAATTTTCAAGTCAAATCTTTTTTTTTTCACATTCTACGGAATCTGTTTCTTCTTTTTTTTTTTATAAATTTTTATATTGGAGTTGTGTTTTGTTAAACGTTTCACTTTATTCAACATTTTTATTTTTATGTATTTTTTTTCATTTCTATCCATCACCATATGTCTTACTTGAATATATATTTGTCCCTTATACAGTACTAAGTTTATCAACAGAAGCAACTCAATCTAGTTATTATTATTTTTTATATGTAAGTATTATTTAAATGTTTATTTTTATTAAACATATTTGTGTTTTTTTTTTCATCTACAACTGCTTAAACACAACATAGTTTCTGTTTTATGAAAATTTTACTTTCAATCACCACTAAATTTTTCCATATTCATCATTTCAAAATTCACAATCTAAGTCTAAACATTTAGATAATGTCAAAAAATGAACATTGTTCAAAAAAGTTGAAATTACATAATATCACAACATCCATCTAACAAGCTTAAGGTCTGGTCATCTTATGTTTGAGGTGTTAGTAAATGGAAGCTTTGCCCCTCATGTTTCTGCCTCCACTCCAGGGCCTAATTTTTCATGATGGCTACTATCTTCACCTCCCCGTTTTTCATCATCAAAATAACCACCAACTTTTTTTTATGTATATGTTTATGGCTTTTTTTTTCTTAATTTTTTTTTTTTTGTCAATTATCGACTTCTCTTTACTTTTCATCCAGTGCACCATATCCGCAGTCATCTTCACTTAGGATATGTCATTTACCGTTACCATTGAAACAGTGGTTAGCATTTCCAGATTTAGGAGTGTTAACGTCAGGTGTCGTACGTGCCTTTATTCTTTAATGGCTAAGTAGTGTCTTCGCTTTGTTTGAAATGAAAAGGTCTTCAAATATTTTATCCAGTTCAGGGGGAGGACTTTCTTGATCGCCTCATTCTTCCCTTCCATCCATGGGTTAGTGGCTAAAGTCTCTTCGAAGGTACGATGAGGTTAGCGTAAATTACGATGTGTCCCTCGAGGTCTCTCGAGCCCCCTATTGTATCAATGTCTATATTCCGTTCTAGGAATAAGGTAATGATCTTCTTGTATGGAGTTTTGTTTTGTTACGACAAGCTAAGAGCAGTGCCCGCTCCCTTGTGTTTGAGGGAGTTGGTGCAATGAAGTAGGTGTGGGTGAGGCATTCGACTTCAAGTGGCATTGATACCAGAAGAAAGAGACAGAATAATAACATTGAAATAGCTTAACTTTATGGGGGGTCGTTTTTCCTATTATGATTCCTCAGTTTAAGCTAGCAATAGGGAAAGGCTAGTTAGTTGGCTTTCTTGGGATTGCTCGTTGGTTGACTATGACAATTGCCCTCACTCGAAAGCCACTTTTCTTATAGCCTACATTTCTCATAGCAAATAAAAAAACAATCTTAAACTATTTCCAAGTTTTTTTAGTTTTCAGCGTTTGTCATTTAGTTTCAGTTCACTTTTCGTACCTCTCTTTTGTTTGAGTTGTTTTCACGAAGTTCTTTGTTTATGTCACTTTCTCATATTTGTTATATTCACATCATCCATTCTAAAGCTTCCGTATATTTTTTTTCTTTTTCATCTGCATGCATGTCATCCACCTGATAATAAAGATTTATATTTAATAATGTTTCGATATGTAAAACATTTTTTGAACCGCTACAAGAATTTTACAAAACGTCGTCTTTTCTAAAAGACGACACTTTTATGTGCATCGTCTATGCCATTGTCGTCTTATGTCTAAGAAAACGGTTATAACCATCATCTTTTTGTAAAGACGACGATTTTTTACCGTCATCTGTTCTTAAAGATGACATAAAAAAATTATCATCTTTTAGAACAAATGACTCAACGTCTTCTTTTAGAACAGATGACGGTTTAAAACCATCGTCTTTACGAAGCGATGATTAAAAACCGTCGTCTTTATGTGGATTACATTTTTTTTCAAATGTCCTGATTAATATAAGGAAAAGATGACGGTTTTTGTATATTTTTTTAGAGTTAAAAATATAATCATATTTTGCCATATTATACTTTGCTTCAACTTCCTGCAAAATATATATATATATATATATATATAATTCACAAATAAAAAGTCCTTTCTTCACATATACATAATTTCACAAATCAAAAAGGCAATGTAACTAAGGGAAGTTACAGAGCTATAATTCCATCAGTCTTTTAACTCCCAAAACAATCACATTGACAATCAATGTAACAAAAGAAACATATTTTGACTAATCAAATGTTATATGCTACAATTAAGTATTTCCCATAAAAAATACTAGTGAAGAATGTATCGGGTTATAAAATAGTATTAGCAAGTAACTTCCTTTTCCTACCCTCTAATCTTTGTCAAGCGTTCTTCTTTCTAACATGAAGACTCGAAGTTACCAAAATTGATGCCTACAAAAGAAAAGGAGAAAGAAACATATTAACACGACATTATAACAAGTTCTAGTCCATAAAACAGTGTCAAAATGAAATGAAACGGCATCGAAACTATGTAAATAACCAAAAAACAGCTTCTTAATGTCAAAAAAGCCCCAACACTGCTACTTTATATGAAAAACTACAATAACTATAAAAAATAGCGGCAAAACATCCAATTTAAGCCGCAGAACAGCAATAAAGCAACGATTTTAAACCCAAAAATGTTAACACAATATTCTCACAAGTTTCAGTCCATAAAAGAGGGTCAAAAAGACATGAAACAGAACTGCGATTGATCTTCGTTCATCGATTGGTGAGGAAGCCCTCCCTTCTGTGAGTGAGCTTGGGTCAGTTTCTGAGATTCAGGCAGGTTTAGACGTAGATCCCGTCCCTTTTCCCACTTCTCACCCTTTGGGGGGAACAGATTCTATTTCGATGGGCCCAACTACTGTTCTCGACCTTTCCCATCCTTCTCTTTCTGTTCCTGCCGAGGAGGCAGCCCAAAAGAAAAAGAAGAAAAGGAAAAGTTGCTCTGAGGTTAGTAAGGCTGCATCTCAGGTTGATCCATCTGTCCCTACGCCGTCGGGGGAAGTGGATTCTTCTTTGGCTAATGAGGTTATCGTCTCTGACCCTCTTGGATCTCCTACTGCTGATTCGGACGAGGTGGAGACAGTGAGCAAGAAGAATAAGAAGAAAAAAGAGCCTCAGCCGCAGGGCATCAAGGAAAATAGGAGCCCCTTCCATTTTCCCTCAAAACTGACGCAGGCCAAACTCGATAGGTTGAGGGTCGATTACAAGATCTCTTCGGATTTCGAAATGAGGCTCCCAGAGGCGTCAGAGAGAGTTTACCTTTCCCCGGGGGAGGGTTGGACCGCTTTTTATCCGCGGTTTTTCCAATGGGGTGTTCGGCTTCCCCTTCCCCTTTTTATGGCCGAGTTGCTTCAGAATGCCGGCCTCCCGTTGGGTCAACTAATGTCGAATGCCCTGAGATCTTTGATCACCTTTTCGGTGGTGTGTTACGGGTTGGTCTTTCGGCCTACCCTGAGCATGGTCTCCCACTTCTGGTCCCTTCGCTTGAACGTCCAAGACAGTATGCGTTTCATCTTTCAGATACATAAAAAACTGGCTCTGGTGGATGAGACCTCCTGTGACAAGCGTTGGAAAGAGGAGTGGTTTTTCATCTGTGGCCCCTTTCTTTCTGGGGGCGGGTCCCTTCCTGCCTCGTGGCAAGACGAGGGTGAGAACATGAGTTTTGTATTACTTTGTGTCACATTTATCTATAGCCGTGCTAACCATTTTCGGTTTTCTGCATTTCAGTGAAGAATCCGCTTCCGAAGGGTGCCTCTCGGGAAGCTTTTGGTCAGTGCAGGATTCTCGCCCAGAAAGGCCCTTTCAACTGGGAGGAGTTTAACCAGCATCCTTGGCTAGTCTTTGCAGAACTTTGGGCTCCACCTCCAGGTTTTGTGCCCGTTAATCCTCGTAAGTGTTTGTTTTGTTCCTTTTTCCTTTTCCCGTTTTTATGTGCTTATCTTGGCGTGCAGCTAATTTGGGCTGGTTGTGACGCAGGTTTCAGCGGAAGAATGTCTGGCTTCACGCTCACCCCTGTCCCCAACTCCAATGACCCCGAGGCCTTCCTTACCCTTCTTCAGGACATGGGAAAGAAAAGAGTTGACGCGGCATCTTCGTCCGATCCGAAAGGAAAGAAGGTGGCCGCTCCTAAGCGTCCCCGTAAATCCGGAAGTGGGAAATCCGTGAAGATCGGCAGCACGGAACCCTCTACAGGGGGTGCATTGGTTCTTCCCCTGGATCCTCCTGCGGACCCTCCTTTGGATTCCCCTGCGGATCCTTCTACGGATTCCCCCGCTCAGAAACGAAGGAGGGGCGGAATCATCGGGGCACTCGACCACGCGATAAGGGGTGCTGATGCATATATTTTGAAGCATCCTGAGATGGCTTATCGATCATTTCCTTCCGAGGCGGATTCGCCCTTTCCTTCTAATCATGCCCATATTTTATCTTCTGATACGGACTTTGAACAGGAAGACGACCAGACGACCGGGAGGTCCCTCGATGGCGAAACTCCATTCTTGCCCGATCAGACTACTCCAGTTATCCTCCCTCCATCGGGTGCGGGTTCCATCGATGCCGAGTGGATCGGGCGCTGCGGGCGGTGGATCTTCCTTGCTTCGCTTGTTCGTTCCCCTTGATGCAGACTTTGACAAGGGGTCACTCTCCAGCTCTCCAGCTCTTATTACATCCGACGAGCTATGAATTCGGTTGGATTCTCCCGCGACTTGGGGGACGTGCTGTTGAAACCTCTCATCGACTACGATAGTGAAGATGAGACTTTCAGCCACATGTGCTATCGTAGCTGGCTGGTTAGTCGTTTAGTCCTCTGTTTAATTTTTCTCTGTCGTTTTCAGCCGATTTCTCACGTCTTGAAAATGTATCCGATCTTTTAGGGGACCCAGGCTTCAACACAGATAGCTCTCAATTTGGAGAGTCTGCTTATCAAGCATCGGGAGCTCAAGCAGGAGTTGGCGGAGGCGAGAGCTAGCGGTCGGCAGTCTCACATCCTCGATTCGGCACTGAATGAGGGCCTTCAATTGAGATCTGATGTGGATGAGGCCGAAAAGAAAATTTCCTTACTGGAGGTCAATGGGCTGTAGCTGTAGCTGTCTGCCGATCTTGAGCGCATCCGGAAAGAGTATGAGGACCTCCGATCCCTCAACGAGAACAACAAGAAATTGCTCGATAAAGCTATTGTTGCTCGGAACAAAGCATTGGAGGACCTGGGCGCGGCTCGTGAGGAGGGGTCTAAGGCCGTGGATGCCTTCAACCGGGAAGCTGAGTCCCTCAGGATGGCCAAAGAGGAAATGGATCTTGTTGCGTTGGAGAATGACTCGCTGCGGAGTCAGGTGTCCAAGCTTCCAATCCTTCGCGACAGTGTTAGCGATCTTCAGCCGAAGTTGGTCGTGGCGACTGCGGTGTCGGTGGACTCCATTCTCATCGAGCTAGTCGTCGGGCGAGATTCGGTCAAGCTGCAGATGGAGCAATCTGACGGGTAAGATTATCCGATCATTCCGGTTGGCTATGATGACGTCGTGGATCGCCGAAGGGAGTTGTTTGAGCGGGCTACGAGTCTGAAGGCTTCCAGAGGCAAGGCCGCTGCAGAGGGCGTTGTGGTCCAGGAGGCTGTTGTCCGTGCTGAAGGCGGAGATGGCGCGATTGTTGAAGATGCCTCTACCGAAGTTCCCCCACCGAGACCATTTATGTTTCAGACTGAATCCTTTTCTTTTCTCTAGGGTAAACTCCGAATTGTGGAGCCCCTGTATTACTTGCTGCCTTGAACTTCTTTATGCTTTCTTCTGTTATGTTTGAACATACACATTTTTTGGGAGACTTAAACATATGTTTGTTTTTCATGTCTGCTTGTTGTGTTTCCCTGCTCGCTTTGCATGAGTGTTTTGACTTGTAAACATTCTTAAAAATGTTTTCACTTACTCGGACGGACCGAGACCTTCTGCTTTCAGAGAAAGCTTTATATTTAATAATGTTTCGGTATGCAAAACATTTTTTTGAACCACTACAAGAATTTTAAAAAATGTCGTCTTTTCGACGCTTTTCTGTGCGTCATCTATGCCACTGTCGTCTTATGTCTAAGATGACGGTTTTAACATCATCTTTTCATAAAGACGACGTTTTTTTAACCGTCATCTGTTGTAAAGATGACGTTGAAAACTAACGTCTTTTAAACAAATGATGGGTTTTCAACGTCTTCTTTTAGAACAGATGACGGTTTAAAACTGTCGTCTTTACGAAACGATGATTAAAAACCGTCGTCTTTACGTGGATTACATTTTTTTCAAATGTTCTGATCAATATAAGGAAAAGATGACTGTTTCCGTATACTTTGCTTCAACTTCGTGCAAAATTTATATATAAATGATTCACAAATAAAAAGTCGTTTCTTCACATATACATAATTTCACAAATCAAAAGGGCAATGTAACTAAGGAAGTTACATAGCTATAATTCCATCACTCTTTTAACTCCCAAAACAATCACATTGACAATCTATGTAACAAAAGAAACATATTTTGACTAATAATATGTTATATGCTACAATTAAGTATTTCCCATAAAAAAATACTAGTGAAGAATGTATCGGGATATAAAATATTGTAGCAAGTAACTTCCTTTTCCTACCTTCTAATCTTTGTCAAGCGTTCTTCTTTCTAACATGAAGGCTCGAAGTTACCAAAATTGCTGCCTACAAAAGAAAAGGAAAAAGAAACATATTAACACAGTATTATAACAAGTTTTAGTCCATAAAACAGTGTCAAAATGAAATGAAACAGCATCAAAACTATGTAAATAGCCAAAAAACAGCTTCTTAATGTCAAAAAAGCCTCAAAATTGCTACTTTATATGAAAAACTACAATGACTATAAAAAATAGCAGCAAAACATCCAATTTAAGCCTCACAACAGCAATAAAGCATAGATTTTAAACCCAAAATGTTAACACTCACAAGTTTTAGTCCATAAAAGAGTGTCAAAATGACATGAAACAGCAGCAAAACTATACAAATGACCAAAAAACGGCTTCTTAATGTAAAAAAAAAGCCCCAAAACGACTACTTTATTTGAAAAACTACAATGACTATCAAAAACAGCAGTAAAACATCCCATTTAAGCCTCAAAATAGCAATAAAACATATATTTTAAGCCCAAAAAATATTAACACAATATTATAACAAGTTTTAGTCCATAAAACAATGTCAAAATGACATGAAACAACATCAAAACTATGTAAATAACAAAAAAAAACAGCTTCTAATGTAAAAAAAAAACCCCCAAAACTGCTTCTTTATATGAAAAACTACAATGACTATGAAAAACAGCAGCAAAACATCCAATTTTAGCCTAAAAACAGCAATAAAACATATATTTTAAACCCAAAATTTTTTAACAACATTCTCACAAGTTTTAGTCCATAAAAGTGTCAAAATGACATGAAATAGCAGCAAAACTATGTAAATGACCAAAAAAACAGCTTTTTAATGTTAAAAAAAAGCCCCAAAACTGCTACTTTCTATGAAAAACTACTATGACTCTCAAAAACAGCACTATAACATCCAATTTAAGCCTCAAAACAGCAGTAAAACATATATTTTAAGCCAAAAAATATTAACACAACATTTTAACAAGTTTTGGTCCATAAAACTGAGTCAAAATGACCTGAAACAGCATCAAAACTATGTAAATAACCAAAAAACAGCTTCTACCCCCAAAACTGCTACTTTGTATGAAAAGCTCCAACCATTGTAAAAAACAACAACAAAACATCCAATTTAAGCCTCAAAACAGCAGTAAAACATATATTTTAAGCCAAAAAAGTATTAGCAAGAGCAAACATCATATAACAAGCCTTGGGCTATTTCTAAATATTGTGACTGGTCTTGGGGCTAGATATCTGCACTAAACCTATATTGCACCCGAAGAATGATAATAAATGAGGTAACAAACACAAACACAAGCCACTACGATTAATATTTACCTATAGTGCCACCCATCGGCTAGACCTTCTTGACCAGCCACTGGTACCATTGATATGCTCTCAATCCATTCTATGATAGCATCTGTAATGTGTGAAACAAACGAGGTAAAATAAGAGATAAAAATTAATATATGGTTAAGTTAATAGATTAGAGAAATGAGAAGAAGCAGAAAGTTGAAGCAGACCTAAACAGTCTTTCCAAGATAATCACCGCTTCTTTCTTAGTTGATAACTGACCAAAAAAAGGTATAAGGCATTACTTTTCTTCTTTAATCTCATGCGCGGAAACTATGTGTGCTTTCTCAACTAGAGCATCTTTTATTCAATTCTATGAAACATTCTAGTACAATAAGCAAGTGTAGAAACAAACTTCAGAGACTGCCAAATTGCTGGTATAGAAGAATGATTGACACAATAATATGAAATGGGGCAGATCTCAAGGTTACATACATGATAAAGTTTTCCAGGATGGATAATAACAATGAGATCTTAAGTTTTTTATAATTAACAATAACAGAGCTCAAGGTTACATACATGATAGTTTTTTCTTTGAAGACGGAGGAAAAGAAGAAGAAGAAAAAGAAAAGAACAATTTCAACCTACATAAATGTTTTTCTTTGAAAAAAAAAAGGTAAAAGAGACAATGAGTCTTAGTAGTACTGTATCATAGTCTACTTCAAGCTTGATAAGAGGTGCAAATACATTTTTATACTAAAACATGAAAAAGGAAACAGTCATCCCAT
Source organism: Gynostemma pentaphyllum (assembly GCA_028015215.1). Lineage (NCBI taxonomy): Eukaryota > Viridiplantae > Streptophyta > Magnoliopsida > Cucurbitales > Cucurbitaceae > Gynostemma > Gynostemma pentaphyllum. Next base: position 21,471,032 of record CM051345.1, on the reverse strand, counting down.
TTTTCTTTTCTTATTTATTTTAAATAACCAACATCCTTCAAATTGCCAAGGATTATAAGCAGGGGCCAACTATACGCTCTAATCTTTCTTATATGGATGGCATATGCAAAACAAGATATCAAACTTAAAAGGGCATTTTCTTATTAACAAGTTGTTCAAATTCGTAAGGAAAAAAAGGGAAGAAAAAGAATTAGAGTTAACTTTTGATTTTAATAAACTCTCACACAATGCTTATCTACAACTAATAAAAAAAATATGATGAGTAATAGAATTGTGAAAATCCAATTTCCTGCAATGCATCCTATATTAGGTAGGATTGTGAAAATCCCCATGCATCAAACAACAAATTACAGAGTAAGAGGATGGAAGGGCACCCAAAAAACAAATACTGAAGGGCGGCTTAAATCTAAAAGAATTAAAAACTTAAAGGGAAAATAATGATAAAGAAGATAGCTATCACTAGACTATGCCACTGATAATTAGTATGCAAAAGAAACGTCCTAAAAGAGAATTACACATCAACATGGCATAAGAACAAAGCATTGATTCATCCATTAGACTTAGAGCCGAGAATTACCAAAGAGAAAACTGATAGACATACTATTTACACCGAATGACTAATACTTCAAACAAACAAGCCCATAGCAAATAAAGAAAAAGAAAAGCAAATGAAAGGTACCTACGTAAACATAATACACAAGTCTTGACCCATCACGAAATAATCCTACAAAACTAACGAATTACTGCAAATATAATGTACCAAATATTAAAAGTTTAATGAAATTAAGTAGGAAATAAAACTATGCTTAGAAAGGGGAGACAAAGCAGCTTCTCTTGAGGAAAACAAAATCGACAACTTAACAACAGGAAAATTTCAATAAATTTTAAAATTTCCAAATGTTCAATGGCTTATGATCAGATGAAATTCACTTCTAAATTCAAAATGTTCCAAGAAACACAACCAATTTTTCTCATCTACATTAAGGGATATCCACTACTAAACTCATCAATTTAATCAATAATTACATGAAAATCATGATAATTTATGGAGAATAAAATGAATGACAATATATATTTTGCAATTACTCTGCTACCACAACCATTTTTCCATTACCTTTGTCAATGAGTTCATAGGAGCACGTGTGCTTGTCATTTTTCATTACGAGGCTTCTCCTTCACAACTCTGATTTTCTCTCTTCAACGTTGAACCAGTCACCGAGAACTGAGGAGGCTGAAGCGGTTTGGGGATTTTCTTCATATCCGAGAGTGAGAACTGAGTAACTATCCCCAACTCACCCTTAGAGATTCAAAGATTTACGATCGGATTGGACCAGTTGAGGCGCTTCCTCTCACTCTCTCTCCAACGCTAACCGAAAACTGAGATATAAAAAAAATTGAAACAGAGCAACAATTTCAGAATTAAAGTGTACCTACTCGATGGCCGTTTCTCACGTTTTGCTTCAGCTCTCAAGCATCTCGTGGGTCTGTTCAAGAAACAATAACAAATTGACTAGTCAATTTTGAATCAAAAGCACAAAGTTGCAGCAGGTTAGTAAAATTTAAATTCATTGAGAAATTATCCTCAGTTCTAAGCTTGAAGGTTCAAAGAAAAATTGACAGCCCTTACATGAGAAGAGTCAGTAGACCAACTAAAGCAAACTCATGAAGCAATGAAATGGTCTCACCTCGTTTCTCTTGCACTGACCTGAAGCAACAATGGAGATGCGAAATTGAAACGAAGGGCTCAGTTTAAGTCTGGAGCTCTTACCTCGGTTCTATTCCCAAAACAGAGCCCTTTGTTTGAAAGAAAAGAAAGTTAGAATTGTGAATTCATTGGTATGAAAGAATGAATGAAACTCGAATTCAAACAAAAACATTCTCCATCACCTCTAGCCTCTTCCTTGCACCGAGCAATGAGCACAAAAATTCTCCACAAAGTCAAATGCTTAAGAGAATTAAGCAATGAAGTGAAGAAAGAAACATCTATTTATAGTGGGGGGGCTTTGCTGTCTGACCATTGGATTAAAAATGAAATCCATCCCTAGCAATCTTTGAGAAGACCATACACCCTCCACCTGACAGGTTCCTCTTGCAAGAAATTGTTGACATAAAGCTTCCATGGAGTTGACCACTCCATGGCAAAATTCTTTAAGAATCTTCAAGTACAAGTCATAAAAAGGCTATCATGCTTAGTCAAAGAACCTACGACATAGTCAAAGCAACAATAAATTCCACCAACGAGATCACTCCCAAGCAGTCAGGTTCTCTCCCTAAAACCCGAGAAGAGCACCCTAGTTCTCCTCGGGAGTGGGGGGCCACTATTATTGGTGGATTTTCAAACAACTATACGACCACGTGGCACCCCTCTGGAGGACCACGTGGGAAGATCAAAGACGTTCACGTCACTCGTGGAGTGGGCCGGATGAGCACACACCAGGCCCAACAGGGTGGGTGCCCATCCTAGAAGAACACTTGTAAAGACTTCTAAAGAGCTCGGCCTTCAGAAGAGGATCGAGCACCGAGACGGCCAACTTAGTGGAATGAGCATGTGAAGCCTAGCAAGGAGTGTGCTCATCCTTAGAAGACCAGCTCACCTAGGCTCTAAGGGCAGGTGACCATCCAAGTAGAGGATGGATAAAGATGGGCTCATAGGCTAAACAATGCATGAGCTCACCTGATGTGATATCATTTCAACACTAAGTCAAATAGTCTGGCTGTTCTTCCAAAGGAAGAGCACCGACCACCAAGGCCCGCTCACAGACATGATAGGTGATCATGTAACCGAGAGCCGGCACGTGGCCTAGGGCCTATGCCTGACATCTACACGGTAGGGTCATCATTACATCTCTCTTATAAATACCGGAGGAGACCCACTGTTGAGGTACGCTACTTCTACTCCTACTCTGCTCGACACCACCTCTGGTCTGACTTAGGCATCGGAGTTGATAGGTCGGCACCACACCGGTGCTCAATTGTTTCCTTGTGCAGGTCACCTTTGTGCTAGGTTCTAAGCTGCTCTGCTCACTTCTCACTCCTCTTCTTATTATTTAAAGTTAGTTGCACGATCGCGGTCCGAGAGACACCCAACCCACATGTCAGTTACCGGTCCTCTATTTTTACGCAACAACAATATATATAGGTAGATGATAAATTATAATATTACTCGATGTTATTATAAATTATAAGCAAACAGTTTTGACTGTTTTAATTTTAATTTACAAAATGTTACCTTGTTTAGTTCGAGAAGTTTTTTTAAAATAACATTTTATAAATTGATATTTAAATTTTGAAAATTTTCAATAAAAGCATTTTTTTCAGTTTACTAAAAACAAGTATGGAACGAACCCGCACATACTTTTAAAAAATCAAAAATTTTACTATTTTTAAAAATTGATATTAAAAAAATATCATCTTGTAAAATTTATCTTGAGGTTTTATATCTAAATACAAATTATATAGAAATCCAACATAAAATGATATTATATATCATAGAAAAACTTTATTTTATAATAAATCTTCAATTAAAAATTTACAACTTAAAAAATTGAAATGGTTAAATTCCTACAAAATTGAAGCAGATAATATCTATAAGCGGCAGAGTAAAAAATAATTGGAGGCTAAAATTTTATGAAACTAATTTAAAAAGTAAAAAAGGAGTCGAATTGAAAAAAAAAAATTTGGTGACCTTATATTTTTATTAAAGTGATATTTTGAAAGCATACAATAAAGATTCACTATATTTTGAAAACACACAATTAAATTTTTAAACCATAGGCAATATCCAACTTTCTGCGCTTAAAAAAAAAAAATCCAACTTTCTGAATCTTGAGATTTTTTTTTTAATAAATAAAATTAATCTTCAGATTTCAATATCATTTAGATTGAGTTACAAATTTGAAACTCTTCCTCCCAATTTTAAAGCATCCTCTCTCTCTCTCGTTAGTTATTCTTCCATAGTTAGAAGCCGAAAGTATGAACAAGCAGCTTCTTTGTGATTTCTTTTCATCGGAAGATGAAGATGACGAGACGACGATGCCTTGCCAATTTGATCATTACTTATCGAGCCTTGTTATTATAGTTTTGGCAAATTTCCTTATTTTCAACACTGATTTTATTGACGTTAGCATATTTATATTACACGATCAATTCAACATATTGGCAATCGTGATATGGGAAACAGTGAGGTTTTCTTTAACTACGCTATTATAAAGAACTTTTTATCGAATTTTTATATCCCATTTAATTTATTGCCAATTCCTTTGGCAGTTGCATTCTTAATCCCTATTATTACCTCTTATCTTGCTATAAATCAAAATCAAAATCAAAATCAAAATCCTCAAGTTTTTTTTTCCGTTTCAGTTCTTTGCGGGCCTCCTACTATTTTTATTTGTATTTTATTTTGGATGGCAAATAGTTTTGCATATTTTGGTAAACCGTCCAATGATCATATGTTGATCATGATGTCCATGATTAGTTTCACTCTTTACACTATTAATGTTGATTTTAAAACAGAATGTTTTTACACTCTCATGTTGCTATATGTGGTTAATACATTAATCATTTATCTTCCATGGACCAATTATGTTTCTGAGAACGATCAAGGGGCCGGGACTGTATGGCTTGTTTAACAGCATGCATTTTCTTCACAATTGAAAAGAAGACCGATGGATCGATGTACGTAACCGGGTATTAGTGTATTATACTTTTCCATTTTTAGGATCCTAAGTTTTTCTTGTCGTTGTTGTTTTTTTTAGATTTTAATTAAGTTTTGATTCATTTTATCATAGAGTTTTATTTGATTTTTGTAAGCTTTTTTCAGTTCATCATTTTCTTCTTCTTTTCGTCTCTTGTCGTTGTACACCTCCATTTAATCTTTGTTTATTCATATTTTTATGATACGTTTAGAGAAGCCATTGACGAATTTGTGGAAACCAAGAAAGTTGAATTCATCAACAAAAATGTAAAGAAGAAGAAGAAGAAAAAAAGGATCTTTACTCACCTCTTCAATAATTACATGAAAATCATGATAATTTAAGGAGAATAAAATGAATGACAATATATATTTTGCAATTGCTTTGCTACCACAACCATTTTTCCATTACCTTTGTCAATGAGTTCATAGGGAGCACATGTGCTTGTCATTTTTCATAAGAACAAAATGCAAAAAGGGAAAATATGTGTTGGAAGGAATCACATCTACTTGTACTTTTGATGATGGAAAAAAACACATTTTTCATTGTGTCGAAAATACAAGATATTGATCTTAGAAAATAACTTCCTGTCATGTATTGACTGAGTTTCATTTTGCATTGAATCTTTTTTTTTCTTCCCAGAAGTAAGAGCTCTAAAGAATTCTCCCATTTGGAATGAATGAAATTATGTTTCTTTATAGAATATGCATTCTCCCATTTACTAGTTGACCAAGTTTTCTTCTCTAGGTTTTCTATGAGAGTTTCTGGCAACCATAAGTGTTGATTTGTAAACCTTTTTGTGTTTTTTGTGGGGCTTTTCATGGAGACGGCGGACATTTTGTCAAAGTGGGAACGTTTGAAACTTTCAGAGGAAGAGGGAGATGTGGTGACAATAGATGATGAAGTTGTGGATGATTCTGATAAAAAGCTTCATCTTGGTTTAGTTGGTAAACTTCTTACCAACAAGAAAATCAATACACGATGATGGAAAACAGAGTTGAAATAGAAAATGTTGGAAATAATCTTTATCTTTGTACATTTTCTTTAGAGGCAGAGAAGCATAGAATCCTGAAAAAAGGACCATGGTTTTTTGATAAATCTCTACTTCTATTTGAAGAACCAAGAGGTAATCTCAGATTCACGATGATGGAATTTCATTGGGCAACTTTTTGGGTTCACTTGCACGAACCACCGATAGCTTGTTTTTCCCGGAAGATGGCATATATGTTAGGGAATAAGATGGGTATAGTTGAAGATGTTGAAACTGATGAATATGGGAAATGTTGGGGGAAGACATTACGAATTAGAATTCAAATGGATATTCGTAAACCTTTAAGGCGAGGATTGAAAATTAAACTCGGAACAATGGCTGAAGAGATATGGATTCCAATTACTTTTGAAAAACTTCCTGATTTTTGTTATTCGTGCGGTTGTGTGGGTCATTCTCGAAAGGATTGTAATAACAGAAATAGCTATCAAAATGAAGAAACTTCCCAGTATGGCCCTTGGATGAGACATGGCTCCGGTAGCATTAAATCTAAATTATCTTCGTGGGGACAAAAGTCTGATCCAACTGTTACTGAGGTGGTGGGTGTAGAGGGGCGGAACGATAAAGGAAAACTAAAGAAAAAGTGGCTGCCGGAAAATTCAAAAATCACGACTCCGGTAACGAAAGACAAGGTAACTTCCAACTTGGTAGTTACCGAAATTCATGGGAGTAAACCAACTGTTAAGGAACACATGAAAGTGTCAGTTATGAAGAACGTGGAAGAAGGTGTTGAGGAGTGCAGATTTGAAGAAAACAAGATAAGATTGCCTGGCGGTTTTAAAGAAGACGAGAATGTAAGAGATAATAATGAAGGAAAAGAAAATGGTTCAACTTCAAAAGTCAAGTCCATTAGTGACTTTGTTGGGCCGTGTTTCAAGTCTGCTTCTATTGGGCCTATTTCTTTGCCAATTCCTAAATCTTTAATAACCACCATTTCAAATGGAGCTGAACAACAATTAAATGGAGATAAAAAAAAAGAGGGAAAACGTTGGAAGAAGCTTGCGCGAGATAAAGTTCAGGAAGATGACATCAATAAAGAAAGCAGTGGCAACTTGAATTCAAACGACTCTAAACAGATTTCTGGGAAAAAACAACATTGCAATTTTTCTTTTGGTGATCAACCATGGAAAAAAAGCAAAAAAATCACCGGTTCAATTGAGGACCCATTGGCGAAGGTTGCGAGACAACCTCGCCAAGCGCCATGAAAATATTATGTTGGAATGTTCGGGGAATGGGGAATCCCCGAACATTACGAGCCTTGCATCATCTAATGCTAATAAAATCCCCTCATTTGGTTTTTTTGATGGAAACTAAATGTGGAAAAATTTGGGAGGATAGAATTAAGCAAACAATGAATATGGAGAATTGTTTAATGGTCAGCAGTAGAGGCAGAAGTGGTGGGTTAATGCTTTTATGGAAATCAAGTTTGAATGTAGAAGTAAAATCTTATTCTCTTGGGCATATTGATGCAGTAATAGAGTGTCACGGTTTCCATTGGCGCTTCACAGGTTTTTATGGTAATCCAGCTCTAGCTAAAAGAATGGATTCTTGGGAATTGCTACGAAGGCTCAATAGTATTTCAGGATTACCATGGATAGTGGGAGGAGATTTTAATGAAATTTTGGAGGATTCAGAAAAAATGGGGGGTCGAGACAAAAGTGAAACTCTTATTACTAACTTCAGGGAAGCTCTGGATGATTGTTCACTATCGGATGTGGGCTTTAGAGGTGATCCTTTTACTTGGTCCAATAGAAACTTTGATGGTGTTTTAATCTGGGAACGTTTGGATAGATTCTGCTGGACTAATAGTTTAAAAAGCAAGTTTGAGAATAGCATGGTGGAACACTTGGATTTCTTAACTTCCGATCACAGAGCTATTATTATTCATTTGAAAAAAAGAGTTCAAGATCAAAGACGTTTTGTACGGCGTGATATTCTCAGGTTTGAAGAAGGATGGACAATTGCTGGAAACAAGGAGATTATTGATAAGATATGGCATTGCTCTACAAGGGACACAACTTCAAAAATTTCTTTATCTGTTAAAGAATTGGCATGTTGGAGCAAAAACAAATTGAAGGGTTCTCTCTCAGATGCTATTGAAAAGAAAAAGGAACAGCTTGATGTTGCTCTTAGAAGAAGGCAAATTGGTAATGGTGATATTATCAGAAAATTGGAAAGGGAATTGGAGAGCCTTTTTTAGGAAGAGGAGATGTATTGGAAAATGAGAGCTAGAGAAAATTGGCTTTCATGGGTGGGGAGATCGAAATACCAAATGGTTCCATCAAAGAGCTTCTTATCGAAAACGCCTAAATCATATTTCTGGTATTTTTGATGAGAATGGTATTTGGTATTCTGAAGAAGAGGATATTGCTCGAATTGCTGTGGACTATTTTCAAAAGTTATATACTACTTCTCAACCCAGTGACGAAGCATTTGAAGAAGTCATTAACTGCATCCCTATTTCTGTCACGCAAGAGATGAATGATTTTCTCCTCAAACCATACACTAGAGCTGAGGTAGAGGTTTCATTAAAAGGTATGCATCCGTCCAAAGCTCCAGGTCCGGATGGGACTCATGCTATTTTTTTCCAGCACTATTGGGACATAGTGGGTGATGATACAGTGGCTACTTGTTTAAATGTACTCAATGGTTTATCTTCTATAGAAGTTTTGAATGAGACATTCATAGCTCTTATCCCCAAGATCAATAAACCTCAATATATGTCTGATTTTAGACCTATAAGCCTTTGTAATGTTATTTACAAGCTTGTTTCAAAGACAATTACTAATAGATTTAAAAGGGTCTTGGATCATATCATTTCTCCGTCTCAAAGTGCTTTTGTTCCCAACCGTTTGATAACTGACAATGCTATAATTGGATTCGAATGCATCCATGCGATAAATAGCAGAAAGAGTGGCAATACAGGGGCAGTGGCTATGAAATTGGATATGAGTAAAGCTTATGATCGAGTGGAATGGATTTTTATTCGCATGATGATGGAGAAAATGGGATTTGATTCTCGCTGGGTTTCTTTAATCATGAGTTGCATTGAAACTCCGTATTTTTCAGTGCTTGTCAATAGGGTTCCCACAGGAATGTTTCAGAGTCGAAGAGGCCTTCGCCAAGGGGATCCTCTCTCCCCCTATTTGTTTCTAATCTGTGCTGAAGGTTTTTCTGCACTACTCCAAGATGCGGAACGTAAAAAGCTCATTTCAGGTCTCCAAATTACAAAATCTTGTCCCCCTATTTCTCATTTGTTTTTTGCAGACGATAGCCTTATTTTCTTTAAGGCAGCTAAAGATGAATGTTGTGTAATGAAGAGGATTCTTTCCAATTATGAGAAGGCTTCAGGGCAACTGATCAATTACAACAAATCTGTTTTTTTGACAAGCAAGAATACAACTCAGGATTTGAATGATTTTATAGGCAACAAATTACTTCTTTCAAGAACAAGTTCTCTAGGTAGATATCTTGGGCTCCCATCTCAAAATGCCAAAAACAAGAAACAAATTTTCAGGTACATAAAAGACAGAGTGTGGAAGATTTTACAAAGCTGGAAGGACAAATTTTTCTCTCTTGGGGTAAAAGAAATTTTGATTAAAGCTGTGGCACAGGCCATTCCAACCTATACTATGAGTTGTTTTCAATTTCCTTCCACTTTTTGTGATGATTTGCATTCTATTTTTGCGAAGTTTTGGTGGGGTTCTAATGAAAGGAAGAAGAAAATTCATTGGCAGAGATGGAAAAAATTGTGTTTGAATAAGGAAGATGGAGGTATGGGTTTTCGTGATTTGGGCATATTCAATCAAGCTCTCCTTGCCAAACAGAGTTGGCGTATTCTTCGCAATCCGAATAGTTTGCTGGTTAAGATTTTGAGGGGTAGATACTTCAAATCAGGTAATTTTTTGAAAGCAAAGTTGGGTAATAATCCATCTTTCATTTGGAGAAGTATTTTATGGGGGAGAAATCTTTTTGAAAAGGGTTATCGCTGGAAAATAGGGAATGGTTTTTCAGTTTCAATTGAATTAGATCTTTGGATCCCTGGTTTAGAAAAAAATCTTTCCCTCCAGACACCTGAAAACCTTCGTGGTCATTATGTAACAACGCTTATACTAGCCAATGGCCATTGGAATGATCAATTAATTCGCCATTCTTTCAATGAAGAGGTCTCAGAGAAAATCATCACCATTCCAGTTGGGGATAAACAAATTCATGATTCTGTCATTTGAAAGCTTTCAAACAATGGTCATTTTTTAGTGAAAAGTGCTTATAGATTGGGGCACGTTTTGTCTCATTCTTTACAGGCTTCTTCTTCTAATTCTCGAATGGTTGCTCTCTGGTGGAAGAGATTTTGGAAAATCAGAGTCCCATCTAAAATTAAAATCCTCTCATGGAAACTTTTCTTCAATATTCTGCCTTGTGTTTCTAATTTGATTTCATGAGGAGTCTCTATGAATCCATTGTGTCCTTTTTGCAATCGAGTTTCTGAATCAGCTTGTCATTCTATTTGGGGTTGTTCTTTAGCTAAAAAAATCTGGAAGGGGCTCTTTCCTTTGCTACACATTGAGATTCAGATTACTGGAATCCGGCCGAGGGTCTTTCTTGGATGTTAGAAAATTGCATAGGTAATGAAGTAAGAGTTCTTATTTCCATTTGGCACATTTGGAATAACAGGAACAACTGGATCTTCAATTCATCGAAAATGAAAACTGATGATTCAATTGGAAAAATTATTGGTTGGGAGGAAGAATTTCTTTCTTCTCATCGCAGCCCTCATCTTCCTCAACATTTGGGAAATCAGGTTTGTTCTAATATTGCTTGGATCCCTCCTGCACATAATTTTCTCAAGCTCAATGTGGATGGAGCTATTAATCAAGTTCGAAGATGTGGTGGCATTGGTTGGGTTCTAAGGAATCATGAAGGTGTGGTGTTGTCTTCAGGTTGTAAAGAGATTGGTTTCACTAACTCTCCAAAGTTAATTGAAGCTTTAGCAATAAGGGATGGTTTGAGAAGCTTGTCTCATCAAAATGCTCCTGTGGTTGTGGAATCAGATTGCCTGAATGTTATTAGCATTATTAACAATGTGGATTCGGATCTGACAGAGGTGGGTTTCATCGTTGCTGAGATCATTCAACTTGTAGAAACGTTCCAAGTTTCTATTTTTCAACACGCTAAACGATCGTGTAATCGTTTAGCTCATGATTTGGCTAAGCATGCGGCTTCTACTGGCTGTTCAGGACAGTGGAGGGATTGTCTTCCTCCTTGGTTAAATGTAGTTTGTTTTTAATTTCTTTCCTGATGTAATTCAAAAAAAAAAAAAAAGTTTTCTTCTCTAGTTTCTTTATACAATATGCATCTAAGTAGATAATTTGTTTTTACATCACAGAACTTCGTGAGAAAGAAAATGAAAATAAAAGATGGAACAAACCAAGAATAGGGAAATCAGTAACCAATAAGCAAGTAATAATTAGTTCCTTCTCAACCCTTTTATTTTCAAAAATAAAACTTCTAACCTAACGGTGGAAATCAAACATCCAACAAGTTTCAAACATACCAAGTAAGTCTAGAATCATGAAATAAAACAAACGAAAATCCTCAAGTGACAACAAATTGAAATTACAAAGTTAAAGATAAATAGCATCTCAAGATGCTAAACCATTATACTTTCACATATATACTGAAAAAATTACTAGATTTACAATCTCTATCACTTTTATAAATACAATACATTGTAAAAAGTATATATAGTATTGATGATATTTAATGAATAACTGGCTCGCTATGCCAACCACCTCACACATGCATATATAAAAGAATTACGGGCTTGCTAAAATATTATTTTATTTTTTAGGATGCTAAGAGATTAAAGTTGAAAGAACTAATGTCAAATCTGTAATTCAAAATCAAGAAATTTATTCTCAATTTAATAATTTAAACGCAAATAACATAACATATATTCTAGTTGATTTTACAATTGTCGATTAAAAATTCTAAAAAAGTTTAATTAAAAACTAATTTGGACTTTATGTGTTGCGGGAAAATATCAAGTTGTATTTTCTATATTATTATGTGTAAATATATATTATAATAAAATTTTAAGAAGAAATCGAGCAAGTCCACTACCCTTGGTCGAACAAGAAACCAAATATTAGCACAACTTTATAAGGAAAACTCAATTAAGGAACCATTTGATAGCTTCCTTGTTTCATATTGTGAAGTTTGAGTCTAAATTGAAGTCATTTCTCTAAAAGGACATTTCTGTAAAGTCAGCATTGTAAATATCCTAAAGCTATTTTCTTTACAACAGATTTCTGTTATGTGATAGTCTTGTGATATAAGACTTCGAGAGAGTTCCTTTTGTTAGAGTTGTAAAATTGATTTCTCATTAATAAAGGCTGCAGCAAGTTTGAGAGAGTGGATGTAGGATCTCCTATCGAACCACTATAATTCATTGTGTTCATGCTTTAATTTCCCGTTTTCTTCTTTTCTTAATTGTTCTTCATTTGATTGATTGATTCTATGAGTGATTATTCTTGCTGAGTTTGTGAGTTCTTCTTGGTTTGTATTAACACATATCTATGTCTCTAGTTTTTAAATTTTGAGAATTCGTGTTTCTCATTGTTAAGAATTGTATCCAAAATTACATAGAAATTTTAAAAACAAAGAAGTTTCTTGATTCTTATTAATGTTTCCAAATTTTTCAATACATTAATAAATAATCATATTGATCCGTTTTGACTTATAATATGTATAATAAATCAAAAAATTAAATTGATATTGTGGAGTATTGATGAAGCAAACTAACCAGCTCAGTACTTTGGTCAAGTGGTTCATTTTCTAATTGTTAGTTAATGAAGTGTAATTAACTGATTGAGTATAAAAGAAAACTAAGTGTAAATGAGTCATTACAAATGTGAAGACAATCTCGATGATTATAACAAGCTTATTTCTGATCTTACCAACTGTGGTGAGAATCAGGCAGTAATTCTGTTACATTCACTGCCTGATTCATTCTGAGAAATCAAGACAGCGATCATTTATAGAGCAAGGGATCTTGAAATGAGAAATTATAAAATAGATGGGAATGTGATGTTTGTAAAGAGCAAGCATGAAAGGAAGGAATGGAAGCCACTTAACTCAAAGAAGAAGAATAAGAAAAAGTTCAAATCAAAGGGGAGATGCTTTGCATGTCAAAAGGAAGGATGGACATTTTAGCAAAGATTGTCCTCAGCAGAGGGAAGGATAAGCCTTATGAATCCAAGAAGAGAGATACTATAAGAAAGTCATGATTTTCAAGAAATTCTTGCTGTCTCAAAGGGAAACCCTTAGAGATTTTAAGGAGTTCAATGGTGGAAGGGCCCTGGTGGGAAATTATCAAGGATGTTTCCATGATGGAGAGACAAGAATTCTAACTGATGTGAGAAGAAATCTGATCTCCTTGGGGTGTTCTGGCTACACCTTTGATTCCAAGAATGGTGTCTTAAAAATATACATAGGAGGTGCTCTTAAATTGAATTGCTTCTATATTCTAGAAGGCAAGTGACAAAGACAGAAACTACTCAAATATGTGGCTAAGTGAGAAAGGCTTGAAGATTTGCTGGGAAGGACAAAGAATGTTGAACTAGACTTTTGTGAAGATTGCATCTATGGAAAGCAGACAAGAACAAACTTCAGTAGTAGCCATAGCCAACACCTGTCTCAAGGAAAATTAGATTATCTTCATTCAAATATGTGGAGGTCATCAAGAACCAAGACACATGGTAGAGCAAGATATTTTTTGAGTATCATAGATGACTTCAGTTGGAAAGTGTGGATCTTTGGCTTAAAGCCAAATTCAAGAAGTGGAAGACCCTTATAGAGAACCAAACTGGGAGAAAGGTCAAGAAGGTGAGAACAGACAATGGCTTGGAATATTTAAGCAACGAATTCAAGGAGTTCTGTGCAAAAAAACAGATAGCAAGACATTACACTGTTAGATCAACTCCATAGCAAAATCGTATAGTTGAGAGGGGGTTAGGACCATGCTTTCCAGTTCTAAATTGCTTGATAGTTTTTGGGGAGAAGCGGCTGCCACAGCATGCTACCTAATCAATAGATCCCCGAATTCAGCCATTGAGTTCAAGACACCCTAGGAGATATGGACAGGAAAAGCATTAGACTTGAGCAATCTAAAAGTCTTTGGTTTATTGGCTATGCTAAGAGTGCCATTAGCAGATTTACGGAAAAACTCACTGGGAGGCTGGAAAGGATCAGTTAATTACTCTCCTAGAAGCATTGGCTATGTAGACAGTGATTATGCAGCTGACTTGGATCGTAGGTCTTTAACAGGGTATGTCTTCAAGCTATGTGGAAATTTGGTGACTTGGAAGTCTTCATTGTAGCTTTCTCAACCACTGAATCAGAATATGTATCTATAAAAAAGGCGGTGAAGAAAGGACTATGGCTTAAAGGATTAGTAGCGGAACTTTTGGGAGAGACTTGTGAAACAATTGTGCTCACTGACAGTCAAAGTGCTTTGCATCTTATCCAAAAACCAAATCACCACGAGAGAATCAAACACATCTATGTAAGGCTGCATTTTATCTGAGATGTAATAGGTTCAGGTGATATTAAATTGGAGAAAGTTGCTTTTGAAGAAAATCCAACCGATGCCAAACGAAAACACTTAGTATTGACAAAATATAATGGCTTTATGAAGATGTTAGCTAAGAGCTGAGAACTCTTCTGAAATTCGAAGGCTTTTATACTTGAGAATAGTTTTGTCATCAAGTTGGAGTATGTTGAATATTGATGAAGCAAACTCTTCAAAAAAAACAGCTAAGTATTTTGTTCAACTGGTTCATTTTCTATTAGTTAGTTAATGAAGGGTAATTAGTACTGATTGAGGATAAAAGAAAACTAAATGAAAAAGACTCATTATGAATGTTAAGCCTTCTCTCCTACTCTCTCTCTGTCTCTCATCTTCTTCTTTCTCTCTCTTTCACTGCGTAGAGAACCTAGAAAGCTTAATCTGAAGCTTTCTTCAACAGATATAATTGAATTAAAATTTAGTCTTTCAAATAAAATTATACTTTTTTAATTAAAACTTTTAATACAAATGAGAAACCAAGAAACATGTTTTTATCTCTTTTAAAAAAAGAATCAAGGACAAGAAACAAAGAATGAGAACGTTACCCAACGTCCTAAACTATTTGTTTCTTCGAGCATCAAGGATCCAGTTTGCCAAAACCTTGCTTCTTTTTTAGCATAACATTTTTTTGGTTTGCTAGTGTTAAATAATATTAACTACTTGCCAAATCACATATGCCAAAAGTCTATTTTTATTCTTTTTTAGCATAGCATTTTTTTTTGTTTCAATTTTTATTCTTTCTCGACATGTTCAGACTCTCAACTCAAGACTAATTATGCCTTCTCATCTTCAAGTTTGCTGCTTAAAATATCTTGTTCGTTTGGTTCCTATGATGTCACCAACTTAATTCTAAACATGTCCAAGACTAAGTCCTTTATTCAAGTCAAGATTTACCCGGCTATAAGGTAAGGTAGCCCCGACACTACCTTTTTAAAGATTAAAATCTACCATAATCATAAACATATCAAACAATACTTTTTTCCAAAAAATAAAAACTAAAACGAGGTTAATAAGTCCCCATCACTAATGCAGTGATAAAGATAAGAGCCACAAATCCAAATACTCATCACCACTAATCATTTTATCCCCCCACTTAACTTCAAATAAAAATGCATTTGAAGTTGCTTCCTCCATTGAAGAAATGATTTAGCAGACAATGGTTCGGTTAGTAAATACCATGCCTGTGGTGCTTGTTTAAGCCCATATAAAGATTTCTTCAATTTACAAACAAGTGGAATTGAGGAGTTAGTCACTGTAAAACCTGGAGGTTGATCCATTTGAAGTTCCTCTTGTAAAATAGGATGTAAGAAAGCATTATTTACTTGATATTGTTCATTTTGAGAATTTGTAAATAAGGTAGTTGGTTGGTTTGAATGTCAGGTAATTAGGTGTTGTAGATTGAATGACTATGTCATATAATGAGTCTATAGGATTGGATGTTGATGAATTTATGACTGGTATATTGATAGATGGAAGACAATTTGAACATTTCAGCATAGGGAAAATGAGATTCATTAAACATCAAATGTCGTGTAATAGTTGATGTTGAAGAATTGATAGATAGCATGGGAGTGTGATGATGCTTTTTCAGGTTAAAGTTGTAAAGGCCTCCATTTACTTTTCCTTGCCAAAACAAATATTTGGATGAAACTACAAAAATAAACCTTGTTTTCTTTTGCAAATTGGTGAAGAGATTAGGCAATTTAAGATTTTGGGCAGAAAATATTGGAATTACCAAAATGAGCAATATCAAGATTCCCAACTTGGATTCTGTTGTTTCCTTTGATATTCAGCTCTAATATTCAGATTACTGAGATCATTAGTGACATGATTTTTAGCTCGGATACCATAAGCTATCAGCACCAAGATCATTATTTTGTGCTACAAAAGCAGCCAGTTTGTGGTTCCAGAATTGTTGTTTGAAGAATTTTGTTGTGGACTTGAACCTTAGTAATTCTGATTATATCGAAAAATAGCATTTTACAGTAGTATGACCAATCTTGCTTTGAGGACGATTTCCATTGTTCTGCCAATTATATACTCCTCTTCCTCTTTATTGATTTCCTAGTGAACCATTTCCTCTTCCACCAAACACTATTCACCTCATATTAAATATGCCTTTGACTTCATTTGACCAAGCAAAATTAATCTTCTTCTTCCTTTCTTTTTCTCTTGGCCGAGGACCCCCTTTTCCATTTCCCAATTTTTGAGTTTCGTTCATTTCTCGTCGGATTGCTTTGATTCTCATTCCGTTGGAAAGGTATCGGTCCTACGATTCATTTCCACCCAACAATCGTGATTTCCACCTGTGATCTACAGACTTCTCGATAAGTTAAACTTCAAACCCTAAGCTCCAAATAGTGTTTTAATAGAGTTTTCTCTTTGATTCTTCGATTTCTTGCCGGGAAACTCGATGATTTTAAGTACGGGGGTTGTTTTAAGTGTTTTTGGAAACAATCTCATAACCCTAAAACCGAGTTTCAGTCGAAGCCCTTCCCGTTTGAAATTTACATTGTGGGGGTTGTTTTAGGGTTTATTTTGTTGATATATTGTTTATTGTAATTAAATTCGGGAAATTACATATTGTCCAAAAACCCGATTTATCGTTACCCATTGAAATAAGGAATTACCAAAGTACTTGAAATCAACCCAAAACACCTCTAAATTGCATAAAAGCAGGAAAACCAAACCCGAGGTCTATTTTCCTTGTTTTGGCCGAGAGCACCCTTTGGGAAATTATGGGGTTTTTCATCGTTTTATGTTTTTAGATGTCATTTGATTGTTATTTGGTAATTATTGATTGTTAGATATAATGATTTGTAGGTATTTTTGGACCTTTGATTTGATCACCTTACCGAAGGTTTAGAGCGAAACCACTTCTACTAAGGTGAGAATAGTTAGGATTTAAAGTAACTTTAGAAAGCAAATAAGTATAATGAATTGTAAGATTAGAAGCTAAGATTAAGATTCGAATCTAAGATAGAGGAAAGTGAGCTAGTGACCTTAGGATTAGGAGCTAGTTCTTTGAGTGAGAACTTAGGAGTTTCTCGAGTAAAACATTGAACCTTATAAAGTTCTAAGTTAGATTTGTTTCGAAGCTTAGGATGGATCATTGGAAGTTAAAGGATCCAAACTTTTAGATAGAATGGTTAATATAACCTTGGATTTTATTTGGAGGTTTAGGATCCTTGAAAGAATAGATTATGTGTTTAAGATAGGATCTACTTTTATTAATGTGTCGAGAGTTCGATTTACTTATCGTTCTTCCAGAAATTCCTATCTATTTACCTTATGTCTTTTACTTTATGCCCCTTTACTTTGTGCTTGTTCGGCTACTGTAACATTCATATTTACGTTTATTTACTTTTGCGAGCATACCATAACATCTCGCATCATAACATCTCGCATCATAACATCTCGCATCATTGAAATGAAAAAGAAAAGAAGGGAGAATGATGAATCCTACGGGAAGTTCACATTACCTTCAGAGAAAAAGAAAAGAAAGTGAAAAAGAAAAAGAAAGGAGAATGATGAATCCTACGGGAAGTTCACATTACCTTCAGAGAAAAAGAAAAGAAAGTGAAAAAGAAAAAGAAGGGAGAATGATGAATCCTACGGGAAGTTCACATTACCTTAAAAGAAAAGGAAAAGAAGGTGAGAAAGAAAAGAAGGGAGAATGATGGATCCTACGGGAAGTGCCCACATTACCTTCTTCATTCATAAGGGAGAATGTGGATCATACGGGAAGTTCCACATTACCTTCATTCATGCGTAAAGGGCGAATGCGAATCCTACGAGATGTCCTCATTACCTTCATGCATATTATCGATGGAAATATAAATCATGGATAAAGAATTGAGATGTTATGTTTATGTAAAGTTTATTTACTTTTCTTATATATGTTGTAACAAGTTAATGGATGAGAATTAGACTACGTGTGCTAGTATTATCATTCTCCAAAGATTATAGATCATGAAATCACCTAGAGTTTAGAGAACTCTAGGAAGGAATATGTAAGACAAATTGGACACAAATCGGAATACGGGTTTGAGGTCTAACTTTACTTTTTATTCTTATTATTCTCACTGGGCTTTGTTGTTAGCTCATGATATTACAAACATTTTCAGGTAATGCCCAGGCTAGAGGTCGTGTGAGAGGAGATGGTGTTGCATGATCGATGGATGATGACCTCGAGATGGACTAGGTGTTGTAAAAGTCCATGGACTTAGTTTTGTGAATTTTATACATCTTTGGATTTGTACATTTGTATATAGCTCTTAAGAGCTTATTATCTTTACTTTTATGATTATAACTCTTTTGAACTCCTGGATAGGAACTTAATGTTCCTTGTGCAACTTTCAAACATAGCCACGCCATTTTTTTTAAAATATAAAGATTTCCACTGTGTTTTATATTTAAGTGAATTTAAAAGATTCGGGTCGTCACAAGATGGGCCCCATTTTCTTCAAATCGATTAGAATGTCACCTTAAGAATTCTAGTCCGGTCCAGGTCTCTATACAACTATACCAAGTATTGACTGTAACGCCACGTCACGAGAAAATTAAAAATCAATATTATTTTTTTAAATAATATTAATCAGTCTTGATCGATTAATTAGAGCGAAATATCTTGTTCTTTCAAAAAGGGTATTATGGTAATTTTTCCCGAAAAACTTTGAAATTTGAACATTGTGATTTGACTAATATTTTGACATGAAATTTTTTGTCTCGATATCACGATTCTAACGCAATCGACGGTTTGTCATTCTGAGACCCGGTGATCAAGATATAGACGTTTTAAGGTGAGTGAAAATTTTCGTAAATATGGAAACTCGGGATTTCTAACCTAAGAGAACTTCCCGTTTGTGATTCCTAATTTTTTTTTCTTGTCTTCTCTCCCTCTCAAGCGCGCCGCCTCCCTTTGAGAAGATCCGGGTTCCGATTCGTTTCCTTCGTCATTCGTTTGTCGATTCGAGGTGTGACCATAAATTTGGAGTGGTTGGAAGATCCTTGATTTATCAAAAGGTAGAGATCTCTTCCCTTTCCTCTCCTTAGACATTTCCGCCACCCCTAGGGTGAGAATTGATGATGTTTTCATCAATTTTGATTGTTAGGTTGTCGATTTGAGGAGTGATTGCTTCAAGGTGAAGATCGGGGGCCGTTTCTTTGACATTCTAATGCTTTTGGGTGAGTTTTGATTCGTTTTTAATATTAATTAAATTCTGAAATTTTGGGTTTAACATTAAATTATGAACTTCAAGAACCTAGCCTTGAAACCTATTCCCAATCATTTTCAATTTCTCAATCCTTGGCCTAAACCTTAATCGGTATTGATCTCCTTTTCCTAAAACCAAAACTCATCAAAACCGATCACCGAAACCTGAAATCGTGAAAAAACCATGACCCGAAGGCCACGGTTCAACCACGGAAAAATACGAGAGCGTCGTAGTCGCTATCTTCTTCAAAAAGGCGTAGTTCGTCGTTTGCCTTTTTCCTGATCTTGAGCCGTTGAACCCCAATCTTTTTAACACTTTTTGGTACTGTTGTAGCATGTAAATTAATTGTTTAGGACCCTTGTTTCAGGTCTGATTGGTGGTGGAAACTAGCTTGGAAATCAGATTTTTAGCAAAGATAAGGTGAGTTCACGATTTGATCATTGTGGAGTTTTAGAGAAATATAAGGCTTTTACCGTAGCTAAATCTATTCTATATATTTAATCATGATATTCTGGAACGTTTGGATAAATTTGGACCATAGATGATATCGTTTTTAATTTGGGAGAAATTAGATTTTCGGTTAGAGCTAAAATAGTCAATTTTCGGTAAAATTGAGTTTTCTTTACATCGAATTGATTCTGATTGAGATGAATATTAATTATGGAAATTATGGAGTTTAAGATGAGTTTTGATATTGAAATCATAAGAAAAATCTATTGGGAAAATTAACTTTTTCGATTAGAACTAGTTTAGGCTATTTCGACGAAAATTGAAGTTTTTAGATTCGAATTACCTCTGATTGATTATAAGTTTAATTATGGAAGGGGAGTTCAGCTATGAATCTATAGTAGAATTATTCATAGTTAGATAATAAGTAATTAACTGATTATGAGTTAATAACTTAATTGACTAATTAGTAAGCACATGATCTATAGGTCCATCAAGTCCCTATGTTAGCCCAAATATCGTAGTCGCGAAATAGCTGAAGAAATGTATATAATTTAAGTAAGATAGGTTACTTAAATAGGCAATATTAATTGTTTAAATATTGGTGATATGAATCATGGAACGTCACAAAAAGCCCAAGGACAAATCACAACATTAAAGTTCAAGAGAAGCATTGACATCCATTTACAGGCCTACATTAGCAAAGTCAAGACAAGCTTCGAAGATCCGATCATGGAGGCTATGGAAGAGGACGTGATGAACTTCAATCTATGGCAAATACATTTGGAGGAAGAGTATTGAAGACTTGTTCAATCGGAATTGAAGAGAAGAGCTAATTAGGAAAGTTGCATCACTTTTGCAAACTTTCCTTATTTGGACCACTTTCCATATTTGTTTCCAAAATTTCCATATTTGTTCCCAAAATGGTTCCAACGAATTTATGATGTATTTAGACATGTTTTAGGTCTTTTATATTCATTTTATATGTTTGGAAAGGATTAGG
This sequence comes from Gynostemma pentaphyllum, assembly GCA_028015215.1. Taxonomy (NCBI): domain Eukaryota; kingdom Viridiplantae; phylum Streptophyta; class Magnoliopsida; order Cucurbitales; family Cucurbitaceae; genus Gynostemma; species Gynostemma pentaphyllum. The sequence continues at coordinate 21,449,998 of CM051345.1, read as the reverse complement.
AAAGATATTATTCTCTAGAAAAGATTTTCCACAAAATCTGCCAATTTCACATAAGGCAAGTTTTGGGCAGATTTTGTGCTCCTTGTAATCCGAATTTCCTAGCTTATTTTTAGGGTTTCTTTGCCTATTTAAAGGCCTCATTTGTAACCCTAAAGATGAAGAATTCATATGATAATAATATTGCTTTTTGCTTTGCTGAAGTTGCTTAGTTTTGTAGCCTTGTTCTAGGTTGCATGTTTTAGAAACATTCAAGCATAATTTGATCTAGTATGTTTGTGAATTGTTTCGATCTTGAAATAAGAACAAGTTCTCTTATTTCAAGATATTAGATCATTGGAATAATCTTCTTCTTCTTGTATTCCATGGGTTTTACCTTATTGTTCATCGGGGTTTTAGGATTTGCATCTAGGGGTTCTTTGTGCTTTCAAAGGGTTTCTATTTCAATTTCCTAGGGTTTCATATCATTTGGTATCAGAGCTTAGGCTCAAGGGAAGATTTCTATCTTACTTGCTTTCTTGTTATTTTAATTTTTCTTGTCTTGTTCTTCGTTCATCGAAAATTTCAGAAAAAAAAAAAAAAAAAAAAAAAAAAAAAAAACTGTTCCAGAATTTTCTTCTTTAGCTACTGTTTTTGTTCTTTTGAGTATAGTTTCAATCCGAATCTTTGAAAGTCATAAACTACAAAAGTGTTTATCTTTGAGTCGTGATTATTTGATATTCAGAAAAGTTTGTCAAAAAAAAAGTGGAAGATTGAGAAAAAAAATAGATCTTCGCAGACTGTCGGATTGTCCAGAAAATTGAAAAAAAAAAAAGTGTTCTTGCTTGATTTGTTGAAGTTTCTGGAAAAAAGTTGTTTGTGTTCGTATTTTTCTTGAAGAGTTCATCTTACACTCATCATTTATGCATCTTGAATCCGAAATTATCAAGTTGAATGAGCCAAAGTTGTTTGTTTCCTAAAAAGCTAGAACTTACCATAAATAGCCAAAACTGCTTTTGGAAAGTATCAATTCTGTCCCATATTTTAATATATGCATCTTTTTCTTTAGGAAAGTATTATTTTCTGATCCAAAGTGCTTTAGGGAAGTCTAATTTCGAATTTTTCTCTTTTAGGAAAGTTTATTCTTGCTTGTTTTCTTTCTTATTCTTTCCTTGTTACAAAATACACCATTTGAAAAATCTGTCCTTTTATTTCTCTAGCCACCCAAGCTGATTGTTTCTTATTTCTTTATTGATACTTTTTACAAATATCATTAGTATCTTATTTGTTTGATAGTTGCTAAAGTGTGCTAATAGGTTCAAGGTTACATTTAGGCCCTAAAATCTGTTTTTGAGTGCAAACACGAGAGAACGAACATCATCGAGTGTAAACACTTAGGGAGTGATTGAGAGGTCCTATTTTTATTATTAACCTTTTTATTTGCAGCAATGTATCATGAAAAATATGATGAAAGGAGGAGCAATGGATGTCGAGATGTAGAGCATACTTGGAGGGAAAATGGAGAGGCTTATTATGAAAGGATGGTGCATAGGAGCTTTGGAGCACATAAGCTCAACTTATATACTTTCCATGGGAGTGTAGATCCAGAAGAGTACTTGCAATGGGAAAGTCAAATTGAGCATATCTTTGATTACAACAACTATAGTGAGGAAAGAAAGGTATTTCTTGCTAGTGCAAAATTCACTAATTATGCTTATGTTTGGTGGTCTCAATTGAAGGAAAAACTAAGAGGATCTATCTGTAGTGCGTACCTAAAGCAAGAGACTACCACGTTTTGTTCATACTACTTTGATCAACACATTGCTGAGCAGTTTCGTCCAGCGACACGAAACGTTGTCGAAAATTTACTTGAAGGTGTTGACGTAAACAACCTGCCCATATTTACTGAACCTGGCATGACAGTTGGAAGATCAGTGCGTAGGCCGTTGACCGATTCTGAGTATCACGTAATGCAGACTTACGTGTTATGCAACTGCCCAGAAGTCGAGCCTTACATCGAGTGAGTTCTCGTAACATTACATTATTCCATTGACTTAACAATCACAACTGTTTAAAATATCTTCTTACTATTTTTGTAACATACAGACTATTTCTGAACGTATATGTTCGAATGACACGAGTCGGTCTTACAGTCGCTGAGGAGGGGTCAATAATCGAGAAGGAGTTTCGTTCCTGGTTCAGTGCATATGTGAGTTATTTGAAATTGTCAAAAATATCATGTCAAGTCATTTGTTGAAAAATACTATATCCTTCTAATTATACTCTATGTGTGCTGAATGACAGGTGGACTCCCCTACATTACCGGTAGATGATCCTCGCATGATTTCTTTGGCAAAGGGACCTGCACGGATTTCAAGGTCATATACTGGATACGTCGGTAACAGATTCAGATTTCAAACGAAGGCGCATTCTGTTAACAGGGCAACAAACAACAATGGTGTTTACATAAAAGGTCAAGTGTTCGGCACCGAAGACGATTACTTTGGAGTAATCGATGAGATTCTTGAGATTCAATATGCAAGTCCGACGCTAAAACGCATTGTTCTGTTCAACTGCACTTGGTTCGAGACAACAAGACGAGGCGGAGTCCGTAAGATTGATCATTTACAAATCGTTGAGGTAAACAAGTACAAGCATATGCGCACTGCTGATAGGTTTGTCCTCGCTTCACAGGCGATTCAAGTTTATTACCTGAACTATCCGAGTAATAGACGAGATCTGACAGATTGGTTAGTTGTTTGTAAAGTTAAACCACGACAGGTAGAAGAAAACCTGTCCGAGAAAGACGACCATGAAGACGAAGCCGGTGCTTTTCAAGAAGATCAGGTAATATGTCGTGCAATAGACGATGGCCAGAATGCAGGTATCGCACGTCCTTTGAACGATGGAACGATAACATTGCATGATGACGATACAAATGTTTCCACTTCTCGCGAACGTGACATTGATGCTGAATTTATTTGAGATGATGAAGAAGAAGAAGAAGAAAAAGAAAAAGAAGAAGAAGAAGAAGAAGAAGCAATGACTGAAGAAACTGAGGATGAAGAATAATACACTTTGTAAATTTTTATGATTCACTTTATGTTTTATAATATCGTCATTGTTGTGTTTCATTAAACAATATATATAAATATGTTATAAAAAAATATAGAGGTATAATTACGACCAAATGGTCGCATTTTGCTTCAAAAATACGACCATCTGGTCGTATTTTTAAGCAAAAATGTGACCGCAAAAATGTGACCATATAGTCGTAACTATGTAAATGCAAACTTAAGTTTTTTAAAAAGTTGTATTCATTTACGACCATTTGGTCATATTTTAGTGATTATCTGGTCGCTTTCTTCAGCGGTAAATTTAAACTTTCATTAAATTTTTGGCGGTGAATTTGATAATTACGACCATTTGGTCGCAAAATAGGGCGGTTAATTTGACAATTACGACCATTTCGTCGCATTTGTTGATGGGAAGCGTGATGTGACAGCTGGTTGTCATAATGACACGATTACGACCAGTTGGTCGCATTCTTCTTAAAATACGACCAGCTGGTCGTATTTTTGAACCAGAATGCGACCAACTGGTCGTAATCGAGCGACTTTTCGTTTCTTGTCATAATTACAAAATTGCGACCAGATGGTCGCAATTCTTAATTTAAACTCCCCCGATTCTTTCCCTCCCCCACCCGATTCTCTTTTCCTTTCTTTTCTTTCCTTTTCTCTCTTTCCCCGTTCCCGTTCCCCCGTTGCTTTTTGCCCGTTCCCCTAAACCCCGTTCTTTCTTACCTATCCCGTTCCCCGTTTTTCACCCATTCCGTTTCAAAAACCTCAAAACCCGGTAGCGTATTCGAGGTTAGTTTTCGTTTTCGTTTTAATTAAGTTATTAAAAATTGTTTTAGTTTCGTTAAATTTAGTTACATTTAATTGAATAGTTTAGTTTAACTTTAAATTAGTGTAATTAATTATGTTTAGTTAGTTACTTTAATTTGTTTAGTTAAACTTAGTTAACTAATTGAATTTAGTTTAATTACTTAATTAAATTTAGTTGCATTTAATTGAATAGTTTAGTTTAACTTTAAATTAGTGTAATTAATTACTTAATTAATTATGTTTAGTTAGTTACTTTAATTTGTTTAGTTAAACTTAGTTAAGCAATTAGTTAATTAATTTATATAGTTTAATTACTTAATTAAATTTAGTTTAATTACTTAATTAAATTTAGTTTAATAAATTATTAATTTAATTTAGTCACATTATGAGTTTAGATTACTTTTTTTAAATTAATTCAATTTAATTAGGTTGATTAATTAGTGTAGTTTACTTACTTTAATTAATTTAATTTACTTTGGTTTCATTAATTAATTAATTTAATTTAGTAAATTAAATATATTAGATTACTTTGATTACTTACTTAACTATTTTTCTTAAATTTAATTAATTAATTTAGTTAAATAATTAGTGTAGTTTACTTAATTTAATTTAAATAATTAAATTAAATTTACTTTACTTTACTTTAGTTTATTTAATTAATTATTTTAATTTAATTTATTTTAATATACTTAATTAATAAATTTAATTAGTTTGATTAGGAAAATGGCACGCCAACGTCGTCCTCCAATGTCCGGTGATGATGAACAGGACCGCACTGATCTACCGCTAGAGGATGACGCACCGGAGTTGGACAGTTCTCCAGATGCGGGGACTGGACGCATGCTGACCTGGACGAGATATTACGGTTGGACGAAAATCCCGACCCGACATATCCTTTCGCAGTACCCGAGTCGTAGATTGCGACACCGCGTTTGGAGGATGACTCACAGGCTCCAGCCACTACTGTCGCGGGACCCTCCACTTCTGGCACTGCGCCCGATCCAGCTGGAGCTGGAGCTTCTGGCACTGGCCGTCCTCGGGCCACCGCCAACCCGACCCTTCGGATCGAAGGGGATACGTAAGTAGACAAGTAATTTTTTTAATTAAATATTCATGTTATTTATAACCTAAAAATATTTTTTACTCTTTTTTTTTTTTGCATAATACAGCCGCATCAAACCGCTTCAAAGCGGTTTCGACAGGTCCTCCAGAGCATGCCTCTACCAGGAGCCATTTGGGACGAAGATTTCGACGACGGAGAAGCGTCGGATGTACGACAACTGGAAGGTAAATAACTTCACTTAATTTTATAATTAATTAATTTATAAATTTGTAACAATCAATTTATTACTTTAACGTTTTCTTATTTCAAATTTTTTCAGGGCAAGTTTCCTATGATAGATCTCGATGTCACGGACGGTCGGATCTTCCCCCTATGGGACAGGCACGTGCAGGATCGATTCAAGGACTTCATGTACCGGGCGCGGCAGAAGCAAGCTGAACAACGGCCTGTGTGGATGAGCGAGGAGGAGCATGCCCGACTCCTCGCGAGCTTGCAGTCTCAAGAGGGCAAAAAAGTATCTACAAAGAATAAGGCCAACCGGGCCAAGAACCCGAGGAAGTAATTGTCATTTTTCTTTCAAGTCATTTTTTTTGTTTTTTGTGTCAATTATTTTATAATTTAATTTCTGTCTCTTTTTATAATATGTTTAGGAAGAAAAGTACGGTCGTCCTGTTCCACCTGATGAGCTGCACCTGGTCCTTCACACGAAGAAGGATGGGACGATCGTCGACGACAATGCGCAACAAACTCAGGTATTTAATATGTTTTTTCAATTATTACTTAGAATTTGTTCATCATTTTCTAACTTTTACATACTTTCTGAATTTTAAATATTTAGGACCGTTTCAAGGAGTCTTTGAGTCAGAGGTTGTCCACACCCGACTCATAACCGACTCAGGAAGACCGTCGACAGGCGTTCTTGGAGGCTGCTGGAGGCGTTCGTCCAGATGGATCCGTTCCTGGTCTCGGCACGTACGAGAGGCGTCTTTACGCGGATGTGCCTCGGCCCCAGCGGAGCGGAGCGAGCACTAGCTCCGTCCCTTCTCCGGTTGAGCAGCAGCTGCGCGAGGAGGTTCAGCAGCTTTACACCTACATGGACGCTATGTGCGACGACTTCGTTTCTCGAGTCGCTACGATTGAGGCGGATATGCAGGCACGAGTCGAGGCCCAGGTCGCAGCATCTTTGGCCGCGTACTTCAGATCTCGAGACGGCGGGCCTTCATCATCGACGCCGCCTCCGCCACCCCCCGCCCCTCCGCAGTAGATAGATGATTTCTTTTTTTATACAACATTTTTTAAATATTTGATTTATATATATATATTTTATTTTAATTCCAATTTTTTATTATTAAATTTTAATATTCATTAAATAAATAAATAATAATTAATTAATATTAATTAAATAAATAAATAATACTTTGAATATTAATTAAATAAATAAAAAAAATTATTCAATACGACCAGATGGTCGCATTTACTCTAGAAGATAAACGACCATCTGTTCGCTAAAAAATGACTATCTGGTCGCATTTTGCCTGAGTCCAAAAGTGACCATTTGGTCGCTTATAAAAACGACCAGGTGGTCACTCTTTCATGTGACCAACTGGTCACTTGTCTTTAACATAAATTACGACCAGATGGTCACTTTTTAAGCGACCATTTGGTCGTTTTTTCAAAATGTTGACTTTTTTGCGACCAAACTTTCTTGGTCGTATTTTTGTGACTATCCAGTCGCACAAAATTCCAAAACGACCAGCTTTTTTGCCACCACTGTCTTGGTCGCTTTTTTGGTCGCATTCTACAATAAAAACGACCTGTTGGTCGCAAATGTCTGGTCGCAAATAGACTTTTTTTTTGTAGTGAGTTAAATATTCCTTTGCAATTTTATTACAATATTCCAAAGTGTGATTGGATGGTTATTCAAAATACTTAGTATAAAACAAATAAATTCCAAAACCAAATTCTAAACTCCGAAATATCTAAACAAGTTATAAAGGTTTAAAAATGTTTAAATACTTAAGTCTAAAATTACTTAAATAAGTTAGAAGGATTAATCTCTTAAAGATGGTTCTCAAGAAATTTGAGATGATAACTATATTAATCCACGAACTTATGGGATAAGTAAAATCGAATATTTTTGATTTATCAAAGATAACTAGACTTAAATATCACTAAAACTTGAACATTCAGATGTTAGAACTTAAGTGATAAATAAACATACAATCAATTTCTTACAAATATTCAGTTATTTAAAAGGATGTTTTAAAGGAGTACTAACTGATATGGAATAAACAAAATAGAAATTGAAATGCAATAATTAGTGGATAAGTGAATTCACAAATTATTAAAGATAAGTTCAGTAAATCAGTGATACTGAAAGCTTTAAACCTTACTTAAGATAGAAAAGAATTACAATGAATTATTTCACAATAAAAACAAGTAGTTATTTAAAAGTTTAAATTGTTAAACTACTTGTAGAACTTTATTTGAGTGGGAGCGGCATAATACGAACCAAAGATTTTTCGAAGTCCAAGTGAAACTCATTGACTTAAAAATCAATGAATAAAGTTCAAAATAAGTGAAATAATAATGACATGAATTTTCAATAGTTAAGTTGAAAATGGTCACTTATACTTATACATTATTTTTGGAAATAATAAGAAGTATAGAATTGTAATCATTAAACGAATGAAAGTAATGGAGAATTACTTGTAGTGGGAGCTTAAGAATTTCGAGAATCCTAAAACCAATGTGACTAAAATAAAATTTACAAATAGTATGTTAGTGCATATAGATAAAATGGGAGATTTTATGAGTTGCACGGACTCAAATTCGAACATGAATTTACTTCCATGTAAGAATTCGACAAAAGACCTTTGCGAATTAAACATCAAATGAGTTAAGTATAAGTAAAATGAGTTTTTACTAACTAAACTCTAAATTGGCGTGATTACTAAGTTGTTAGTAAATGAAAGGTGGTTGAACATGATGGTTTCAAAACAATAGTTAATAGAGTTTATTTTATGGCGAAAAAATATGGAATCTATTACACTTAATGAAACTAACATCAGACAAAAGAAATACATACTAAACAGATGAAAAACGTTACTGATAAAATATTAAAATGACTACCATGGCTAAGTAGTTGATATTCATCCAGTCTGACTGGAATTACAAGTCAAATCTCCAAATGTGACGACCTGTCACTTTTAAAATAAAATAAAATAAATTAAATTAAATTAAATTCAGAGAAAACAGCGGAAGTCTTTTATTTTTAGAAAATTTTGCGTGGTTTTGTTTGAAAATTGGCATGTTGAAAACCTGTTTACATCCTAATTTTCAAATCTAATGAAATCACATGGACTTTAAGTCCAAATCAGGAGTTCAAATATCTCATATCATAAAACATCGACAAAAGCTCTTATGAGCTAAATACAACATCAAAGTTTTAAAATTCATCAAAATAAAGACATCAACTTTACAAACAAAAGTTTCCATCTCGAGGTCAGCATCCCTCGATCATGCAGCACCACCTCCTCTGCCTCGACCTCTGGCCAAGGCATTAACTGAAATTGGTTGTAATATCATGAGCTAACAAACTAAGCCCAGTGAGAATAATAAGCGTAAAAAGTAAAGATAGACCTCAAACTCGCATTTCGATTTGTGTCCAATTAATCCGACACAAACTTTCCTAGAATTCTCCAAAATCTAGGTCATTCTAAACCGTATTTTTCCAAATGATGATACTAATTAGCACACTTAGTCAAATTGTTCATCCAATGACTTGTTATGACATAAAAGAGAAAAAAAAAACTTTGTATAATTATAACATCTCAATTCTCTTTCTCATCTATCATAAGCATAAAAGTAATGAGTACATCCCGTAGGATACGCATTCGCCATTTATGCATGAAATGAAGGTAATGTGGATTTTTACATACTATCCACCCTTATCCTTATGTATGAAGTAGTGTGGGGGTCTCATGTCATCCACCAAAACTTATGCATGAAGTATTGTGGGGGTCTCATGTCATCCACCTTTCTTTCTCATTTTTCTCTTTTCAATAATATGAGATGTTATGCATATGCTTGCATATGCTTGCAAAAGTAATAAAGTAAATGTAAATGATAAAGCAACCGAAATATACATAAAGTAAATGAGCAAAAGTAAAGACATAAAGTAAATGACATAGGTAAAATAGATAGGATTTCCGGACGAACGATATATCGGACGAACGATATATCGATCGAACTCCGCTAATAAAGTAAAGAATCAAAACATAACGATTAACCTAAACCTTCAAGGATTCTAAACTTCCAATAATCCGAGGTTCTATTAACCTTTCTTTATCAAAGTCTTGGATCCTTTAACTTCCAATGATCCATTCTAAAATCCGAACTTAATCTAACTTAGAATCTTCTAACATTCGAGACTTTCATCGAGAAATCCTAAGTTTCTCGCTTAAATGATTAACTACAAATCCTAAGGCACTAACTCACTCCCTCTAATCTTAGTTTGGATTCTAATCTTAGTTTCCGATTCTACCAAACCATTACACTTATTCGATTTCTATAATTACTTTAAATACTAACTATTCTCACCTTAATTAAAAGATGACTTTGCTCCTAAGTTCGAAGGACCGATCAACCACGCGGTTCAAAAACACCTACAAACGAATTATATCACAAAATCAATAACTTTACCAACTAACGATCAAACACCAACTAAACGTTCAAAACAACGAAAACTCAACAAACCCCCCCATAAGAGACTCTCGGCCCTCTCATCAAAAATGGGGTCTCAGGTTTGGTTTTCCGGCTTTTTGGCAATTTAAATACGTTTTGAGTTGGTTTTGAGCAAATTCGAAAATCTCGATTTCAATGGGTATCGATATTTAGGGTTTTCGAACAATAAGCCCTTTCCCGAATCGAGTTTAAATAAACAATCATTCATTAATTTCTAACCCAAAATCAAACCCAAAAGGGTAAATTTCAAACGGGAAGGGTTTATTTGAAACTCGGTTTTAGGGTTAAGGAATAGTTTCCAAAAACTCTTAAAACTACTCCCGAATTGACAAACACCGAGTTTCACGGCAAGAAATCGAAAGAAAACAAAGAAAACTCCATTAAAACACTATTTGGAGCTTAGGGTTTCAAGAGAAACTTACCGAGAACTCCGTGGATCTCGAGAGAAACGTGCGATGGGTAGGTGGAAAAGATTCGTATGACCGATACCTTTCCAACGTACCCGGAATCAAGTCGATCGGTTGAGAAATGAGCAAAAACCAAAATTGAAATAAAATAGGAAAATGGGGGAAGGAGGCTACGGCTTGGAGGAGAAAAAGGAAGAAGAAAATGACATTTTTGCTTGGTCAATTCCAATTTAAAGAGATAAATGAATAGTGATTTGACTTTTTAAGAATTTTGGAAATGACGGATACGTCCTTTTTATGACTTTTGACTTAAAAATCAAATCCCGATAATCTTAAATAATCCCAATGGTGATTAATAATTATTAATTGGCCCGTTAATAATTATTAATACCATTAAAACGTAATTAAATAAATAAAGCCATTAAAATGACATAAAATGAAATAAAATTCTAAATTCTAATTTCATGGTAAATAAATGAACTTTAATTACTTAAATTAAAATAAAATAAATAATTTTTTTTTTATCACAAAATAACGGGACATTACACTAAATATCTAGGACAAGTGGGAGATTGTTAGGAATGGTGTCCTAGAACTTATAATTATTTAATTATAATAATTTATTTTGAATAAATAAACATAAGTTCTTTATATTATCTAGATTGATTCAATTGATGATATTAGAAATATATGGAAATATATTAATTTCAAACATTTAAATAGTAAACCCTAAGTTACTCTTATGAAATCACGACTTAGTATGTGAGTCATACGAGAGGATTAAAGTCGAGATGAGTAACTTAAAAGTGTCTACAGTAAATGGATAAAGTTTGGGAACCTTATCCTGGTAACACTGTTGATAGGTTCGCATTTTGTTTATAAACAAATGATCTAATCCTGATCATTCATGTGGGAGACATGAAATGGAAATATCATATGCAATGTTGATTGTATAAGACAGGACCACGATGTTCGATCAAATTTCTCATTAGTACCGTTTAGGAGAAATGATCGAATATCAAACTAAGTTTATCAACCGTGATAGATCTCAACCCTGAGTGAAATGCGGACTCCTATTTATGGAGTTATGTTCTTTGATTCACATGGTTGAGAGCGATCTGTAAGAACGTGCAATATACTCCTGTTTTGGGAACATGGCTAGATAAGTAGCAGGGAACTCATCTTCACGAGATGGAATTCATAACTTTCCTATAAATTAACGGTATCAGTGCTGTCGCTACGTAAACGCGACGTGGAAAAATAAAAAGGGGGAGTCGCCACTAATCATTGGATTTCTAAATTAGGTGTGATTAGTCACCTGGTCATTAACTAAGGATGGTCTACTAACTATTGAAAATGGGTTCGGGAGTTCATTCACACATAGGGAAGGTATTAGCACCCTATTATGTTCGTTTAAAAACGATTGTTGTTTTTTTTTATTTTGGTGTATTATTGAGAAAGCCTTTATCTATAAACAAAAATATTTTTTTGGGTTATTTTTTAAATGTCTCATGTTTATTAATCAATACTTTAATAATAAAGTATGATTAAATAAGTATGAGTGGCGTAAAGCCATTAGAAAAATATTGTCGGGAATTTTAACTCAATATTCCGAGAAAAAATTCCTTACCTCAAGAATGTTAGGAGCATGGTATCCCAACGCCCCACATTCCATCGTCGGAGTTTTCGAAAACGATTTGTTTTTTTTTTTTTTATGTTTAAGTTTTAAAGAATATTTTAATTAATTATAAATTTTTTTATCTTTGTTATTATTTTGCTCAATATTAGGTTTAGGGTAAGTTTCACTTTTAGCCCCTAGGTTTTAAATAGGAAAATTTAATTTGATAAATCTTTTATGTATGGTATAAATGAAAAATTATTATCTTAATAATTTTAAGTTTTATTTAAGGCTTATATTATTAATCTTTGTATTTTTAGAAAGTTGGTAGGTTTATACCTAGTAAATTCTAATTAATATTTACAATTTCAATTTTTAATATTTATGATTTGGAAAATTAGTATCCTAATTAATTCCAATTTCTATATTTAAATTGTTAATTTTTATATTTTGGAAAATTAGTATCCTAAATTAATTCCAATTACTATATTTAAATTGTTAAGTTTTATGCTTTGGAAAATTAGTATCCTAATTAATTCCAATTACTATATTTAAAACGTTAGTTTTTATCTTTGGAAAATTAGTATCTTAATTAATTCCAATTACTATATTTAAATTGTTAATTTTTATATTTTGGAAAATTAGTATCCTAATTAATTTCAATTACTATATTTAAATTGTTATTAATTTTTATGCTTTGGAAAGATTCCAATTTTATATTTTAATTGTTATCATATTCAAAATTTTAACTTTTATTTTTAATTTTCGATTTCATTCCTTATCTACTAAAATAACATAAATATTTTATACAAGGAAAGTAAAAATCATAAAAAAAAAAAAAAAAAAATTACAAAATATCAATCATGTTAAATACGACATATTGATTCAATTGGCCTAAATACGAATATAGCATAATCATCAATTAAATTACAAACTAATTAATTAACAAAATCGATGATAATGTGTTATGAAATCAATGTTGCACTGAGAAAAATAAAATATGACATGCTAACAAAATTTAATTACATATTACAACTAAGATAAGACTATTGAAATTGGTATTAATCATGTTTTTGGTATAAAGAAAATACTACAATTAAATCACACTGATTGAACTAAATTATTATTTTTTCTATGAAAAATGAAAAAGAAACAAAAGAAAAAAAAAAGATTACAAATTCTGATAATATGCGTAAATTTGATGATATTAACAATTAAATGTGACATATTACAAACAAGAAAAACAAATATGTATATATAACAACAAAAAAAACAAAACAAAAACAAAGTTAGAGAAAAGACAAAATAAAATCAAAACAGATGAATATGAAATACAAAACCCAATTCCATTTGTTTTCAATAAGTCAAAAGAACCATATTCAATGAATTTTTAATATCAGAAAGCAAATTCCTTATTATGATGATGGAAAGGAACGGACACCTTGCAATCGACACTAATGGATGAAAAATAAACGCTCGCGTCAATCGAGAATTTAGTGGGTTTGGGCGTGATTCTCAAACGGTGATGAAAAATTTTGAAATTTGGAGGATATCAGGAATATGAGAAGGGATTTATGGGATTTGAGGAGACGGGTCGTGAAGATGAAAGCCGAGAACGAATTAGAGAAATTTTGCTGTCTCCGAAGTGTGTTTTAGGTCTAATGTGGAGGGCTCTATTTATAGCCAAATGGAGAATTAGAATTAGGAAAGCAATAAATGAGAATAAAATAAAATAAAATCAACTTTTAATTCACCCCCCAAATCATGCAAAAATTTGATTTTTTTATTTAATTTGACAACTCACAAAAATAAATTCCTACTCATTTTTTCCATGTTTAAATTGATTTTCATTTAAAACTTATTTTTTAAATCTTTTATTTCTAAAACAAAATTAATTCAAATAAAATTAAACAAATTTGACACATTATTATTTTTATCATTTACTTTTTTATTCTTGCTAATAAAACAAACACTAGAACAATAAAAAAATACAATTACATTTATCCTAAAAATCTAATTACTAATTTTAAAATAAACATAAAATAAAAAAATCTTCTCTTTTTTTTTTAATACTTAAAATTAAATTAAAAACACATCGGACGAAAATGGGTGTCTACAAGTGCGATACCTAAACATTTTAGGAACTTTAGGAAACTCCCTTGATGTACTGATTCGAGACATGAACAAGTGGCGCCACGACTTCTATTGATCACAGAAGTATATTATCTCTAGTTCGACTAAAGATAAAGTTCAATTGAGAATCACCGGGAACACAAGGATAAAGCGGTAATTACAGGGGCAAAACGGTAAATTTATCCGCCTGTAATTATGAGGGTTCCACGTGAATGATATATCACAGATATAAATAAAAGATAAACTAAATGGACATAACTCATCTATAGTGAGGGGAGTTCAGCTATGAATCTATTGTGGAATTATTCATAGTTAGATAATAAGTAATTAACTGATTATGTGTTAATCACTTAATTGACTAATTATTAAGCACATGATCTATAGGTCCATCGGGTCCCTATGCTAGCCCAAATATCGTTGTAGCAAAACTAAGTTATTTATTTAACTTAGGAAGAACAAATAATTTAAGTAATTGATTTTACTTAAAATTAGGTAATATTAATTATTTGCATAATGAGATTATTTAAATGAAAATTAATGTTAATATTATTAATATTGATACAATATTAATTGTTTTAATAAAGAGTTTATTTAAATGGAAATTAATATAACATTATCAATTATAATATTTTAAGGCAAAATTAATTGTTTAAATAAATAAATTATTTAAATGGGAATTAATGTTAATATTATTAATTATTTAAATAATGAGTTTATTTAAATGTAAATTAATAATTGATATTATTAATTAAATAATGAGTTTATTTAATTTAATAATAAATAGTAGAGAGAATTAAAAATAATTGGTTTAAGAAACAAATTGGTTTTGACCCAAAATAATTAATTAATTGAATAAGATTCAATGTTAATTAATATATTAATTTTTGGTTGAATGTATTTAATTAGAAATTATTTTTTGGATTTTTTCTAATTTTAAATACATGAATATATATTATAGAAAGTGAATAAATTATATATATGTAACTTTTTGTGACGCTACTGTTGTTACAAGCCAAAAACCAATTGTTATATATATTGTTATTATTTTTTCTATAATTTATAATAGATAATTATTTAATAAAAGAAGAGTAAATTAATAATAGATAAATACATATATATTTTGCTAATGGCGTGGGCGTGAAGCACTATTCAAAAGCAACTTTATATATATTTATTATTTATCTTTTCTTTATTTAATAATTAGGAGATAAGCATATCTATATATATTAGATATCATATTTTCCTATAAATATGACCATTGGGATTCATATTTTGTACACTTCTTACTTTAATTAGAAAAGTGAAAATTCTCTCTTCGGTTTTTGCCCAATTGCCGATTTTCCTTAGGGAAAAAATTTAGAAGAAATTTTTTCTTCTTTTGTTCTTCCGGTTCGATTCCCACAAGTCGGTTTTGCTTTCGATCGGGATATAGCATAGAAAATCCGGTGTTGCTGAGGATTTGATGCTGTAAAGAAACCTCCAACCGATTCTCCATTAATTACTCAATGTAAGTAACGGTTTTAATTTTCGAAATTTAAAGCATGAATCTACATGTTTTATCACAAATTGCATGATATTAATAGATCCGTAATTAAATGTTAATTAGTTTACTAAATAAAATTCCGCTAGTTTTAGTAAATCATCCCTTCATCTTGAAGGGACAATACTTTGAATTTCCTTTTTATCTCTCTCTTCTGTTGATGATCTCTTCTCTAAGGCTTTTAACTCGCCTTCATGTTGATCAATTGTTACTTTAAGGTGACCAAATACTGAAATATGACCCTGCTTCTTTTCTTTTGTCATAGCTAAACTCAGCCTCTAAAAGACCAAAGAATGGACCGAACTTTAATGTCAATTCTTCTTTTCTATATTAGATACACTTAGGCTTTTGAAGACAGGAGAGCGAGCGACTGGAAGTTCTATACGATTAAAGACAGGTTCTTTCGTTTCAAGGTTATCCATTTCTTCTGCTGTGATATAATTCATATTTACAGCTTTCTTTTTCCCCTTTTTCGTTATACGTATCGGCTCAGATGGTTTAGAACCAATTCCTTCTCTAGAAATAGGTATGGTATAACCTTTCTTCAAAAGTTTTTTTTTTATGTTTTAGAGAGTTCGGATCTTTCATAATCAAAGATTTTCAATCCTTTTATCTCCGGAGAAGCTTCAAAATCGTAACCTGACTTTACAAAAAGCTTGTACGCATTTGGATCAAATCCTTCTTTCGTTCGTTTCTTTGGGAAGAGATTCATTCTTGTTTTCTCCCTCAAGATGAGTAAAGCCCGCATGCGTATTCTTAATTTCCGATTCACTACTTTTGTAAGTGGAATCGTAAATCCATTCTTCAAAATTTCAACATCTCCAACTTTTACACCTTTTGGACATTCGGCAAACGGTGACTAACCTTCCTTCGTCAGGACAAAGGTACATAACATAAAAACGGAAGAATGTCATGAAGTTTCGCCTTCGATACTTCTTGCGCTTGTACATCCGAAGTGTCTTTTTTTGACATTTCTTCCATTAAATTTACTTGTTTTTCACCCGGAATCTTCGATCATAGGAATCTTTGCTGGTACAATTTCTTCTACCACATTACTTTGCATATAAAATTTCGCATATGCAAAGTGAGATTCTACTTGCGTAAAAGGCTGGGTATCACCTTATACTTTCTTTACACCATTTTGATAAAACTTGAAGCATTGATGTAAGGAGGAAGTTATTACTCCATTTTCATGAATCCAAGGGCAACCCAATAACAACTTGTAGGTGGTCTTGCAATCAATTACATGAAATATAGTGCAGACTTTCAAATCTTCAATAGTGAGCTCTAAGAGAATCATCTTTATTGCTCGTTGCCATCCTTGATTAAAGCCTTGGATCACCAAACGACTCTTTGATAGATCTTCCATTGTAATGTCTAATTTCTTCATGGTATATTTAGGCATTATATTAACGGTCGAGCCATTATCAATGAGAATTCGACTAACTCTTTGCTCTCGGAGTTATCCTAAAATGAATAGAGGTCTATTGTGTGGTTTGGACCCTAGCAGTAAGTCTTCATCTTTAAAGGCGATGACCATGAAACATGATGCACATACATGTTTTTCAAAACTTTGCGAATGAGAAGCACTGGAACCTTGTAATACCTCGGCGAGAGTATCTTTTACTTTATGGGGCAACGAAAGGAGATCACTCATCGTGAAAGAAGACAATACCTCCAAATTCACCACAACTTCAATTTTATTTGCAGTGGGGATGTCACTGTCCACTATGCTTATGGTATTGCATGTAACGACCCCATAATCTTCTCCCTCAATGTCACTCAAGAAGTTCATAGGAAATAAATCTTGTAGAGTTATCATTCTCCGGGGTCGAGGAATTTCTTCACTTTCTTCTACAACAAGTTTAAGCATCTTCACTGTCTTCTAACTTTTCTTCTTCTTAAAATGCTTATTCATCTTTCCACTTCCTTTCTTATTCCTCTTCCTAAAAGGGGGAGATTTATTTTCCACATAATATTCTTTTTGTCGCTTTCGACAAGTTACAAGAGTCCATCTGTCTTCATTATTTTCATACTTGACTCTGTCTTTGTTGTCTTAAAGTTTAAGTTCGTACTGTGATACCGTTGTGGGAGTCTCAGTCTTGAACCAAATAACAATTGGTTCCAAAGTCCCAAACTGAATTAGGCTGACTTTCAGATTCTTAGAATCAAGATTGATCATAGTTGATGCTACTGCAGTATGGTTTGATTGAGCAACTTCGTCAAGGTCCAACTTAATATTTCATTCTTGGGCTAATTTTAAGATTATTTCCTTCAGAACAAAACATTTTTCCACCGGGTGACTGACGACTCGGTGATATTTGCAGTAGTTGGGATCATTAACTTTTTTCAATTCTTCCGGTCTTTTACACTCTGGTAATTCGATAAGTTTCTTCAATAACTGTTCTAGAATGTCTGAATTGGGAAAAGGATAGAGTTTTTCTTGTCTTTCCTTTAAAGTTAAACGACGCTTTTCATTTCCTGGTCACTTTTCATCTTTCTTATCTTTTTCTTGAAACTTGAATGAGGTTGTGTTAACAACAAGTGATTGTTTCGTAACAGACTTTGAAGCCTTCTCTACCTTTTTGACTTCATTCTTTTCCTTGCGCTTTGGCACTAGAATTTCTCTGCTCCCTCTACTAGCAACGCTCAACTCCATATCATAAGCACAGGTCGCTAGTTCTTCGAATATTCGAGGTTTTATACCTTGTAAGATATAAAGAAAATTCCAATGCATGCCTTGAATATACATGTTGACAGTAGATACCTCCGTTAAACAATCTTTGCAATCCATACTTAGGGATCTCCAACGGTTGATGTAGTAGACAACTAGCTCATCTTTTCGTTATCGTGTGTTGGTGAGTTCCATCATGCTGACTGTTCGCCACTTGCTGCAAAAGCGA
Source organism: Gynostemma pentaphyllum (assembly GCA_028015215.1). Lineage (NCBI taxonomy): Eukaryota > Viridiplantae > Streptophyta > Magnoliopsida > Cucurbitales > Cucurbitaceae > Gynostemma > Gynostemma pentaphyllum. The sequence goes on along the minus strand of CM051345.1, from coordinate 21,431,725 downwards.
TTCAAGATTATTATTTTTTCAAACTGCTCCCAACTATCAATAACCTCAGGCTCTAAGTCTATGTACCAATCAAAGGCATTCCCCTTCAGCGTCTGGACGAACTGCTTGACAAGTAAATCTCCGCGAGTTCCAGCGCACAGGTTTCCACAAAATGAGCTATATGTTGCTTTGGATTACCTTTCATGCTGAATTGCTGAAACTTGGGGGTTGATAATTAGTCGACATTTTCATACTATCTATTCTCTTTGTATATGGTTTAGAATATAAAAAGAGAAGTTTGAGATGATCCACTGTATTGAGCTTTAACAGAATTCATTATCATATCCTGCAGCTGTTGAACAGTTAAAGAAGCAATCGATGTGGAGTGTTGATCTTGATGAGCTTCTAGCTTGGACTTCTCTTTGTTATTATCTTCAGTAATTTTGTTTTTGAGAAGCATTATGACTTGATTCATCATCATCGTGAATTTCCAGTTTCTTCATAAGAAAGGCAATCTTTTGATCTTTTTTATCATTTGCCTTAACTAGGGTGGAAAGTGTTTTCTTCATCTGTGCCATCTGTTCTTCAATCGTAGCAACATTCACCATCATGACAGAAACATGAAACCCCTCTGACTGTTCAAGAGAATAAGACGATTTATCTTCAGATTTATGTTAAAAAAGAAGGCTAGTTTTGACGGTAACACTCTTTTAGGAAGTGATGATTGTTGTTGGTTTTTCATTTTACTCTCAGCAACAGAAAGAGATTGGTTCTCTTGTAGTCGAATATCTTTAGAACAACTACGAGTGATAGGACCTGATTGGGAATTAGTTGCAGCAGCAATCTTTGAAGATGTTTTCTTTGATGTCATTGAACTTTTGTTGAAACTTGAAGTTGATGAAAAAGAGATGAGAGGTAGAGTTTGTCCCACCGGGCGTGCCAATTTGTTCACACAAAAAAATTTCTAAGTAAAGAAATTAAATGCGGAATGAATATAGTGTTACAATGTCTAATAAATTGTTCCTCTGATTCTTTCTCACAAGTATGAACTTCGATGTGAGAGTCGTCGACGTATTTCTCGGATCAAAGTGTCGATGTTGTTGAAACTTTAGTCTTCAAAGCGATCTTCAAGGAGTCTTCGAAAAGTCTTTAGTCTTCAAGGTCTTTGATTCTTCGATCTTCAAAGTCTTATGTCTCCAAATCTCTCTAAATATTTTTGAATCCCCAAATGAATGAATAACTCCTCTATTTATAGAGTTTTTGGTGGATATGGGCTTTATTTAATTTGGGCTCATCGGACTAATTTATATCATCCAATGACTAAGAAAAAGACAAGTGGCATTATTTGATTTGCCAATTTAATGTCTTTAATTTATATTAGAGACACGTGTCATATTTCAACTCGTCTCATTTTTAATGACTTGTAATTTTTTCATTAGCTTGAAATAATTAATTGGCGATTTGTATTTTGTTTAAATTTCTCCTTCTACAAATATTAGCTATCTTAAAACATGGTACTCTTACTTAAAAAAAACATGGTACACTCATCATAATTGCCCACCTCTCTTAACCCTCAAATACATGTATATAAATTAACACAAATAAATAATTCAATATTGGAAAGCATCTAATTTTTACCTCATATAGTTGTTTGCTTATATATAATTTATCTATTTTTAATAAATAATTCAACTACGCTTCTCATAACTTTTATGCTTATTTCCAACAAGTATACATGTATTTTATTTCAAAGAAATAGAAAAAAAAATATTAATATATAATAATAAATGGATTATTATTGTAAATAAAATTACACGTGCAATGCACGTGATAAAAACTAGTAATTATAAGAAGTATAATTCTTATTCTTGATGTAAGTAAACAATATAAGAGAAATTTGATTTTGATTTCCAAAAAAATTAAGTAAACAACATCAAAGGAATGTCTTTTCGATTCTGATTGGTTTTATTTTAATTTCTTTCTTTTCTGATTCCTTGCAGGGTAAACGGGGCCTAAACACCTTGTTAAACCAAAGTTAACCCAGTTATCAAAATCTTAGATGAAAAAGGCATCTAAAAATCTTACTTGTTAAATAAAATCTACAAAAGTTGTTTCTAAGATCGACATATCTAAAATCATCATCTAAAAATCTGTCATTGTTTGTCAATTTCTCTTTTCTTTTCCTACAATTCTGATTGTGAGAAGCCAGTGACTTTTAACTTTCCTTCTTCATTAAAGTTTTTTAATTAAATTGTGAATTTGAATGTTAAAAAAAAACAAAACAAAACAAAAGATTTTTTTTTCAAAGATAGACTTATATTAAAGAAAAACTAAGATACAAGAGTTGATTGCTCTCTAAACATGAGCATGGGCCTTAATATTAAGTTCCCGACTAATAAAAGAAAGAATAAAATAATCAAATTTAAAACTTAAGAAACAAAAATCTTCTAGTAGACAAGTGGGCAAGGGGAAGACAATGAGAAGATATCAAGCGAGCTTTAGCATGAGAGAAGATCCTAATTCTTGAATAACCCAAGAATATAGCGGCTTTCATAGCTTCCAAAATACAACAATCCTTAGCATGAGAAGTCGATAAACAAAGTGGTCCAACAATGCTTGTAGAAGAATGAATAACATTGTGTTCGATAGAAGTGGTCCAACCTAAACCTGATAAATAAGTATTTAAATTCCAAAGTCGCATCACAATGAATCAGACGACCATCAAAAGGATCTCCTGGAAATCAAAGTAGAATTCCGAGAGATGACAGGAAGAGCATTAAGAGAGAGAAATTCACTATATTCAGCATTTATCCACTCAATTAGTACTATTAATATCCACAACCCGAAATTTCCTCTCATTTCTCAGCTTCCATAGACGCCAAGCTCCAAAAATAAAGTAATCAAGCAAACTTTTATCAAAAGACGTAATAAGAAGAGAGCATAGTAAGTCCCAACTATCCCGAAAAGAGCAATTTTCAAAACGTCTAGTATCCAGAGATAGCAATGAGGCAAACCAAAATTGTTTGGCTAAATCACAAGTAAAGAGAATCTGTGAGGTTGATTCAAGATGAGTGTGACAGAAATCACAATAAGGAGAAATATTTTTTCTTTTTGAAAGATTAAGATTTGTGGCAATGTAGCCTTTACAAGCCTTCCATATGAAGAATTTGAGCTTAGGGGGAACATTGGATTGCCAAATAAAAAGCCAGCTTTTATGATTGAGAGAAGTATCACTACTTTCACTCAAGGAGTGGGAGGAGATTTGAGGAGATGAAGGACAGGACTTATAACCAGATTTAACATAGTACATACCTGAGGAAATAAAGTGCCATATCAGTGCATGTGGAAGTTGGAAATTGCTGATAGGAACTGCAAGGATAAGTGGAACATCTATAGGATTAAAAGCAGCTTGAACCAGATTGATATTCCAGCTAGACAAGTCAGAATTGAAAAAGTCAGCAACCACCAAATCAGAACTGTTTTGATTATTTACGAGAAGAAATGATGATGGCCGAGGGAGCGAAGGATCCTTCCAAGCATGAACAGACTGACCATTTCCAATTCTCCATCTCAAACATCTTTTCAAGATTTTCATCCCTTCAAGAATCTTCTCCAACCCCAAGAAGAGAAATCGCTAAAAAAGAAGTATTTTTTTATGTATTTGGCTTTGTAGACTCGACCAATAATGGAAGAAGGGTTCTGGAATAAGTTTCAACAATAAGTTTCAACCTTGTTTTGCAAGCAAACTAAGGTTAAATCATTGTAAATCTTTCATATTCAGACCTCCAAAATCTTTTGGTTGAGATAAAGCTTCCCAAGAACCCCAGTGAATACCACTTCTATCTTGTTGTGTCTGCCACCAAAACCTTGAAATGATAGAATTAATTTCCCTGCACATCTTCAAAGGCAGCTTAAAATAATTCATAGCATAAATAGTCATTTCCATGGCAACAACTTTAATCATGACTTCCTTGTCAGCCGGAGAAAGGAAATGTTCCGCCCATCCTTTGGATTTTCTCTCAATATTGTATCTGATGTCTTGAATGAGCTTCATCTTGGAACTACCAAAATCCACCTCAAGACCCAAATACTTGTCAATTGAAGAATGAGCTTGGATATTCAGCTGAAAGGAAATATCTTTCCGGACTTGACTTGGAGTATTCTTGCTGAAGATTAGGTTACTTTTATCCAAATTAATGAATTGCCCACAATTAGTACCATATAATTGCAGAATTGAATGAAGATAATTAACTTCATCTAAGGATACTCTACGAAAAAGAAGAGAATCATATGCAAAAAGAAGGTAGAAATACAATGGTCGTTGTTGGGAAATTTAAAACCATGGAGCTTCCCTTCTAAAACCGCAGAATCGAGGAGGCTTGTAAGAACTTCAGAACAAAGAAAAAAATCGATTTCTAAAAAAGTAATTTATAGTTATAGAAGCTATAGAATCATCACCTGATTTCCATTCAACCCTATTATTTTCAAAACCTTTGAGAGAATTAAATCAATTTTTGATCTTGAGCTTAGAATGGAAAAAAGAGGATTTTTTACCTCCCTCCTTTAACTAGAGTCTCTCAAATTGATCTTCTAATAGTGTTCCTCATAAGACAGAGCTTCTTTGACTTTCTTTTCCAGAGAGTGAATTGTATCCATGTCTGGTGAGGAGCAATTTAAAGCAATAGACAAGTCATTTTTTAATTTAGCAAGAGCACCAGAAGCAGTCAATTTGGTAGATTTCCTCCAATTAAGCATAGCTTGTCTTACTGCTTTCAATTTCTCAACAAAGCGATAAGAATTACTTCCCAAGCAATTTAACTTCCAAGCATCGTGGATGGCGAGTTACACAATTATCATCCTTTCCCCATCGTTGATAATACTTAAAATAAGTACTTTTTTTCGAATTTTGGGGTTAGTATTTGCCAGAATCATGAGATGATTAGAACCCATTGTATTTAACTGAAACAACACAGCAGAGGGAAAAAGGCTAAGCCAGCTTTCTAGAAAATAAACACAATCAATTCTCTCTTGAATAAAGTCGCCAGGTTTCCTTCTATTAGCCCAGGTAAACGGATATCTAGAAAGTCCCAAATCTTGTAAATTATTCTCAAAGACAAAATCACGAAAAGCCCGGAGACTTTGAGGGGAACGAGGAATGCCACCAATTTTTTCATCCCTTAAGAGTAAGTCATTAAAGTCTTCAATTAATAAAACCATTCTTCTACAGAGATGTAATCAATGAGAGATAATGGAAAACTGAGTAGCTCTTTCCCTATCATCGACGCTAGCATAAATACAGAAAAGACTCCAAACTTCACTAGAATGACCTTCACAAACTTCAGCTTCAATAAAAAAAGGAGGAGCTTTTGATGACTGAAACAAAGGTATTTTTTCCATAGAAGACTAAGACCACCTTTGATACCAACAGAATAAAAATGGATGGCTCTCTTCAAACTTTCCAAAACATAGACTTTTTTTTTTGTTTCAGCTAGGAACAAAATCTCATGGTAGTGGAGCAAAATCTGCTCCTTCAAGCTGTGAACTGTCAAGGAACTCCCTATGCCTTGACAATTCCAGCTGGTGATGATCATGATGACTATGGAGACCCACTAAGCCTAATCTCCATGGCTTCAGAGGAGGAAGAACAAAGGGAATTAACATCTTGTAGGTCAGTAAAGGGAAGAGGATGGAAAATTCGGGTAAAATGACCTCTAAAATCCACAATTAAGGATTATTGACCTCCAATATCAAATTAACCTTTTTGACCCTTTGATGATGTCACTTTGGTTTGAAATATCAAAAATACTCTTCACTTCTCTTCTCCTCACTTTGAAATTCTATTTTCTCACTCTAAAATTTCTCTCACTCTAAAATTCTAAACTCTCTCAATCATTCTTCTTCTCAATCTCTCCATTAAGCATTTGATAAGTGTTCAACCATCAACTCTCTTTTTAATCTCTCCATCATTCAAGTCTTTGATCATTACTTTCAAACAATTTTTTTTGAAAAAAAAAAATCTGGGTTGCTCCAGAATTTGACAATTTTCACCGGAATCCGGACGAGCTTTTGCATTTTTCTCTGGAATTCACATCGGAATTCAAATTTTCCGGAATGTGGACCGGTTTTTAAAATTTTCTCCAGAATTTGACAAAGTTATCTTTTACTTTCAAACAACTTTTTTGACAAGAAAAAAAAAATTTGGAGGACACCTTCGGTTAAACCCTTAACCCTAAACCTCCAGAATCCGAGGAAAAAAAATTGGGGGGCCAGCCCCCCGCCCTTCTATGGAAAGAAATCCGGATGTTTCCCTATAGAGGGGTGGGGGGCTGGCCCTCTTTTTTCCGGATTCCGGAGGTGGCCTCCAATTTTTTTTTTTCCAAAAAAAATGTTTGAAAGTAATGATCAAAGACTTGAATGATGGAGAGATTAAAAAGAGAGTTGATGGTTGAACACTTATCAAATGCTTAATGGAGAGATTGAGAAGAAGAATGATTGAGATAGTTTAGAATTTGAGAGAGTTAGAACTTTTAGAGTGAGAAAATAAAATTCCAAATTGAGGAGAAGAGAAGTGAAGGGTATTTTTGATATTTCAAACCAAAGTGACATCATCAAAGGGTCAAAAAAGGTTAATTTGATATTGGAGACCAATAACTTTTAGTTGTAGATTTTGGAGATCATTTTACCCAAATTTCCAAGAGGATGAGTAAGAAAGCGAGATGAATGAAGAGAAGAAGATTGATTTTTACAATTTTTAGAAACAGGTAAAGTTTCAGGAATAGAGGAAGAGGGGAATAAAGACGTGTGTTTTCTTTTGTCCCCTCTAGCGGTTGTTTTCACTCCAATTTGATGGGCTTTTACAGATGGGCTGGGCTCAATAGATAAAATGGGGGGAAGTATAAAAGGGTCAACTTTAGTATTAGGGAGAGGAATGGGAGAGGAAAGTGGAATATTAGCTAACAAAATATTATTTTCAGGCTTTGCCATGAATGTGATAGGTATTTCCACTAAAGAAATAGGGGAAAAGGGAGGGCCATGATGATCGCCACCATTATCGGTTAGTTTCTCCTTTGTATTGTCCACGATCTCAACATTCAAATCGTTCTCCGTACCGAAATTTTCCGATGGCCGCTGCAAATTCCGGTCAGCAAAAGGGGTTCAAAACTTTTTTTCATTAGTGGAATTAAAAGATTGAGGGAAAGAAGGAGAGATGCCCAATTTAGTAGAGGATTCTCAGATCCAACTGCCATAAATACAATCATTAATAACATCAAACAATTGATCTTCAAACAACCATGTCCTTGATTAAGGACAAAAGGCATGGGGCGTCTTCTCGATAATAAAAATATTTGGAAGATATTGTCTTCTAATTCAATGAAATGAATATCTTCCTTGCAACTCCACGCTTGTAGTATTGTTAGTTTGAAAGCATTACGATTATATTTCTTCGAACATATGAGTTCAACCAACAATACACCAGCACTAGCTCTTTAGGAATCAGAACAGGAACACAATCGGAATCATTCAGATGAAATTTATCCATGATTTCAGATACATAATCTTTCATGGCTAAAAAGCTGATAGTACAGAGAATTTCTCTCTACAACAACCTTACTCTCGAAGGACAACTTAGAAACTTGATCAAGTTAACCAAACCAAAAATACTATCCATTTTAATTAACTAGATTCATACCACGTGTGATGCACGTGTATTTCTTTTCAATTTATCAAAATTTAAACGAATTTATGAAGTTTTAATCATCAATTTCCCAATATTTATAAAATTATTTAGAATATATTTAATTTCTTGAAAATATTAATCATATTATTAACTTTATCTTAATTTAAATAAAAATTATAATTAGTGAAATATATTGTAAAACTTATTTTAATTTGGAAGGAGTAGGTTGAGGTTGGTTTTGATAGCTTGGAGTTGTGAAACCTGAGTTTAGTCTGTGCTTGGATGTGTAGGGGTATAGGTTTCATAAACCTAAATTTATATAACATGTGTTTGGTAAGTGAGTTTTAGTTTGAGTATCGTGATATTCAATTTTTATATGAGTTTAAGCAAACCCAACCATGCTACTATTTAAAATCCATGGATTTAATAGATTAAACCCGGGGTTAAAAGTCCACCTAACAAACACGGGTAGACTATTGAAGCCCACCCCTAATCCTTCTACCAAACACCCCCGAGTTTCGATTTTGTTTCTTATTCTTCTTTTACTTGTTTCTAGTTTCGTTATAATAAAAAATTAAACGGCCATATCCATGTTTCTTAATTAAAAATTAATAAATAAAAAAACAATTTTAAAAATTCTTTTATTTTATTCTTACTTAAAATAAAATATTTATTTAATTCAAGTAAAAGAAACAAATAGTAATATATAGATTTTTTAATACGTTGAATGATTAACTGATTTTTTAATATTTATAGAAATTTGGTAAATAGATATATTCAAATATAGATTTTAAGATTTGTAAAGTTTGAGAACATATTTTTAATTTCTATATACATGAAAATTCAAATTAATAACAACAATGTATATGTTGTTTAAATGATAATAATTTATTGTATTAATGAATTATTGATAAATTGATAATTGATTTTTAAAAAAAAAATAAAATCTACATAATTAATATTTAAGTGGTAATTAAATGGTAATGGTATATTTTGTAAATTAAAGGTTTAATGAAGGGTAAATGTTATATAAATAATGACATATTTTGTAAATTAGGGGTGAAAGCAAAAACCTCGACCTCGTTTTTCCGCTCCGCCCCTGCAAAACCCGCATAATAAACGGGGCAAGGGCGGGGTAGGGGAATTTTGTTCCCTGTTTACACCTCCACCCCTCCCCGTTTATCTAATTTAATTTATTTTTTTTGTAATTTAATTTTGATAGGTTTATTTATATATAGATTATGATGGAGAGTTTTATTTATTTATTTTTATACTCTATTATGCACTATTATAATTGAAAATTTGAATTTTGAATATAATAGAATATACGAAATCATGCATTTTTAATAATTTTCCCCACCCCGTTTAGCCCCCGTCCTCATTTAATAAGTGAGGCGGGGGATAGAGTTAATTGGGGCGGGGCGGGGTGAGGAAAAAACCCTTAAACAGGGCGGGGTGTAAACGGAGTACCCGTTAACACCCCGCCCCACCCGATTTACACCCTTAGAGAATGGATGGTTTTCTATTGACATACCCACATTTTAGATCATAGATAGATAGAATATTATAGATTATAGATAGACAAATAATAAAAATAATGATTTTGTTAAAATGAAATCAAATAAGATAACAATTTACAAAAATAGGTAGATATAAAAATGATTCTTTTCATATAGATTGATAAAATATAAAAGTTGTCTATTTTTTCTTTGAATCAATTTCTTCACTCTTCTTCTTTTAGCAAGTTTTCAAGTCGATATCATGTTTAGCAATATAGTTCCCCTCTCTTGATTGATATCCTCTTATATTTTTTGTCAATTTCTTTTTTGTTTTGATTCAATTATTGTTCTTTGAAACCTCATTGCAATTTTAGTACTTTCTTTATTTTGATATATGTTTAAAAACGTATAAGAAAAGCAGTGATTAGCGACGAAATGCACCTCTATTTGAATTCAGCAACGAACTTAGAGACGAAATATTGATCGCCAAAAAAAACATCACTTGTTAATATTAGCGATGAAATGTATTGTTAATAGCGACCGAAAAATAATAGGACGCTAATAAAATGTTTACTATTTAGCGACGAACTCTATCGCTGAATATAGAGACACAATGACTTATTATGTCTCTCTCTTTTAGACACTCGATGAGTCTCTAATATTAGCAACACAATTATTTGCTAATATTAGCGACAAAATTCATCTCTATACTAAAGACGTATTGGTTCTCTAATAAAACCAACTGACTGACTTTAATGACAAACTTCATCACTAAAAAAAGTATTAAAAAATGAATCAAAAAATTTGTAGAGATACATTGCGTCGCTATTTTAGCCATTTAAAAAAATTTATAATTTTTAATAATTAATTTTAAATAAAATTTTATTTAAAATTAATTATTAAAAATTATAAATTTTTTTAAATTAAAGAAAACAGTAATTAAAAACAAAATAAATATATAATATCAAAACAAATATTTTAATCCAAAAAAGTATCACAGAATAAGATATTAAAATATCAAAAAAAAAACTATAGAGGGCTCGTATTCTCGGAATCTTGACTGTTGAGAAATAAACCCCAGTCGACATCCTCATTCAGGCTCATCCATGCCCGCATTCAAGCTGCTAACTCGTCATGCTGAGCCTGAAGACGATCTTGGCAGGCTTGATTGTTCAGCTCTTTAGTTTCTATCTGTAGGCGCAATGTTTCGTTCTCTCGCCTCAAAGCCACGGTATCAGCACGTGCAGAAGTCGAAGCACGCGGTTGATCTGTGTAAAGCTCCCTCTCGTAAGTGTCAAGACCAGGAACTAAACCATCGAGACGAACACCACCAACTATCAGAAAAAAGCATCACGATGCAGGTTTTCCTGAGTAATCTGAGACTCAAGACTGAGCAATAACAAAGAGAGCTTTTCTTGAACTTTTCCCTACAAAAATTAACCAAAAATAGATGTGAGTAATTAAAAAATATATTATTAAATAAATTAGAAAGCACGAAAAGAAATAAACTAACACCTTATCCGCAGCAGCTTCAGACGAGCCTCCTCAGGCATCCACAAAAGCTTTTCAACTGGTTTACCCTTCACTTTGTGGATGATGTCCCCATAACGTTTCCCTAGCTATTTTTGTGACGACCCGTCATTTTAAATAAATTAAAATCAGAGAAAACAGCGGAAGTCTTTTATTTTAAGAAAAATGGCGTGATTATGTTTGAAAATAGGCTAGCCGAAAACCTGTTTACATCTTAAATTCAAACATCTAAAATCACAAGGAACATTAAGTTCCATCCAGGAGTTTAAATTGATCAAAATCATAAAACAATAACAATAAGCTCTTATGAGCTTAATACAAAGTTCAAATCATCAAAATGACATAAATTTCACAAATCAACCATGTACATGGATTTTTACATAACTCAAAGTCCATCTCGAAAATCATCATCCTCTCGATCAACGCGCGCAGACTCCTCTTCACGATCCCAAACATTACCTGAAATGTTTGTAATATCATGAGCTAACAACTTAAGCCCAGTGAGAATAATAAGAATAAAAAGTAAGAATAGACCTCAAACTTGCATTCGATTTGAGTCCATAAACATACTTACTCTTTGTTATCTTCAATTCAAAGAGTTTATGATAAAGTGTTCCACTTTACTTACCAATTCTCCAATGTTATTGTGGAACTACATTCCAAATATTCCTGGTATGATATCGTAAAATGCGTATAGCATTTATATCTCATTCCATACATACCTTATACTATGTATAAGGTTTACTTTAAAGTCTTATTCTTTCAAAGGATGATATTAATTAGCACACTTAGTCTAATTGTTCATCCATAAACTTATTATAACATAAAGTAAGAAAAGTAAATGACTTTGCATAAAATATAACATCTCGACTCTCTTTCTCATCTTTCATATGCATAAAAGTAATGAGTACATCCATAGGATACGCATTTGCCATTTATGCATGTAATGAAGGTAATGTGGATTTTTACAAACTATCCACCCTTATCCTTATGTATGAAGGTAATGTGGGAATCCACTCATCCACCATTCACCTTATGCATGATGAAGGTAATGTGGGAATCCACTCATCCACCATTCAACCTTATGCATGAAGGTAACGTGGGTATCCACTCATCCACCGTTCCTTTCATTCTTTTCATTCTTTTCATTCTTTTCTTTTCTCTTTTCAATGATGCGAGATGTTATGGTATAATAAATAATGGTGCAAAATGTTATGCATATGCTTGCATATGCTTGTACAAATAAATAAAATAAAGTACGATTATTAAATAACCGAAACAAGCATAAAATAAAGCGACATAAAGTAAAGAACATAAAGTAAAGGGCGTAAAGTAAAACATAAAGTAAAAATAACTAGGAATCAAGGCATAACGATATGTAAATCGAATTCCATTAACAATAATGAAAGTAAAGGTCAAACATAACGATTATTCTAACCTTCCAGGATTCTAAACTTCCAATGAATCCGAGGTTTTATCAACCGTCCTTTATCAAAGTCTTGGATCCTATAACTTCCAATTATCCAAACTTAGTTTCACATCGAACCTAACTTAGAATTTCTAAGATTCAAGTCTTTTCTTGAGAATTTCTAAGTTCTCACTTAAAGGATTAACTCTTAATCCTAAGGGCACTAACTCACAACCCTCTAATCTTAGGTTCGGATTCTAATCTTAGTTTCAAACTCTTCAAACCGTCAAACTTGTCTGCTTTCTATAGTTACTTTAAATACTAACTATTCTCACCTTAGCCAAATAATTCCAAATCTCCAATTTCCACGAGACAACCACCGAGCAATTGCACCTACAATTCACCGATTGTACAACATATTACAAATCATAACTAATATGCGAACAAATGTGCAATTTCGGGTGAATAGTGATTTCGGATGAATAGTGTCTTGGGTGAATAGTGTTTTCGGGTGAATAGTGTTTTTCGAAAATCCGGGCTCAAAATCGTCATTTTTCATGATAGAAATTCATGATTTCAACTTCAAATCTCATTTATAATCAAAAACGAACAAAACCACCTAAAAAGTTTTGAAAACTTACTTTTTAGGACTTCCCTAAGGGAACGAAACGGCAAAAGGTTAGGTTGGAAAGAAAGCCCACGTCCCGAGCAATCCAACGAATCGACCTCATTGAAAACGGTCGAGAAATGAAGAAAGGCCAAAGAAATCTTCTTCTCATCCATGGAAGATGAGCTCCACGGCTTGGAGGAGAGAAAATGGATGAATATCCTTGGTCAAAGGTGGTCAAGGTGTTTTAAAGAAGATGAAGCAAATAGTAGATAGATATTTAGGACTTTTGGAATTTACGATTTTGCCCTTTTTTGACTTTTAGCTTATGAATCGAAACCCGATGCTCTTAAATAAATCTAAAGGTGATTAATAATTATTAATTGGCCTATTAATAATTATTAAAGTCACCGAAGCGAAAAATAAACATTAAAACGATAAAAATGAATTTCGGGCAAAATTAAGTACTAATATCGAAATTACAAAATAATAATTAAATTAAATACTTAAATTGCAATAAATAAATAAATAAACAATATTAAATAAATAATAAATAAAATAAAATAATTTTTTTTTTACTCCAAAATAACGGGACGTTACAATTTTGCTCCACGGTGGGTAAATAATTTCATTAGTGAGATTTGCAGGGATCGTAAAGTGTGTTTAAAAAAAAACAAAAGTCTTAAATTTGTTAGAAGTTTAAAGCACTGTAAATAAAATAATTTGTAAATTTTACCTTTCATGGCTCAAACCAACGTAATTTGCAGACTTCATAAACGTCCTTCCATTTTCTGAACTTGGGATTCTTCTTGAAAACATCAGTGGAAACTCGAAAAACCTTACTCGATGGTTGTAATCTATAAAAAAACAAATATATATGTATATAGGTTAAAAAATAATTAATATAAATTAATAATTTAACAAAAAATATAAAGTGCACTCACTTCTTTCTCGTCATCCTCAAGAAATAGATTGAGAAACAAACAGTTTATGTAACGTCCCGTTATTTTGTGATAAAAAAAAATTTATTTATTTTATTTTAATTTAAGTAATTAAAGTTTATTTATTTATCGGTAAATTAGAATTTAGTAGTTTATTTCGGTTTAAGTCCTTTTAATTACCTTTTTAGTTTATTTTCGTTTTAATGGTATTAATAATTATTAAGGGGCCAATTAATAATTATTAATCACCATTGAGATAGTTTAAGATCTTCGGGTTTCGTTTTATAAGTCAAAAGTCATAAAAGGATGCAACCGTCATTTCCAAAATTCCAAAATATCTAAACACTATTTGCTTCATCTTCTTTAAAATACCATTGACTCAAAAGTTGACCAAAATCATCACCATTTCCTTCCTCCTTGCCGTGAGTCCAAGAGAGCAAAAGGGGATTTTTCGGTTTTTGTTCGTTTCTCGACGGATCGACTCGATCTTGGATACATCGGAAAGCCCTCGAGTCTAGGATCCATTTCCACCTAACCATCGTCTATTTCTCTCGAGATCCAAGGAGTTCTCGGTAAGTTTATCTTGAAACCCTAAGCTCCAAATAGTGTTTTAATGGAGTTTTCTTTGTTTTCTTTCGATTTCTTGTCGGGAAACTCGGTGTTTGTAAATACGGGAGTAGTTTTAAGAGTTTTTGGAAACTTTCCCATAACCCTAAAAACCGAGTTTCATCGAAACCCTCCCCGTTTGAAATTTACCTTTTTGGGTTTGATTATGGGTTATAAATTAGTGAAATAATGTTTATTTAAATTCAATTCGGGAAAGGGCATAATGTTCAAAAACCCTAATTATCGATACCCATTGAAATCGGGAATATCGAATTTGCTTGAAACCAACTCGAAACACATTTAAATTGCCTAAAAGCCAGAAAACCAAACCCGAAGCCCATTTTTTCATGAGAGGGCCAAGAGCCTTATGTGGGGGGTTTGTTGAGTTTTCATTGTTTTGTACGTTTAGTTGTTGTTTGATCGATAGTTAGTAATTTATTGATTATGTGATATAATTCAATTTGTAGGTGTTTTCGAACCATTCGTTTGATCGCTCTCTCGAATTTAAGAGCGAAGTCATCTCTCTTTAAGGTGAGAATAGTTAGGATTTAAAGTAATTTTAGAAAGCAAATAAGTATAATGATTTGTAGAATTGGAAACTAAGACTAGGATTCGAATCTAAGATAGAGGGAAGTGAGTTAGTGCCCTTAGGATTACGAGTTAATCCTTTAAGTGAGAACTTAGGAGTTCTCGAGGGAAGCATTGAATCTTAGAAATTACTAAGTTAGATTCGTTTCAAAGCTTAGGTTGGATCATTGGAAGTTAAAAGATCCAAACTTTTATATAGAACGGTTAATAGAACCTCGAATTATGTTGGAAGTTTAGAATCCTTGAAGGTATAGGTTAATCGTTTAAGTTATGTTTTTACTTTTATTATTGGTAGCGGAGTTCGATCGACATATCGTTCTTCCGAGATTCCTATCTATTTTTACTTTATGTCTTTACTTTATGCCTCTTTAATTTATGTTTGTCTCGGATACTTTAATAATCGTACTTTACTTTATTACTTTTACAAGCATATGCAAGCATATGCATAACATCTTGCACCATTATTTATTGTACCATAACATCTCGCATCATTGAAAGAAAGTGAAAAAGAAAAGAAAGTGAGAAAGAAAATAAGGGAAGAATGTTGGAGCCTACAGGTAGTGTCCGCATCACCTTCAGAAAAAGAAAAGAAAAGAAAGTAAAACAAGGGAAGAAGACGAATGGTAGCCTACGGGTTGTACGCATTACTTCTTCAGTGAAAGTAAAACTAAGAAAGAAGACGAATGGGTAGCCTACGGGATGTACTCGTTACTTCTTCATGCATAAGGTTGAATGGGAGCCTACGGGATGTCCGCATGACCTTCATTTATGTATAAGGGTATATGCGAACCCTACATTGCATATGATCGATGGAAATAGAAAATCGAGATGTTATATTTTATGCAAAGTTAATCACTTTTCTTATTTATGTCGTAACAAGTTAATGGATGAGGATTGACTACGAGTGTTAGTAATATCATCCTTTGGAAAGTTTAGAATGAATTACCTAGAGTTTGGAGAACTTTAGGAGTGAATTGTGTCAGATTAATTGGACACAAATCGAAATGCGAGTTTGAGGTCTACTTTTACTTTTTATTCTTATTATTCTCACCGGGCTTAGTTTGTTAGCTCATGATATTACAAAAATTTCAGGTAATGCCCTGGCTAGAGGCCGTGGAAGGGGAGATGGTGCTGCGTAATCGAGGGATGCTGACCTCGAGATGGACTCAGTTGTTGTTAAGTCTATGTATTTATTTTTTGTGAACTTTAAAGACTTTGATGATTTGTACTTTTTATTTAGCTCATAAGAGCTTATTGTCGTTGTTTTATGATATTAAACCTTTGAACTCCTGATTGGAACTTAAAGTTCCATGTGATTTAAATAGATTTTGAAATTAGGATGTAAACAGGTTTTGGCTAACCAATTTTCAAACATAACCACGCCAATTTTTCTTAAAATATAAAGACTTCTGCTGTAAATTCTGATTTAAATTATTTAAAAGAGTCAGGTCGTCACAATTTATTAACATATGTATATTACAAAAAAGCTACATTTAGAGAAAGACTATCTTGGAAGATAAAACAAAAAAACATATATTACATATATTACGTGTATCATAGAAAACACTACTGAGAAATTACGTAGATTACATAATACAACAAAGGACATAAATGAGAAAAATTATATTAAAAAAATACCTTTGGTCAAATCTATGTTTTTTTAGATCTTCCGGATTCGCAACAACAAAAAAAGAATAATATTTATGAAAAAAACGAGAATGAGAAGAAATTAAAGAGATAGATAGTAAATTTAAAAAAGTGTAGAAAATTTGTGAGATGGATATTAGTAAAAGATAAAAATGGTGGATTTTTTAAAAAGAAAGAGAGAAAAGGAGAAAATCAATGGAGGTCGTTTAAAAGAAAATGATACAGAAAAGAAAAATAAATGAGGGAGAGAGGGAAGAAAAAAATGAGAGAGGGAGGGAGTGAATCTAGTATATAGAAGAAAATAGGGGGAAATGAGAGGGAAAATCACTACAAAAAAAAAGTCTAATTGCGACCAGGAAATTGCGACCAGACGATCGTTTTTTATGTAAATGTGACCAAAAAAGTGACCAAACCTGACGTGGCAAAAAAACTGGTCGTCCAGGACATTTGTGCGTCCAAGTGGTCACCAAAATACGACCAAACGTATTTGATCGCAAAAAAGTCAACATTTGGAAAAATGACCAGACAGTCGCTTAAAATAGTGACCAGATGGTCGTAATTTAAGTTGTAAACAAGTGACCAATTGGTCCATAAAAACTGTGACCACATGGTCGTTTATATTGGTGACCAAATGGTCACCTTCTTAAGTGACCATTTGGTAGTTTGAGCATCAACCCAAGGCGACCATCTGGTCGTATAAATTGCGACCAGATGGTCGTTTTATATTTTGAAAAATGCGACCATGTGGTCGCCAATGTAATTAATAATTTAATTAATTCTAATTTAATTGTTTAAATTAAATTATTTAATTTGTAAATATTATTTATATTTTATTTTATTTAAATTTATTTATTTATTTAAATTAAATAATTATTTATTTATTTATTTAATTAAATATTTAATTATTTATTTAAATTAAATAATAAAAAAATGGAATTAAAATAAAAATATATAAAAATAAATTTCCAAAAGAACGTACTATACAAGAAAAGAAATCTAAACTACTGGGGAGGAGCAGGGGGTGGTGGAGGCGACGTCGAAGATGATGAACCGGGATCTCGGGATCCGAAGAACGCGGCCAATACAGCTGCAACCTGGGCCTGCATCTGAGCATGAACATCCGACTGAATCGCAGCGACTAGAGCATCGAAGTTGCTGCGCATATCGTCCAGCTCGGTGTGCCTGAACCTCATCTCGCAGATGCTGCTCAGTCGGAGAAGGACCTGAACTCGTGCTCGCTCCGCTGCGTTGAGGCCGAGGCACGTCGGCGCATAGTCGTCACTCGTACAAGCGGAGCCTAGGAATTGATCCATCAGGGCGACCCCTCTAGCAGCCTCCAAGAACGTCTCTCTACGGTCGTCCTGAGTAAGTTGCGAGTTTGGTGTGGGCAACCTGCGACTCAAAAACTCCTTGAAACGTTCCTAAACATTTAAAATTCAGAAAATAAAATAGTTAATATATAAGTTAGAAAAAATTGTAAAGAAAAAAAAAATTGAAAAAATTATTAAATACCTGAACTTCTTTCGCCTTCCCTTCGACGATCATCCCGTCCTTTTTCGTGTGAAGAACGAGGTGCGGCTCATCGGGGGACAGGCGACCGTGCTTCGCTTCCTAAAAATATTAGAGATTGAAGAAGAAAAAATAATAAATTAATAACTAATTGAAAAAAGAAAACAAGAAAAAAGTACGTAAAAAACAAAAACAAAAACTTACCAATCGACGATGGTGCTCGTCGTAGGTCCAGGCCCCACCTGTGTGTTTAGTGGGATTCTTTTCGCGGTTGGCCTTATTCCTCCTTGACACTTCCTTGTCGTCGGGAGTGTTCAAGCTCGCGATCGCCCGCGCGTGGTCCTCCTCGCTCATCCTGGGTCGGTTTCTTCGCTTGCTTCTCGCGCCCCAGTAAATGAGGTCTTTGAATCGATCCTGGACGTGATTATCCCATAGGGGGAACAATCTACCGTCCGTGATATCGGGATCGATAAAAGGAAACTTGCCCTGAAAAAATTGAAATAAAAAATTGTTAAAGTAATAAAGTAATAAATTTATTTTTAAAAATTTCAAATTTATTAATTATAAAAATAAATGATGTTTTTTACCTTCCAATTGTCGTACATCCGACGTTTCTCTGTCGTCGGAATCTTCTGCCAGCGAAGTTCGCTGGGTAGAGGCATGCTCTAGAGGATCTCGCGAAACCGTTTTGAAACGGTTGTATGCGGCTGTACTCTGCAAAAACATAAAAAATATTGTGATATTAGAAACTATTTGTTAAAACAAAAAAGTTTAAAGATTTAAAAATTAAGTAATTAAAACAATAAACAAAATTACTTACGTATTCCCTTCAATTCGAAGGGTAGAGTCTGCGGCCCGAGGAGGCTGCGTGCCTGAAGTGGATGGTCTCGCTGGATCGGGATATGATGCAGACCCTGATGCTCCCGCGAAAGTCGTGGCCTGGGAGTCCTGCGCCAATCGTGGTGTCGCAGGCTGGGTCTCAGGGACTGCATCATTGAGAGTGGCAGCAACTCCCGACTCGTAACGGAAGAGGAGGCTGTCCAACTCCTCTGTAGTAAGGTCCGCATCAGGGGCAGCGGCAGTAGGCAGCTGCGAAGTCGCCTTGTCAATCTCGTTGTCAGGATCGTCTCACTGGGGAGGACGTCGTCTACCCGTCATAATCCTACAACTAAACTAAACTAATTTAATACTAAGCAATTAAAATAATGAAATAATCTGAATTAAATTAATTAATGAAATAATCTAAATTAAATTGATTAAATAATGTAAATTAAACTAACATAAATTAATTAACTAATTTAAACAAAACTAATTAATTAAATTAAATTAAAGTAAATTAAAATTAGATTAATTGAACTAAAATAAATTAATTAAAGTAAACTAAGTACTGAAGAATTAAACTATTAGATTAATTAAACTAAAATTAATTAAATTAAAGTAAATTAAGTAATGAAGAATTAAACTAACTTAGATTAATTGAACTAAAATTAATTAAATTAAACTAACATTAATTAATTAAAACTAAAATAAACTAAACTAAATAATTAAATTAAAGTAAATTAAAATTAGATTAATTGAACTAAAATTTATTAATTAATTAATTAAAGTAAATTAAGTAATGAAGAATTAAACAAAATTAGATCAATTGAACTAAAATTAATTAAATTAAACTAACATTAATTAATAAAAACTAAATTAAACTAAAGTAATTAATTATAATAAAGTAAATTAAAATTAGATTAATTAAACTTAGTAATTAATTAAAGTAAACTAAGTAATAAGATTTCAACTATCAGATTAATTTAAACTAAAATTAATTAAATTTAACATACATTAATTAATTAAAACTAAACTAAACTAATTAATTAAATTAAACTAAATTAAAATTAGATTCATTGAACTAAAATTTATTAATTAATTAAAGTAAACAAAAATTAGATTAATTAACCTTAAGTAAACTAAGTACTTAATTAAACTAAATTACATTAATTAAACTAAAATTAATTAAATTAACAAAATTAAACTAAACTAATTAATTAGATGAATTAAACTAAAGTAAACTAAGTAATTAATTACACTAAATTAGATTCATTAAACTAAAATTAATTAAATTAACAAAATTAAACTAAACTAATTCATTAAAACTAAAAACTAAAACTAAGTAAACTTAAATTTAAACTTAAACTAAAACTAACTGAAAACTAAAAACTAAAACTAACTTAAAACTTAAAATCTATACGAAAACTAACCTCGTCATAGAAACCGGGATTGGAGGTTTAGGGTTTTTAGGTTTAGAGTAGGAGCGGGGAATGGGAACGGGGAAAAAATAACGGGGAATGGAACGGGGGAAAGAGAGAAAAGAAAGAAAAGAGAGAAAGAAAAAGAGAAAGAAAAAGGAAGAAACGGGGGAAAGGAAAACAGATCTGTTTTTAAATCAGAATTTGTGACCAGTTGGTCGCAAACATGTAATCATGACTAGAAACGAAAGGTTGCGCGTGTTGGGGAAATTACGACCACCTGGTCTGTAACGTCCCGTTATTTTGAAGTGAATTTTTTATTTTATTTTATTTATTTATTTATTTTTATTATTTATTTAATGTTATATATTTATTTATTTATTTCAATTTAAGTATTTAGTTTAATTATTATTTTTGTAATTTCGATTTTAGTAGTTAATTTCGCTCAAAATTCTGTTTAATCGTTTTAATGCTCTAAATTCGTTTCGGTGACATTAATAATTATTAATAGGCCAATTAATAATTATTAATCACCTTTAGATTTATTTAAGAGCTTTGGGTTTCGTTTTATAAGTCAAAAGTCATAAAAGGACGCAACCGTCATTTCCGATTTCTTAAAAATATCAAAACACTATTCATCCATCTTTAAAAACTCATCTTGACCAAGTTTGACTCATTTTTGCTCATCCTTTTCATCCCAAAACCGTGGGTATCAATGGGGATTGAGGGGAGATTTGGTTTTTGCTCGTTTCTCGACGGATCGGCTCGATTTTGGTTGCATCGGAAAGCCATCGAGCCTAGGATCCTTTTCCACCTAACCATCGTGCTTTTCTCTCGAGATCCACGGAGTTCTCGGTAAGTAAAGTTTCAAACCATAAGCTCCAAATAGTGTTTTAATGGAGTTTTCTTTGTTTTCTTTCGATTTCTTGTCGTGAAACTCGGTGTTTGTAAATACGGGAGTAGTTTTAAGTGTTTTTGGAAACTTTCCCATAACCCTAAAACCGAGTTTCAATCGAAACTCTTCCCATTTGAAATTTACCTTTTTGGGTTTGATTATGGGTTATTTATTGTTGAATTATTGTTTATTTAAATTCAATTCGGGAATTGGCATAATGTTCAAAAACCCTAATTATCGATACCCATTGAAATCGGGAATATCAAATTTGTTTGAAACCAACTCGAAACACCTCTAAAGTACCTAAAAGCCGGAAAACCAAACCCGAGACCCACTTTTCATGGGGGGGCCGAGAGCCTCATAATAGGGTTTATGGGGTTGTTCGTTGTTTTGAGCTTTTAGATGTTAATTGATCGATGTATGTTTATTTATTAATTGTTAGATGTAATTAATTGTAGGTGTTTCGGATCGTTGTTTGATTGTGCTTTCGGAAACTTGGAGCAAACCTATTTTTATGGCTAAGGTGAGAATAGTAAGGATTTAAAGTAAATTTAGAAAGCAAATAAGTATGATAGTTTGTAGAATTGGAAACTAAGATTAGAATTCAAATCTAAGATTAGAGGGAAGTGAGTTAGTGCCCTTAAGATTTGAAGTTAATCCTTTAAGCGAGAACTTAGGATTTCTCGAAGAAAGCTTTGAATCTTAGAAGATTTTAAGTTAGATTCGTTTCAAAGTTTAGGATGGATCATTGGAAGTTAAAAGATCCAAACTTGTATTTAGAACGATTAGTAGAACCTCGGATTATTATTGGAAGTTTAAAATCCTGGAAGGTATAGGTTAATCGTTTAAGATAGGATTTACTTGTTTTAATGTAGCGGAGTTTGATTTACATATCGTTCGTCCGGAGTTTCCTATCTATTTTACTTTATGTCTTTTATTTTATACCCCTCTACTTTATGCTTGCATCGACTATTTTAATTCCGTACTTTACTTATTTACTTTTACAAGGATATGCAAACATATGCATATCATATTGCACCATAACATTTTCGCATCATGCATTGAAAAAGAAAAGAAGGAGAGAATGTTGGAGCCTACGGGTAGTGTCCGCATCACCGTCAGAAAAAGAAAAGAAAGTAAAACAAGGAAAGAAGTTGAATGGTAAGTTACGGGACGTACACATTGTTAGGAATGGTGTCCTAGAACTTGTAATTATTTAATAAGGATAATTTATTACGAATAAATTAAATAAATAAACATAAGTTCTTTATATTATCTAGATTGATTCAATTGACGATATTAGGAATATATGGAAATATATTAATATCAAACATTCAAATAGTAAAACCCAAAGTTACTCTTATGAAATCACGACTTAGTATATGAGTCATACGAGAGGATTAAGGTCGAGATGAGTAACTTAAAAGTGTCTACAGTAAATGGATAACGTTTGGGAACCTTATCCTGGTAACATTGTTGATAGCTTCGCATTTTGTTTTATAGACAAATGATCTAATCCTGATCATTCATGTGGGAGACATGAAATGGAAGTATCATATGCAATGTTGATTGTATAAGACAGGACCAGGATGTTCGATCAAATTTCTCATTAGTACCGTTTACGAGAAATGATCGAATATCAAACTAAGTTTATCAACCGTGATAGATCTCAATCCTGAGTGAAATGCGGACTCCTATTTATGGAGTTATGTTTTTTGATTCACATGGTTGAGAGCGATCTGTAAGAACGCTCAATACACTCCTGTTTTGGGAACATGGCTAGATAAGTAGCTGGGAACTCATTTTCATGAGATGGAATTCATAACTTTCCTATAAATTAACGGTATCAGTGCGATACCTAAACCTTTTAGGAACTTTAGGAAACTCCCTTGATGTACTGATTCGAGACATGAACAAGTGGCGCCACGACTTCTATTGATCACAGAAGTATATTATCTCTAGTTCGATTAAAGATAATGTTCATTAGAGAATCAGCGGGAACACAAGGATAAAGCGGTAATTACAGGGGCAAAATGGTAAATTTAATCCACCTGTAATTATGAGGGTTCCACTTGAAGGATATATCACAGATATAAATAAAGATAAACTAAATGGACATAACTCATCTATAGTGAGGGGAGTTCAGCTATGAATTTATAGTGGAATTATTCATAGTTAAATAATAAGTAATTAACTGATTATGCGTTAATCACTTAATTGACTAATTATTAAGCCCATGATCTATAGGTCCATCGGGTCCCTATGCTAGCCCAAATATTGTTGTAGCAAAACTAAGTTATTAATTTAACTTAGGAAGAACAAATAATTTAAGTAATTGATTTACTTAAAATTAGGCAATATTAATTATTTAAATAACATTGATTATTTAAATAGAAATTAATATTAATATCATAATATTGATACAATATTAATTATTTAAATAAAGAGTTTATTTAAATGGAAATTAATATAACATCATCAATTATAATATTCTACGGCAAAATTAATTGTTTAAATAAATAAATTATTTAAACGGGAATTAATATTAATATTATTAATTATTTAAATAATGATTTTATTTAAATAGAAATTAATAATTAGTATTATTAATTAAATAATTAGTTTATTTAATTTAATAATAAATATTAGAGAGAATTAAATTCAATTGGTTTAAGAAACAAATTGGTATTGACCCAAAATAATTAATTAATTGGATAAGATTCAATAATAATTAATTATATTAGTTTTGGCTAAATGTATTTAAATTAGAAATTATTATTTGAATTTTTCTAATTTTAAATATATAAACATATAATTATTAAATAGATAAATAGTTTAAATAAAGAAGAAATAAATATATATATATTGGAAGTGGCGTGCACATAGGCTTCAGCGTGGATGGCTAGTGACGTAGTCCAGTGTGACTTTTATATATATATATATATATATATATATATATATATATTTTATTATTTCTTATTTATCTTTTCTATTTATTTTAATAATTAGGAGATAAGCATATCTATATAGATTAGATATCATATTTTCCTATAAATAGGACCATTGGGATTCATATTTTACACACTTCTCACTTTAATTAGAAAAGTGAAAATTCTTTCTCAAGTTTTTGCCCAATTGCCGATTTTCCTTAGGGAAAAATTTAGAAGAAATTTCTTCTTCTTTTGTTCTTCCGGTTCGATTCCCACAAGTTGGTTTTACTTTTGATCGGGATATAGCATAGAAGATCCGGTGTTGCTGAAGATTGATGCTGTAAAGAAACCTCCAACCGATTCTTCATTTATTACTCAATGTAAGTAAATCGTTTTTTAAATTTTCGAAATCAAGCATGTTCTTCATGTTTATATCACAAATTGCATGATATTAATAGATCCGTAATTAAGAGTTAATTAGTTTACTAAATAAAATTCCGCTAGTTTAGTAAATCATCCCTTCACACATTACTTCTCATACATAGGGAGTTGAATGGTAAGTTACGGGATGTACACATTACTTCTCATGCATAGGGAGTTGAATGGTAAGTTACGGGACGTACGCATTACTTCCTCATGCATAAGGGCAAATGCGAAATCCTACGGGATGTCCCCATGCATTCATGCTTATGATTGATGATATAGAGAATCGAGCTGTTATGTTTTATACAAAGTTTATTTACTTTACTTATTCTATGTCATAACAAGTTAATGGATGAGGATTGAATACGAGTGTAGTAATATCATATTTTGGAGAAAAATGGAATAGAATTACCTAGATTTTGGAGAATTCTAGGAAAGATTGTGTCAGATTGTTTGGACACAAATCGGAATGCGAGTTTGAGGTCTATCTTTACTTTTTATTCTTATTATTCTCACTAGGCTTAAGTTGTTAGCTCATGATATTACAAAAATTTCAGGTAATGCCCTGGCTAGAGGTCGAGGGAGAGGAGATGGTGTTGCATGATCGAGGGATGAAGACTTTGAGATGGACTAGGTGGTTGTAAAATCCATGTACATGGTTTTGTGAATTTTATTTAATTTTGAGATTTGTACAATTGTATATAGCTCTTAAGAGCTTTTGTCTTTACTTTTATGATCATAAATCATTTTGAACTCCTGATAGGAACTTAATGTTCCTTGTGTTTTTAGATATCTGAATTTAAGATGTAAACAGGTTTTTGGCTAGCCTATTTTCAAACATAATCATGTCAATTATTCTTAAAATAAAAGACTTCCGCTGTGTTTTCTAATTTAAATTATTTTAAAGTGATGGGACGTCACATGGTCGCATTTTTACACATATTTGCGACCACTTGGTAGCATTTATTGAAAAAGTGACCATCCGGTCGCCAATTTGCGATTATCCACAACAGCTGTCATATCACGCGTCCCATAAAAAATTGCGACCACATAATCGCAATAATGAAATTCACCGTCAATGATTGCGACCAGATGGTCGTAATCTTTAAATTCACCACCATAAATTTCATGAAAATTTAAATTTACCGCTCATATTTGCGACCAGATGGTCGCACTTATGAAATTAACCGCCAAAAATTTCATGAACATTTTAGAATACCCTTTGAGTTTTCCGACCAACTGGTCATAATTTAACTTATATTTTTGGAAAAACATAATTCTACTTTTCCACAAATGCGACCAACTGGTCGCATTTCACTTCTAAATTACTACCATGTGGTCACCTTTTGTGTTAAATTGCGACCATATGGTCGTAAATATATATATATATATATATATATATATATATATATATATTTTATCATTCATTAAAGAAATAGTTTCATTCATCATCATCAGTTTCTTCAGTCATCGCTTCTTCTTCTTCTTCTATTTCTTCGTCGGATTCATCGTCTTAAAGAATTCCCTCACATAAAGTCTTCTTCTTCTTCTTCTTCATCGGATTCATCGTCTCGAATAAATTCAGCATCAATGTCACGTGCGTTAGAAGTGAAAGCATTTGTATAATCTTCATGCAATGTTATCGTTCCATCGTTCAAAGGACGAACAGTACTTGCATTCTGACCATCGTCGATTGCACGACATCTTATCTTCTATTCTTGAAAAGCAACAGCTTCCTCTGCATGGTCGTCTTTCTCGGACAAGTTTTCTTCTACCTGGCATGGTTTAACTTTACAAACAACTAACCAATCTGTCAGATCTCGTCTATTAATCGGATAGTTCAGGTAATAAACTTGAATCGCTTGTGAAGCCAGGACAAACCTATCAGCTGTGCGCATATGCTTAGCGGTAAATAGAATATGTGGGCGTACGGAATGAGGTTGCGTTTCCCTTGTTTATATCTTGGAAGAAAACATAATTTGCAGTGATGCAGGTCCTCATCTACATCCCAGTAAAACATGCATCCGTTCCGACACGAATCTATTTTCTCCACAGATAATCCAAGTCCCTCCACTAGCTTTTTCGTGTCGTACAAACTGTTGGGCATAATATTTTCTTCTGGAGCGCATTGACGAAACCACGATGCAATCGAATCAAATCATCTACCAGGTATGTTGTACTGCGCCTTTATATTTAAAAGTTTTGTAGCAGCAGCAAGTTGACTTACCTGACACCCATCGTACAATGGTCGGCTGGCTGTCTTTAGCATCTTGTGCATCTTACGTGCTTTTGGATTCATTTCCTCTTCAACAACTCGTTCATCTTCGTCTACGTTTAAACTTTCACAGAAATTTTCATTGCCCCCATACCCCACAGCATCAAGTATCATTTGCTGCATCTGACTATACTGTTGTTCATCATTCCGTTTCTTCGGCAACAACCTCTACATTCGAGCTGCTACCTTCGTATTGTCTCGATTCATGTAATGCAGTGTAGAACATTTCCTTTGTTTCCCCATGAAACACCCGGTGATAATAATTCTGCACAAATCCCCGACTATAAAGATGAACCTTCAAATCTGTAACTGGTATGATTCTCCTATTGTCGCATTTCCTGCACACGGGCAACGTAGCTTTCCACCATACTTTTCATAATAGACAGTAGTCATGCAAAACTCAACAAACTGTTCAACCCCGTCCACGAACTCATCATTCAAATACCCGTCTATCAAACGAACAATGGGAGGAGGGGATTTTATAATGGACTCCTCTGCTCATTTATGACCAGATGGTAGTATTTTTGCTACCAACTGGTCGTATTTTCCCGCCAAAATTTCCAGCAATTTTCCTCACTACCCCGGGTCACATCTAGTCACAGCATTTACGACCACATGGTCACTTATTTTGGTGACCACTTGGTAGCTTTTCTCCCACCAAATTGTTTACACTGGTCAGTTAAAATCACAACATTTGCGACCATCTAGTCACTTAACAATGTGACCACCTAGTAGCTTATTTCCCGCCAAATTTCTAAGCTACCATTGGTCACTAAAGGTCACCAAAAGTGCAACCATGTGGTCACTTCAAAATGTGACCACATGGTAGCTTATTTCCCGCCAAATGTTTAAGCTACCACTGGTCACTAAATGTCACCAAAATTGCGACCATATAGTCACTTTGAATTTTGACCACTTGGTAGCCTTTCTCCTGCCAAATTTACGCGCCTTTTTTTGCTACTAAATGATAACTCGTGTCACAAAATTGCGACCACATGAGAGTAATTTTGTAGTGACCATATGGTCACTTTCTTACCGCCAAAAATTCACGCCATTTTTTATGACTAATTCTTTACTTGGTCGCAATTTGGTCGCAAAAAAGTGACCATATGGTCGTTTTAAGTCAAACTTCATATTTACTACCAGAGTGGTCACCAAAAAAACTACCCAATACTTTGGTCGCAAATTTCTGGTCGCAATTTAATAGTTTTTTTGTAGTGAATATTTTTTAAAAAATTAAAAAAATGTAGATGAAAGAGAGGGTTATGTTAATATTATAAAGAAAAAAAAGAGGGGGAAAGGGACGGCAAAAAGCGGAAGGAGAGAGAGGAATGATTTGACATTAAATATATTTTTGTATTTGTACATTTACATGTGGCTATTAAGTAACAAATTTAAAATGGCTATTGGTGAAAATGGGAGGGAAAAAAATGTCATTTGTATAATTATCTCTATATTGAAACATATATTAAAAAAAAGTTCTATTAACCCTTAAATTACTTTATTAATATTTAATTAAATACATTTTTATCTTTTTTTTGTCAAATAATTAAAAAAAAATATTATCATTATAGAATAAATAAATCATTCAAATTTAAAAACCATTTGCCATGGTGTGTACAAGGCCTGACTTGGCTCACCCTTTATCTGTTTTTTGCAGATTTAACAAATCCAGGCTTAAATCAGTGGTCACTATGAAGTGGATTCTCAAGTATATGAAAGGGTCAATAGAGAGGCATCTAATTTTTCAGGAATGATATAAGAACTCAGAGAATGGTTTGTCGATTGAAGAAGGTCTCTAACAGGTTATGCCTTTCAAATGTGGTCCAATACTGGAAGTCTGTGCTATTATTATCATCTATAAAGGCTGAGTATATTGTCTTAACAATTCAGTCAAAGAAGCTACATGGCTAAGAGGAATGTCTAATAAATTAATGACACATTTGAAGAGCCAACAATGGTGAAGTGTGATAACCAAAGTTCAATCTTGTTAACAAAAAATCAGACCCTCCATGACACATTGATTTCATGTATTGTTTTGTGAGGTGTTAGAAAAGGTATCAGCAGAAAAGAATACTACTGCCAAAATCCCTGCCTTCTAAAAAATTAAAGGTATGCTTAGGCATACTCAATTTTAAAAATGGATGATGAAAGGAAGGTGGAGTCCCAATAAAGGCTTAATGATTTAAAAGTGTGTTTTAAAGAATATTGTTAAGAATTTATCAGTTTGAAGAAAAATGAAGCCACTGACAATTATTTATGTGTATTATGAATGGATATCTATAACTCATTATGCAAGCATTATTGAAACGTTTTTCTCTTATTTGATAGAATTATAATATGGATTTTCATTATATAGATTCTTGATGAGTAAGAATAATCAAATAATTATATGAAATAACTAGGATAATAATAAAAAAAAAGAATAAAATCAAGTAATTCCAAAAAAAGAAAAAAAAACTTTAAACAACAAATACAGTATTAAAAAACTAGAACTAGAAGTTTAGCAATTCTTCAGCATTTGCCCATCTCTAAGGCTTTAATCTGGTCATCATCATCAGTGACAAATCTTGACCAATACCAATGTGTCTTCCACACTTTGCCCATCTCCTCAATCGGAATTCCTTTGGTTTCAGGCACGAAAAAGTAGACGAAAATGGACATAACAACCACGAAGAAGGAGAAGAAAATGAAGAGACCAAACTTCATTCTGCAAAGCATCATCAAGAACACTTGGGCCACAACAAAGGTGAAGATCATGTTCACAGATACATTGATACTTTAAGCGGCTGATCGAATTTCCAACGAGAAAATTTCACTGGGCATAAGCCAACCTAGAGGCCCCCAAGACCAAGCAAAGCCAGCAACATAAATGCAGATGAAAAGCACCACTACAATTGCATACCACTTTGGCAAATCTCCTGGATTTCCACTTACTCCAAATTTGGCTCCTATTGCTATTGTAACAACAATATGTGGGACAAGAAAACCAATCTGAATCAGAACAAAAAAACAAAACCAATTACATAATCATTTACTTGTTTGTGAATTAAATTTTGAAAAGTACTACCTGACATATCAACATTTGGATACCTCCTTCTAGAAACAAAAACCTCCTTCCCCACTTATCAACTCCGTAGATTGAAACAAAGGTGGCAGCAACATTGACGGATCCCGTGATGACAGCAGACATTAACGAAGCATTGGATCCAAAACCAATGGTGTTGAACAAGACAGGAGCATAGAACATGATGACATTTATGCCAGTGAATTGCTGAAAGAAAGGAATCAGAATGGCCATGGACAGATGAGGTCTGTATTTCCTCTGCAACAAGTTTCTCCAAGGATGTTCTACTTGTTTGGAAGCTTCACTGGCAGCGATAAGGCCATCAAACTCTTCGCTGACATCTTCGACACCACGAACTCTTCGAAGTTTGTTTCTGGCTTCATCATGTTTTCTCCTCTCAATCATTGAATTCGGAGTGTCGGAAAGGATCAAGGATCCAACAGTGATAATAAGAGCAGGAACCACGGCTCCACCCAAACTCAAACGCCATCCCCATCCGCCCTCTATCTTTCCAAAAAAGTAGTTTAATACATTGGCTATAAGGATACCAATTGTGATAGACATTTGGAAGCAAATATTCAATGCTCCTCTGTATTTATATGGAGCCATCTCAGAAAGGTATAATGGCATAGACTGTAATTATTTACAAAAAAAAAATTAACATAAGACAAACGAACAAACGGATGCAAGGAAAAAAAAAGGACTATACAACACCTGATTTGAAAATCCAATTCCAAAACCGAGTAATATACGACCAAGAATCAGCATCAAAACTTGGTTTGCAAAGCCATTAATAATGGCGCCAATGCAGAACAAAACCCCACCGAAGAGCATAGACAGTCTCCGACCAAACTTCCTCGTCACAGTCGAAGCCACCAGCGATGCAACCAACGCGGCCAAGTAGAGGGATGAGGTGAACATCGTCAAACTCGGATTATCATACTGACAGTACTGATTTGTGTCGTCGTCGCCTCGTTCTTTTTCGTGTACACTGCCTGGAAAAACTTCTGAAGAAAAGGATCCATCGAAGTCACACCACCTATTAAAGAAACACGAATCAAAATCAATCAAACAGTTTTTTTTTTTGTCAAACATATAAGATAACAAAAAGAAACAAATGAAAGTACCTGAAATCTCGATATCGTAACTGAAAATAAGCCCGCCCATAGCAGCGACAATGCATGTTACGGTGACGAAGGGAGTAAGTTTGCCAGGATACCCCTTCTTACCATCACAGGGGAGGATTCCTCCGACTGCAGGCATTGTTTTTCCTTCCCAGAGACGAAACAAAGAATATAATTATAATAAGAAAATTAAGAGAAACACACTCGAAAAAGGCAAACAGGAAAAGCAGCTTATGCGTATACAGAAAGAAGAAGATATAGGATTATAGGGGTCATAGACGATCATATATATAGAGAGAGAAATACAATAAAATAAAATATTTTTTAAAAGTATATCTTGATAGCAGATACCATAAACAAAATTAGGTAAGTCTTCAAATTCTGCTATTATCTTCTTCCCCAAGTATCTTGGGAGATAAATCGTTGTTGTTGTGTTGGTCGGCCATATTCATAATCCAAGTTTTTTGTTTTATTTTTGTATTGTTTTGTCCAAAAAAAAAAATCCGGATGGGTATATAACTTCTAACTTCCTTTTCCAAGGTGGTCATTTTGATGAAAATTGAATTTATATAGAGTATCAGACTTTGCCATTGTTATCTCAACGAAGCAATGTGCTCATTGTGGTGAAAAACGTCATTACAAAGCATGTAGGAATCCTATGCGAACGAGGATTGATTCGTCATCTTAGATTTTATATTTCTCTCTAATGTTGGTTTTGTTCGTTGGTTGTATCTTTGATTATTAGTTTTCATTGTTTTTTATGACAATAGTTTTCTTTCTGGGATTTTTATTTTATAATTTTTCGTGCTATGAACATTCACTTATCAATTTTGTTGTTTTATATGGATTTATTTTCCCTTTTTTTAGGATGTTTTTATCTTAGTTTAGATTAGTCTCTTAAGCTTCTAGTTCTTTATTTTTTTTTCAAGGAAATGCCCCTCACACTACAACAAAATACTTCATACTTGATCATTAAAAAGTGTCAAAATTCAATAATCTTGACACTTGTTTTAGTGTCAAATATGTCAGTGTCAAATATAATTTCAATGCATTTGACACATTATAAGCGTCAAAATTAAAACTATTGACATGGTTTTTGCGTCAAGTGATAAATATTGTAGTTAACACATTATTTGTTGTCAAGAAAAAAACTTTTGACACATTTATAGTTGTCAAGTATTTATAATCTGAATCGTCGTTTACATATTAGTTGATGTGTTTTACATATCAATAATTGTTTTTTTTTTTTTTTTTGAATTTAGACCTTTCTTCTTGTTCACAATTTTAATGAAATATATCATAGTAAAATTATATTCAAACTAAATCCAAACTTCATTCTAATATAGAATCAAATTAAAATAATAATTGTAAAACACAAACAAAAGAAAAGAGATCTCATAATGGCTAAATGTTTGAAAAGGTAACAAATATTCCTAAGTGTAACCACTAAAACTACTAGTCTATCATACTTTTTAAAAAAATCCAAACATAAACCAACAAAAAAAAAAACTATTAGGCGAGTGTCATAGTTACCAAATTATATAATAAGGTACCAAAAAGCTCCGCCCACAAAAGATAATAAAGCAAATATAATAAATTCTAAATAGACGTCCTAAAAGCATAATTCCAACCGAGAACTTAGTGAGTATTGTGCCAAAATTTCAGCCCACTCGATCTGCACCTCGTCAATAGCATGTTGAGAGTAGGCAACCCTTGTGTCAATCTACATGTTAAAAAAAAATGCTTGTTTAACATATAATTGTACTTCACATGTACGTCTTTTTTCGTATCATCCAAATTAACCAACTAATATTATTGCCAAGTCATTAGAATGTCATCCTTAGGCCAAGGTCATCCTGTTATGATTGTAAACAATTTTTTTTAAAAAAAATCGTCTTCAAGTTATAAAAATACTGTCTTGGTCTACATTATTCTACATGGTGTAGAACAGACCAACTTTGCAACATTACGCCATAGGCCACTAAAGCCCATTACAATCTGTCAAGAATCTTTGAAGAAAATTTTTAAAAAATTTCATGTCTTCCCTTTTATGTTTCTGAAGTATTCTTCACATTTTAGACTTAAAATATTATTTTCTTGACCATTTTTATTCAAAGTGTCAAGAATTTATAAATATCTAGTGTCAAGTATGAGTGATATTGTTGTAGTGTCATATTTTAGTTCTTTTTTTAATTATTTGTTTTTTGTTAAACATTACACACCGTTTAATTATATTTAATTATGGAAATTATTTTTTACATTTAATCACTTTTGTCCCTCTTTTCCATCATCCACCTTGTTTAATTTTATTCAATTCTAGAATTCATTTATTTTTATTAAACTACGACTCCTTGTTTATAATTATGTCTTCAATGATATAATACCTTATACATGTACAAACAAACCACAAGAATGACAGGTATAAACAACAAAGTCAAACATACGCCACTCAAGTATGATTCACTAATAAAAGTTTGTCATATAAAAAATTAAGGTTTAACAAAAATAAATATAACAATTATTTTAATTTGTTCTGTAAACTATATTTCTAAATCATTAAACTCGTCATTCTTCATCATTTTTCATGAAAAGATCCTTATTTTAATTTTTTCTTAACTTTTTATTGGTGTGTTCGCTATATTTTGTTTGTCATTATATTCTTTATTTGGGTAGAATATCATTTTGGTCCCCACACTTTAACTCAAATTTTATTTTCAAAATTGACGTTTTTAGTCCTCCAACTTTCGAAAACCTATCTTTTTGATCATTCGTTAACTTTTTCGTTAGTTGACCACTAGTCACCAGTGACGTTGCATTATTGATGAAGTGGTAAGTGACATGACACTTCAATTTGCCACGTCATCAATACTTCCACATCAAAGAATCGAGAGAACAACTAAAAAGGTAGGTTTCTGAAAGTTGAGAGACCAAAAACGCCACTTTTAAAAGTTTAGAAACGAAAATGAAACTCGTGTGAATGTTTAGGGACTAAAAGTGTAATATTTTAAAAAAAAAAAGTGACGTTTTTATGGGTTTTTAAAAGTTAGGGGGACCAAAACGTCACTTTTGAATATTTAGGGATGAAAATAAAACTTGAGCGAAAGTGTAGGTACCAAAATTGTATTTTACTCCTTGTTAAAATTGTTATTCGTCATTAAACAAGGATATTTATTTATTTTATTTTTTGCATATTGTGGTTATTTATCTTCTTTTATTTTTCTTAGGAAATTGAAGGTGGGTGGAAAAAATGTATATTAGATAAATAACCACACTATGCAAATTTTTTTAAATAGATATCCTCATTGATATATATATATATATATATATATATATATATATATATATATATATATATATATATATATATAAACTAAAAATTAAAAAAAAACATTCATAAAAGAATTGATGGACTATCATAAACAGTTGAACAAACATAAACATTAAATAAAAATAAAACAAACAACTTGAATTCAAAAAGCAATCGGATTTCAGCAAGTCCCAACCACCACAACGTAAACATTTCTTAGAGCTTGAATTATAAGATTCAGAGTGTGATAAGTATCTCTTCATCCCAGGTCAACCAATGGGACGACGGACGTAAGGAAGATAAACAACAATCTGATCAAGTTCAAGAGGAACGATCCATTGTCTCTTGTTGCCAATAGCCATAACCATCCCAACATAAGTACTTCTGAGAGTATCAATTAAATAAGAACGATAAACAAAATCAAATAGAACAAGGTTTCAAGAGATAATGGATGCACATGCATGCAAGCATGATATCTTTAGAAGATTCCAACGTTTACACTGGCAAGTCTTATTTGAGATATTAACACGGTATTTCATTTCTTCCTGTTACAACTACAGAATCAGATTCATTCATTTGACGAACCTAAAAAAATGTTGAACAAATATAAATGTTGAAAACTAGTAAACAATACCTGAAAAATAAACAAATATATATAAGGGGAGATTTGTGTATGCATGACTTTGGGTTTTTGAGATTTTTCATTTGTATTTTTTATCAATCTCAAAACCTCAACACCCTCTTCATTCTCTACCTCAACACTCTCTTCACATTACCAAGTAATCTTCAAGCTTTCGATTCTTATTAAAAAAAATCTGGGTTGTCCCCAATTTTACACCTAGTTTTGAGTTTTTTCCCCCAAATTTTGCACCAAATTATGAGCTTCTTCCCTGAATTTTGAGTTTTTCTCCCCAAATTTTGAAAAGTAAAAAAAAAAAAAGAGTTTTCCATTAATTTGATTTTTATAAAATAAAGAGAGAAAAGAAAAGGGGGAAAAAAACTTAATTTGCAGAATTTGGTGGACCGAAATCAAATTCTGATACAGTACAGTAAGAATGTTTTTTTTTAAATATATATATTAATTTTCTCTATTTACTATTTTTTATGTTTCAAGGAAAGATTCTGATCCATCGATTTCCTTCATTAAGGGACAAAATTCAGGGATAAAAGTTTTTTTTAAAAAAAAATTAATATTACTTTTCTCTCTTTTATTTTATATATTTTATATAGATTAAATTAAGAAAAAAATATCATTTGGTCCAAAATTCGGGGACAAAAACTCAAAATTCGGGGAAAAATCAGGGAATAAGCTCAAAATTCGGGGAAAAAAACTCAAAATTCAATGTAAAATTCGGGGGGGGGGGGGAACTCATAATTCGGGGAAGAAACTCATAATTCGGTGCGAAATTCACCGGGGGGGGCTCAGAATTCGGAGAAGAAACTTATAATTTGGTGCAAAATTCGAGGCAACCCAAATTTTTTTTAATATAATAAGAATCGAAAGCTATGAAGATTACTTGGTAATGTGAAGAGAGTGTTGAGGTAGAGAATGGAGAGGGTGTTGAGGTTTTGAAATTGATACAAAATACAAATGAAAAATCCCAAAAACCCAAAATCATGCATACACAAATTGAGAGAAGAGAGGTTTTTCAAACGTTTTTCACCACCAACCACCGCTCTTCATCGCCGCCGTGAGTGAGGGAGATAGAAGAGAAAGAGTGAGAAGATAAGAAAATGGTTTCATGGAAGAAGAGAAGAAAAAAGTTTTAAGGAAGAATAGAAGAAAAATGTTTCATGGAAGAAGAGAATAAAAGGGTTTTCTTAAACATTTCACACTAAAATGACATCATCATAATGTTAAAAAAGTTTAAAATAACAATGGAGGTCAATAAACCTTAATTGACAATTTTGGAGGTCAATGAAGCTAAATTCCCAAGGATTGAAGTCATTGATCATGTGGGTTGGTTGAACAAGCAAGAAAGAAGATTGCCAACCCCTGAAACTCAGTCCATTGTATGAAATTTACTTCTCTTTTATAGTTTATTCTTCTCTAGCTCGTTGCTGTTCTCTCGACTTCTCATTTTGTTTCCATGGCTATTGACCCATTGCTAGTTTGTAATTTTCTCAAATATGAATGTCATGTATGTACTCTGTCGTAGTGAGAAAGATAAAATCCATAATAATTTTTTTAATAGTTATCGAAGAAAACGCGGTGGAGCTCTTCTATTATTTGTTAGTTTGAAATCTTTAATCACGTCTACATTCAATGACGAGTAGAACGACCGTGCTTTTGCTATTTATAGAATCAATTTGGTAGTTATAATGTGAAATCTATAAAAACTTTAGCTTTTATGTTGAATCCTTTGATTCCTTTACACATAGCAATGAGGAAAAATAGCTATATATATTATGCTTTCTGTCCCTTCCCCTCATTGATAGTAAAATTATTTAGCATCTACTAACTACTACTATTTGTCAAGTATTACATCAAATTACGCAAACCTTACATTGATTTACCATATACAGATTCTTTTTATTCAAACCTTGCAACTTCAAATGCATTTTTATTTGAAGTTAAGTGGAAGGATAAAATTATTTACCATCTAATTCTACTATTTGTCAAATAGTTTAGGACGTTGGGTAACATTATCATTCTTTGTTTTTTTTTCTCTTATTCACTTTTTAAAAGAGATAAAAACATGTTTGATAATTATTTATTGTTTCTTGTTTTCTCATTCGTATTAAAAGTTTTAAACAAAAAAGTATATAATTTTATTTGAAAAATAATTTTTTAATTAGAAATTTTTAATTTTACTTTATCAATTTAATTTTTTGATTTATTATACATATTATAAATCAAAACAAATAAAAATAATAATTATTTATCAATGTATTAAGAATCAAGAAACTTCTTTTTTTTTTTAAATTTATACGTAGTTTTGGATACGATTCTTGAAAATTAGAAACACAAATTCTCAAAAAAGAGAAAAAAAAAAAAAAAAAAAACTAGACACATATATGAAACAAGGACGCTATCAAATGGTTCTTTAATTGAGTTTTCCCTTTCAAGCTCTGCTTATATTTGGTTTTCTGTTCCACTGAGGGTAGTGGACTTGCTCGATTTCTTCTGATCAATGATCCACGAAAGCCAGAAGGCATTAAAATTTTATTATAATATATATTTACATAATGATATAGAAAATACAACTTGATATTTTCCCACAACATATAAAGTATAGATTAGTTTTTCATTAATTTTTTTAGATTTTTTAATCGAGGGCATGTAAAATCAACTAGAATATATGCTATGTTATTTACGTTTAAATTATTAAATTGAGAATAAATTTCTTGATTTTTTAATTATAGATTTGCTATTAGTTGTTTCAACTTTAATCTCTTAGCATCCTAAAAAAATAAAATAATATTTTAGCAAGCCCGCCGTAATTCTTTTATATATTCATGTGTGGGTGGTTCGCATAGCAAGCCAGTTATGTTGGAAGGGAATTTTAGTACTTCAGAATTTATTTGAAAGTGTGAGAGATTTTAGAGAAGTGGGCTAATTATTTCTTCTTCGCTTGATTTCTTGATTGATTTATGGGTTAAATGCATCGTTGACCCCTACACTTTTAAATTTTTTTAATTTACACCCCTGCATTATCAATTTAGCTTTTTCACCCCTACACTGTCTATTGTCTAATTTCCGTCAAAAAACCATCCAAATCTAACGGATTTATTTATTTTATATCCAATAGTATGTGAAAAGACATTTTTGTCCCTAATTTATCTCAGCTTCTCCTTCCTCAAATTTCTTATCATATGGAATATGAACTTGCTATGTTTCTCCTAAATAAATGATCCGGGCATTCAACACTTTTCACTTATCCTATTCCCACTCCAAAGACATTGGCATCTTAAATCCTCAAAGTTATAACTTCCTCTTTCTCAACCATTGGATCAAGCGACTGAGGGCAGAAGCTAGAAATGGAATGGCCAAACAGCTTGTCTTGTACTCAGAATTGAATCGGCGACTTTCATCTGTAAATCATTGGTAAACTTTGAATCTTGGAGGAAATAGACGGAAAAACTTGAGCAAGTTTTTTTTCGAATTGAAATTCTCTCGAAACCATGATACTAGGCAATCAAATGTGTTTGTAGATTATTTTTT
The DNA here is from genome assembly GCA_028015215.1 of Gynostemma pentaphyllum. NCBI lineage: Eukaryota > Viridiplantae > Streptophyta > Magnoliopsida > Cucurbitales > Cucurbitaceae > Gynostemma > Gynostemma pentaphyllum. Next base: position 21,393,310 of record CM051345.1, on the reverse strand, counting down.
AGTGCCAGAGTGTGGAAATCTATTATTTTCTTTCAGAATTATGTATATGTGGTTAATTGAGAGTGATGGTTTGAAAGTATATTTTTTATTGGAATAAAAAGGTAGGAATCGATGAAAATGGCAGAAGGTGAAGGAGAAGATGAGAGAAATTTGGGGTAAAAATGTATTTTCATATTCCTTAAAATATAAAAAATATTTTAAAAAAATAGATTTCGTTAGATTTGGATGGTTTTTTTTGGCGGAAATTGGACAATAAAAAGTGTAGGGGTGAAAAAAACTAAATTGAAAATGCAGGGTGTAAATTAAAAAATGTTAAAAGTGCAGGGGTCAATGGTGCATTTAACCCTTGCTTTATTAATTTATTACAAACACTAAGACATCACTCCTATTTATATTACTGGCACCTCCTCAGTCAACGACTAGGATTATGCCACTACAATGATAATCTAATGGCTATTAATGACTATTTAGAATATTCTTCATAATTACAAACCTACCACATTGTTCTAGACATTTCTATAGGCTACTTTATATAAACTAAGCTTCTAGAGAGTTCTTTTCTAAAACATGTTTCTACTTTTCTTAACTATCTCTCTAGAAAGTTCTTGACATCTCTATATTTTTCTAGAACTTGGGCTTAGATAACTAAGGCCCAAAATCATACTTAGCCCAAATCAAATTTATATTTTATTAAGTTATTCATTAAATATCAATTTAAATATCATTGATAGTACATATCATACTATATATATATATATATATATATTGTTTACAATGTGTTGTATTTATAAAAGTGATAGATTATAAATCTGATAAATTTTCCGTATATATGAAAGTATAATGGTTTAGCATCTTAAGATGCTATTTATCATCAACTTTTTTATTTCAATTTGTTGTCACTTAAGAATTATGGTTTGTTTTATTTCATGATTCTAGACTTATTTGGTATGTTTAAAACTTGTCGGATGTTTGATTTCCATCATTAGTTTAAAAAATTTATTTTGGAAAGGAAAAAGGTTGTGCTACTCAAGTTAACGAAAATATGAATTTATCCAAAAATGTTTATTAGGAGGTTGATTTTAACAGTCTTCTGCTTGCATTTCATGTTTTTAATTTAAAATAAAAAAGACAAGTCTTATAGTTGGTATCAGAGCTTAATTACACAGTTGAATCATTCATGTGGAGACAAATAATGGAGAATGTATGAGACTGGACTACTCTCTTTCTTACATTTCTTTAGAAGATGTCACTAGAAAATCTCAATTTTGAATAAGCCATGAACTCTTAATTATGAGGTATAATCCTCTCATTTCTATAGATGTGAGTGGCTACACCATTCCATTTAATAAGCCTACCCTTTTGTAGACTCTTCCAATCAGGGATGGAAACATGACTTCACAAGATAAAGTTCATTATCTTTCTTATATGGAAATTAGAGAATTGACTCTCTTAAATATTAATTCGGGATTTAAATAACAGGAGAACACTTTTATCTCGTATGAGAACGGAGATAAAAGTGGATTGGGAAAATTTCTTGTACACCCGGCGTACATAAGGTTCCATACCCCTCCAAGCCAAGTGGATTGGGTGGTGATTATTTGCAATAAACGTTTCAAATCTCAATTTAATACCTGTTGGGACCCTCATTATTTATTTATTTTTTTACTTTTTTTTTAATTATATTACTGCCTTTTTGTTAAGTTGGAATAATTGTAAATCTAGCAATTTTTTTAATAATATTTATAAATATAACAAATTTTAATCGGATGAATCAGTAATAATATTGAATTACATATTTTTACATTAAATTTATCACTGATACACAAATTAATCATTGATAATCATTTCCCCTTTTTCTTTAGCTACTCTTTTATTTATTTAATTTAGAATTATTTTCCTTTCCTTTCTAATTCTTATTTTTCTTTCTTTTACTTATTAAATAATTTTCAAACTTCTATTCTCTATTTAAATTTCTATTTTTTCTATGATTATATGTAACAACCCGCTTTCCGTTAAATTCTTTAAATTCAAATGTACAGCGCAAGACTCAATTTTTAAAGAAAAACGGCATGAGTTCGTTTAAAAATCGGATAACCAAAAACCTGTTTATAACAACTCATATTCAGAGAAAGCGATAAATCGGGAATGCGCATTCCATCATATAATTTAAACTCCCAAACAAGATTTGAATCATAAAACATATGCAATTTTAGACAAATACCCTTTCGGGCTCAAAAAGACACAAGTTATGGAAGTTGGAAATAATTTACAAGCATTTCTAAGAATGCTAAACCAAAAAGTGTTCAACATTGTCCATTCACCGTCTCAGCAAGTCACACAACACCACCTCCTTTGCCATGCCTCTTAGGACGGGGTTTACCTGAAAATTTGTAAGTGTAGCAACATTAGCATAAAAATGCTAGTGAGAGTAAAACGAAAGCAAGTAATCCCATGAACTAAATTTCATATCAGAAATTGTGTCCAAAGGCCTAAAATGCTCATTACTACCCATATCTACACTTCCAATTTCCATACAATCATACGATAGCAAAATATTACCCGTAATAGTCCTTCAATGCCATGTAATCGAAGTAAAGACTTAAAGTAAAAGTAACAATCATTACTAAGTTTTACTACACAATTCTAAAGAATATATATAAATGTAATATTAACTATCTTTATTACCAAACAAGTTTCATCGTAACGTGCTATTGTATGGATCGTAATCAACATACCACATACGGTCGTACCATATCACAAATCATCGTACCATGATACCGTATGGACCGAAGTCAACATACTATCATGTATCGTATCACAAATCATCGCACTATGATACGTATGGACCGAATCAACATACTATCATGTGCCGAATCCCAAATCATAGTACCATGGTATCGTATGGATCCGAATCAACATACTACCATGTACTATATCACAAATCATCACACTATGATACGTATGGAGATCCGAATCAACATACTATCATGTGCTGAATCAATTGTGATTAAGTCCCCCACAAATCATCGCATAATGATACGTATGGATCCGAATCAACATACTATCATGTGCCGAATCAATTGTGATCAAGTTCCCCACAAATCATCGCACTATGATACGTATGGATCCGAATCAACATACTATCATGTGCCGAATCAATTGTGATCAAGTTCTCTAATAAGTTAGATAATCTCCCAAGGATTCTACTAAGTTAATAAAGAACCTAACTACTTAGATTACACGAGTCATCACTCAAGTGTAACATCTAAGCTACTTTAATTTCCAAACCACTCAAAGTAACTTAAACTTCCACTTTCGACTAACATCTCCAATACACGTTACAATACTTCCAAACCACTCCGATGTTTCCTTTTCACCGAACTAACCAAAATTCCAAATTCTCTCCACTCACTTCCGAACTAAAGTCTCCAACCAAACATTAATTCTAAGAAGCTAGTTCCCTCTTAACATCGATAAACAATAACATAATGAAATGTAATTCATAAGACAACTAACTTCCATTTTAAACTCACCTTAGCTCGTAGAAAAGCTCCGATCAATCCGAAGTTGCAAACACCCGAAAAATTCACAATCCTACAATTGAATTACACCTAAATAACATTAATTAACCAGAAATTGTACAAACAACATCTAAACGCACAAAACGACGAAAAATCCGGATTTCCTCCCTATGGTGTCCTCGGCCATACAAGGTAAATTAGGATTCGGGTTTGGTTTTCCGGCTTTTATATATTTTAGAGGTGTTTCGGGTTGGTTTCGTATACTTTGGAGGTTCGCAACAACAATGGATATCCGTAATTTAGGGTTTTGTACATTAATCTATTTCCGAAAAATTAAGTAAATAGCAAAAACATAACAACCTAAACATCCTAATCATGGCCAAGTGAGGGAAAATCATATAGGACGGGTTTCTGGCTCAAACTCGGTTTTAGGGTTGTAACGTCCCGTTATTTTGAAGTGAATTTTTTTTATTTTATTTAATATTGTTTATTTATTTATTTATTTATTTCAATTCAAGTATTTAGTTTAATTATTATTTTGTAATTTCGATTTTAGTAGTTAATTTCGCCCGAAATTCTTTTTAATCGTTTTAATACTTTTAAATTCGCTTCGATGACATTAATAATTATTAATCACCTTTAGATTAATTTAAGAGCATCGGGTTTCAATTTAGAAGTCAGAAGTCATAAAAGGACGCAACCGTCATTTCTAAAATTCTTAAAAATATCAAAACACTATTCCCTAATCTTCTTTAAATCTCCATTGACATGTCACCGAAGCGAATTTAAAAGTATTAAAACGATTAAAAAGAATTTCAGGCGAAATTAACTACTAAAATCGAAATTACAAAATAATAATTAAACTAAATACTTGAATTGAAATAAATAAATAAATAAATAAACAATATTAAATAAAATAAAATAAATTCACTTAAAAATAACTGGGACGTTACAAGGGTTTAGGGGAAGTTTCTAAAATTGCTCATAACGACTTTCCCAATTGAAATCTTCAAGCTTCAATGAATGAATTTGAAGATTTCAACTCAAAACCTCCATTAAAACACTATTCATATCAAGTTTTAGAAACTTTGACATACCTTAAGGCCTCGAGAAAACGAGCGAAAATCTCGATTGGTAGGTTGGAAATGATGCTCGGGCCAAGGGCTTTCCAACGGAAGTAGAATCCAGACGATCTACCGAGAAATAAAGAAAACACAAAATTTGGGAAAAGGGTTTTGGTGCTCACAGCTTCAAGGAAAGAAAAGGAGAGAAAAATGATAAATTTTGCCTAAGTGTTGATATTTAAGAGAAGGTGAATAGTGATTTTTTGATATTTAAGAATTTGGAAAATGACGCCTACGTCCCTCTTTTACTTTTACTTTAAAAACGAAACCCGAAGCTCTTAAATTAATCTAAAGGTGATTAATAATTATTAATTGGCCCGTTAATAATTATTAATTTCACCGAAACAAATTTAAAGTATTAAAACGATTAAAAGGAATTTCGGACGAAAATAACTACTAAAATTGAAATTACTAAATTTAAACTAATCTTAAAAGGTTTAATTAAAAAAAAAATTTACCTCTAAAGGTAACGGGACGTTACATTATATAACTACAATTTTATAAAAAAGAAAATAATAATAATCTATAAAATCTATAAAAAAAAAACAAAAAAAAGACAAAGCTCTAAATTTATTTTTAAAAATAATTAAAATTGAGAGATTAATGTCAAAAGTACTTTCTTCCGTCTTATTTTAAAAAAGGAAAAAAAATTGATTGATTTAAAAAAAAAAACATTTTAATTTCTTTCATTAATAATAAATGAATTCTATTTTATTAGTTTTTTTTAATTATATGGTTGAATGAGCAATAATATTATCATTATTTTTATGTTTTAATTAAGATGTTTATTTTTATATAGGCTCTTAAAGTCGGTGGCAGATTTCGAGCTCGAGCGACGCCTCGCTAATTCTCAAGAGATGGCTCGCTTCAATGTTTTAAGTCTTCATTTAAACGAATGAGCGACATTTCGCTAAATGTTGGGCGATGGCTCGCTAGGCAGATAGCAACACCTTGCTACTTCTCAAGCAATGGGTCGCTAGGCTAAAATCTGGACTTCTCCCAATTGGTTAAGCGATGCCTTGCTACAACTCAAGCGATGGCTCGCTTGACTGATTTTTGCCAAAATATTTCCTTTTTTTTTTTCCTTATTTTGCAAATATTTTTCCAAATCTATAAAAAAGGAGAAAAACTAATTAAAGTAGAATCAAACTCAACAAAAACCAATTAAATTAAGGGTAATATTATGATATAAAACCATGTCAACATCGGTCAACACTCTTATGGTTTCGGTCAAAATCATGAAAAGTCCCTGTAGTTTAAAAATGGAAAATCACACCTCATACTTCCAAATTATATCAATATGACCTCTCCTCTTCAATGTTGTAAATTTTCTTTTAGCCATAACTTTTTCGTTTGAACTTCAATTTTGATGATTCAAGAAGTTTTGGAATCCTCATTTCGGGCTCTATTTTATGGTCACTTGAAAACTTCTAAATCATCAGCAAACAACGGGATTAGTGAATCTCCAAATATTTTGATGATAATCAAACTCATTTATTTATTGAAAATTTTTGAATTTTTTAGATAACCATGACGTAGAGCCCGAAAAGAAGATTCCAAAACATCTTGAATTATCAAAATCAGAGTTCAAACGAAGAAGTTATTGCTAAAAGAAAGTTTACAGCGTTGAAATGAGGGGGTCTTATTTGCATAATTTGGAAGTACGGGAGTGTGATTTATCATTTTTAAACTACAGGAACTTTTCATGAATTTGACCTAAACCACATGGGTGTTATTTGCAGTTTACCCTTTTTAATAAAGGGGATTTGAGTTGTTATCAATTGTCAGAGATATTGTAAGGCATTGGGAAACGTGCCACCGTTTAAAGCTTAACGTCTGATTCACGGCTGGCTCATTTTCACACTGAAACGTAAGTGTAGAGATGAGATTTACGATTTCAAAAGTAGAAAGATGTAAATTGCTAACCCTTCAAAGTGTAGGGATGTAATTTACATTCTACTCTTATAATTAATATGAATTGGAATGATGTTAAATAAAATTGTTTTTTTTTTATTTTGACTATATTTAATCTTTAACATATTAAATATTACTTGTCAAAAAAACACATTAAATATTACCGATTAATAATCAAAATAATTTTTAGTTAACATAATAAAAATTTATGATCAAAAGTATTTTTGACCTTAATTTATAGTATAATAAAAATTGAACTATTTATAAAAATAATTTTTTCCTTTCATATTACATATTTACATATTCCATGTTGATTGTTTATAATGAATATTGTAATGTTTTAATTAAAACTAGTTGGTAAGTATGTGTGTGGCACGTGCCTTACCATTTTGGTTATTATGATAGACATGATTATAGACTACACGAACTAATATAATATTATGTTTAATCCAATACTGAGATCGATCTCAATTCTTAAATAATCTTAAAAACATAGAAATTGATTTATTTTTTAGTGACACTTCAAATTTTCACCTAAGTTGCAAGAATCTTTCAATTAAAATAAATGTCCAAGTATCCCACGAAATCAAACTTCCTATCCTTTCAACTCAGAAAGGACAATACATAATTACCACAAAAATATTTCCTCAGCCTCGAATCGTGCGGATGAAACTTCTTCACTAAGTAGAAAAAACGGAAATGGGCCATTTGAGAAAGCTCTTTTATGAAAAAATAGAAAATAAGACTAGTTGCTATATTATAATATGGTAAACAAAATACTGATTTTTAGCTAATTTACACACTGATTTGGTAAATGAAACTTGTTTGATTTTTATAGAATGAGAATTTTATTTTACCTGATGATTATTGCGGAGAAAGGGATGTCTCTTTATTTTTTATTTTCTGGAAATTCTTCACTGCCTGAATCCTTCATTTTTCTGGAAAATTCTTCTCTGTTTCTCTTAAATTTTTGGCTCTCATTATTATTATTTTTTTTATGGCTGTTCTTGCTCTTGAAAAATCGTCCTCCTTTTGTATTTAATAGAGATTTAAAAAAAATCTAGATCTTTCTTTCTTTGCAGGTATGAGAGAGATGAGATCAAAGGAGTCCCTTCAAGAAGCAAAAGGCAAAGGCGGTGGAGGTTTTGAAGACACAAGCACCCACTCGGCAATATTTCTTGAGATTTTTTACTGGGGAAGAAGAGTTTAATTATCCCTTCCAATTTCTAATGTGTATGATGGAAAGAAATATTCTTACAATGTTAGAAATTTTTGTAGTGAAGCAAAATTACGATTATTGTACTTTATTGATTAATTTTTAAATTATTGAATTAATAAAGTATAAATTTGGGTTTTTATATATGGCATACTTATGTAAGTCAAAATAACTATGGTAAAATAATCACCCATTTTGATTAAATTGATGGAAGTTGGGAAATTTTGAAATTTTAGAATTTAATTATAAATGACTCTTTTTTTAATTATTATTTGTTTTAAATTGAGAGATAAAATATTGCAATTATTTTAAATGTCTATGCAAAAAACATGATTACAATATAATATATATTTATCATTATTGTTTTTTAATTGTTATAAATTATTGGATTAAAAGGGTAAAAGTTTAGACTCTAATTTGTCATGGGTTTTAACTCACCGTCATCAATGGGCCGAGCCGAGCCGCCTCGGCCCAAACATTAGAAGGCTCAAGCTCGGCTTGAGCTCGAACCCAACGAGCCTTTGCTTTTGGTCGAGCCGAGCCAGCTCGCCCCAATCTAAAATGTTAAGGCTCGCGGCTCAGCTCATGGGCTTGGCTCATCGAGCCGAGCTTGGGTCTGACTCTTTGGAGCGAGCCAAGCTCGACCTATCATATAAGTTCATTTTTGTATTATGTTTTCTCAACAACCAAAGATGTATAACTTTCGAATAACTTTTTAAAAAAAATCAAGTGTTAACAAAATTAACACATTAAACTTATAATAGAATTTTGTATCTTAAATTTTTAAAACGGTAATAATAAAAATTTTATTTAAATAATAAATAAATATTGCGAGCTTTATTTGGGCCGAGCTTGAGCCGGCTCATTGGATCGGCTCTATAAAGGCTCAAACGAGCCGGCTCGTTAAAAAAAAAGGAGGCTCATATCCAATCCAAACAATCAACGAACCGAGCCCGAAGCCGAGTCAGGGTCGGCTTTTATGCCGCGAGCCATATGATGATTGTGAGTTTTAACATTTGGACCTTTATTATGATTAATTAAAAATGATAATTATTATGAACGTAAGCAAAATACTAAATTAATTTTTAGGGTAAAAATTCTCTCTTATTATTAAAGGCTTATGAATAATTAAAATACCCTTTTATTATTAATGGTTATCAATAAAAGCAATGTAATTCATTATGATATAAGATTTTAGATTGTATTATGATTATAAATTGAATTAAATAATTTGTTCGGATAAATAATTTATTTATATAAGCAACACCAAAACGGTGTCTACAAACATAATAAAACATTTTTAAAAAACAAAATCATAAATCATTAAACATGTTTCTATTTGATCAACATTGTAAAATTGAAAAAACAATCAAGAACCAGTCATAGAAATTGTATCTATTTAATAAACATATTATTATTTATAAACAAACATATAAGCGAAGAACCATTAACATTTGTAGCAAATAGCAGCAGCCTTATATAAAAAACATTTATATTTAATAAATAGTTTACTATATATCAACAAACTTGTAGAAGCCATGAATAACAAGTAGTGATAGTCGATCTCGGGCAATTTTTGTGCAATGAAGAAAACGGAAAGGGGAAACGAAGGATGAAGAAGAAGTGACGTGGGGCGAGACCGAGTCCACAGCCTCAACAAGTAAATTTATGGTTGAACGGGAAATCCATCCCCAAAAACAAGGGGGTTTAAACCTAAAGAGGAGAAATACTCTCTCTATTTCATATTTGATTCAAATGGATAAAAGATAAGATCACTACAAATGAACCTAAAATGGCTATATATAGCTTTACAATGAAAACCCTAAATTTAACTAAAATAATCAAAACTAATACTAATTAATTACATTAAAAGTAAACTAATTCCCTAATAAATAACCCTATATTAATTAACCTATTATGCTTCCCATCAATCTACCACACTAAAAAAATGAACTCGACCTCGAGTTCGGTCCCCGCGAAGAGAAGAAGACTCCAATTGAGAACGCGCGACGAACCTCATCCCAAATCCAAAATGGTACCAAAGTAATGGGCCACGAAGAAGGTGCAAATAGTAAAATGTATGGGAATTGCTTCCAACGAGCCCACTTCTTGAAATTAAAATCATAGTAATTGGGCTTCAAAATAGATGGTGAAAAGTAAATGGAAAAATCTTCTTTTGGGTTTAATTTGGTTTTTAAGATAAGGGTCCAACTCAAGAAACTTAAAATTTGGTTTCGGTGGAATTGGAGGTGATGGGCCCAAATATTCAATTTGAGAAATAGATGAAAAATGTGAGGATAAGAGGTGGGGAAAATTTTGGGCTGGAGGCTGGGATTGATTGGAAATTAATTGACTCATTTTAGTTGAAAACAAACCATAAAGTGGGGTCAAATAAGGCTGTTGTATGATTGGTTCAAAAGGAAAATAGTGGGCTTGGCCCATCGAGTTTGAAGGGTCAGAAATTAGCCCAACCATTGTCCGAAAATTTGTTAGGGTTCAATTTTCCCCTAACATTTTCGTTAACCTCTCGCCGAATGGAGTTTCCAATAGGTCATCAGGTTGGAAAATTGGTTGTGGAAAAGAAGAAGACTGTACCAGTGCCGCCACTTTCAAAGCATTTTGTCTTCTGAAATCGTTTTCGAAGAAGATGGTAAGTTTCCTCTGTTTTACTTTTCTCCTTATCCGTTTTCCTATACCTGCCTCATTAGATCTGAAAGAATACCGTTACTATAGTTTCTAATTGATTTCTGAAATAGAATCGACCAATCTCATTTGAAAATCAAGTTTTAATTTCCCTTACAACTGTCCTAGAGAAAGGTTTAGTTTTCTGTTTGGTTAAATTTTCCCGTGAGTTTAGTAGAGATGTGCGTTGACGGGCCCGGACACTTACTTGTAGTTTCTTAACTAAAACCAGTAATCCATAGTTAGGCCGTGTTTGGATGAAAGCCCTGAAAGAATTCTCAAGTTTTTTTTCTTTCTCATTTAAGATTAATAGTTTGCTTTTTACTCAATCAAGTTTTTTAGTGTTGTTAAGTAGGGTGGGATTGATTAAGTAAAATTATTACTATTGATATTGTGAATATATGATTTAAAAGGTAATTTAAATCGTAATCAATTATGAGTCATCATAATGGTGAAAAGATTTTTTGAGGTCATGAGGTTAAATTCATGTCTAACAACTTGAGATATATAAGTCTAATTATACGACTGAGTTATTATAAGATAGTAAGAAAAGTTAAATTTATACTCTTTCAGGTTTGGTGTCAAATGGTGATTTTGAGTCAATACCAACTGAAGGGTTCTCAAGTGATGGATTAGTAGGGGGGACCACGACAATTCCCAATTGGAATTCTTACGGCGCCGTTCAGCTAGTGGAGTCACGGGAAAAGATAGACACGCAATAAGATTAGGAAATGACTCAGAGATAAGCCAAGAGCTTAAGGTTGAAAAGGGTTCCATTTATTCCATCACTTTATGTGTCGCTCACACGTGCGCTCAGATCGAGTCGCTAAACGTGTCGGTTCCACCTGCAACACAAACTATAGACTTGTAGATGTGCATTGGTGGGATCCATATGCTTTTAAGGCGGACTGTCCGTTTGATTTTTAGGAACCCAGGTATGGAACATGATCCCACTTGTGGGCCCATTATTGATAATATTGCTATCGATAAATTTTTTATTACTGAGAGATCAAAAGGTACTTATTCTTATTCTTTCTTTCAAATTGGCTTGTGGTTGTATTTTAATTTTTAGTGAGAATTCCCAAATCACCCTTTAATTATATGAGATTTATTCTAATTAAATATCTAATTTTTTATTCGGAGTTTTCTTTTTCAATTAAATGATAAAATTGAATCATTCTGTTTGAAAATTGAATCTAGTTATATAAAATATTCATCTTGAGTGTGTTAATTTTAACTTGATCGAATTTAATCTTGAACTTGATGATTCGTAAAATTAATTTGACATGTTATTTCTCAGTGTTTACTTGAGATGACTTTTGAAAATGTTCAAATGTATTTTTAAATAAAAAATAGTTTTCAATAACTATTAAAAAAACAGTTTTAAAAGCTATCCTTAGTAGATCTTGAGACTTGTGAACTATAGTTAGTTGGGGGGTTTTTTTGTAAATAGGTGAAGCTCTTTTATAGTTACAAGTTTTTGTCAATTTTTGAAATTTTTTTTATTGGTATTGAGTATTATGCTTCAAAGTTTATTTTGATTATTTGATTTATGGTTAGATGTTGGGTGTTTTATAGTTTTTGAATTTTGAATGATTTATTTATTTGTTTTTTTATGAAATTTTATAACTTCTTTTGAGGAAGAAATCAATTTCACTAGGAATTCAATTTGATGAAAATGAGCTCACTCCATATAGTTGTATAAAATAATTGAGATTCAAAACGATATTTTCGAGATATATATATTTTGCAATGTTGATTTTATTCCATGTAATATTAAAATTAATTCTCTGCTTTGACTTTTGACGCAAATAATGTAGTAAATAATGGGGATTTCGAATTCGGTCCCTGGATATTTAGAAACTCTTCACTGGGTGTCCTAATCTCGAGCAATCTCAACGAGGAAACATCCTCATTGCCGGGATGGATTATCGAATCCAACCAAGCAGTACGATACATTGACTCCTACCATTTCATAGTCCCACAAGGAGAACACGCGATTGAACTTCTTTTAGGGGAAAAAGCATAATCTCTCAAACGTTCGAAACGATGCCGGATAAACCATACACAATGTCTCTCTCTAGGCCAAGCTAGAGACAACTGCATGCAACCTGCAGTTATGGTCTTTGCTGGAGAACAAGTTGAAAACTTCTAATTGTACCTTTGAGAGTATACAGTGAAAACTTATACTTCTACTTCTACTTCTACTTCTTCCGCTTTAAAATATATTTTCAGCTTGTTCTCCAAAAAAGGCCATAACTGAAGTGGTTGAATGCATTTGTCTCTGACTTGGCCTAGAGAGAAAGATATTGTGTATGGTTTATCCGGCATCGTTTCGACCATTTGAGAGATTATGCCTTTTTCCTCTGAAAGAAGTTCAATTGCGCTTTTTCCTCGTGGGACTGTGGTAGGAGTCAATGTATCGTACTGCTTGGTTGGATTCGACAATCCATCCCGGCAATGAGGATGTTTCCTCTTTGAGATTTCTCGGGATTAGGACACCTAGTGAAGAGTTTCTAAATATCCATGGATCGGATTCAAAATTCCCATTATTTACTGCATTATCTGTGTCAAAAGTCGAAACAGAGAATTAATTTTAATATTATATGGAATAAAATCAACATTGCAAAAATATATCTCTCGAAAATATCGTTTTTGAATCAATTATTTTATACAACGATATGGAGTGAGCTCATTTTCATCAAATTGAATTCCTAGTGAAATTGATTTCTTCCTCAAAAGAAAATATAAAATTTCATAAAAAAAACAAATAAATAACTTATTCAAACGATAAAACATCTAACCATAAATCAAAATAAACTTTGAAGCATAACACTAAAATACTCAATACCAATAATTTTTTTTCAAAAACTAACAAAAACTTGTATCTATAAAAGAGCTTCACCTTTTTACAAAACACCCCAACTAACCATAGTTAGCAAGTCTAAAGGTCTATTAAGGATAACTCTTAAAAATATTTTTTTAATAGCCATTAGAAACTATTTTTTATTTAAAAATACTTTTAAACATTTCCAAAAGTCATCTCAAGTAGACACTGAGAAATAACATGTCAAATTAATTTTACGGATCATCAAATTCAAGATTAAATTCCATAAAGATATACAATTTAAAGTCAAAATTAACACACTCAAGATGAATATTTTATATAATTAGATTCAATTTTAAAACAAAATGATTCAATTTTATCACTTAATTGCAAAAGAAAAATCTGAATAAAAAATAAGAGATGCAATTAGACTAAATACCATATAATTAAAGGGTGATTTGTGCAATCCTCACTATAAATTAAAATACAACTACAAGCCAATTCGAATGAAAGAATAAGAATAATTATCTTTAGATCTCTCAGAAATAAAAAAATTTCTTGATAGCAATATTATCAATAATGGGCCCACAAGTGGGATCATCATCCATACCCGGGTTCCTAAAAATCAAACGGATAGTATCATCTTCTGCCTTAAAAGCATATGGATCCCACCCATGCACACTATATACAGTCTGCAGGTCTATAGTTTGTGATGCAGGTGGAATCGACACGTTTAGCGACTCGAGCTAAGCGCACGTGCGAGCGACACTGAAAGTGGTGGAATAAATGGAACCCTTTTCAACCTTAAGCTCCTGGTTTATCTCTGAGTCATTTCCTAATCTTACTGCGTGTCTATCTTTTGGTACGATGAGGATAATCCCTCCTCGTTTTTCTGTGACTCCACTAGCTGAACAGTGCCGTAAGAATATCCAATTATTAGGATTTTTGAATTTGGAGGGAAACGATAAACAAGTTACCAAATGAAGGGGAATCATAAGCTGGCAATACAAATTAGTATTGTGTTGTGATAATATGTGGCTAAAAAAAAAGATTGACGAGCCACTCAAATGATGGTAGCCGAGTTCAGAAGTAAGAGTGACATTGGGGAAACTCATTTCATTTATTAAAAACATGAAAAAACTATTCTTGCCCTTTCTAATACAGAGTATCTATTTATTTCTTTGAAAACAAACAACTAAGCTATCGAGATGAAGGCTAGCTAATTCACATGACCTAAGAGTGAATTAATCTACCAAAATTTCAGATTCGAAAAGAATGCCTAATGAGTTCAGGCAAGTTCAAAGCGAATCATTCTATGATTTCGATGCTTGCTAGTCTGTTCTCATGCCTCAGTGCACGGATAAGAAGCTGCAAATTAAAGCCAACAAAAAGTGAAAGAATCAGGTCACTTTACTGCCTAAATTCCTTAAACAATCAGAATTAGTAAGGTAGAATAGATAGTGGAAAAATCTGTTCACTTCTCAGTTTGCAGTAATATCAAAGTAAAAATCGGAGCCACATAAGAAGGAATTTATGAGAACAGATCGATCAGTTCCCTCATAAATTAAAAAAAAAAGGAAAAAAAACGACCACACAATGTCTAAAGATAGTGTTGAAAGTTTAGAATCACTACGTATTTGCTTTTACAGAGACTTTGGCACATTAACTAATTGTTGGCAACCTAACTCTTCACCATTCCCTTTCCCAACAAAAAATTTTAAACTAATTGATAGAAATAGAGACTTCTCAATCTCGTATTGTGGAAATAGAAATACTTCTTTCTAAGCAATAATAAAATTAAGGGTAAAATACAGATAAGCTCGCTGTGTTTTGTGCCAAATGTATGGACACATTCTATAGTTTGAAAATAGCAAATCATACCATTGTACTTCAATTTTTTTTTCAATGAGACCCCTCCCCTCCAACACCATAAATTTTCTTTTAGTCCGAACTTCTTCGTTTAAACTCCGATTTAGATGATTCGCAATTCAAAACTTCTAAATCATCAGTTACCGAAAGCGTTAATGGTGTAAATCATACCTAATACTTTGATGATAATAAACTATTTTATCTATTAATGATTTTGAAGTTATGAAGTAATCATTACATAGAGTTCAAAATGAGGATTCCAAAACATTTTGAATCATCGAAATCAGAGTTTAAACGAAAAAGTTATGGATAAAAAAAATTTTATGGTATTAGAGAGGAGTGGTCTCATTGAAAAAAAATTGAAGTACAGAGGTATGATTTGATATTTTCAAAATACAGGGGGTGTTCAGGCATTTGGCAAGAACCACAAGAGGCTTATTTATATTTTACCCTAAAATTAATAGATAGAAAAGATGGGGTTTTTCCATTCAAGACAAAGCGCTGAAAAATCTGGCCCTAATAGATTATAATTCTTCCCATGGTTCAAATTATTAACATAAAAAAAAATAGATTCCTTCCCAATTATGTTTCACTGTGAGTATTACACAATAAGAGTATTAGACAACAAGTAGTTACGCAGTAAGATCTACTAACACTGTAAGTAGGAGATGTATTTAAATTATTTAAAAAAAAACTTTTAATTGATTGCAAATTATAATAACTATGTATAAATTAAATTGGTGCTGAACCAAAATAAATTTCTTAAATTTTTTTAATAAAAAAACCATGTTTTTTTTAGCAAATGTATTAAGGAAAAAACAGTGTTTTTTTTTTTTTTTTTTTTTTTTGAAACACAGTTTTTTAAGGGGGAAGAAAAATGAAAAAAAAAATCAAATAAAAAGGGAGAAACCTGGGTTTCGCGTTGAATATGGTTGAAACTGCAACGTTGATATCGCTGCAGTGTTTTTGTAGTAGTGCAAGTCAACGTTGAAACTGCAATATTAAAACAAATCTTTGTGTTATTTTAACAAATCAATCTTACATTGAACAAGACAGATTTTGAACTTTATAATTAGTAAATAGTGGATATTGACATGTAGAATCAATATTCCTAAAAAAATAAATTTTATAGGATCAATTAACCATAATAATTTTTAAAAAAAACAGCATCACATAATGTAGTCATATTATTCATATAATTGAACAAACGTTTGAGTAAAACTTGGGGCATGAGTGTATCAGCTAATTTTTGAAATTTAAAGAATTTGAAGTGAAATCAGGGCTATTAATTGTAAATGATACTATTAATTTGAATTTAAAGAATTTGATAATATTTTATTATTAATTTAGTTATTAATTTATATTTAAATAAAATTAATTATTTAAATAATTAATAATTTCCAACTAATAGTATTATTAATTGTAAATAGTGAAATTCTCACTTTTCAGGCCAAACAAGCTGGATCGGTTCATAAGTAAGAGAGTTAATCTCCATTGGGCTGCTTGAAGCCCATCAAAGCCTAGTCCTCAGACTAACAAGGTCAAGGAGACCCATGACCACATGGTATATAAGAGCCATTTAACCTATCAAATCAAGTAAGTGCACACATTCCAAAACCCTAATTATTTGCGGCACACTCCTTACACTCTCACCTAACTTGATCATTGGAGGGTCCTTGGCCGGTACCACACAGTGCCTTTTCGATCATCTTTTAACTAATTTAGGGAGTCAAGAGCGCAAGGAAAGAACACGTGACATCACGTGTATGACCGTGCGAGGAAAACCCCACACGTTTGGCGCCCCGTGGGGCTACAAACATCGAGCAGTTTCTGACAAACACATGACACTCACGCAGTAGCCCTACCACTAAAAATGACAAGCATTCCACCAACACGATTAACGAGGAGTCGAGCTCGTGTCGAGGGAGTGGATCCTCAAAACAACGGAGCTCTAAACGAAAATGTGGAAATTATGCCACATAGAATCACCATTTCAATACTACGAAATATAAGGATGGAACTCAAGAAAGCGATGATAAAAGAAATGGGAAGACGTGGACGAGGCAGTGCTCCCGGGGGAAGGCGAAAGGTCCAAAGTTCCCAACGGCGACAAGGGAGGACCTTCCAGACCCAAAGATGGCAAGTCACAAGTCAGGAAACGGTGTCGGAAGGCCACCACCGCTAAGAAAGGAAAGAAAGACCTATCGTTGAGAGACAAGCTGATGACCCGTCGGCTTGGGAAAAACATTTCGCTATGCGATTCGTCGTTTGACAAGTTTGTTCCTAGCAAGTAAGGCCTAGCCTGAAATGAAGGTAAAACGCGCCTGAAGACCCAAAGCAAGACACCTTAAGAGAGAAGGAGTAAGGAGGGAGACAACTTCGAAAAGTCGAAGGACTAAGAGCAAGAAAAGAGTTCGGATTCTGCTCTGGAAGGGTGTCGGCGCCCACAAGTACTCTAAGCATGCCGATATGAGACAACTTATCAGGGAAAATATGATGAAAAGACTCTCCGAGAAAAGGACGAGCCCTAAAATAAACATCTGAGAGCAGGGAAACTCCCCCTTCGTAGGGGAGATCCTGTCGGTCGAACAGCCGCAAAACTTCATCCTTCCGAAATTTGAAATGTACGACGGCACCGGATATCCGATGGAGCACATTTCCCACTTGATGAACATGATGGAATCCACCTGCGTACCCATCAAAAATCTGGATGCAAGGACTTGTAAGCTCTTTCCAACAAGTTTGAAAGGGTCCCCCTCTGCTGTGGTTCAATGGTCTAGCTAAAAGGTCGATTGAGACCTTCTCAAATTTGACCTCAGCCTTCCTTAGTGAATATAACGTGAGTCGAAAGTTCGCTAAAATGAACCACGACCTCTATGATATCCCGATGGGAGTGTAACGTCCCGTTATTTTGAAGTGATTTATTTTTTATTTTTTTATTTTAATTATAGTATTTAAGGTTAATTTGAAAGTAGTAATTTCGATTTTAGTAGTTAATTTCGCCGGAAATTCTTTTTAATTGTTTTAATTAGCCTAATTTCGTTTCAATGACATTAATAATTATTAATTGGCCCATTAATAATTATTAATCACCTTTAGATTAATTTAAGAGCTTCAGGTTTCGATTTAGAAGTCAAAAGTCATTAAAGGACGCAACCGCCAGTTCCGATTTCTTAAAAATATCAAGTTACTATTCACTTCTCCTTAAAAACACATCATTGACCAAAAGTTGACCAAAAAATCATTTCCCTTCCTCTTCAAAACCGTGGCTCTCATGGTGTGGGGGGAAATTTTCGGGTTTCGTTTGTTTCTCTACAGATCGGCTTGATTTCGGTTGCATCGGAAAACCTTCGGTCCTAGGATTCTTCTCCACCTAGCTATCATGCTTTCCATCCACGTTCTACGGACATCTCGGTAAGTTAAACTTCAAACCCTAAAGCTCCAAATAGTGTTTTAATGGAGTTTTCTCTTTGATTCTTCGATTTTCTTGTCGAGGAACTCGATGATTTTAAGTACGATAGTTGTTTTTAGTGATTTTGACAACTTTCCCTAAACCCTAAATCCGAGTTTCAGTTGAAGCCCTTCCCATTTGAACTTTACATTGTTGGGGTTGTTTTGGGGTTTACTTTTATTGATATAATGTTTATTGTAATTAAATTCGGGAAATCGTTTATTGTTCAAAACCCGAATCATCGATACCCATTGAAATCGGGAACTTCGAAACTACTTAAAACCAAGTTGAAACACCTCTAAAGTACCTAAAAGCCAGAAAACCGAACCCGAAACCCATTTTCTATAGGGGCCAAGAGCACCCTTGGGTTTTTTCGGGGTTGCTCGTCGTTTTGAGCTTTTAGATGTTAATTGATCAATGTTTGATTTATTAATGATCGTTAGATATACTTTTAAATTGTAGGTGTTTCGGATCGTTGATTGATCGTGCTTTCAAGAGATTTGGAGCAAATCTACTTTGGCTAAGGTGAGAATAAATGTTTGATTTATTAATGATCGTTAGATATACTTTTAAATTGTAGGTGTTTCGGATCGTTGATTGATCGTGCTTTCGGAGATTTGGAGCAAATCTACTTTGGCTAAGGTGAGAATAAATAGGATTTAAAGTAAATTTAGAAACCAAATAAGTTGAACGGTTTGTAGGATCGGAAGTTGAGATTAAGATTCGAATCTAAGAGTAAAGAAAAGTGAGCTAGCACTACAAAAAAAACTGTTAAATTGTGACCAGAAATTTGCGACCAAAGCATTGGGTAGTTTTTTTTGTGACCACTCTGGTAGTAAATATGAAGTTTGACTAAAAACGACCATCTGGTCACTTTTTTGCGACCAAATTGCGACTATGCAAAAAATTAGTCATAAAAAATGGTGCGAATTTTTGGCGAGAAGAAAGTGACCATATGGTCACTGTAAAATTACGACCACATGGTCGCATTTTTGTGACACGAGGTATCATTTAGTAGAAAAAAAGGCGCGTAAATTTGGCGGGAGAAAGGCTACCAAGTGGTCACAATTCAAAGTGACCATATGGTCGCAATTTTGGTGACCTTTAGTGACCAGTGGTAGATTAAACATTTGGGGAGAGAAGCTACCATGTGGTCACATTGTTAAGTGACTATATGGTCGCAAATGTTGTGATTTTAAGTGACAAGTGGTAGATAAACAATTTGGTGGGAGAGAAGCTAGCAAGTGGTCACCAAAATAAGTGATCATGTGGTCGTAAATGCTGTGACTTGATGTGACCCGGGGTAGTGAGGAAAATTGCGGGAAATTTTGGCGGGAAAATGCGACCAGTTTGTAGCAAAAATACTACCATCTGGTCGCAAATGACCAGAAGAGTCCATTATAAAATCCCCTCTTCCCATTGTTTGTTAGCATTAAGAAAAAAAGAAAATGAGAGAGTGGATGTATGTTCGTTTGATAGACGGGTATTTGAACGATGAGTTCGTGGCCGGGGTTGAACAATTTGTTGAGTTTTGCATAACAACTGTCTATTATGAAAAGTATGGTGGAAAGCTACGTTGCCCGTGCAGGAAATGCGACAATAGGAGAATCATACCGGTTACATATTTGAAGGTTCATCTTTATAGTCGGGGATTTGTGCAGAATTATTATCACTGGGTGTTTCAGGGGGAAACAAAGGAAATGTTCGACGCTGCATTACATGAATCGAGATGATACGAAGGTAGCAGCTCGAATGTAGAGGTTGTTGTCGAAGAACGGAATGATGAACAACAGTATAGTCAGATGCAACAAATGATACTTGATGGTGCAGGGTATGGGGGCAATGAAAATTTCCGTGAAAGTTTAAACGTAGATGAAGATGAACGGGTTGTTGAAGAGGAAATGAATCCGGACGCACGTAAGATGCACGAGATACTAAAGACAGCCAGCCGACCATTGTACGATGGGTGTCATGTAAGTCAACTTGCTGCTGCTACAGAACTGTTAAATATAAAGGCGCAGTACAACATACCTGCTAGAGGATTTGATTCGATTGCATCGTGGTTTCGTCGATGCGCTCCAGAAGAAAATATTATGCTCAACAGTTTGTACGACACGAAAAAGCCAGTGGAGGGACTTGGCTTACCCGTGGAGAAAATAGATTCGTGTCGGAACGGATGCATGATTTACTGGGATGTGGATGAGGACCTGCATCACTGCAAATTCTGTTTTCTTCCAAGATATAAACAAGGGAAACGCAACCTCATTCCGGACGCCAAAGATGTTCTATTTACCGGTGACCCCACGTCTGCAACGGTTGTATGCATCGGATGTGGCAGCCTCGCACATGAGATGACATCACGAGCATTCACAAGATGAAGGTGTTATGAGACATCCCTCAGATGCTGTGGCATGGAAGCATTTAAATAATTATCATCCTGATTTTGCACAAGATCCGAGAAACGTCAGATTGGGCTTATGCACGGATGGCTTCAACCCGTTCGGGGCATCCGGGGCACAATATTCAGTTTGGCGGTCATGGTAACCCCGTATAACTTGCCTCCCTCGATGTGCATGCGAGACTCGGTGATTTTTCTAACTGATGATCGCACCTGGGCGAAAAGTCCAAAAGCAACTGGATGTGTATTTGCAAACACTTGTTGCGAGTTGAAAAGGTTGTGGATCGACGGTGTTATGACGCACGACATTTTGAAGAAACAAAATTTCTTAATGCGCGCCATGTTAACTTGGACGATCGGTGACTTCCTTGCGTATTCAATGTTGTCGGTATGTTGATCTTTAATTGCTTTCATATACATTTTTGAGTATGTGTTTAGCTTTTGTTATTGCTTTCCTTAGTCAGTGTAGTTAATTGTGTGAACCTCAATCTCCTCCTCTTGAAGGATGGAGTACGGCAGGGAAATACGCATTTCCACATTGCATGCTAGACACAGATGCATTTTATATCAGAAACGGTCGGAAAACTTGTTGGTTTGATTGTTACCGTCGATTTTTACCGTTGAATCATACTTTCCGTTCAAACGGCATTGACTGGAAGAAGAGTCGACGAGTAAGAAACGATACCCCCCCGACAATGTATAGGGAAGGGAGATTCTTCACGGTATAGATGCTATAGGGATGCGGAAGATTACGGTGGGCCGGTGCGAGAGTGCAAACAATGCTACTGGGAAAAACACGGGTTGGAAGAAACGGAGTATTTTTTGGGATCTACCGTATTGGGAAGATCTACTGATTAGACACAATCTGGATGTAATGCATATCGAGAAGAATTTCTTTAACAACATTTTCAATACGATTTTGAACGTTCCGGAAAAAACGAAGGACAATCTGAAGGCACGTTATGATATACGGGAGATATGCCACCGTCTTGAGTTGGAGCCTGACGACAATGATAATTACGCAAAAGCAAAGTACATGTTGACTCGGATGAAAAGAAAACATTATTTGAGTGGATCAAATCCATCAAATTCCCGGACGGATACGTTTCGAATTTGAGTCGGTGTATAGACAGTCAAAAGCATATCATGTTCGGGATGAAAAGCCACGACTGTCATGTATTCATGCAACGATTGATGTCGGTCGCGTTCAGACTGTTCCTAGAGAATAGACATTGGGAGCCGCTTGCACAGTTGAGTGTTTTTTTCAGGGACTTGACATGTACAGAGCTGACTGAAGCTACTGTCGCTTCAATGAGTTCAGAGATCGCTGTTATTATCTGTAGGTTGGAACAAATGTTCCCACCTGGTTTTTTGACTCCATGGAACATCTTCCAGTGCATCTTCCATACGAGGCATTCTTAGGGGGTTCGATACATTACCGCTGGATGTATCCATTTGAAAGGTAAGCACAGTTAATTTGTAATATACAAGTATAAGCGACGACCGAAGAAACTGAGGAAGAAGAAGAAGAAGTGACGACCGAAGAAACTGAGGATGATGAATGAGACATTTCGTAACTTTATTATTCACTGTGTATGTGTTTATTAAAACTATTTCTTTAATGAATGATAAAATATATATATGTATATATATATATATATATATATATATATATATATATATATATATATATATATATATATATATATATATATATATTTGCGACCATGTGGTCGTAATTTAACACAAAAGGTGACCACATGGTAGTAATTTAGAAGGGAAAGGCGACCAATTGTTCGCATTTGTGGAAAAGTAGAATTATATTTTTCAAAAAATATAAGTTAAATTACGACCATCTGGTCGCAAATATGAGAGGTAAATTTAAATTTTCATGAAATTTATGGCAGTGAATTTAAATATTACGACCTGCTGGTCGCAATTTTTGGCGGTAAATTTCATTATTGCGACCATATGGTCGCAATATTTGATATGACGCATGATATGACAGCTGTTCTGGATAATGGCAGTGGCGACCAGATGGTCGCTTTTTCAATAAATGCTACCAGGTGGTCCCAAATATGTATAAAAATGTGACCAGGTGGTCGTAATTTCCCCACCACGCGCGACCTTTCGTTTCTGGTCATGATTACATATTTGCGACCATTTGGTCGTAAAAATCGATTTAAAATCGGATCAGTTTCCTCCCGGTTTCTTCTTTTTCCTTTCCTTTTTTCTTCGTAAAAATCGATTTAAAATCGGATCGTTTCCTCCCGGTTTCTTCTTTTTCCTTTCCTTTTTTCTTTCTTTCTTTTCTTTCTTTTCTCTCTTTCCCTCGTTATGTTCCCCGTTATTTTTTCCCCATTCCCATTCCCCGTTCCTACTCTAAACCTAAAAACCCTAAACTTCCAATCCCGGTTTCTATTACGAGGTTAGTTTTCGTATAGATTTTAAGTTTTAAGTTAGTTTTAGTTTTAGTTTTTAGTTAGTTTTAGGTTAAGTTTAAATTTAGTTTACTTAGTTTTAATTAATTAGTTTAGTTTAATTTTGTTAATTTCATTAATTGTAGTTTAATGAATCTAATTTAGTGTAATTAATTACTTAGTTTACTTTAGTTTAATTCATCTAATTTTAGTTTACTTTAATTAATTAATTAGTTTAGTTTAATGTTGTTAATTTCGTTAATTTTAGTTTAATTAAGTACTTAGTTTACTTAAGGTTAATTAATCTAATTTCGTTTACTTTAATTAATTAATAAATTTTAGTTCAATTAATCTAATTTTAATTTAGTTTAATTTAATTAATTAGTTTAGTTAAGTTTAGTTTTTATTAATTAATGTTAGTTAAATTTAATTAATTTTAGTTTAATTTAATCTAATAGTTGAAATCTTCATTACTTAGTTTACTTTAATTAATTACTTAGTTCACTTAAGCTAATTTTAGATTACTTTTATTTAATTAATTAATTTAGTTTATTTTAGTTTTAATTAATTAATGTTAGTTTAATTTAATTAATTTTAGTTCAATTAATCTAATTTAGTTTAATTCTTCATTACTTAATTTACTTTAATTTAATTAATTTTAGTTTAATTCTTCACTACTTAGTTTACTTTAATTACTTCATTTTAGTTCATTTAATCTAATTTTAATTTACTTTAATTCAAATTAATTAATTAGTTTATTTTAAATTAGTTAATTAATTTATGTTAGTTTAATTTACATTATTTAATCAATTTAATTTAGATTATTTCATTAATTAATTAATTTAATTTATTTCAATATTTTAATTACGTAATTAGTATTAAATTAGTTTAGTTTAGTTGTAGGATTATGACGGGCAGATGACGTCCTCCCCAGTCAGACGAGCCTGACGACGCGATTGACGATGTGACTCTGCATCCGCCTACTGCCGCTGCCTCTGATGTGGACCTGACTACAGAGGAGTTGGACATCATCCTCTTCGGTTACGAGCCGGGACTTGCTGCCACGCTCGATGATGCAGTCCCTGAGACCCAGCCTGCGACACCACGATTGCCACTGGACTCCCAGGCCACGACTCCCGGGGGAGCATCAGGGTCTCCATCAGGGTCGAATCCAGCGGGACCCTCCACTTCAGGCACGCAGCCTCCTCGGGCCGCAGACTCTACCCTTCGGATTGAAGGGGATACGTAAGTAATTTTCTTTATTGTTTTAATTACTTAATTTTTAAATCTTTAAACATTTTTAAAAGTGTTTTTTTTTTCGTTAACTAATTGTTTCTAATATCACAATATTTTTATGTTTTTGCAGAGTACAACCGCATACAACCGTTTCAAAACGGTTTCGCGAGGTCCTCTAGAGCATGCTTCTACCTAGCGACCTTCGCTAGCGTAAGATTCCGACGACCGGAGAAAGCTGGATGTACGACAATTGGAAGGTAAAAAACATAATTTATTTTTATAATTAATTAATTTTGAAATTTATTGAAATAAATTTATTACTTTAACAATTTTTTCAGGGAAAGTTTCCTGTTATCGATCCCGATATCACGGACGGTAGATTGTTCCCCCTATGGGACAATCACGTCTGGGATCGATTCAAGGACCTAATGTACCGGGCGCGCAGAAAGCAAGCAGCAAACCGCCCCGTGTGGATGAGCCCAGAGGACCACGCGCGGCTTAACGCAAGCTTGAACACTCCCGAGGGCATGACAGTGTCAAGGAGGAATAAGGCCAACCTGGCGAAAAAACCCACCAAACACACAATCGGGGCCTGGACCCACGACGAGCACCATCGTCGATTGGTAAGTTTTTTTTTTTACGTACTTTTTTTTCTCTTTTTTTTTTCAATTAGTTATTAATTTATTATTTTTTCTTCTTCAATCTCTCTAATATTTTTAGGAAGCGAAGCAGGTCGCCCTGTCCCGCCCGATGAGCTGCACCGCGTTCTTCATACGAAGAAGGACGGGACGTTCATCGACGATAAGGCGAAAGCAGTTCAGGTATTTAATAATTTTTTCAATTATTATTTTTTCTTTAAAATTTTTCCTAACCTATATATTAACTATTTTATTTTCTGAATTTTAAATGTTTAGGAACGTTTCACAGAGTCGTTGAGTCAGCGGTTGCCCACACCAGACTCGCAACCGACTTAGGAAGACCGTAGAGAGGCGTTCTTGGAGGCTTCTGGAGGGGTTCAGCCTGATGGATCAGTTCCTGGGCTCGGCTCGTACGGGTGACACCTTTACGCGGATGTGCCCCGGCCTCAGCGGAGCGGAGCGAGCACTAGCTCCGGCCCTTCTCCGGTTGAGCAGCAGCTGCGCGCGGAGGTTCAGCAGCTTCACACCGACATGGATGCTATGCGCGACGACTTCGTTTCTCGAGTCGCTGCGATTGAGACGGATATGCATGCACGGGTCAAGGCCCAGGTCGCAGCATCTTTGGCCGCGTACTTCAGATCCCTAGACGGCGGCCATTCATCATCGACGCCTCCTCCGCCACCCCCCGCCCCTCCGCAGTAGTTCTAGGATGCTTTCTTCTGTATAAAACATATTTTGAATATTTGATTTATATATATTTTATTTTAATTCCAATTTTTTGTTATTAAATTTTAATATTAATTAAATGAATAAATAATAATTAATCAACTAATTATTGTAATTTAAATAAATAAAAAAATATTTATTAAATACGGCCAGATGGTCGCATTTACCCTAAGATAAACGACCATCTGGTCACATTTTGTCTGAGTACAAAAGTGACCACTTGGTCGCTTATAAAAGACCACGTGGTCACTGTTTCATGTGACCAATTGGTCACTTTTTTCAACTTACATTACGACCAGATGGTCCTATTTTTTCCCAAACAAACGACCATATGGTCGCATTTTGTCTGAGTACAAAATTGACCATTTGGTCGCTTATAAAATGACCACGTGGTCACTGCTTCATGTGACCAACTGGCCGTCACTTATCTTCAACTTAAATTACGACCAGATGGTCACTTTTTAAGCGACCATCTGGTTGTTTTTTAAAATGTTGACTTTTTTGCGACCAACCATGCTTGGTCGTATATTTGTGACTATACAGTCGCACAAAGTCCGGACCGGCCATATTTTTTGCCTCCACCATGTTGGTCGCATTATACTATAGAAACGACCAGTTGGTCGCAAATTCCTAGTCACAAATTGCCTTTTTTTTGTAGTGTAGTGACCTTAGGATTAGAAACTAGTTCTTTGAGTGAAAACTTTGGAGTTTCTCTAGGAAACTTTGAACTTTTGAAAGTTCTAAGTTAGAATCGTTCCGGAGATTAGTAATGGATCATTGGAAGTTAAAGGATCCAAACTTTTAGATAGAATGGTTAAAGGCTTTCGAAAATAGAACCTTGGATTTTATTTGGAAGTTTAGAATCCTTGAAAGTGTAGATTACTTATTTAAGATAAGATCTACTGTATTAAAAGTATCAGAAGTTCGTTCTACTTAATGTTCTTCCGGAATTCCTATCTATTTACTTTATGTATAAGGACATCTATGATCCTTTTACTTATGTCCTTTACTTTATACCCTTTACTTTATGCTCCATTCATATTTTACGTTTATTTACTTTTGCAAGCTTACAGATAACATCTTGCATCATTGAAATGAAAAAGAAGGAAAGTGAGAAACAAAAAAAGGTGAATGTGGATCCGACGGGAGTCCCCATTACCTTCATGCATAAAGGTGAATGTGAATCCTACGGGATGTCTTCATTACCTTCATGCATATTATCAGTGGAATTACATCATAGAGCAAGAATTGTATATTTCATAATGGGAAGCAAGACAATAAGAAGAATTAAGATGTTATGCTCATGCAAAGTTTATTTACTCTTGCTTATATTTGTCTTAACGAATTATTGGATGAGAACTAGACCCCGTGTGCTAGTAATATCATCAATTAGAGATTATGATTATGAAAGTTAGTTTTCTAGAGATTAGAGAACTACAGAAAGGATTATGTAAGACGTACTTTTCTAAAGAGAAAATAAATGAAATTGATATATAGCCAAGTGCTATAGGAAAAAGGAATGAGATTGAATTGGATAACAAGAGAATACAAGGGTGTATTGAACCTTGTATAACTATCATGTGATAAACATGTAAGAGGACTAGTTTCTCAATAAATTAGAAGATCTCGTAATTGGAGAATAAGATTTGATGTAAACCTTGTGTATAGTATAAGGTATTAAAGAGAACGAGATTCAAATGTTATATATATATGTTATGAAACATATCCTCCTAATGGTTGGAAGATTATTCCTCAAATATTTGGGAGACTTGGTAAGTAAAAGTGAAATATTAATGTAAAACCATTTTGTGGTTGAAAGGTAAGAGAATATGAGTTTACTTGGACACAAATCCGGATGCGGGTTTGGAGTCTAACTTTACTTTTTATTTTGTTTATTCTCACTGGGCTTTAATGTTAGCTCATGATATTACAAACATTTTCAGGTGTCCGGGTCATGAGAGAGGAGCTGGTGCGGCTTGATCGAGAGGATGATGATGTGGAAATGGACTAGATGTCATTTAAAAGTCCCGGGGCTAAGCTTATCTTATTTTTTTTTTATTTCGGTCTTTGAGATGTAAATTTGTTTATAAGCTCGTAAGAGCTTTTCGTCTTGAGTTTTATGTTATAATCTTCTTTTAATTTTGGAAAAGGAATTGTATTTCCTTACTTTTAATTTCTCTGATTGTGAAAAATGTAAACAGGTTATGGATAGTCCGAGTTTTAAACATATCCATGCCAAATTTTTTATTAAATTTAAAGACTTCCGCTGTCAATCTGATTTTAAATTATTTAAAAAGAGTCGGGTCGCCACAGGGAGAGAAAGAACCGTTGAAGGTTTCATCCTCTGGTTCAGGAAGGTCAAGTTAGGGTACTAGACTGTAACGACTTAGAGGAGGCAACTGTGTTCTCGCGTGCAATTCACCCGAACCACCCACAACCCCGTCCTTTAATAAAAGGAGACATACGGCTATGGAAGAGGCAATGGAATGGGCGATGGGGAAGATCTCCCATGATGAATCAGAGCGGGTGGTCCGCGAATTGCGAAGGATGGGGTCAAAGATTGAAAGTGACAGGAAGAAGAAAGACGAAGAAACCGAAGAGAGAAAGAAAAGAGAATCTGGACATTCAAAAAGGTAAAGGGAAAGAGAAAAGAAGGAGCCGGAAAGAAAACATGTTTTGGGAAGAAATAAATATCTACGGAAGCGGAGTCCAAAATGGATTTCACACATAGAGGTAGTAGGGAACCCCTCCAGGAAAGGACGAGAATCGAGAGAAAAGAGGCACAATGGGTGCGGCGAGAGGCTAGATTCCTAGTTTACAAGGTCGACCACACTCTAGAAGATCTCATCAAATATTCTCGGAAAGACTTGGAG
Source organism: Gynostemma pentaphyllum (assembly GCA_028015215.1). Taxonomy (NCBI): domain Eukaryota; kingdom Viridiplantae; phylum Streptophyta; class Magnoliopsida; order Cucurbitales; family Cucurbitaceae; genus Gynostemma; species Gynostemma pentaphyllum. The sequence goes on along the minus strand of CM051345.1, from coordinate 21,364,415 downwards.
GTCATCTCACTGTCTATTGGAATCTATCTTGTTAGCGATTCTCCATCAATATATTATATGTTTCAACTTTTCAAAGCATGAAATTGAAAGACTAAGATATGACCTCGAATTCCCAGAAACTGTTGGGATTTAATGGGACCACAACCAAGTCCTCCAGGACCATTAAACTACCAGTCCGGGTGGAACACTCGAACCTCATGAATCTTTTTCATGTGACACAGATCGAGGAGTCAGGATCATAAAAGGGGATTAACAAGATTTCAGATCTTACGTAGTCGAGATCGTGAAACTAAAAGACTGATACTAGTCGTAGCAATTACAAGAGCGGGATTCTGAAAGAAACTCACTCTCTTTCCGCTCGAGGCCGGAAGCGCTTGAGGAAGAATTTGAGAAAATACAGGTTCATCCAGAAGATCAGGCAAAAATGACTAACATCGGGAAAACATTGGGGGAGAGACCTGAAGGAGAATTTGAATGAGTTTATGCAGAAAAACTGGAAGATGTTTGCCTGGGATCATATTGAAATGCTTGGGATAGATCCAGAGATAATAACACATAACCTCGAAGTCGATCCGAGCAAGCCTTCTGTAAAACAGTGAAGGCGTAAGTTCACGCCAGAGAGAAACAAAATTATCAACGATGAGGTAAGTAAGCTCTTAGAAGAAGGGTTTATCTGAAAGGTCAAGTACCTAGAGTGGTTGGCAAACGTGGTAGTGGTAAATAAGAAAAATGGGAAGTGGAGGGCTTTTATAGATTTCACGGATCTTAACAAAGCCTGCCCAAAAGATTCCTTTCCTTTGCTGATAATAGGCTAGTTGGTAGACGCAAACGTAGGGTACGAGCTCCTCATCTTCATGGATGCCTTCTTGGGTTATAATCAAATAAAGATGAACCTGAGGGACCAGAAAAGACGTCCTTCCACTACAAAAAAAAATTGCTTATTTACGACCAGGATGGTTGTAACTGACCAAAATACGACTCCAAATGCGACCAGAACTCGCGTAGCCAAAAAGTGGGTCGTTATGAAAAATTTGTGACTCGGGGTCATAAAAGTATGCTAAACTGCGACCAGACTATTTTAGGTTGTAAAAAAGTCATCCATAAATATTACGACCCCATGGTAGCAATATTTGCTACTTTGTGGTCATTTTCTATTGCCCATAATTACGACCCTAGGGTAGCAATATTTGCTACTCTAGGGTCATAAATGTTCGTATTTTTTATTTATTCTTTAAAATAATATTTAAATATTTGCGACCATGGGGAAAACCCCGCACATTAATTACCATTTAAATATACACAATATTTAAACAATTAATAATATTTAATTAATAAAATTCATTATTAATATCATGTTTAACTAATCATATTATTTAAACAATTAATAATATTTGTATTAATTACCATTTAAATATACCCAATATTTAAACAATTAATATTGCCTATTTAAGTAACCTATCTTACTTAAATTATATACATTTCTTCAAGCTATTTCGCGACTACGATATTTGGGCTAACATAGGGACTTGATGAACCAATAGATCATGTGCTTACTAATTAGTCAATTAAGTTATTAACTCATAATCAGTTAATTACTTATTATCTAACTATGAATAATTCCACTATAGATTCATAGCTGAACTCCCTTTCCATATTTAAACTTATAATCAATCAGAGGCAATTCAAATCTAAAAACTTCAATTTTTCGTCGAAAAAGCCTAAACTAGTTCTAACCGAAAAAGTTAATTCTCCCAATAGATTTTTCTTATGATTCCAATATCAAAACTCATCTTAAACTCCATAATTTCCAGAATTAATATTCATCTCAATCAGAATCAATTCGATGTAAAGAAAACTCAATTTTACCGAAAATTGACTATTTTAGTTCTAACCGAAAATCTAATTTCTCCCAAATTAAAAACGATATCTTCTATGGTTCAAATTCATCCAAACGTTCCAGAATATCATGATTAAATATATAGAATAGATTTAGCTATGGTAAAAGCCTTATATTTCTCTAAAACTCCACAATGATTAAATCGTGAACTCACCTTATCTTTGCTAAAAATCTGATTTCCAAGCTAGTTTCCACCATCAATCATACCTGAAACAAGGGTCCTAAACAATTAATTTACATGCTACAACAGTACCAAAAAGTGTTAAAAAGATTGGGGTTCAACGGCTCGAAGATCGGGAAAAAGGCAAACGACGAACGACCGCCATTTGAAGGAGACAACAGTTATGGCGCTGCTGTCTTTTACCGTGGCTGAATCGTGGCCTTTGGGTCATGGTTTTTTCACAGTTTTAGGTTTCGGGTGATCAGTTTTGATGGGTTTTGGTTTTAGGCAAAATAGATCAATACCGATTAAGGTTTAGGCCAAGAACTGAGAAATTGAAAATGATGGAGAATAGGTTTTGTGACGACCCGTCATTTTAAATAGATTAAAATCAGAGAAAACAGCGGAAGTCTTTATTTTAAAAAAAAATGGCGTGATTATGTTTGAAAATAGGCTAGCCAAAAACCTGTTTACATCTTAAATTCAAACATCTAAAATCACAAGGAACATTAAGTTCCATCCAGGAGTTTAAAAATGATCATAATCATAAAAAGACAACCATAAGCTCTTATGAGCTAAATACAAAGTTCAAATCATCGAAATAACATAAATTTCACAAATCAACCATGTACATGGATTTTTACATAACTCAAAGTCCATCTCGTAAATCATCATCTTCTCGATCAAGCGCGCACCAGCCTCCCTCTTCCACGATCCCAAACATTACCTGAAATGTTTGTAATATCATGAGCTAACAACTTAAGCCCAGGTGAGAATAATAAGAATAAAAAGTAAGAATAGACCTCAAACTCGTATTCGATTTGAGTCCATGAACATACTTACTCTTTGCTATCATTAATTCAAAGAGTTTATGAATAAGTGTTCCACTTTACTTACCAATTCTCCAATAATATTGTGGAACTACATTCCAAATATTTTTGATATGGTTTCGTAAATGCATATAGCATTTATATCTCATCTTCCATACATACCTTATACTAAACATAAGGTTTACTTTATATTCTTATTTTCCCAAAGGATGATATTAATTAGCACACTTAGTCTAATTGTTCATCCTTTAACTTTTTCTAACACAATTAACTCCTAAAGTCATTCAAACTCTAGGTAATTCTATTCCATACTTTCCAAGGGATGACATTACTACACTTGTAGTCAATCCTCATCCATTAACTTATTATATCATAAAGTAATGAAAGTAAATGACTTTGCATAAAAAAAAATATAACATCTCGACTTTCTTTCTCGTCTATCATATGCATAAAAGTAATGAGTACATCCCGTAGGTTACGCATTCGCCATTTATGCATGAAATGAAGGTAATGTGGATTTTTACAAACTATCCACCCTTATCCTTATGTATGAAGGTAATGTGGGAATCCACTCATCCACCATTCAACCTTATGCATGATGAAGGTAATGTGGGTATCCACTCATCCACCATTCAACCTTATGCATGAAGGTAACGTGGGTATCCACTCATCCACCGTTCCTTTCATTCTTTTCTTTTCTCTTTTCAATGATGCGAGATGTTATAATATAATAAATAATGGTGCAAAATGTTATGCATATGCTTGCACAAATAAATAAAGTAAAGTACGATTATTAAATAACCGAAACAAGCATAAAGTAAAGCGGCATAAAGTAAAGAACATAAAGTAAAGGGCATAAAGTAACATAGATAGAATCCCGGATGAACGATTTATCGATCGAACTCCGCTAACAATAATAAAAGTAAAGGTCAAAACATAACGATTAACCTAAACTTTCAAAGATTCTAAACTTCCAAGTGAACCATTCTAAACTCCGAAACTAATCTAACTTAGAATCTTCTAAGATTCGAGGTTTTCAACGAGAAATCCTAAGTTTCTCGCCTAAAGGATTAACTTCAAATCCTAAGGCACTATCTCACATCCTCTAACCTTAGGTTGGATTCTAGTCTTAGTTCGATTCTACAAATCAACGTACTTATTTGTTTTCTATAGTTACTTTAAATTCTAATCATTCTCACCTTAGCCAATTAACTCCAAATCTCCAATTTTTCACGAATCAACAACCGAGCAAACGCACCTACAATTCATCAATTGCACAACATATTACAACTCATAACTAAAATGCGAACAAGTGTGCAATTTCGGGTGAATAGTGATTTCGGATGAATAGTGTCTCGGGTGAATAGTGTTTTCGGGTGAATAGTGTTTTTCGAAAATCCGGGCTCAAAATCGTCATTTTTCATGATAGAAATTCATGATTTCAACTTCAAATCTCATTTATAATCAAAAACGAACAAAACCACCTAAAAAGTTTTGAAAACTTACTTTTTAGGACTTCCCTAAGGGAACGGGAAACTTCGAAAAGGTAGGTTGGATAGGTAGCCCTCGTCCCTACCAATCCAACGCAACCGAAATCAAGCCGATCCATCGAGAAATGAATAAGAAACAAAGAAAAGAAAAGATCATCCATGGAGGAAATGAAGGTCACGGCCAAGAAGAAAAATGGAAGAGAAGAAAATGAAGTAAATTGGTCAATTTTGGATTTTTAAAGATAAGTGAATAGTGAATTTAGATATTTTAAGAAATTGGAAATGACGGTTACGTCCTTTTATGACTTTTGACTTCTAAAACGAAACCCGATGCTCTTAAATAAATCTAAAGGTGATTAATAATTATTAATTGGCCCGTTAATAATTATTAATACCATTTAAACGTAATTAAATAAATAAAGCCATTAAAATGAATTAAAATGAAATAAACTATTAAATTCTCAAATAATAATAAATAAATGAACTTTAATTACTTAAATAAAATAAAATAAATAAAAGTTTTTTTTTTTTTTTTCACAAAATAACGGGACGTTACAGTCTACCCTCCTTAAAAGACTTTTCGTCCTCGAAAAGTGCATTCACTAAGTGAATAAAGCGAGGGTACTTTGACTGTATCTCATCTTCACGTTCCCACGTTGTTTCCTTTGACACTTGGTTCTTTCAAAGAACCTTAACCAAATGAATTCCTTTTCATTTTTCATCAATTTGTTCGAATGCTCTTAACGGGTGTCTTCTCATGAGACTTATTAGTATTCAAAACAACCAGTTCATAATCAATCACGTGGAACGGATTCATCATGTATTTCCAAAGCATCAATGCATGGAAAACATTACAAACAGATGATAACGGAAGTGATAAAGCTAAACAATAAGCTACCACTTCTACTCGATCGAGTGTCTCGATAGGCCAACAAATCTAGGGCTCAACTGACCCTTATTTCCAACTTCCATAACACCCTTCGTTGGTGTCACTTGAAGTATACGAGATCCACTACTACACTTTAACTGACTACTACGAATCCTGCTGTCAACTTTGGTTAACTCTTAACCTTTCTCTAAACAAATGATAGACTCGCTAGTCATTTGTTACAACTTGTGTTTCAAAAGTCTCTTTTCACCAATCTCATCCCACTGAGTGGAAGAACAACACTTTCAACCATAAAGTGCCTAAATAGTACCAAAACTTCGAGACAAAGCGAGTGTCTCGTTCTGATAAAATCTTCACCGGCACACCACAACCGATCAATCTTTCTTTGGTATAACTGTACCCTAGTCTTAACTGGATAGATGATCCTTCCAATAGTAAAGTGTGCAACCTTCCTCCAACAGTTCTTTTCAAAAGTCGATCCTGAAGGCACACATAGCTTCTTACGATACGTCAGAGTACTATCTGTAGAGAAGGTAAAACGGCCAGAAAAATCTGACTTAGCCTATCTGAAACCGGCTTGCAACAAAGTCTCTCCTCTTTATGCATCAATCACCTCTACTTCAAAGTAGGTCCCGCTGTTAAACTAGTCACACTCACGGTGACCTCGGCGATGAAGCAATGCTATCTCACTCGTTCCATATCCCACCTCAAACTCAAAGGTATTTCCGACAAAGTTGACAACCGAGAAGACTTTCTCGAGCGCGTCACCACTACATCGACTTTTCCAAGATGATCCTGAATGTCACAGTCATAATCTTTAACGAGCTCTAACTATCTCATGCTCTTTCAACCGACGGGAAGCATAAGCTATAACTTTCTTGTGTTGCATTAACACACATCCCAAACCTTTTGGGAAGCATTTGTATACACAGGACCATCGGTTTCGTCAGGCGACACTAGAACAGTCTTGTTACAAGCCTCCTCTTGAGCTCCTCAAAGCTCTTTTCACAATCTTCAAACCATATAAGATCAACTCCCTTAGGGTCAAACGTGTCAAGGTCAAGCAATTTTGGAGAAATCTTGCACAAACCGTCTATAATAGCCTACAATTCCCAGAAAATAGCAAATATCGGTCACACTAGTCGGTCTAGGCCGGTTACTAATCGCCTCAATCTTAGAGGGATCAACAGATACTCCTCTACTCGATACTACATGGCCTAAAAATGCCACTTCCCTCAGCCAAAACTCACACTTAGACAACTTGGCATACAATCTCGATCTCGTAGTACCACCGGTACCTCTCAAAGGTGTATAGTGTGCAACTCCTCTGTCTTGGAATAAACCAAGATATCATCAATGAATACAATCACAAAAGCATCAATGAACCTCCTGAACACCGTGTGCATAAGGTCCATAAAAGTTGCAGGCGCGTTGATCAAGCCAAAGGACATAACTACAAACTCATAATGTCCATAACGCGTCCTGAATGCTGTCTTGGGAATATCCTCATCCCGAATCCTCAATCGATGATAGCCAGGATCTCAAATCTATCTTGAAAGGATAGTGGCTCGTCTCAATTGATCAAACAATTCCTCCATCCTTGGCAAAGGTTACTTGTTTTCACCGTAATACGACTCAACTCTTTATAATCGATACACAATTGCATAGAGCCGTCTTTCTTTTTCACAAACAACACCAAGGCTCCCCAATCGATCATATAGATCATCAATCCAATGCAATTGATACTTGTTTTACATTGTAACTTGATTCAACCCTCGATAATCAATACAGTCTCACCGAACTGTCTTTCTTTTCACAAACAACAAGGTGCTCCTTACGAGGACTTACTAGGGTGAATAAACCCTGAGTTTAAGAGTTCTTATAACTCACTCTTAAGTTCTTTTAACTCAGCTAGTCTTTGGTACAGAAGTATCGACAACACTAGCTAAATCATCTCAAGCTATATCTCTTGAAGCATTCTAGCTTCTAACATACATATCAAAGTGGGTGTTACTCGTCTACTAGACCCACGAAAGCATAAGCTAGTCCCACATGGACTCATACAATCAAAACTTTCTCGATACAAACTATAATGATGGTACGATTAGCTGATAGCCAATCTATACCCAATATCACCTCAAAATCAGACATATGCATAACAATCAAAGTAAAATGTGAGCATCTACTCATAATGCAAATGTCATAAGTGCCATACGCACTATCATCATAATAAACTCCCCCACTGGGTAAAAGCACACATCTCGAAACCAGAGCGTCTGGCTCAAGAGTCGCCAACTCAACATATTACGATAAAAATAAATAAATGGGTGGCTAGCTCGAGAGTCAAATAGAAATAAAAGCCAAACGGCCTGAAAATAACAAAGCATAAATCATTACCATACTGGTAGTTTTTCCTGATAATCCAGACTTTGTGACTATGTTGTGATGGTTAAGTCTTATACGCCCTATAAAAGTGGCGTGAATCCAAGTTGATCACAACATAGCATCTTGGTAGAAGTGTGCATCTCCCTGATGGAAACAAACACAACTAATGTAGTAAGGATGATCCAATCCTTGTTGAGCTCCACCTCGAACCGGTTGTTGTTGTTGCTGCGATGTTGTTGTTGTTGTTGATGTTGTTGCCGCTTTCTTTCGTATCTCTTGACCGGCGTCGTCATCCTTTGCTTTCTTCTTCGTAGGGGTAATCTTTCCCGTAGTAGTTAATTTTCTTTTCCTTTCATAAGATGTAAAATCCAAGATAAGGATGACTCCTAAGCCTCCTAATTCAAATCTTGAATGAACTCGACCTCGAGAGATGATTTGCTTTCTTGTAAAGCAAAACCGGTGCCTGTCAAACACCTTAGTTCAATATCATTCTAACCTTCCAACATAGGTTTTACTTTAGAGTCTATCATAAAAGACTCAGAGGTCCAAACTATGTCCTACAAGTTTCTCAAAGTTCACCGTTCAATTAGATGGTCAAACACCATGTGAATTGAAATTCACCAAGCCATCTCATTATCTTATAGAAGTTACCGATATCACGGTCCATCAACTTCCTTTTATACTTCAATCGAATACCAACACTCCACCTTAGTGTTAGTCAATCTTGAAAATTTTCCAAATATGGATCTCGATAACTCGACCTCGAGTATAATCCAATTCAAATTAGCACATTATACCATGATAGTGACCAAACTAGGCCATTAACCAATTATCACAATCTTTAATGGTCCTCGTTGAGACTTATCACGTAAAGTCCTTATTTCCTCTTTTAAGTGGCAACACACTTTCCTTTCTGTACAAACCGTACTACCAGGATTTACCATTTACCATAATCCAACTTTCTCAACTCAAACAAGGAACTTGTCCATTGAGTTAAATCTAGGTTCCTGGACAAGAGCCAAACCGATTCCTTACAAATTCTCACCTCAAACAGTGTTTCATCTCTTAATCTGGGCTCCGGACAAACATGTTCCCTTGTACACCCAAAAAGTCAACACACATCTACTAAGACCACTACTTAGCAATTGTGTGACAATAACACTTTAATCAACCTTAAAGTGATCTCTCGGAGTATCTCATCTCCTTTACTTTGACATCATGTCAATACTCTTAACGAGGTGTATAACCTCCAAATCTGCACGGGATCATTCACTTTCTCAACACCTTTACCCAAATCTCAAAATGGGTCAAATAAACATAACCACATAGTGGTTGTACAAGGATGTGAAATATCACAAACAACATTAACTTTTAACAATATTCTCATAACTCTTCCAATATCAAAGAAATAAAGTATAAGAATAAGAGTTATAGGCATACCTGGTGCCGCTGATCTCAGATGATGACTTGAGAGTGGACTTAAAACAAAACATGAAAACAAACATGCATCGCATGTAGTCTACAGAACCCTAAGGCTCTGATACCAACTGTGACGACCCGTCATTTTAAATAGATTAAAATCAGAGAAAACAGCGGAAGTCTTTATTTAAAAAAAAAATGGCGTGATTATGTTTGAAAATAGGCTAGCCAAAAACCTGTTTACATCTTAAATTCAAACATCTAAAATCACAAGGAACATTAAGTTCCATCCAGGAGTTTAAAAATGATCATAATCATAAAAAGACAACCATAAGCTCTTATGAGCTAAATACAAAGTTCAAATCATCGAAATAACATAAATTTCACAAATCAACCATGTACATGGATTTTTACATAACTCAAAGTCCATCTCGTAAATCATCATCTTCTCGATCAAGCGCGCCTGACTCCTCTTCCACGATCCCAAACATTACCTGAAATGTTTGTAATATCATGAGCTAACAACTTAAGCCCAAGTGAGAATAATAAGAATAAAAAGTAAGAATAGACCTCAAACTCGTATTCGATTTGAGTCCATGAACATACTTACTCTTTGCTATCATTAATTCAAAGAGTTTATGAATAAGTGTTCCACTTTACTTACCAATTCTCCAATAATATTGTGGAACTACATTCCAAATATTTTTGATATGGTTTCGTAAATGCATATAGCATTTATATCTCATCTTCCATACATACCTTATACTAAACATAAGGTTTACTTTATATTCTTATTTTCCCAAAGGATGATATTAATTAGCACACTTAGTCTAATTGTTCATCCTTTAACTTTTTCTAACACAATTAACTCCTAAAGTCATTCAAACTCTAGGTAATTCTATTCCATACTTTCCAAGGGATGACATTACTACACTTGTAGTCAATCCTCATCCATTAACTTATTATATCATAAAGTAATGAAAGTAAATGACTTTGCATAAAAAAAAATATAACATCTCGACTTTCTTTCTCGTCTATCATATGCATAAAAGTAATGAGTACATCCCGTAGGTTACGCATTCGCCATTTATGCATGAAATGAAGGTAATGTGGATTTTTACAAACTATCCACCCTTATCCTTATGTATGAAGGTAATGTGGGAATCCACTCATCCACCATTCAACCTTATGCATGATGAAGGTAATGTGGGTATCCACTCATCCACCATTCAACCTTATGCATGAAGGTAACGTGGGTATCCACTCATCCACCGTTCCTTTCATTCTTTTCTTTTCTCTTTTCAATGATGCGAGATGTTATAATATAATAAATAATGGTGCAAAATGTTATGCATATGCTTGCACAAATAAATAAAGTAAAGTACGATTATTAAATAACCGAAACAAGCATAAAGTAAAGCGGCATAAAGTAAAGAACATAAAGTAAAGGGCATAAAGTAACATAGATAGAATCCCGGATGAACGATTTATCGATCGAACTCCGCTAACAATAATAAAAGTAAAGGTCAAAACATAACGATTAACCTAAACTTTCAAAGATTCTAAACTTCCAAGTGAACCATTCTAAACTCCGAAACTAATCTAACTTAGAATCTTCTAAGATTCGAGGTTTTCAACGAGAAATCCTAAGTTTCTCGCCTAAAGGATTAACTTCAAATCCTAAGGCACTATCTCACATCCTCTAACCTTAGGTTGGATTCTAGTCTTAGTTCCGATTCTACAAATCAACGTACTTATTTGTTTTCTATAGTTACTTTAAATTCTAATCATTCTCACCTTAGCCAATTAACTCCAAATCTCCAATTTTTCACGAATCAACAACCGAGCAAACGCACCTACAATTCATCAATTGCACAACATATTACAACTCATAACTAAAATGCGAACAAGTGTGCAATTTCGGGTGAATAGTGATTTCGGATGAATAGTGTCTCGGGTGAATAGTGTTTTCGGGTGAATAGTGTTTTTCGAAAATCCGGGCTCAAAATCGTCATTTTTCATGATAGAAATTCATGATTTCAACTTCAAATCTCATTTATAATCAAAAACGAACAAAACCACCTAAAAAGTTTTGAAAACTTACTTTTTAGGACTTCCCTAAGGGAACGGGAAACTTCGAAAAGGTAGGTTGGATAGGTAGCCCTCGTCCCTACCAATCCAACGCAACCGAAATCAAGCCGATCCATCGAGAAATGAATAAGAAACAAAGAAAAGAAAAGATCATCCATGGAGGAAATGAAGGTCACGGCCAAGAAGAAAAATGGAAGAGAAGAAAATGAAGTAAATTGGTCAATTTTGGATTTTTAAAGATAAGTGAATAGTGAATTTAGATATTTTAAGAAATTGGAAATGACGGTTACGTCCTTTTATGACTTTTGACTTCTAAAACGAAACCCGATGCTCTTAAATAAATCTAAAGGTGATTAATAATTATTAATTGGCCCGTTAATAATTATTAATACCATTTAAACGTAATTAAATAAATAAAGCCATTAAAATGAATTAAAATGAAATAAACTATTAAATTCTCAAATAATAATAAATAAATGAACTTTAATTACTTAAATAAAATAAAATAAATAAAAGTTTTTTTTTTTTTTTTTTCACAAAATAACGGGACGTTACAGGTTTCAAGGCTAGGTTCTTGAAGTTCATAATTTAATACTAAACCCAAAATTTCAGAATTTAATTATAATTAAAAACGGATCAAAACTCACCCAAAAGCATTAGAATGTCAAAGAAACGGCCCCCGATCTTCACCTTGAAGCAACCACTCCTCAAGTCGACGATCTAACAATCAAAATTGATGAAAACATCATCAATTCTCACCTTAGGGGTGGCGGCAATGTCCAAGGAGAGGAAAGGGAAGAGATCTCTACCTTTTGATATATCAAGGATCTTCCAACCACTCCAAATTTATGGTCACACCTCGAATCGACGAACGAATGACGAAGGAAATGAATCGGAACCCAGATCTTCTCAAAGGGAGGCGGCGGCGGCTTGAGAGGGAGAGAAGAGAGTCAAAAAAATTAGGAATCACAAATGGGAAGTCTTCTTAGGTTAGAAATCCCGAGTTGCCATATTTACGAAACTGCCACTCACCTTAAAACGTTTATATCTTGATCACCGGGTCTCAGAATGAAAAACCGTCAGTTGCGTTAGAATCGTGACATCGAGACAATAAATTTCATGTCATAATATTAGTCAAATCACAATGTTCAAATTTCAAAGGTTTTCGGGAAAAATTACCATAATACCCTTTTTGAAAGAACAAGATATTTCTACTCTAATTACTCGATCAAGACTGATTAATATTATTTAAAAAAATAATATTGATTTTTAATTTTCTCGTGACGGGGTGTTACATGTGACGACCCGACACTTTTAAAAAATTTAAAATCAGATTGACAGTGGAAGACTTATTATTTAATTAAATTTGGCGTGGATATGTTTAAAACTTGGAGTATCCACAGCCTGTATACATTTTTCACAATCAGAGAAATTAAAAGTAAGGAAATACAATTCTTTTTCCAAAATTAAAAGAAGATTATAACCATAAAACTTAAGACGAAAAGCTCTTAAGAGCTTATAAACAAATTTACATCTCAAAGACTGAAATCAAAACAAAATAAGATAAGCATAGCCCTGGGACTTTTAAATGACCTCTAGTCCATCTTTACATCATCATTCTCTCGATCAAGCCAGACCAGCTCCTCTCTCATGACCTAAACACCTGACAATGTTTGTAATATCATGAGCTAACAACAAAGCCCAGTGAGAATAAACAGAATAAAAAGTAAAGTTAGACCCCAAATCCGTATCCGGATTCGTGTCCAAGAACAAACTTACTTTTTACTATCAATCCATTCAAAGAGTTTTATATCAAGAGTTCCACTTTTTCTTACCAATTCTCCAATAATCATGGAACTACATTCCAAGCATTTCTGGGTATGGTTTCATAAATGCATATAGCATTTATATCTCATTTTCTTTATATACCTTATACTAATACTATATACATGGTTTACATCAAATCTTATTCTCCCAAATAAGAGATCTTCCAATTTAGTGAGAAACTAGTTCTCTTACATATGTAACTTATTGAGAAACTAATTCTCTTACATATGTATCACATAATAATTATACAAGGTTCAATACGCCCTTGTATTCTCTCATTATCCAATTCAATCTCATTCATTTTTCCTATAGCACTCGGCTATACATCAATTTCATTACTTATCTTTATAGAAATGTATGTCATACAAAATGTTCAATTCTTTTCTTTATAGCAACTCAGGCTATCAAAAGTTTACTTCCCGTTATTTTTAATATAATAATGTTAAGTTCACTCGGACTTAACATAATCAACAATCACAGTTTACGATTAATGATGATAATAGTAGCACTTGTAGTCTAATCATTATTCATTAATTCGCTAAACAAGTGTAAGGACATACAACCTTACATCAATATAACATCAATTGCTTATAATGACGATGATTGAAGTCCTGATCCTTTCAATACTTCATTATCTCGCTCAACAAATGTAAAGGACACACAACCTTTACATTAATATAACATCATTAATGCTTATAATGACAGTATTGAAGTCCTGCAGTCCATCAATACTTCATTATCTCCCTCAACAAGTGTAAAGGGCACTCAACCTTTACATCAATATAATATCAATATAATCTTCCCACCTCTAGTGAATAATGTCAGGTAATGAAGTCCCGCAGTCCATCAATACCTCATTATCTCATCCACCGAATAAAGGCTTCAATGCACACCTGTATCCTCGTATATGTATCATAGTAATTATGGATAATACTGGATAATGTGAACTCGCATAGTTCCATCATTATCTCATTATCCATCTCCTCCGATCATGCAAAGTCCCGCAGTCCTTTAGCATTCCTCATGTACATATACAGAAATATAAAACGAATAATACCAGACAATGCAAAGTCCCGCAGTCCTTTAGCATGTCTCATTATTCCTCCCAATAATCGATTATGCAATATGATATGATATGAATTATGCCTTCGAGTGCAAGAAAGTAAATATAAACATTCAACATAATTGAAAAGGGCATAAAAGTAAAGTGCTTAAAGTAAAGTGCATAAAGTAAAAGGATCATAGATGTCCTTATGCATAAAGTAAATAAGTACGAATTTCGGAAGAACAATAAGTAAATCGAACTTCTGATACTTTAATAAAAGTAAGATCCTATCTTAAACAAATGATCTTCACTTTCAAGGATTCTAAACTCCCAAATAAAATCCAAGGTTCTATTTTCAAGTTCCTTTAACCATTCTATCTAAAAGTTTGGATCATTTAACTTCCAATGATCCATGTTAATCTCCGGAATGATTCTAACTTAGAACTTTCAAAAGTTCAACGTTCCCTCGAGAAATTCAAAAGTTTTCACTCAAAGAACTAGCTCCTAATCCTAAGGTCACTAGCTCACTTTCTTTTACTCTTAGATTCGAATCCTATTCTTAACCTCCGATTTTACAAACCATTCTACTTATTCGGTTTCTAAAGTTACTTTAAATCCTATTTATTCTCACCTTAGCCAAATTAGTTTTGCTCCAAGTCTTCAAAAGCACGATCAATCAATGATCCGAAACACCTACAATTAAAAGTGTATCTAACGATCATTAATAAATCAAACATCGATCAATTAACATCTAAAAGCTCAAAACGACGAACAACCCCGGAAAAACCCAAGGGTGCTCTCGGCCCCTCTATAGAAAATGGGTTTCGGGTTCGGTTTTTCGGCTTTTAGGTACTTTAGAGGTGTTTCGAGTTGGTTTTAAGTAGTTTCGAAGTTCCCGATTTCAATGGGTATCGATGATTCAGGTTTTTGAACAATAATCGATTTCCCGAATTTAATTACAATAAACAATATATCAGTAAATATAAACCCCAAAACAACCCCCACGATGTAAAATTCAAACGGGAAGGGCTTCGACTGAAACTTGATTTTAGGGTTTAGGGAAAGTTGTCAAAATCACTAAAAACAACTACCGTACTTAAAATCATCGAGTTCCTCGGCAAGAAATCGAAGAATCAAAGAGAAAACTCCATTAAAACACTATTTGGAGCTTAGGGTTTGAACTTTAACTTACCGAGAAGTCCTTAGAACACGGATGGAAAACACGATTGCTAGGTGGAGAAGAATCCTAGGACCGAAGGCTTTCTGATGCAACCGAAATCAAGTCGATCCGTTGAGAAATGAACGAAACCCGAATTTTTCCCTTCCCCCTATGATGCCCACGGTCTTGAGAGGAAGAAATGAGAAGAAATAGTCAACTTTGGTCAAAAATGGTATATTTAAAGATGAATAAATAGTAATTTGGATATTTTTAAGAAATTGGAAATGACGGTTGCGTCCTTTATGACTTTTGACTTATAAATCGAAACCCGAAGCTCTTAAATTAATCTAAAGGTGATTAATAATTATTAATTGGCCCGTTAATAATTATTAATGTCACCAAAACGAATTTAGGCTATTTAAATAATTAAAAGGGGTTTCGAGCGAAATTAACTTCTAAATTCTAGATTATTGAATCTAGAATAATCTTTAAATACTTTAATTAAAATAAATAAATAAAAATTCACTTAAAAAATAACGGGACGTTATATTACAAGTCAATACTTGGTATAAGTTGTATAGAGACCTGGAACGGGACTAGAATTCTTAAGGTGACATTATAATCGATTTGAAGAAAGAGGGACCCATCTTGTAATTAGAAACTTATCGAAACTCACTATACAATTAATTATTAAAATGTGAATATTCAGGATTCGTGAGATACGTTGAGAAGGATATAGTGTTGTCACGTACTTTACTTATTATTCCGAAAACGTTAAGAGAGTTAATGGATATTGTTAGAAGTTTATCGAGGACGGTAGAGGTTATTGTTGAGTTTGAGATAGTGGTCGATGGATATACCGAGTTGATTTACTTTTTATTAGATGAGTGTAATAGTGGACTTTTGAGTGGGAACAAAAGCTTAGATGTAATTGAGGAATCCTTAAGATATGAATAGGGTAACTGCTACTTTATAGTCGGTGAGAGCATCCGAACCGTTTTGAGATGATCACAGAATTCATGTTATGCCTTGAGATCAACCAAACATCTGCCACATGATATAATACAATACTACAAACGGGTTAGATTAAATCCAATGAATTGTACCAAAATCGTTTAACACTGTAATAAAATCGAACTTTGAGAATGAGATAAAATTGGGAGAAATGATCAGTCTTATGAGGAGGAGCTGAAATGATCAGTCTTATGAGGAGGAGCTATAATGAGATGTGTAAAAAAGAGGTGGAAGAAACTTATTTTTATAGTAGTAGGGGAGTGAGGAGTTTTAAAAGCTTAGATTTTTTTTTTTTTTGAAAAATAAACTCTTAAAATTCTAAAATCTTTAAAATCTCAAAAATAATTTAGATAATTGAAAAGGGCTTTTGAATTTTATAACTAATAGCTATAAAAGGGAAAGATTAAACTTCTCATATTCAAATTTTTCATATTCTAATTTATTGAATTGTCGTTTCTATCCAAATAATAAGTTTAATAAATTTACTGGACCATTATTTTATTAGTTTTTTTTCTCTTTATTTATTCAATAAATTGATTGAATGTTATTTGGGTATTTTGTGAAAAAAATGTCATTTTAATAATCAGTATGTGAAAAACAGTGATTTTAGTAACTTCCTATTTTACTAAAAATCAAATATGTAATGTAGATGTAAAAAAATTAATACACTCCTTTATTTTTATAATTATAATATAAAATTGTACTATTTATTTATTGAAAATTCTTGAATTAATTTCACGTTAAAATATAATGTATCTTCAGTTTTCAATATCTAATTTGTAGCCTCAAATTTAAATGTTAATAAAGAAAAAATCTGCTATTTTTGTCTATTTAGAAAGAAAGAATAAAAGGGGAAAAATAAAAGAGCCGCTGTGAAAAAACTAACATTTAAAAAAAAAAAAAAAGTAATTTACTATATTTATTTAAGAAGAAAAAGTAATATCTGAAAGAAATAATAACCTTTACCGCTTTGATGTGGAAAAAGAAAAGGACAAAAAAGCAAAAAAAAAAAAAAACATCAGATTTCGAAAAATGAAGGGTGGTGGTGGTAGTGGTACGGTTCAGATCAGTTCTCCTCGTTAGTGCCGATATCAACGTCCACTCTCAATTTACCTCTCTCTTTTAATTTCATTCTTTACATGTTGATTACGATCTTTTCGAAAAAACATGTTTTAAGTTTCCGTTTTGCATCGAAAAGCACGTTATTTTGGTTATTATTAGCATACCACTGAATGGTTGGGTATGTATGTAACAAAAGACTAACTGTTATACTTATTTTTTTTGTTTTACCAGCTTTGGTTATTAAATTCAAGGGATGGACAGAAATCTTTATGTTAATTATTAGTTGTTATGGGTGAAAATATCGTTAAGAGTGAAATGACCATGTGCCGAGCATAGGAAGAGACACGAGGAATTTCAAACTCTTTCGGCCTACGCGATCGAGCCTGGTTATATGAGCGTGTCACGCATGACGGACCCAACCTCCACCACTAGCGGAGAACATACCATCAAGAGAGGTGTGCATAGACGCGGACCCATCTCAAAGAAATATAGATTAAGTGTCCAAGAAAGAATCTCCGCTACTGCGCTGCGCGCATCTACCCCCACCTCAGAGAAGCGTAGGTGCACACCAGCCACCTACGCACCTACACACCTACCTACATACCTACACCACTACCTACACACCTACATCCAATCAAGACCCAACACATGGACCAATCCGTGTGCGACACGTGGCTTGATGACATCATCCACTTCCACTCCTATAAATAGGAGATGAGAAATGGCCAAAAGGTAATTCATTTTCATTCCTCATTTGCTCTAACCACAAGCTCTGCTCTGCTCTAACTTAAGCATCGGAGGGTGTTAGGCCGACACCACACCGGTGCTACTAGCTCTACTTGCGCAGGTGATCACCGACGTAGCAGGACACCCACGCAAGTTACCTCCAACGCGGACCTTCGCCTCCGACTCAATACAAATTTATTGTTCGTTGCACATGTGGAAGTGAGAGCGGCATTAGCGCGGAGCACGCCCGCGCGTTACACTTAGTACCATTTCCACGCAACAACATTAGTAGTTTTTAATTTGATACCTTTCGCCTCATAATCAAACTATATATAAACTTTTTTTTTTAGGCAGAATATTTAAAAGAAATGACAACTTGAGAGGGGAGAGGGGAGACAAAAATTAAATTGTTGTTCAAATTATAAATATGGAGTAAATAAGATATTCTTTTGTTTCAAGAACTTTTAGTTGGGGTAAAGTTATTAGATTTTGATTTTCCATCGCATTCCATGTTCTATAAATGAAATTCTTTTTTATATATTTTTACTTTATTTATGTTTTTTTTGGAGGATTTCTCATCCTCTTGTATTTTGTTTTAACCCTTGTTGATTAATCAAAGTTTATCTTTCCACTAAAAAAAAAAAAGATAAGGCCTTTTAGTACTAAAAGTTAAAAGAGGTGTATCTTTGGGTGCCATTAGCATCTGCCTTCATTTTTTTTCTTCTCGCCTTCTAGACCATTGAAGGTTGAAGTATCACTCGTTTTTTCTTGCAGCGCTGGTGCTGACGGTAGTACTTCTAGCTTATTACAAATGTTTTATATTTAAGCTAATTACTTTGTAGTTAATTTAACACTCATATCATTGTTTTCCCTTCTCACAGGAGGTGAACTTATCATGTGGAAGTTACACCATTTGGAAAATGGTCAGACTTGGAAAGGCCTATTTTTCATTTAAACTTGTTATGAAGCCATAGAGCTCAAAATCTGACCTGAAAAACAACCAGTTTGTCAAATTTAAGTTTTAAAATTGGAACATATGACATTTTCTAATTAGCACTTTGTTCAAGGTGTAGCGTTGGACCTGTTAGCCAAGTATGTTGCATCTCTGATTTCAGACATAAGCTGCAGAATCAATGTCAATAAACCACGACCAAAACAAAAAGCGTTGAGAAAGTGAACAACGTTCTGTTGATGATTCCAAGGTAAAGAACTGTCAGTTTTGTTGAGCCCTCATTGGGACGTTGGTAATTGATTATGCTCAAGTTCTCATGTATGCTCTATAATGCAATCTGCCAGAAACCAGTTTTTAAATGATGAGACATTGCGATCTTTCTTTCGGTGGTTAGCTTGGTCTCCTCTACTAATGGATCTTTTTTACTTGTTCGAAAAGCTTTAGGTAGCTGTAACGCTAGCTACCATGCATTCACGTTGATTAAGAATTTAGTGTAATAATTTGTTAAAAGAGTATTTAAACTTTCAGTTGAGGATTCAATATGAAGAAATTAAAATTTTTAAGATGAACTTGACTCACTTAGTCAAGTACAGGGTAAAATAAAATTCCTTATTATTTTTGTTGCGTTGCTTACATGTTCTATGTAAGTTTTGAGGTTCTTGATCACTTGATGATTTTTAATTTGTTTCCCTCCATTCTTATGGTCAGTATAGAGAATAGTAGATCAATTTAGATATTTGTACTCAAGGTCTTTTATTTTCCTTTCCTTATTCTTTTATTATGGTAAAATGGGGTAGGAAGTTTACTGAAGACATGCCTTGAGATGATCTTGTTAGTGGTGTATAACTATTTAAACTGCATGATGCTCATATAATTATCGGACAATGTGAGCATAGTTTTTCGTTGATTTTTAAAAGTTGGGTACTTGTAAGTTTTGGGCTTGAGTGTAAAATTCTTTTGTTTACATATGCTACAATTTCTTTTTCAACGTTTGCTACAATTTCTTTTTCAATGGGATTTCTTCATTCCATAATATGTAAAAAAAGATCTAGAGACTTTTGTTTGTTCTATTTAGCTTGTCGAAATGATGTTTATCATGATAATCTCATTTGGTGTGATTTGAATGAGTTTGACCATAGGAATTGCTATTGCATCTCGAAACTTGATTATGACGACCCTAGAAAGAATTACACTTATATATGTCAATCATTTCAATCATTTCATTATTAGAAGGTGTCATATATGTGCATTAAGGCATCCACATTTTTGTTTGTTTCTATCAAATTTTTCTGGTGCAACAATAAGAGTTATATTTGGGAAACTCATTGAATAATTTTTCTTATTTAAATTATAGTAGGAAAGTATGGTTCTCTCTTCCTTACACCGAGCTCTTTTTCTTCCATGGTCTGCAATCATGTTCTATTTTTTTGCTAGCTAGCTTTTGTTGATTGCTTCATTCCTCTTTTTAGGTATTTGTAAAATGTCAACCAGCATCTGAAACAATAAATACGGCCTATATATTTTCTAGAAAGGATCTTTCAAGGTAACACTTGTATCTTTGTTATTATTAGTTGGATAATGATAATGATGATGAAACAATAATGATAATTCTCATCTTTTTTGTTATTGACTATTCAACTGTGGTTATATTATGTTAAATTACGTGTTATATAA
The DNA here is from genome assembly GCA_028015215.1 of Gynostemma pentaphyllum. Classification (NCBI taxonomy): domain Eukaryota; kingdom Viridiplantae; phylum Streptophyta; class Magnoliopsida; order Cucurbitales; family Cucurbitaceae; genus Gynostemma; species Gynostemma pentaphyllum. Next base: position 21,343,795 of record CM051345.1, on the reverse strand, counting down.
AATCAAGCTTCATATTTCCAGTAATAGACTTCACGTGGTGTTGCACTTCAAATTTTCCCGCAGAAGTAAATTCCTCCTTGTATTTATATCGTTGTTTTTCTAATCAGCCATACTATTCAGCTCCCAGGCGTCAACAAACCTTTCGTAGCAGTTCGTTTTTGTAGTCGTAGGGGTTTAAATTCAGGTGCTTGGATGATGTTTATTTTTATTCATTGTCTTCTGAACCGTTCTCTAGAAATAATTTTACATTTTATTTCATGGATTGTGTAGCTGGTTTTTTTAAGCTTCCATAGCGGCTATTTTCGTATACACGACACTAAAAGTGTTCCACCACTAGCAATCATGGCTGATCTTCATTAGACTGCCATAACAGATCTCACATGGTAAAATTTCAGCAGCTCCTGCTTCATGGCTACTCTCTTCTTTTTATGTTTTTTTTTCTACAATGGTATAATCAAGTTCTCACTTTTAAATTTCTTCATTAATTGTTATTAAAGGCCAGCAGATGCACATTACTTGGCTTTATCTTCTCAAGATGGTTACTGCACTTTGATTGTATTTGAAAATGATGAACTGGGAACGCCATATTTTTCCTGTTGTATTGTATTTCCTCAAAATAGTAATTTGTCTTCTGTTATTTAGTTCAGTAAGAGTTTTCATTCAATTGTTGTAGAAGATAAAATTTGCATGACTGATAAGAATACTACTTCAATTTAGAAGTTGGATGACTTACTGGCGAAGCGACCGTAAGCGATGATCAAAATTGGAAATCGGAAGCAGAAGGGAATGAGGAGAAACAAGAAGAAAACGAAAGCGTTGAAAAGCCGAATATGAAGGTGATTGAAGAAGATTCAAGTGGAGACAATCTTGTTGTATTGGATAACAGGCTTCTATTAGCTCCTCGAGTGATCCTCAGTAAACCAACCAAAAGGCGCACTACTCCCATGTCCATTGATCCATAATAATTTTGTTGATTGTTTAGAGCTTTTTGTTCTTGGTGTCTGTTCAAAATTCAAATCTTAGTTACTTTGAGATGATGACTTTTAATTTCTTTAAGCGTCAATATAATTTTAAGCTTTTTCAATTTACACCGGGATTATGAATTTAGCTTTTTTCATCATGTATTTTCTACTTTTCAATTTCATTTTGAGAAATATTATTTTTGAAAATGTTCAAAACCTTTACTATTTTAAAAATATTATTTTTGAATACTCCGCTTTGTGTTTTTTAATAATTTATTCTAATTTATGAAATAAATTATTGAAGCGATCAAAATGTATATGGATGAAATTTATAAAAGGATCTCGAAAAATCAACAACTTCTGTTGGGGCTTCATATTATTTTTTTTTTTTTATGGTTTATTAGTGTTTTTATTAGTTGGAGCTTCATGTTATCTTGGTAGGGATTTGATATCTTTATTTCCGCCTCAACAAATAATTCATGGGGATTTTGTAAATATTCCCTTCTAAAAAGAGAGTTCGAAACAATTGTGATTTTTTTTTTGGATATTGGATGCAGTTACTAATTCATGAATTGACATGTACAGAATGAAAACTTCATTATTGATTCTACGAGAATTTTTATGAAAGCCTTTCACTTGCTTCTCAATGGAAGTTTTATTTTCAAATTAACAATTAACTTATAATAAAATGAGAGTTTTTAGTACTTGAAAAAAGCATCTAGATGACAATTATTTACCTCAAAACACAAATTTTATGACTACAAATATTTAAAGTCAAGTGTATATGTATTCCATAATTTATTGAACGAAGCACAATATGCTTTCTTTGTCATTTTTTAAAATTATGCTATATAAGTAATTTCATTGTGATAAGTTTTCCAAAAATTAAGAGATAGGTGTGTTTGTCAAATATTAAGTGTTAAGTGACAATAAAAGTAATTTAAAGTAAAAAAAAAAGTGTTTAGGAAACTACATTTTTTATAATGAAATCGAAGGTTCTGAGTCTCCCCTACCCAATCTAATATAATATCGAAAAAAAATAAAATGTTAATTGTGAAAATCTAATAACGAGGTTATTTTATTAAACGTGAAATTGGACAAATCACCCTTAAAATATATATTGTGACAATTGCACCCATAAATTTTCAATTTGAATAAGTTTTACCCATAAACTTTGTAACATATTAAAATTGATTTGATTCGATAAATTACTTTAATCAAATTATTAATTATTAATCATTATCATAATACAAAGATGATTTAAATATTTTATAAGGTTTATGACTTAGTTGTTATAATTATAATGAGTTTAATTAATAATATTAAATACTACCAGTTGTTGCATCCTCATTCCTCTAAAGCCATCCTCACCTACAAGTGACTCTACTACTCAAATCTCATTAGATTACTTCTCTTCTGCAGCTCACGAGATTTCTACCTAAACAAAACCCGTGAGTACCACTCTTCGACAGTCTGAATTCTCCAAAATAAGATATAGCTTTGCTGGTTCTTCCTCTTTTCTCATAGTCCCAAAATAGAACGACGATATGTTATATTCGGAGGTTAGGGTTTTCATGTCTAAAGAGAACCGCTTCTTCTTCTTCTTCTCTTCAAAATTCAAATCTTGATCATACATGGCTTTGCTCAAAGCTCTTCCTTTTGTGCTTCTTTTCTGTTCCATTTCTGGGTTAGGTGCTGTTAACCCGACCTTAAGTGGCTGTACTCCAGGGTCATGTGATCCTCAAGTCACGACACTTTTTACGATTGTTGAGGCTTTTTGTTCTCCCACTCTCACTCATACTTGGGAGGGTAACGATGCTTGTCGTGATTGGACTTTCATTGTTTGCACGGACGGAAAAATCTCCACTATCAATTTCGCTATGCAACATTTGGGCGGTACTATCTCTCCTGCATTTGCCAATCTGTGACAAATCTGACAAATTTGTTTTTGAATGATAACAATTTGACCAGAGAAATTCCTTGGAGCTTGACATCCTAGTCTCAGCTTCAAACTCTGGATGCTGGATGTTTCTAATAACGATCTTAGTGGGGTAATACCGAACTTTGGTGTTTTGGTTGAGTTGAACACAATAGGTAATCCTTTGCTGAGCCCTGGTGGAACTGGAACTAATGAATCTAATTCAAACGGGAGTCCATCTTCAGTTTCTCCTGCTGGTATCGTTATTGCTGCTATCGTTTTTGCAGTGTTCAAATGGACCTAGCCAGAGCAGTGGTGTTTTATAGTTTATTTTCTCTAGCTCTGTTCTTTTCTTTTTAATTGAAGAAGCTTCAAGTGGAGACAATCTTGTTGTATTGGTCCATTGGATAATAGGCTTCTATTTGATTGTTTAGAGCTTTTTCTTCAGATGTCTTAGTCACTTAATGTAATCAAGTTGATGACTTTTAATTTCTTTAAGGGTGTACTTTCAAGTTTTTTTCAATTTAGGATTATGAATTTAACTTTTTTCACCCATACATTTTCTATTTTTCAATTTCATTTTGAAAAATATCATTTTTTATCTTTTTTTTTTAATTTTTAACACACCACTTTATTTTTGTAATAATTTATTCAAATTTATGAAATAAATTATTGAAGCTATCAAAATGTATATGGATGAAATTTATAAGAGGATCTCGAAAAATCAACAACTTATGTTGAGGCTTCATACTTTTTTTTTTTTAATATGAAGGCCTGGGTACTGAATTCATGAATCTGTTGTTTCAGTAATCACCTCCAAAACAGAGAGACAAAGCTTTAAAGAGATATCAACTCTTCTACTTTCTCATGAATCTAGAATTGAGATGAAATTAAAATCGAATGAAAGTACTCTTCCCTCTGCGAATCTGACTATGCAACGAAATGAAAATGGTGGAATAAATTCAAATGCAAATTCGTTCAATTCTGGTGGAAGAGGAAATGGTTCACTAGGAAATCAATAGAGAGGAAGAGGAGGATATAATTGGCAGAACAATGGAAATCGTCCTCAAAGCAAGATTGGTCATACTACTGTAAAATGCTATTTTTCGATATAATCAGAATTACTAAGGTTCAAGTCCACAACAAAATCCTTCAAACAATAATGATCTTGGTGCTGATAGCTTATGGTATCCGAGCTAAAAATCATGTCACTAATGATCTCAGTAATCTGAATATTAGAGCTGAATATCAAAGGAAACAACAGAATCCAAGTTGGGAATCTTGATATTGCTCATTTTGGTAATTCCAATATTTTCTGCCCAAAATCTTAAATTGCCTAATCTCTTCACCAATTTGCAAAAGAAAACAAGGTTTATTTTTGTATTTTCATCCAAATATTTGTTTTGGCAAGGAAAAGTACATGGAGGCCTTTACAACTTTAACCTGAAAAAGCATCATCATACTCCCATGCTCTATCTGTCAATTCTTCAACATCAACTATTACAAATAAAGATGTAACCTCTGATAAATGTACGTTGTTAGATACATGGCATAGACGTCTCAATTCTGTTTGTAAAGTTCTATTCTATTTCCATGTAATATTGCTAGATATTCCATCAAATAAAATTTTCAATGTCAAATTGCAAAATGTCATAGACTCCCTTTTACAAATTCTTCTACAATTTATACATCTCCATTATAACTCATTGTAGCAGATCTTTCCCGTCCTTCGCCTTCACTTTCAAGAAATAGTTTTAGATATTATCTTACCTTTGTAGATGCATTTTCTAGATAAACTTTGGTTTTCTTTCTTCAATCCAAAGCCAATGCACATAAAACTTTTATAGCTTTAAAAACAGAAATTGAAAATCAACTCAATCCCAGAATTAAAATACTTCAAACAGATGGTGGAGTGGAGGAGAGTTTAGATCACTACCTAGGAATTGTTGTCCTCATACAAAATGGCCTTGTGGAAAGACAAATAGTAGAATTAGGTTTATCTCTCATAAACAGACTACTCCTTTCAACAAGATATTTGGGGCTGCTCCTGTTTTCCTTTTTTAAGACCTTATAAATAAGCATAAAATGGATCCTAGATCATCCACTCAATGTCTTTTTCTTGGCTATACTATAGTCACCTGAAGGGATGATTTACTAAACTAGTGGAATTTGATTTAGTAAACTAATTAACATTTAATTATGGATCTATTAATATCATGCAATTTGTGAAAAAACATGTAGATTCATGCTTTAAATTTCGAAAATTAAAATCAAACCTTACATTGAGTAATAAATGGAGAATCGGTTGGAGGTTTCTTTACAGCATCAAATCCTCAGCAACACCGGATCTTCTATGCTATATCCCGATCGATCAAACGAAACCCGATTGTGGGATCGAACTTTAGAAGAAATTGGGAAGAAGAAAAATATTTTCTTCCCAATTTTGAATAGGGAAAATCGGCACTCAAGGGGGGAGAGGAGGAAGAGAGAATTCCGAATTTCTAAGGAATTTAATATTATGATTTATGAATGACCCAACCCTCCTATTTATAGAAAAATAGGAATCCTAATCACATTAGGATTAATCTATAGAGATAAATACAAAAAAAATAAAACATTATCTCTTTCCTTTATCTTGCAATTTCGAAAATGCCATAGAAAAATAGGAGATTATTTTATTTTCTTTATTTTATTTATCTTGGGTAAATAAATCTATGTAATTATTTTAGGATATAATTCAAGCAATTATCTCTCCCAAAATACATGTATAGCCGAAAATTGGCTTTAACAACTAATAAATAATTCTATTTTATTTAATTAATTATTTTGGGCCAATTCCAATTGGGTTCATTAATCCAATTGGGCTTGAAATTCTCTCTTAAATTAATAAGTCTAACTTAATTAATTTATTTATTAATTACCATTTAAATAAAATATTTTATTTAAACAATTAATATTTTCTCCCGACTAAATATTATCAAATTTATATTTAATTATTAATTTCCATTTAAATAATTTTCATTATTTAAATAAGTAATAATAAATATTATAATTATTAATTTCCATTAAATAAACTCATTATTTAATTAATAATTTTATTGACAATATTTTATTATTAATTAATTAATTTTAATTATTAATTTCCGTTCAAATAAAATTAATTATTTAAACAATTAATAATTGTCAATTAATTTCAAATTATTAATTACCATTTAAATATACTCAATATTTAAATAATTAATAATGTCTAATTAATAATATTTCAATATTAATTTTTCTGTTTAAATAAACTCATTATTTAAACAATTAATAATGTTTATATTAATTACCGTTTAAACATACTCAATATTTAAACAATTAATATTGCCTATTTAAGTAATTCGCTTTACTTAAACTTTCCATTTCTTCTACTTGATTTCGCGACTACGATATTTGGGCTAGCATAGGGACCCGATGGACCTATAGATCATGGGCTTAATAATTAGTCAATTAAGTGATTAACACATAATCGATTAATTACATATTATCTAACTATGAATGATTCCACTATAGATTCATAGCTGAACTCCCCTCACTATAGATGAGTTATGTCCATTTAGTTTATCATTATTTATATCTGTGATGTAATCCTTCACGTGGAATCCTCATAATTACAGGCGGATAAATTTACCGTTTTGCCCCTGTAATTACCGCTTTATCCTTGTGTTCCCGCTGATTCTCCAATGAACATTATCTTTAGTCGAACTAGAGATAATATACTACGTGATCAATAGAAGTCGTGGCGCCACTTGTTCATGTTTGAATCGGGACATCAAGGGAGTTTCCTAAAGTTCCTAAAATATTTAGGTATCGCACCGATACCGTTAATTTATAGGAAAGTTATGAATTCCATCTCGTGAAAATGAGTTCCCACTACTTATCTAGTCATGTTCCCAAAACAGGAGTGTATTGAGTGTTCTTACAGATCGCTCTCAACTATGTGAATCAAAGAACATAACTCCACAAATAGGAGTCCGCATTTCACTCAGGATTGAGATCTATCACTGGTTGATAAACTTAGTTTGATATTCGATTATTTCTCGTAAACGGTACTAATGAGAAATTTGATCGAACATCGTGGTCCTGTCTTATACAATCAACATTGCATATGATACTTCCATTTCATGTCTCCCACATGAATGATCAGGATTCGATCATTTGTCTATAAACAAAATGCGAAGCTATCAACAGTGTTACCAGGATAAGGTTCCCAAACGTTATCCGTTTACTGTAGACACGTTTAAGTTACTCATCTCGACTTTAATCCTCTTGTATGACTCACATACTAAGTCGTGATTTCATAAGAGTGACTTAGGGTTTTACTATTTGAATGTTTGATATTTATATATTTCCATATATTCCTAATATCATCAATTGAATCAATCTAGATAATATAAAGAACTTATGTTTATTTATTTAATTTATTCTTAATAAATTATTATAATTAAATAATTACAAGTTCTAAGACACCATTCCTAACAATCTCCCACTTGTCCTAGATCTTTGGAGATTTGACTTGTAATTCCAGTCAAACTGGATGACTATCAACTATTTAGCCATGGTAGTCGTTTTAATACTTTATCAGTAACGTTTTCATCTGTTTAGTATGTATTTCTTTTGTCTGATGTTAGTTTCATTAAGTGTAATAGATTCCATATTTTATCGCCATAAAACAAACTCTATTAACTATTGATTTGAAACCATCATGCTCATACACCTTTCATTTACTAACGACTTAGCAATCACGCGAATTTAGAGTTTAGTTAGTAAAAACTCATTTTACTTATACTTAACTCATTTGATGTTTAATTCGCAAAGGTCTTTTGTCGAATGCTTACATGGAAGTAAATTCATGTTCGAATTTGAGCCTGTGCAACTCATAAAATCTCCAATTTTATCTATGTGTACTAACATACTATTTGTAAATTTTATTTTAGTCACATTGGTTCTAGGATTCTCGAAATTCTTAAGCTCCCACTACAAAGTAATTCTCCATTACTTTCATTTGTTTAATGATTACAATTTTATACTTGTTATTATTTCAAAAATAATGTATAAGTATAAGTGACTCTTTTCAACTCTACTATTGAAAATTCGTGTCGGTTTTATTTCACTTATTTTTTAACTTTATTCATTGATTTTAAAGTCAATGAGTTTCACTTGGACTTCGAAAGTCCTTTGGTTCGTATTATGACGCTCCCACTCAAATAAAGTTCTACAAGTAGTTTAACCATTTAAACTTTTAAATAACTACTTGTTTTATTGTGAAAAAAAAATCATTGTAATTTTTTTCTATCTTAAGTAAGGTTTAAAACTTTCAGTATCACTGATTTACTGAACTTTTCTTTAATAATTTGTGAATTCAATTATCCACTAATTATTGCATTTCAATTTCAATTTTATTTATTCCATATCAGTTATTATGTAAAGACCCGACTTTTCAGAGTTAAATCAAATATAATAAATGCAACGGAAAGACTCAATAAATGTTATTTATTGAATAATATGAAAATCCTCAATCAAAAAGTCGTTTAAATAAAACAACAACTCCAGAGTTAAAACTTTAAAACAAAAGAATCAATGTACTTAGTCAAATAACGAAATGTTCAAAATAACTTAAGCTCAAATCTCACAAAGACAAATATAGTTAACAAAGTTCTAATACTTTATTCTTAAACTCAATGAAAAACTAATGATGCATTGGCTAGCCACGTGACATGAACCCCTCATCTTTTCCACTTCATCAACCGCCACCTCTCGGTCCATTATTACCTGAAAAAAAAAATATAGCACTGTGAGGCTAAAGCCAGTGAGAAAACGATCTAAACGAAGGTAAAGTTTTAAATAGTCTCTAACAACTTAAACCGAGTCCCAACACTCGACACTCTCCAATGTCTCTGTGACGCCTCGGGTTTTCGGTAAGTTTTTAATTTAAAAAAAAAAAAAAAATTTCCTAATTGATTTCATAAAAGATTTAAGGATAAGGTGTTTAAATTTAATTCTTATTATTAAGAGTTATTTTTAAATTAACTTTAGACTTAAATATTTTGGGAAGATATTTATTTAATAAAAATTGATTTTTTTTTTTTAAAAAAAAAAAAAGGAAGAGGCGTTTAAGGGAAGGGAAAAAAAAAAGGGACATCTCATCTTTCAGTTTTCACGTGAAAACCTAGGCAGAAGAAAAAGGTAGGTTTTCTTCTCCTCCTTCATCTCTTCCTTTGATCGATTGATGGTGAAATCAATCGACTCCGGCTAATCAATTCGCAATCTTTTGATTTTTAGGTGTGGTTTTCTTCCTAGGGTTTTCTTGGTGAGGGGGTGGAGAAGTTTGGGAAGATTTTCCTTCAAGTTTGGTTTAAGGTAAGGTTTCCTATTCTAAATTCTTCCTTAAATTTCCAAATCTTGAAAACCCTAATTTATTTTTTTGAAATTTCTTTTTTTACCTAATCTGAAAAAAAAAAAAAAAATGTGGCGGCCGTCGCTGATCCGGCGGCGCGTCGCCGCCTCACTGTAAAAGCGGCGAGCAATGATCTCGCTACACCTTGTGGGCGCAACGCCGCCACCGTCATCTCGGCGATGGCGCGCACTGCTTGCCGCCGCCGCCGCTTTGCTTCAATTTTTTTGGGATTTTTCGCCATGGGTCCCCGTCCTTTCATCCTTGTATGATTGGGTAAATTTTTGGATGTATTTTAAAATTGGATAGGTGGTGTTTCAGGTGCTCGAAATTGTTGAGAAGTGCTTAAGGAGTATTTTTATTTTTTGCAAACTAAGGTGAGTAGAAACTGTTAAGGTTTGAAGTTTATCATGTTTGGTTTACCTTCTTCTTTAATAGTTTAACCTCCAAACTTTGGAATTTATTTTGGATGTTTAAAGTGAATAAAGAGGTTGTTTGAGTTGATGTTTAAATTTGGAAGAATTTAAATCTAAAGCATGCTTTAAAGACTTTAGTTTAGGAAGGAGATTAATTGTACCGTTTGGGGTTGTTTGGTTGACCCATAAATTGTATCTCTTATCTTTGCTGGCTGATTGTGATTAATTTTAAAGCTGATGTGGTTAGTTTCATTGTTTGGTGTTATATCATGAAAATGCCGATTCATGTTAGTGCCAATTAGGAAAGTTTAGGCTTAGGCGGTTAGATAGTTACTGCTGCTGGTTTTAATTCTGGAAGTGTGATATTTTATTTAGATGTGCAGGTTGTATTTTTCTTTTGGGAGTTAGGAAAATATAGCCGTTATGCCGCCGAATTTTCCCTAGAATTTTTATTAGATCCTAAGATTTGTTTAAGGGGTGATTTAGTATAAGCTTAGGTTAGTCTCACCTCTAGATTTGTTAGGCTTTTGGAAGTGACGGAGTTTGATCCAAAGGGTTAGTTGGATCTTTTGGCTTGTAAAGCATTATGATTGGTTTGTGGGAAATCATACTACCTTAAAATACCTTGGGTAATATGGTTGTAGGTTCACATTGGGCAAGGCCTTGTCTAATGAAGAATAGCTGTTAGGGGAGTTTATTTAGTGTGCACAACTTAAATAACACCTAACGGGGCAGGTTCATTCCATCCGTACAATGGAAAAGAATATTTCCCAAAGGATTTAAATTGTAGAAAAATTATGTTTAAATTCCTTATGGGCGTAGTCTCTCTTTGTTTTTGAATAAAGAGGAGATTAAAGGTATTAACGAGAAAGGTTTTCGATTAGTTTTAAATTGTAGAAAAATTATGTTTAAAACTAAATCGATTAGAGGTGACTTATAGGTGTTAGAGGTAAGCTTTAAGACTCTTTGGAGTGAGTGATTTATCGGATGTCGGTGAGGACATTTATGGACTTAAAGTCTTAGGAAAACCTCTCTATGGCATAATTCATTCTTTAACAATTTTCTATTCACTGGGCGTAGCCTCATGATGCTACATTATTTTTTTTTCAGGTAAAGGAAAGAAGAAAGCTGGCAAATGAAGGATTTCGTGGCGGGGGATGATTGATTGATTTTACACGCCGCGGTGTTGTTCTTTTCTTTATTATTGGGTCAAAACAAGTGATGTTTATTTTGAAAACTGTCGTGGGACTATTTATTGTTTTGGACTTCTGTTTTTGGTTTGAATATTGTTCTTAGTCCAATGTTTATTTCATTTGATTTTTAAGGAGTTTTTGTTTTGAAATGACCGGTCTAAACTAAACGTTTGGTTTTTGATTTTTGGAATAAATGACTTGATGAATTTAAATTGCTTCCGCTGTTGGTTTTATGCTTATTTGTTTTTGGAAATATTTTGGGTTGTTACAGTCTCTTTCACACTAAGCTTCTCTTAAATCTCACATTCAATCTCTTTACTTGAATAGGAAATTTATTATCTAAATTCCATTTTCAAGAACCACATTCATAATTCTCTTTCCAATACACATCCCAATCCGATACATAGGCCCCTTCTAAATTAGAAAACACAATCAATCAATTAATCAATCATCCACTAAGAAGGCGGTCTCTCGGGACTCCAACCATTCTTTGGTACTTAGTTATAGCCGTAACCATAACTAACCCCTAATGGATCGTCCATACGAGCAACGTCCATTAGCTGTTATGAGCTCACTCTCATAACTATATATATTTCACTAGTATGAGCTCGTAGCCTCATACTAGTTTAACACACCTGTCAAGCCATCAATACACAAACTCTTTACATTATCCTCTTGATAATACTCATTCATAATCAGCAAGGGAAATTAAAATACAGCAGCCCCAAATATACTAATTAAAACACACAAAATACATTTTACGATAAAATGCCGAAAAACCATCAAAACCAACTATTCATTCTCAAACTTGCTCAACTCGAATCTCATATTAAATCATCATAATATACTCCAAAATATTCCAGAATTGACTCCCAAATTAATCAGAAACAAAAGAAATCGAAAAACAACAAAAACTGCCGAAAAATGACTAAACTAGTTCTAACCGAAAAATTCTTTCTCCAATTAATTTTTCGATGTTTCCAATATGATTTCACTTCCTAAAACTCCAGAATAATATATTTGAATATAATGAATCATAAAATCTACGGTAGAAGCTTTAGATTTCTCTAAAACCCCACCATCGAATAAACCGTTAACTCACCTCAAAATTCGCTTAAATCCAAAATCAAGCTACTTTCCTTGATGAACAAGACCTGAAACGAAGATCCTAAATAGCTTAAAATACCATTTAAAATATACTACAATTAAACAAAAAGGTTTGGGGTTCGGTGGGTCAAAGAACGTAAATCAAACGGCGAAGGAAATTGGCTAAGGTTGGGCGTGGGGGTGTGTGGGTGCCGCGGCTGGCCATGGTCATCGGAACGTGGTTCGGTCGCGGTTTCGTAGTTAGGGTGATTGATCTTGATGGTTCTAGGTGTTGGTAATCAAGATCGATTAGGTATTTGGCCACGGTTTCGGAAATTGGCAATTATGGAGATCGATACAATAGCTAGGGTTCTTGGTGTTCATATGGTGAATATAAAAATAAAAATCCAGAAATAAAATGATTGATAAATCAATCCCAAAAGCTTACCCGAAGAAGGAATTACAAGGAAAAGACTTCCGATCTCCCTTCCTTGATCCCGAACGAATTCCACCGATTTCCTATTTAACATTTGATGAAAAACTCATCATTATGAACCCTAGATCCCACGGCAACAAGGAGAAAAGAAAAGAGAGGGTTTTCGTTACCTTCGTGTCTAAAATCGATTGCCCAAACGATTGAATCCGGATCCCGACGCACGATCGAACAGAAACAAGACGGATTCCTTCTTCTCTTCTCCAAGGGGCGGCGGCAAGGGTGTGGGGAAGATGAGGAAAATTTTCTCCTTCATTTCCTTAGTTAAAATTAGGTTAAAATCCCGAGTTCCCATAATTACGAAACTGCCACTAGTCTTAAAACGTCCATAACTTGATCACCGGGTCTCAGAATGACAAACCGTCAGTTGCGTTGGAATCGTGACATCAAGACGATCAATTTCATATCAAAATATTAATCAAATCATAAGTTTCAAATTTCGAGGTTTTTCGGGAAAAAATTACCATAATACCCTTTTTGAAAGTGACGGGGCGTTACATATTACCTTTAAAACATCCTTTTAAGTAACTGAATGTTTGGAATATAAGAAATCGATTTAATGTTTACTTATCACTTAAGTTCTAACATCTAAATGTCCAACTTTAATGATGTTTAATTCTAGTTATCTTTGATAAATCAAAAGATATTTGATTTTACTTATCCCATAAGTTCGTGGATTAATATGGTTATCATCTCAAACTCCTTGAGAACCATCTTTAAGAGATTAATCCCTCTAACTTATTTAAGTAATTTTAGACTTAAGTATTTAAACATTTTTAAACCTTATAACTCATTTAGATATACCGGAGTTTAGAATTTGGATTTGGAATTTATTTGTTTTATACTAAGTATTTTGAATAACCATCCAATCACACTTTGGAACTTTGTAATATAATTGTAAAGGAATATCTACCTAAATAACTCTTATTTAAAATATTCCCAAACTTGGTTCATACGAAATGAGAACCAATAGTTATTACATAATTCAAAATAAAAAACAAATTAATAACTAAACTAAACTCGAAAACTATGGTTTGGGAAGAGAAATATTTTCTTCCCTTTTAGACGATTGTAAAATCGATTGCGAGGAGAATATGAAGAAGAAGAGTTTTCAATTTCGAAAATTGAAATTAGAAGCTTTTGAATGAACAACCAAGACGTTTGTATTATACGCAAAACAGTTTTCCAATCGAATTAGGAAATACTATTAAAATAAATACAAGATAAATGCCAAGAATAAAATCAAATTTTATTTCTTATTTATCTTACGTGCCGATTTTATGTGTATAAAATCAATAAGAAAAACTAATTTTTCTTTGTTTTAATTTGTCTTTGGTTAATCATTCTTTTATATATTTATTTTAGACAAAATAATTCAATAATTATTTCCTAAAATATCATATATGTGCTGATTTTGGTATTCAAATAATTTGAACCAAAATTCTATTGAATTCACTAATTCAATTCTAGATTCTTCCTTATTAATAAATCTTATTTATTAACTCTTGATATTTATTTCAATAAATCAATTATTAAAATATCATATTCCGATTTTGTATATTATTAATAGATATTTATTATTTTCTATTTAAATAATCGACATTATTTAAATTAATAATAAATATGTTATTTACTATTATCCTTTTAAATAATCACCGTTATTTAAAATTAATAATAAATGTTAATTATTAATTTCCATTCAGATAAACACATTACCTAAATAATTAATAATTATTTATCAATAATATTTTATTATTAATTACCATTTAAATAAACACATTATTTAAATAATTAATAACAATGATATTAATTTCCATTTAAATAAACTCATTATTTAAATAATTAATATTGTCAGTTTATTTAAGTAAACTATTTTACTTAAATTATTCATTTCCTTTTCTAGGAAACATAGTTCTCATCGTTCAGTTTGTTATTTCCAAGTATAGTGACTAAAGCAGATGTTGTATTACTGAAATTTAAATAAACTTTATCTTAGTAATCTAACATGCTTTCAACATTCAAATACTCAAAGTTTTGACATATAATTAAATATGATGCATGAACGCAAACATATTAATGAACAGAAAAGCCCTAAAACATGTTACTATGTCACGATATTTTAATGATACCGATGAAGTGCCGTCGAATGATAGGTCAGTTACCATCATTAAAACGAGATGCCACTCGAACAATTGACAACTCCAGAATAACTCATATTCCTATGTCATTGTTTACCGTGTATTTGGTCAAGAATTTCGATAACAAACTTTATCAAATTTCTTTTAAAGTGTGACCCACTAATTTAGTCTTTTAAATAAAATTGAAGAGTGTCTACGAAGTGTAGATTTAGTCTTCAATCAATCTCATTTAAAATTCTTTATCCCTTTCGGGAGACCCAACTTGATATTGATTTATACAATAAACCTTCCTATGGGAATGAACACCTGCAGTAGTGTTACAGAGGCCATATATAAATCTCACGTTTCGAGCCCATTAGTGGAGACCATAGGATACATTGACATGTTTCCTTCTCCCACTTAATATTTTGAGTTAGGGTTTCATAACTTAGACTAATTCAGACTAATTTATTAATCCAAGTTTTAATTAACCTAATCAACTTTAACTCTTAAATTGGTTAGATTAATTTTATAAAAGTGATTGTTCAAGTTTTCCTAATTAAAACTAATCACATTATGAGCCGTCTTAATAATTTCGATTTATTAATTTGAACTTTTCTCCCAGATCGCTCCCAGTTAGAGGCGCTCCGTGTTAGGGGAACTTTATGAAACCTCATCGCTTGGGCAGAGCTTTCTCGCCAGAGATCCGTTCAATTTAATTAATCTCAATTATTAATTTTTAATTAACCCTTAATTAAAAGTTTCTATTTGTTTATCTTATATGGATTTTGGCCCAATTGTTTAAACAAGAATTCCATATTACAAATAATTCATTTAGTTTCTATTCAACTTTTAAACTAGATTTAACTTTTGAATTTTAACTAAATAAGCATGCTTTTAATTCTAAAAACAATTAGAATAAAATACATAATTTTTCGATAATAACACTTTATAAAATAAAATTATGGCATGCTTCACATACATTAGCATATAATAACACATATTATATCATGATGCATGTATGTATAATTAATTAAAATCATACAACCTATGGTGGGATTTTCTACATGACATACTCTTATGCATGAATATTATTTAAAAGCAATTATATCATACATATAAACAATTTAAATAATAAATAGTTAAATTGACCGGTATTCTTGGCACTATTTCTAAAACGGAAAATTAAATTACAACTTAATTTAAATCTTCCATTGTAGAATTTTGAGGCTTCAACTTTCTCTCTCCTCCATGGTGTAGGCGTGGGCATGGGTATTTATGGGGTAAATATTATCTCCTTAATATTTCCATAAATACTTGTTTTAAAATAATTATCTTTTAATTAAAGGGAAAAAATAAAGAAAAATATTTTCCATGTAATCTTATATCAATTTCTAAATTCATAATTTAAGATAGGGATATAATCTTTAAAAAGATTTTATCCTTATCTTAAATATTTAAATTTTTAAATTGAGATAACAAGATAATTATGATAAAATATCTTACCATATCTTGAAAAAATCTCCTCCTTGGGCGTGGACCACATGGATTGTTGGAGATGAATTTTCTTCTCTTCCTCCCTTGGTGTAGCCAATTTTGCTCCTCTTTGGTATGGGAAAATTACAACCTTTTCCTATACCCTAACATTAGGGTTTACAAATTTTCTACTAAAACTTAAAATCTTAAGTGCCTCAAGAATACCTAAACAGTCAATCAACAAACCTCCACAATTTATATAGCACAATTTATATAAACATACATAAAACGATTTTTATGCAACCCACCAAAATTTTCGAAAACTCACAATTTTGCATGATAAATAAAACTAGCTCTGATACCAATTGAAGGGATGATTTACTAGTGGAATTTGATTTAGTAAACTAATTAACATTTAATTATGGATCTATTAATATCATGCAATTTGTGAAAAAACATGTAGATTCATGCTTTAAATTTCGAAAATTAAAATCAAAACTTACATTGAGTAATAAATGGAGAATCGGTTGGAGGTTTCTTTACAGCATCAAATCCTCAGCAACACCGGATCTATGACGACCCGTCATTTTAAATAAATTAAAATCAGAGAAAACAGCGGAAGTCTTTTATTTTAAGAAAAAATGGCGTGATTATGTTTGAAAATAGGCTAGCCAAAAACCTGTTTACATCTTAAATTCAAACATCTAAAACCACAAGGAACATTAAGTTCCATCCAGGAGTTTAAAATGATCATAATCATAAAACAACGACAATAAGCTCTTATGAGCTAATTACAAAGTACAAATCACAATGTAATATAAATTTCACAAGACAACCATGTACATGGATTTACAACAACCTAGTCCATCTCAAGTTGTCATCCTCTCGATCAAGCATGCACCAGCTCCTCTTCCACGATCCCAAACATTACCTGAAATGTTTGTAATATCATGAGCTAACAACTTAAGCCCAGTGAGAATAATAAGCATAAAAAGTAAAGATAGACCTCAAACTCGCATTTCGATTTGTGTCCAATTAAACTGACACATTCTACTCCTAAAGTTCTCCAAACTCTAGGTAATTCTATTCCATGAAATCCAAAGTATGACGTTACTACACTTGTAGTCAATTCTCAAACATTAACTTGTTATGACAAATAAAGTAAAGCGAATAAACTTTGTTTAACATATAACATCTCGATTCTCTTTCTCATCTATCATAAGCATAAAAGTAATGAGTACATCCCGTAGGATACGCATTCGCCAATTATGCATGAAATGAAGGTAATGTGGATTTTTACATACTATCCACCCTTATCCTTATGTATAAAGTAGTGTGGGCAACTTAAAATATCCCACCAAAACTTATGCATGGAAGTAGTGTGGGCAACTTAAAATATCCCACCAAAACTTATGCATGGAAGTAGTGTGGGCAACTTAAAATATCCCACCAAAACTTATGCATGGAAGTAGTGTGGGCAACTTAAAATATCCCACCAAAACTTATGCATGGAAGAAATGTGGACTTTCTCGTATTCCACCATTATTCTTTCGTTTTTCTTTCTCACTTTCTTTTCTTTTCAATAATGCGAGATGTTATGCATATGGTTGCATATGCTTGCAAAAATAATAAAGTAAATGTAAATGATAAAGCAACCGAAACAAGCATAAAGTAAAGGGGCATAAAGTAAAGAACATAAAGTAAAGGGCATAAAGTAAAATAGATAGAATCCCGGATAAACGATATATCGATCGAACTCCGCTAACAATAATAAAAGTAAAGGTCAAAATATAACGATTAACCTAAACTTTCAAGGATTCTAAACTTCCAAGTGAACCATTCTAAACTCCGAAACTAATCTAACTTAGAATCTTCTAAGATTCGAGGTTTTCAACGAGAAATCCTAAGTTTCTCGCCTAAAGGATTAACTTCAAATCCTAAGGCACTAACTCACTTCCTCTAATCTTAGGTTGGATTCTAATCTTAGTTCCGATTCTACAAATCATCGTTACTTATTCGATTTCTATAATTACTTTAAATTCTAATCATTCTCACCTTAGCCAATTAATTCCAAATCTCCAATTTCCACGAAACAACCACCGAGCAATTGCACCTACAATTCACCGATTGTACAACATATTACAAATCATAACTAATATGCGAACAAATGTGCATATTCGGGTGAATAGTGATTTCGGATGAATAGTGTCTCGGGTGAATAGTGTTTTTCGAAAATCCGGGCTCAAAATCGTCATTTTTCATGATAGAAATTCATGATTTCAACTTCAAATCTCATTTATAATCAAAAACGAACAAAACCACCTAAAAAGTTTTGAAAACTTACTTTTTGGGACTTCCCTAAGGGAACGAGAAACTTCGAAAAGCTAGGTTGGATAGGTAGCCCTCGTCCCTACCAATCCAACGCAACCGAAAACACGACGATCCGCCGAGAAACGAAGAAAGGAGAAGAAAAAGTTTCTTCTCATCAATGGAGGAAATGGCTCACGGCCAAAGGAGAAGAAGAAGAAGAAAAAAATGAGTTGTTTTGGTCAACTTTGTGACTTTTAAAGATGATGGAATAGTGAATTTAGATATTTTAAGAAATTGGAAATGACGATTGCGTCCTTTTATGACTTTTAGCTTATAAAACGAAACCCGAAGCTCTTAAATAAATCTAAAGGTGATTAATAATTATTAATTGGCCTATTAATAATTATTAATGTCACCGAAGCGAAAAATAAACATTAAAACGATAAAAATGAATTTCGGGCAAAATTAAGTACTAAAATCGAAATTACAAAATAATAATTAAACTAAATACTTAAATTGAAATAACTAAATAAATAAATAAATAAATAAATAAAAATTCACTTCAAAATAACGGGACGTTACAGTCTACCCTCCTTAAAAGACTTTTCGTCCTCGAAAAGTGCGTTCACTAAGTGAATAAAGCGAGGGTACTTGACTGTATCTCATCTTCACGTTCCCACGTTATTCCCTTTGACACTTGGTTCTTTCAAAGAACCTTAACCAAGTAAATTCCTTTTTATTTCTCATCACTTTTGTTCGAATGCTCTTACCGGGTGCCTTCTCATAAGACTTATTAGCATTCAAAACAACCAGTTCATAATCAATCACGTGGAACGGATTCACCATGTATTCCCGAAGCATCAATACATGGAAAACATTACAAACGGTCGATAACGAAAGTGGTGAGGCTAAACAACAAGCTACCACTTCTACTCGATTGAGTATCTCGATAGGCCAAATAAACTTAGGGTTCAACTGACCCTTATTCCCAACTTCCATAACACCCTTCCTTGGTGCCACTTGAAGAATACGAGATCCACTACTATCGCTTGAACGGACTACACCGAATCCTGCTGTCAACTTTGGTTAATCCTTAACCTTTTTCTACACAATGATAGACTCACTAGTCATTTGTTACAACTTGAGTACCAAAAATCTCTTTTCTCCAATCTCATCCAAATGAGCGGGAGAACGACACTTTCAACCATAAAGTGCCTAAATAGTACCAAAACTTCGAGACAAAGCGAGTGTCTCGTTCTGATAAAATCTTCACCGGCACACTACATCCTATCAATCTTTCTTTGGTACAAATGTACCCTAGTCTTAACTGGATAGATAATCCTTCCAAGAGTAAAGTGTGCGGTTTTTCATCAAATGGTCTACAATCACCCAAATGATATCATAATTCTTTGCCGTCCTTGGCAAACCTTGATAAAATCCATGGAAATCTTTTCCCATTTCCATTTAAGTACTCTCAAAGGTTAAGATAACTCGATGGATCTTTAGGGCCTTGACTTACTAACAAATCAAGCATCTACTCACATACTTTACAATCTCATGTTTCATTCCAGGTTACCAATAAAATTGTCTCGGTTCTCGTACCTCTTTGTATTGCCTGGATGAACATAAAAGATAAAACTATGACCTTCCTCCAACAGTTCTTTTCAAAAGTCGATCTTGAAGGCACACATAGCTTCTTACAATACGTCGAGTACTATCGTAGAGAAGGTAAAATGGTCGAAATATCCGACTCAACCTCTCTAAAAACCACTGTAAAAGAGTCTCTCCTCTCTCGTGCATCAATCACATCTGCTTCAAAGTAGGTCCCATTGTTAAACTAGCCACATCACGGTGACCTTGGTAGTAAGAAATGCTATCTCGACTCGTTCCATATTCCACCTCAAACTCAAAGGTACGACCGACAAAACCGACAACCGAGAAGACTTTCTCTCGAGCGCGTTAGCCACTACACCGACTTTTCCAAGATGATACCGAATGTCACGGTCATAATCTTTAACGAGCTCTAACCATCTCATGCTCTTTCAACCGACGGGAAGCATAAGTCGGAACTTTTCCGTGTTGCATTAGCACACATCCCAAACCTCGTGGGAAAACATTTGTGTACAGTCGGACCACCTGGGCTCGTCAGCGACACTAGAGCAGGTGTTGTCACAAGCCTTCTCTTGAGCTCTTCAAAGCTCCTGTCACAATCCTCGGACCATACAGAATCAACTCCCTTCCTGGAGTCAATCGTGTCAAGGTGAAGCAATTTTGGAGAAATCTTGCACAAAGCGCCGATAATAGCCTGCAAGTCCCATAAAACCGCGAATATCGCCCACTCTAGTCGGTCTAGGCCAGTTTCTAATCGCCTCAATCTTAGAGGAATCAATATAATCATCTTCTTGATAACACATGGCCTATTATGCCATTTCTTTTAGCCAAAACTCACACTTTGAGAACTTGGCATACACTTTTGATTTCTTAATAATGTCAAAATTCCTTCACATGCATATCATGCATCTCCTCAGTCTTAGAATACATCAGATTGTCATCATTAACCGTAACATTGATAGAATTGGTGTACCTCTTGAACACAGTACGGATAAGATCCATAAAATCACAGGCGCGTTGGTTAAGTCAAAATGCATGACTACAAACTCATAATATCCATCACGCCTCCTGAAAACAGTTTTAGGATTATCTTAATCCCGAATCTTCAACGGATTTAACCGGATCTCAAATCTATCTTTGAAAAGATAGCGGTTTCTTCCCAATATTTGAGGAACAATCTTCCAACCATTAGGGGGATATGTTTCATAACATATATATATAACATTTGAATCTCGTTCTCTTTACTACCTTATACTATACATAAGGTTTACATCAATCTTATTCTCCAATTACGAAATCCTCCAATTTATTGAAAAATTAGTTCTCTTACATGTTTATCACATGATAGTTATACAAGGTTCAATACACCCTTGTATTCTCTTATTATCCAATTCAATCTCATTCCTTTTTCCTATAGCACTTGGCTATACATCAATTTCTTTTCTTTTCTCTCTAGAAAAGTACGTCTTAAATAATCCTTTCTATAGTTCTCTAATCTCTAGAAAACTAACTTTCATAATCATAATCTTTATAGGATGAGCAACTGATCATATAGATCATCAATCAACACAATTGATACTTGTTTTTCCCTGTAATTGATTCAACTCTCGATAATCAATATACAGTCTCACTGAATTTTCTTTCTATTCACAAACAAACAAAGTGCTCTTTACGAGGACACACTAGGGTGAATAAACCCTGAGTTTAAGAGTTCCTATAACTGACTCTTAAGCTCTTTTAACTCAGCTAGTTTCCGGTACAAAAGTATCGATAATACTAGCTAAATAGCTCAAGGCTCCATCACTTAGAAGCACTCTAGCTTCTACCACATATATCAAAGTGGGTGCTACTCTATCATTAGACCCACAAAAACATAGACTAGTCCCACATGGACTCATAAAATCAATAACTCTCTCAATACAATCAATGGTATGATTGGATAATAGTCAATCCATACCCAATATCACATCAACATCAGACATATGCATAACAATCATAATAAAATGTGAGCCTCTACTCATAATGCAAATGTCATAAGTGCCATACGCACTATCATCATAATAAGCTTCCTCTCTGGGAAAACACATATCTCGAAACTCAACAGTCTCGACTCAAGAGCTGCCAACTTAACATAACAAGATAAAATAAAAGAGTGGCTAGCTCAAGAACTAAACAGAATAAATGCCAAACGGCCTGAAAATAATAAAGTATAAACCACTACCATACTGGTAGCTTTTCTTGAGAATTTCTAACCTTATTACTATGTTGTGATGGTTAAGTCCTATACGCCCTATAAAAGTGGCGTGAATCCAAGTTTGATCACAACATAGCATCTTGGTAGAAGTGTGCATCTCCCTGATGGAAACTAACACAACTATTGTAGTAAGGATGATCCAATCCTTGTTGAGCTCCTCCTCGAACCAGTTGTTGTTGTTGTTGCCGCTGTTGTTGTTGTTGTTGATGTTGTTGTTGCTGCGATATCCCTTGACTGGCGTCGTCATCCTTTGCTTTCTTCTTCGGAGGGGTAATCTTTCCCGTAGTAGTTAATTTTCTTTTCCTTTCATAAGATGTAAAATCCAAGATAAGGATGACTTCTAAGCCTCCTTATTCAAATCTTGAATGAACTCGACCTCAGAGATCATTTGCTTTCTTGTAAAGCAAAACTGGTGTCTGTCAAACACCTTAGTTCAATATCATTCTAACCTTCCAACATAGGTTTTACTTTAGAGTCTATCATAAAAGACTCAGTAGGTCTAAACTATGCCCTACAAGTTTCTCAAAGTTCACCGTTCAATTAGATGGTCAAACATCATGTGAATTGAAATTCACCAAGCCATCTCATTATCTTATAGAAGTTACCGATATCACAGTCCATCAACTTCCTTTTATACTTCAATCGAATACCAACACTCCACCTTAGTGTTAGTCAATCTTGAAAATTTTCCAAATATGGATCTCGATAACTCGACCTCGAGTCTAATCCAATTCAAATTAGCACATCATACGATGATAGTGACCAAACTAGGCCATTAACCAATTATCACAATCTTTAATGGTCCTCGTTGAGACTTATCACGTAAAGTCCTTACTTCCTCTTTTAAGTGGCAACACACTTTCCTTTCTGTACAACTGTACTACCAGGATTTACCATTTACCATAATCCAACTTTCTCAACTCAAACAAGGAACTTGTCCATTGAGTTAAATCTAGGTTACTGGACACGAGCCAAACCGATTCCTTACAAATTCTCACCTCAAACAGGTGTTTCATCTCTTAATACTGGGCTCCAGACAAACATGTTCCCTTGTACACTCAAAAAGTCAACACACATCTACTAAGACCACTACTTAGCAATTGTGTGACAATAATACTTTAATCAACTTTAAGGATCAAACGATCGATCTCTCGGAATATCTTATCTCCTTTACTTTGACATTATGTCAATACTCTTAACGAGGTGTATAACCTCCAAATCTGCACGGGATCATTCACTTTCTCGACACCTTTACCCAAATCTCAAAATGGGTCAAATAAACATAACCACATAGTGGTTGTACAAGGATGTGAAATATCACAAACAACATTAACTTTTAACAATATTCTCATAACTCTTCCAATATCAAAGAAATAAAGTATGAGAATAAGAGTTATAGGCATACTGGTGCCGCCGATCTCGGATGATGACTTGAGAGTGGACTTAAAACAAAACATGAAAACAAACATGCATCGCATGTAGTCTGTAACCCTAAGGCTCGATACCAATCGTGACGACCCGTCATTTTAAATAAATTAAAATCGAAAAAAAGCATAAAGTATTTTATTTTAAGAAAAAATGGCGTGATTATGTTTGAAAATAGGCTAGCCAAAAACCTGTTTACATCTTAAATTCAAACATCTAAAAACACAAGGAACATTAAGTTCCATCCAGGAGTTTAAAATGATCATAATCATAAAACAACGACAATAAGCTCTTATGAGCTAATTACAAAGTACAAATCACAATGTAATATAAATTTCACAAGACAACCATGTACATGGATTTACAACAACCTAGTCCATCTCAAGTTGTCATCCTCTCGATCAAGCGTGCACCAGCTCCTCTTCCACGATCCCAAACATTACCTGAAATGTTTGTAATATCATGAGCTAACAACTTAAGCCCAGTGAGAATAATAAGCATAAAAAGTAAAGATAGACCTCAAACTCGCATTTCGATTTGTGTCCAATTAAACCGACACATTCTACTCCTAAAGTTCTCCAAACTCTAGGTAATTCTATTCCATGAAATCCAAAGTATGACGTTACTACACTTGTAGTCAATTCTCAAACATTAACTTGTTATGACAAATAAAGTAAAGCGAATAAACTTTGTTTAACATATAACATCTCGATTCTCTTTCTCATCTATCATAAGCATAAAAGTAATGAGTACATCCCGTAGGATACGCATTCGCCATTTATGCATGAAATGAAGGTAATGTGGATTTTTACATACTATCCACCCTTATCCTTATGTATAAAGTAGTGTGGGCAACTTAAAATATCCCACCAAAACTTATGCATGGAAGTAGTGTGGGCAACTTAAAATATCCCACCAAAACTTATGCATGGAAGTAGTGTGGGCAACTTAAAATATCCCACCAAAACTTATGCATGGAAGAAATGTGGACTTTCTCGTATTCCACCATTATCCTTTCGTTTTTCTTTCTCACTTTCTTTTCTTTTCAATAATGCGAGATGTTATGCATATGGTTGCATATGCTTGCAAAAATAATAAAGTAAATGTAAATGATAAAGCAACCGAAACAAGCATAAAGTAAAGGGGCATAAAGTAAAGAACATAAAGTAAAGGGCATAAAGTAAAATAGATAGAATCCTGGATAAACGATATATCGATCGAACTCCGCTAACAATAATAAAAGTAAAGGTCAAAATATAACGATTAACCTAAACTTTCAAGGATTCTAAACTTCCAAGTGAACCATTCTAAACTCCGAAACTAATCTAACTTAGAATCTTCTAAGATTCGAGGTTTTCAACGAGAAATCCTACGTTTCTCGCCTAAAGGATTAACTTCAAATCCTAAGGCACTAACTCACTTCCTCTAATCTTAGGTTGGATTCTAATCTTAGTTCCGATTCTACAAATCATCGTTACTTATTCGATTTCTATAATTACTTTAAATTCTAATCATTCTCACCTTAGCCAATTAATTCCAAATCTCCAATTTCCACGAAACAACCACCGAGCAATTGCACCTACAATTCACCGATTGTACAACATATTACAAATCATAACTAATATGCGAACAAATGTGCAATTTCGGGTGAATAGTGATTTCGGATGAATAGTGTCTCGGTGAATAGTGTTTTTCGAAAATCCGGGCTCAAAATCGTCATTTTTCATGATAGAAATTCATGATTTCAACTTCAAATCTCATTTATAATCAAAAACGAACAAAACCACCTAAAAAGTTTTGAAAACTTACTTTTTGGGACTTCCCTAAGGGAACGAGAAACTTCGAAAAGCTAGGTTGGATAGGTAGCCCTCGTCCCTACCAATCCAACGCAACCGAAAACACGACGATCCACCGAGAAACGAAGAAAGGAGAAGAAAAAGTTTCTTCTCATCAATGGAGGAAATGGCTCACGGCCAAAGGAGAAGAAGAAGAAGAAAAAAATGAGTTGTTTTGGTCAACTTTGTGACTTTTAAAGATGATGGAATAGTGAATTTAGATATTTTAAGAAATTGGAAATGACGATTGCGTCCTTTTATGACTTTTAGCTTATAAAACGAAACCCGAAGCTCTTAAATAAATCTAAAGGTGATTAATAATTATTAATTGGCCTATTAATAATTATTAATGTCACCGAAGCGAAAAATAAACATTAAAACGATAAAAATGAATTTCGGGCAAAATTAAGTACTAAAATCGAAATTACAAAATAATAATTAAACTAAATACTTAAATTGAAATAACTAAATAAATAAATAACATTAAATAAATAAATAAATAAAATAAATAAATAAAAATTCACTTCAAAATAACGGGACGTTACAGGATCTTCTACGCTATATCCCGATCGATCAAACGAAACCCGATTGTGGGATCGAACTTTAGAAGAAATTGGGAAGAAGAAAAATATTTTCTTCCCAATTTTGAATAGGGAAAATCGGCTGAAGGGGGAGAGGAGGAAGAGAGAATTCCGAATTTCTAAGGAATTTAATATTATGATTTATGAATGACCCAACCCTCCTATTTATAGAAAAATAGGAATCCTAATCACATTAGGATTAATCTATAGAGATAAATACAAAAAAAATAAAACATTATCTCTTTCCTTTATCTTGCAATTTCGAAAATGCCATAGAAAAATAGGAGATTATTTTATTTTCTTTATTTTATTTATCTTGGGTAAATAAATCTATGTAATTATTTTAGGATATAATTCAAGCAATTATCTCTCCCAAAATACATGTATAGCCGAAAATTGGCTTTAATAATTAATAAATAATTCTATTTTATTTAATTAATTATTTTGGGCCAATTCCAATTGGGTTCATTAATCCAATTGGGCTTGAAATTCTCTCTTAAATTAATAAGTCTAACTTAATTAATTTATTTATTAATTACCATTTAAATAAAATATTTTATTTAAACAATTAATATTTTCTCCCGACTAAATATTATCAAATTTATATTTAATTATTAATTTCCATTTAAATAATTTTCATTATTTAAATAAGTAATAATAAATATTATAATTATTAATTTCCATTAAATAAACTCATTATTTAATTAATAATTTTATTGACAATATTTTATTATTAATTAATTAATTTTAATTATTAATTTCCGTTCAAATAAAATTAATTATTTAAACAATTAATAATTGTCAATTAATTTCAAATTATTAATTACCATTTAAATATACTCAATATTTAAATAATTAATAATGTCTAATTAATAATATTTCAATATTAATTTTCTGTTTAAATAAACTCATTATTTAAACAATTAATAATGTTTATATTAATTACCGTTTAAACATACTCAATATTTAAACAATTAATATTGCCTATTTAAGTAATTCGCTTTACTTAAACTTTCCATTTCTTCTACTTGATTTCGCGACTACGATATTTGGGCTAGCATAGGGACCCGATGGACCTATAGATCATGGGCTTAATAATTAGTCAATTAAGTGATTAACACATAATCAGTTAATTACATATTATCTAACTATGAATGATTCCACTATAGATTCATAGCTGAACTCCCCTCACTATAGATGAGTTATGTCCATTTAGTTTATCATTATTTATATCTGTGATGTAATCCTTCACGTGGAATCCTCATAATTACAGGCGGATAAATTTACCGTTTTGCCCCTGTAATTACCGCTTTATCCTTGTGTTCCCGCTGATTCTCCAATGAACATTATCTTTAGTCGAACTAGAGATAATATACTTCTGTGATCAATAGAAGTCGTGGCGCCACTTGTTCATGTTTCGAATCAGTACATCAAGGGAGTTTCCTAAAGTTCCTAAAATATTTAGGTATCGCACTGATACCGTTAATTTATAGGAAAGTTATGAATTCCATCTCGTGAAAATGAGTTCCCAGCTACTTATCTAGTCATGTTCCCAAAATAGGAGTGTATTGAGCGTTCTTACAGATCGCTCTCAACTATGTGAATCAAAGAACATAACTCCACAAATAGGAGTCCGCATTTCACTCAGGATTGAGATCTATCACCGGTTGATAAACTTAGTTTGATATTCGATTATTTCTCGTAACCGGTACTAATGAGAAATTTGATCGAACATCGTGGTCCTGTCTTATACAATCAACATTGCATATGATACTTCCATTTCATGTCTCCCACATGAATGATCAGGATTCGATCATTTGTCTATAAACAAAATGCGAAGCTATCAACAGTGTTACCAGGATAAGGTTCCCAAACGTTATCCGTTTACTGTAGACACATTTAAGTTACTCATCTCGACTTTAATCCTCTTGTATGACTCACATACTAAGTCGTGATTTCATAAGAACGACTTAGGGTTTTAATATTTGAATGTTTGATATTTATATATTTCCATATATTCCTAATATCATCAATTGAATCAATCTAGATAATATAAAGAACTTATGTTTATTTATTTAATTTATTCTTAATAAATTATTATAATTAAATAATTACAAGTTCTAGGACACCATTCCTAACATCACCAACATAAGGGATATAAATGTTTATCACGACATATGAATCTCATTTTCCCTATTCTGAAATGTTCAAATTGTCTTCCATCTATCAATATACCAATCATAAATTCATCAACATCCAATCCTATAGATTCATTATTTGATATAGTCATTCAATCTACAACACCTAATTACCTGACATTTAAACCAACCAACTACCTTATTTACAAATTCTCAAAATGAACAATATCAAGTACATATTCCTTCTAAACCAGAAAACATTCACCCTATGACCACAAGAGCAAAAAAATGGTATTTTTAAAACCAAAGTTTTGCTAGTTGATCTCTCTACAGCATGATAACTGGAAAAAATGCAATGTCTGAGGAGTGTGAAGCATTGATAAGAAATGAAACTTGTGTTAGGAATGGTGTCCTAGAACTTGTAATTATTTAATAATAATAATTTATTAAGAATAAACTAAATAAATAAACATAAGTTCTGTAGACACCCATTTTCGTCCGGTAATATTTAAAATTAACAATTTTTACATATTTAAAAAAAAAAAGACTTTGGTTTGAAATGTGGTGTTTTCTTTGACATGATTTGTTTAATTTGGATTTGAAAATAAAAGTTTTAATTTAAATTAGCATTTTTAAAATTGATTTGAATTGAAATTTAATTTTAAAAGATTTGGAAAATAATTTTTAAATGAGAATCAATTTAAACATGGAAAAGATGTGTAGGAAAGTTATTAGATATTTTTTATAATTATGGGAAAGAATAAAAGATTTTATTTTATTTTGATTTTCATTAATTGAATTTTTCTTGTTTGTTTTCCCCATTTGGCTATAAAAAGGACCCTCCTACAACCCTAAAAGACACAATATTCACAAGAGCAAAAACCTTGAAGTTTTCTCTACATCTCTCCTTTTCACGGCCATAACCTTTCTCCTCTTGCTTTCTAAAAAACCCAAAATCATTCACAAGAACCTCCCTCCCTTCATAATTTTTTCTCTCCTCATCATCTTCTTGATTCGCTCGTTGGAACTCGGGGCTACACATTTGTAAGGTTCTATCGAACCAAGGTAAAATCCTTTTCCATTAAAAATGTAGTCCTTCATATGTTGCTATTTTGTTTTATTTGATTTCGTGATTTTTGTAAACTGATTTAGATTTTTTTTAAATTTTTATTCGAAAATATACTTAAATACAAACCCATAGGAAAAAGAATCAATCGATTTGGATTTGTCGTTTAAAAGTTATGATTTTTTGAAGTTTGATGTTCATATAAATTCACTGTTACGAAAATTTCTGAGCACTTACTATTTCTTGATTTTTCGACACTGATTCTTTGAAAATAAATATTTATGGTTATTTTTATATGAAACTAGACTCGTAAATAAAGATTTAGAAACAAGAATCATCTCGTTTCGATAAGTATTAAAAAAGATATGATTTTTTAAAGTTTGTGTAAATTCTGCAGAAATTTATATACAAAACCGTGGCTGAAAATTTTTGACATGAAAATCTGATTTTTTCTTACAAAGTGTGTGTACTTTTCGATATTAGAAATCAATCTTGGATGAACCTAGAATATTTAAAATGAAGAATCGAGTCAAAATATAATTTTTTTATAAAGTTATGAATTTCTAAAGTTAAGGTGTTATATTTGGGATGATTGTGCTGAATTTATTTGTTTGCCATATTTGTGAATTTGATTGCCATATTTTACGTTTTCTATTTATTGTCCCCAAATTAAAGTAAATCTTGAATTGATTTGTTAATATTATATTGATGTATATTGGATTTTCAAAAAAAGAAAGAAGTTTGAATTTATTAGGATACTAATTTTCCAACTTCCTAAAAAAAACATAATTTGATTAAATTACCAAATTTTTTAATTTAAATATATTGGAATTAATTAGGATACTAATTTTCCAAAGCATAAAAATTAACAATTTAAATATAGTAATTGGAATTAATTAGGATACTAATTTTCCAAAATATAAAAATTAACAATTTAAATATAGAAATTGGAATTAATTAGGATACTAATTTTCCAAATCATAAATATTAAAAATTGAATTTGTAAATATTAATTAGAATTTACTAGGTATAAACCTACCAACTTTCTAAAAATACAAAGATTAATAATATAAGCCTTAAATAAAAATTAAAAATTATTAGGATATTAATTGTCCATTTATACCATAAATAAAAGATTTGTCAAATAAAATTTTCCTTTTAAAACCTAGGGGCTAAAAGTGAAACCTACCCTGAACCTAATATTGAGCTAATTATTTTTAATAACAAAGATAAAAATTCATAATTAATTAAAATATTCTTTAAAACTTAAACAAAAAAAAAACAAACCAACAAATCGTTTTCGAAAACTCTGACGACGGAATATGGGGGCGTTGGGATACCATGCTCCTAACATTCTTGAGGTAAGGAATTTTTCTCGGGATACTGAGTTAAATTCCCGACAACATTTTTCCTAATGGCTTTATGCCACTCATACTAATTTAATCATACTTTATTATTAAAGTATTGATTAATAAACATGAGACATTTAAATATAACCAAAAAATATTTTTGTTTTATAGATAAAGGCTTTCATTAATAATACACCAAATAAAATAAAAAACAACAATCGTTTTAAAACGAACATAATAGGGTGTTAATACCTTCCCTATGTGTGAATGAACTCCCGAACCTATAGTCAAAAGTTAGTAGACCATCCTTAGTTAATGAATAGGTGACTAATCACACCTTATTTAAAAATCCAATGATTAGTGGCGACTCCCTTTTATTTTCCGCGTCGCGTTTTTACGTAGCGACAAGTTCTTTATATTATCTAGATTGATTCAATTAATGATATTAGGAATATATGGAAATATATAAATATCAAACATTCAAATAGTAAACCCTAAGTTACTCTTATGAAATCACGACTTAGTATGTGAGTCATACGAGAGGATTAAAGTCGAGATGAGTAACTTAAACGTGTCTACAGTAAATGGATAACGTTTGGGAACCTTATCCCGGTAACACTGTTGATAGCTTCGCATTTTGTTTATAGACAAATGATCGAATCCTGATCATTCATGTGGGAGACATGAAATGGAAGTATCATATACAATGTTGATTGTATAAGACAGGACCACGATGTTCGATCAAATTTCTCCTTAGTACCGTTTACGAGAAATGATCGAATATCAAACTAAGTTTATCAACCGTGATAGATCTCAATCCTGAGTGAAATGCGGACTCCTATTTGTGGAGTTATGTTCTTTGATTCACATAGTTGAGAGCGATCTGTAAGAACGCTCAATACACTCCTGTTTTGGGAACATGACTAGATAAGTAGCTGGGAACTCATTTTCACGAGATGGAATTCATAACTTTCCTATAAATTAACGGTATCGGTGCGATACCTAAACATTTTAGGAACTTTAGGAAACTCCCTTGATGTACTAATTCAAGACATGAACAAGTGGCGCCACGACTTCTATTGATCACAGAAGTACCTTATCTCTAGTTCGACTAAAGATAAAGTTCATTGGAGAATCAGCGGGAACACAAGGATAAAGCGGTAATTACAGGGGCAAAATGGTAAATTTATCCTGGTCCGTAATTATGAGGGTTCCACGTGAAGGATATATCACGAGATATAAATAAAGATAAACTAAATGGACATAACTCATCTATAGTGAGGGGAGTTCAGCTATGAATCTATAGTGGAATTATTCATAGTTAGATAATAAGTAATTAACTGATTATGAGTTAATCAATTAATTGACTAATTATTAAGCCCATGATCTATAGGTCCATCGGGTCCCTATGCTAGCCCAAATATCGTAGTCGCGAAATCAAGTAGAAGAAATGGAAATTTTAAGTAAAGTGAATTACTTAAAATAGGCAATATTAATTGTTTAAATATTGAGTATATTTAAATGGTAATTAATATAAACATTATTAATTGTTTAAATAATGATTTTATTTAAACAGAAATTAATAATGAAATATTACTAATTATACATTATTAATTATTTAAATATTGAGTATATTTAAATGGTAATTAATAATTTGAAATTAATTAACAATTATTAATTGTTTAAATAATTATATTTAAACGGAAATTAATAATTAAAATTAATTAAATTAATAATAAAATATTGTCAATAAAATTATTATTAATTATTTAAATAATGAAAATTATTTAAATGGAAATTAATAATTAAATATAAATTGGATAATATTTAGTCGGGAGAAAATATTAATATTATTAATTGTTTAAATAAAATATTTTATTTAAATGGTAATTAATAAATAAATTAATTAAGTTGGACTTATTAATTTAAGAGAGAATTTCAAGCCCAATTGGATTAATGAACCCAATTGAAATTAGCCCAAAATAATTAATTAAATAAATTAGAATTATTTATTAATTATTAATGCTAAAATCGGCTATACATGATTATTTTGGAGAGATAATTGCTTGAATTATATCCTAAAATAATTACATAGATTTATTTACCCAAGATAAATAAAATAAAGAAAAGAAAATAATCTCTTATTTATCTATGGCATTTTCGAAATTGCTAGATAAAGGAAAGAGATAATCTTTTTTCTTTTTGTATTTATCTCTATAGATTAATCCTAATGTGATTAGGATTCCTATTTTCCTATAAATAGGAGGGTTGGGTCATGCATAAATCACACAATTCAATTCCTTAGAAATTCGGAATTCTCTCTTCCTCTTCTCCTCCCTCCTTAGCCGATTTTCCCACTATCATTGGGAAGAAAAATATTTTTTTTTCTTCCCAATTTCTTCTAAAGTTTGATCCCACAATCGGGTTTCGTTTGATCGATCGGGATATAGCGTAGAAGATTCGGTGTTGCTGAGGATCTGATGCTGTAAAGAAACCTCCAACCGATTCTCCATTTATTACTCAATGTAAGTTTTGATTTTAATTTTCCGAAATTTAAAGCATGAATCTACATGTTTTTTCACAAATTGCATGATATTAATAGATCCATAATTAAATGTTAATTAGTTTACTAAATCAAATTCCGCTAGTTTAGTAAATCATCCCTTCAACTTGGTCTTTAGTTCTTGAACCAAACAACAACAAGATAATTGTGGTATTCAAAATAAAAAGGAATTCAGATGGTTCAATAGGCACGACTTGTTGCTAAAGGATTTCACCAAAAGGCTGACATAAATTATACTTTGTACTTAAATCAGCAACAATTCGACTCATTTCACTCTAGTTTTAGCAAATGGTTGGACTATTTGTCAACTAGACATAAATAATGCTTTCTTACATGCTATTTTACAAGAGGAACTTCAAATGGATCAACCTCCAGGTTTTACAGTGACTAACTCCTCAATTCCACTTGTTTGTAAATTGAAGAAATCTTTATATGGGCTTAAACAAGCACCACGGGCATATTATTTACTAACCGAACCATTGTCTGCTAAATCATTTCTTCAATGGAGGAAGCAACTTCAAATGCATTTTTATTTGAAGTTAAGTGGGGGGATAAAATGATTAGTGGTGATGAGTACTTGGATTTGTGGCTCTTATCTTTATCACTGCATTAGTGATGGGGACTTATTATCCCCGTTTTAGTTTTTATTTTTTGGAAAAAAAGTATTGTTTGATATGTTTATGATTATGGTAGATTTTAATCTTTAAAAAGGTAGTGTCGGGGCTACCTTACCTTATAGCCGGGTAAATCTTGACTTGAATAAAGGACTTAGTCTTGGACATGTTTAGAATTAAGTTGGTGAGATCATAGGAACCAAACGAACAAGATATTTTAAGCATAAAACTTGAAGATGAGAAGGCATATAATTAGTCTTGAGTTGAGAGTATGAACATGTTGAAAAAGAATAAAAATTGAAACAAAAAAAAATGCTATGCTAAAAAAGAATAAAAATAGACTTTTGGCATATGTGATTTGGCAAGTAGTTAATATTATTTAACACTTGCAAACCAAAAAAAATGTTATGCTAAAAAAGAAGCAAGGGTTTGGCAAACTGGATCCTTGATGCTCGAAGAAACAAATAGTTTAGGACGTTGGGTAACGTTCTCATTCTTTGTTTCTTGTCCTTGATTCATTTTTTAAAAGAGATAAAAACATGTTTCTTGGTTTCTCATTTGTATTAAAAGTTTTAATTAAAAAAGAATAATTTTATTTGAAAAACTAAATTTTAATTCAATTATATCTGTTGAAGAAAGCTTCCGATTAAGCTTTCTAGGTTCTTCACGCAGTGAAAGAGAGAGAAAGAAGAAGATGAGAGACAGAGAGAGAGTAGGAGAGAAGGCTTAGCATTCATAATGAGTCTTTTACATTTAGTTTTCTTTTATACTCAATCAGTACTAATTACCCTTCATTAACTAACTAACAGAAAATGAACCAGAACAGTTTTCTTGAAGAGTTTGCTTCATCAATATTCAACAAACTCCAACTTGATGACAAAACTATTCTCTGAGTATAAAAGCCTTCGAATTTCAGATGAGTTCTCAGCTCTTAGCTAACTCCAATCTACAACATCAAGCCATTAAATTTGTCAATACTAAGTGTTTTCGTGAGTGCATCTGCCGGATTTTCTTCTGAAGCAACTTTCTCCAATTTAATGTAACCTGAACCCATTACATCTCGGATAAAATGCAGCCTTACATCGATGTGTTTGGTTCTCTCGTGGTGATTTTGGTTTTTGGATAAGTGCAAAGCACTTTGACTGTCAGTGAGCACAATTGTTTCACAAGTCTCTTCCAAAAGTTCCTCTACTAATCCTTTAAGCCATAGTCCTTTCTTCACTGGCTTTGTTATAGCTACATATTCTGATTCAGTGGT
Source organism: Gynostemma pentaphyllum (assembly GCA_028015215.1). NCBI lineage: Eukaryota > Viridiplantae > Streptophyta > Magnoliopsida > Cucurbitales > Cucurbitaceae > Gynostemma > Gynostemma pentaphyllum. Next base: position 21,308,697 of record CM051345.1, on the reverse strand, counting down.
TGAGAAAGCTACAACCAAATTTCCAAATAGTGAAAACATACCCTGTTAAAGACCTTTTGCGATCCAAGTCAGCTGCATAATCACTGTCCACGATGCTACGAGAGTAATCAACTGATCTCTTGTACTTCAAGCCAACATCTTGGAAGCAATCAGGATGTCATCTACATTTAGTAGCAGGTAAACTGTCACTGCCTTTGAGATCTTTCTATGACATACACATATCATATTTTCTTCTTGTCTTTTGGCCTGTCCACTAGCTTCCATGTCTCATTTTTCTCAAGAGACTGAAGTTCCCTTTCCATTCTTCCACATCAGGAGATGACATTGCTCCTTATCAGACTTGTCTTCTAGAATATTGAAGCAATTAACTCGATGGCCTTTCAATTTTTATGACAACCATTCTTGGAATCAAAGGGTGTAGAACATAAATTCTTGTCTCTCTATCATGGAAGATGAGCTTCACTGCCTTTCACCAAGCATCCTTCATCATTTCCCATCAGCACCCATCCACCATTAATTCAGGGAAGGCCCCTCATCTTTGCTAAAACGTCCATCCTTTTGACATGAAAAGCACTTTCTCCCCTTAGATTTGAACTTGTTCTTTGAGTTAAGTGGCTTCCATTCCCTTCCTCTCATGCTTTCTCTTTACAAACATCACATTCCCATCTGTTTTCTCATTTCAAGATCCCTTGATCTAAGTGCTGCCAGGACCATTTCAATTTTCAAACCATCCTTTCCATTATACCATACATGATTGAAAATTTATTTATTAATGTATTGAAAATTTTCGAAACAATAATAAGAATCAACAAACTTCTTTGTTTTTAAAATTTATACATAATTTTGGATACGATTTTAAAAAAATAAGAAACACGGATTCTCAAATTTTAAAAACTAGAGACATAGATATCAAACAAGGACGCTATCAAATGGTTCCTTAAGTGAGTTTTCCCTTTAAGATATGAAAATTTAATGAGTATAATTATCAATTTTACACCTTGTTAATTACGTTGATTATTCTAAAAAATTCATTAATCTATTATATTTTCCAATTATTTTAAGTGTAATCAAAACAAATGACAAACATAAATAGTATGTAACCCAATTTTGTAAAATTAATTGGAAGGGATTGTTTTGTAATTTTACAAGCAACAAGAGTTCTAAAAAATCATTAATCGTATTATTGTAATTTGCAAATTATGTATATTTAATTGTTTACTTATTTCTAAATTATTTACTTTATGTTTAAAGAAAAAGAATTTGTCTCAAATAGCATAAATCTGCATACTAATTACTTAAATGATAGAACTTTTAAAAAATTACTCAAATAACATAATTATAATTCAATTAATTATTGAACTATTTTGCATAGGTATTTTTAACAAATTTATTTGTTTTTTGGTATTTTAAGTTCAAGGTCAATAATTTATTGAACTATTTGATATTTTTTATTATTATTTTCAATAAATTTGTCAAAAAAATTTAATTTTTTTAGTTCAATAATTTATTGAACTATAGTTTAATAAATTATTGAACTATAATTATGCTATTTAAGTAATTTTTGAAAAGTTTAAACATTTTAGTAATTAGTATGTAAAAATATACTATTTCAGTAATTGCCCGTTAAAGAAATATAAAGGATCGAAGTCTTTTCTAATTCTAAATCTGTATTATGAGGTTGAAGCAATATAATTGAGTCGTTGAAAATGACTTCTTTCTCGTTTCTACATTTTGCACATAATGTGCATGACAATCAGTTTTTTTCGTTGTTGTTAATTTCCTCACTTTTTATGGCGTGTTTCATTATAAATAAGCGGTCTAAAAGATAAAGCCACATCAATTATAAGGGAATATTTAATGTTCATACCAACATAAGTCATCAACAAAATTAATTAATTAAAATAAACGCGACCTCCATTTCTAATTTAAAGATTTTAGACCCTTCTAATATCAATTTTGGGTGAACAGACGAAGAAGTCCAAAAAAAATATTTTGCTCATAACTTTTCCTACAAAATTGAGATTGCTACGAACTTTAATTCAATAGATACATATAAAAAAACGAATGAAATTGATAGCTCACTTACATGAAACAGAAAAAGTTACGGTCAAAATACTAATATGTTGTAAAAAACTTTGAAAATTTTCATAAAAAATAAATCTAAAAAATCTAACCGATCATGAGATTGTCTTTTATGATTGGACAGCATGATATGTCTGATTCATAATGGTTTAGATATAATATTTCACTCATAGATTTTTCTACCAAAATGAGATTGCTACAAATATAGATTCAATAGATAGATCTCGAAAAAACAAATTGAATTGATATCTGATTTGTGCAAACGAAATTCGAATGAAAAAGTTAACGTCAAAATACTAAATTTTTGTACATATAAAAATCTGGAATTTTTTCTTATAAAAAATGATTCCATACTAAGATCAGTCTAATCGGACCACTAGATCTCACCAAGTTTTTTTTTTCCAGTCTTTTTCTATACAAATTTATTTTGGTGTTAATTTCTTCATTCGAACTCGGTTTCACGCAAAATTCCATTTTTTCCTCATAAGATTATGAGAAAAAATAATTTCGGATCCATTATGAATGATCGGACATATCATAAAAGACGTCAGCTAGATCATGCTGTGTCAGATTAAAAAAAAAAATTCTAGATTTTTTTTTGCAACATTTTAGTATTTTGATTGTAACTTCTCCATCCAAACCCGTTTCGCGCAAAAAAGATATTAGTTCCGTTTGTGTTTTTGATATCTATTAATTGAATCTAAATTCGTGACAATATCAATTTTTTAGGAAAAGTTATGAGCAAAATATTATTTCATATCTAATATGAATGATCGATTTATCAGATTTTTTTTAAATAATTTTTTTAAGATTTGTTTTTTTTTTTCTCTAAAATTTGTGTGTTTAAGTGTGTTTTTGGTGTTCTAAAATAGATGTTTTAGAATAGCAAAGGTGAGAGTGACGGAATTTTAGAGTTATTTTCATATTAAAGGATTTAAAATGACCTTTTCGTCTTTCACCCGATATTGACATCATCAGTAAATGATGTAAAAGATGTAAAATCTTTAAATTAGAAATGGAGTTTCATTTGAGCCCAATATTCGAGGTCATCTTAGAAAATTTCCCAAAAGAGGGAGAGAGAGGCCGGAAAACATGGTATTAGAGACAAAAGTATGGAAACTAAAAAAGCATATACTAATTTTAGAAAAACAAAAACAATGGAGAGAAAATAATTAAAGGAAATTAAAATTGGTAGCACACATAAAAAATATTTACAGATATACATATTTTTTCCACGTAAATTGGTGATTGACCATGATTTAATAACTTAAATAATTAACGTTGATCATTATTCATTATTGATTCCCAAGATAAATACTTTTGAAAAATGTTCTAATTATAACTTCCCAAAAATAAACGGAGAAAAAAAATTAATCGCAGACTAAGGTTGCCAAAGGAGAAGAAGCTTTTTGTTTCCCCATTGAAATAGAAGGAAAAAGAAAGGATGGTGAAGAAGGAAGACCACACCCTCTCATCTCAAAGTGTTGAGATATATAATTATATTTACCTTTACCGGCTTAAGCTTTAGGTATAGTGAGTGATTTAACATACTTAATACATAGTTAATCAACTTATGTTCATAGGAATGTAAGTGTGCATCAAAAACACTGATGTTGAACATAAATAACTATCTATTCATTCATTTTTCTAAAATGACCTTTTAGTTTTTAAATTTCACAATTAACTTCTATCATTTTATATTTGTCAATGGCTGTCTTTCCGTGAGTGATCAGTAGGTTAATACACTCTTGAATACTGCATATTATAACTAACAGAGTTAAAATGCATTCTTTTCCATAAAAACATTGCCTGTTTTGCTCAAGCACTCACTATACAACCTATCCTACCTACTTCATACAGAAAATGCTAAAGGAAAATGCCGACGAACTAATAAACTTACACCCTTTCAGATTCATTTTGGAGCCTAATGACAGATAAGGTAATTCATATCTTCTTAGGTTCACATGTCGCCAAAATGTGTCCAGCCGATAGTAACCAATCATGTGAATTGTCGTCGCATGTACGTGTCTTCATGAACAAAAACGGGTGGTGGAGCACTCTGAGGTGGAAACTGAGGCTGCCCCAAAGCAATGCCTTGAGTAGGAACAGAAGGATTTCCCCACAGAGGGCTATTGTTCTTTGCCAAATTTAAAGTGAGGTAATAGACTATTGCCAGCATAACACTAGCAAGTGAGAGAACAGCACCTCCAGCAAAGACTCCGGGTTTCACAACATAGCAATAATAGTAGTAGTTACCGAAGTACATAGTCCCTCCACCGTGCTGATCATTGAGAGCCGCACCAGTCAGCAGCAACAAAAAGGCTAAAACAAAACTGAACCTGGGAATACAACACAAAATATGACGTCAAAATATAACAGAGTAATGTAAAACAGGATTGCATCAATATTGTTAGTGGATGAAAGCGTGCCCAGCTACCATATTCCCCTACAAGCCCAGGTATTGCATTTTAACGCCCTAAAAAGGGTTTTACTCTGAAATTGGAGAAGAGGAAACAATTAACAGTTCTCTTATCCCTCATCAAATATTTATTGATGATAAAAAGTTTTTCTCAGATAATGTATAAAACAAAACCACACTTTTCACAGTTATATTTTTATTCATAGCTAGCTGACATAAGAAGTAGTGCATTTTCAACTACAAGTACTATAAGTGATGGCAAGTCAATATAAAATATAGCTTCTCATTTGCAATCTGCAGCACATGAAACAAAATATAGAATTATTGTAATTCTTCAATATTTTTCAGAAGCACAAAGCAAGCTTGGTGTTCACATCATATTTCCTACGAGGCATTTATGCAACTACCCGAAAAATCAACCATAAAAAACTTAAGCATGGGTACCTTGAGGCAATTAAGCACCTGTATGAACACATTGTAATGGTATATGGCGAAGTAGGTGATCTATAAGGAAAATCCTTGCTACTTTTGACATTAAGAAAAAGGGGGGGGGAGGAAGTAGATTTACCTCTTAGAGATTGATAAGGGGGCATGATATCCATTCTCAACTACCGAAGAAGCATGGACATAGAGGACTCTTGAGGACCGAAAGACACCATTTTTCTAAAAAATTAGGACACAAACATGGTAGGGATACGTTCAATATCTATTATTTTAAAAAATTATCATCATATGAATTTTCATATAGAGACTTCTAAACTTTTTCCAAAATCTAAAATTCCTTTCCTCTAGGAGGAGGCAGAGTGTTCTCTGATCCGACACAATTTGTACCATAAAACGAATGGGCAATAAATAAACTTTCTTTGTCCATCAGCCAAAGAATTTGGAGCGTTTTCCAGTGAAAAAATAACTTGGTTTATTAAAAAAGAGGTGCCTTTTCTTCTCTCTTCAAATCTGATCCAGTCAAGTATTCTTTCATCTTCAAAAAAAAATTGAAAAGGATTTGTTCTCTTTTCTACATTGGTTTCCCACTTGCTTCCCAGTCTGATCTTCTTTTACCATTTTACAAACAAAAAAGATTTCCAAACTTGCAGTTAAACCAATGAAGCTTTCACCTTCAACATCAATAACCTTTGTGGGAGTCTGTTTGATGAAGATGACATTGAAGGTTTGTGGAGCTTGTTCAGTAATGTGTGATTCGGGTGAATGGTTTCCAAAACGGCTTCATTCTAATTGAATTACCTACGTATTAATCCCACCCATAAAAAGTTTACAAAGAAATAATCTGATTTTCTTTGGACAGGCAGCCTTCCAAATAGCCCTAGCGAAATTATCATCAAGGATGTTGGATTTTTTGGTAAGTTGAAGATGATGGGAGGTTAAAGAGAAGCCATTGCTATTAAGCAGCCAACTCAAAGAAATTTCGGCTGCTTTGGTGTTTCATGGGTTCATATTAACTCAATTCGCCAAACCTTGAAGTAAATTATGTTGATGGGTTGAAGAGTCTGTGGCTGTCAGGTTTCCACATGATACTACGGGGGATTTGGTTGGAAAAGAACAAAAGGATATTTTGAGATGAGCAGAGATCGTAAAATTATGTTTGGGAGTTGGCATATCATATGCAAATGTCTTTTTAGGTGGCGAACTTGGCATTTTTTCGGGTATGGGCTATACAGGTTTTTTTTTTTGGTACAACGGCATTTTTATTATGAAATGGGTTTTTAATCAATCTTAAAAAAATGCAATCAACCCTGTTACAGGAATCAAAAAAGTATTTTACCCAAAGTAAATATGAGAAGATTTTACAAAAAGTATCCAGTCTAGTATACCTTATTATCCGAAAATCATAGATATATATATTTCCACTTCAATATCCTTTTGAAAAATGACATGTCGTCCTGTAAGCTATGTCAATATGTGTGCTTTATCAAAATCAAATTTCCAAGAGATGTGGAAGATTCAAGACAGGTGCATTGAATACACATTGCACAGAGTTCAGTTTGAGAGTTTCTTGTAATCCTCTGCCTCCTGCCCCTTTTTAACATTTCATATTTACCTTTATTTTAATGATATTTTTTCCCACACAAAACAAAAGGTGTTTAAAGTTTACTATAAGAATAAATAAATACCATCCTTTCCAGTCAACTAAAAAGTATCACATGTTATAACTCTAATTTGTAAGCAACGGCATTCAAGTCATCCAAGTCTTTCAATTAAAAGGCTGTGAAGTTGCAGAAATCTAAAAGAATGAGAATTTAACAAAAAATGGTTCAGAGAAGACTTACCATGAAATAACAAAGCAGAGGAGTGCTACTTTCCAATTAGGATTGGAAGGATGAGGACTTCTTTTGCAACAAACGCAACCACTCAAAACATTTATAATTATTTGTGCAATCAAAAGTGAAACTGCAGCAGTTAAGCCTAGAGCCATAGCCGGACTTCGGGGATACGCACATTCAGATGTGGAAATAAACTGAACCTGGGAACCCTATTAGATAAATATGGTGTCAATCTCCATAGATTCATGAACCAAATTCAAATTTAAGAACATTAAATAATATCAGAAGAATGATAAGTATTTACAACATTTAAATGATAAGTTTGAATGTGGATTACAGATTACGCAACCAATGACTAAAATAATAGTGATCACAGCATTTATAAGACCGGGCTGATTTCTTAAAGCTAATATCGAAAAGATTGACGAGAAAAATAATCAATTGAAGATATAGCCAATAATATAATAATTTCAAGTTAAATCCTCCTTATTCACTTTTGACATGTTAAAACAACCAAACTCCAAAAGAAGTCTCAGGAAAAAGGTCTTCATCCAAGGAAATCGCTTTCGTTTTTTTCGCCTCTCATTATACCATAGAGACTGAAGACAAGATTTGAGTCACATATCTTGGCATTTTTTCTTTGAATTGAATCATCAATGGTGAAAAGGCCAGGACACTAACGGATATCAAAATTTTAAAAAAAAAAGGGTATCATGAATAGACACAAGTGGTTAGAAATCCCGAACCACATAATCTTTGAGTTCGGAAAAAAAAAATCAATTTCTTTGGGAAATATTTGAGAGACCATCTAAGCTCCCATATCAATCCTCCCTGTAACGGGACTTCCCTCTCCTCTCTTAACAATTTCCAGACCCAGACAACACAAAAATAACCAGCTCATGACTGATTTGTAATGTAACCTTGCACATAGAAGTTCTATTACTCGTATTACCTTTAATAGCTTATAAAACTTCATTTTTATGTTAATCAAAATGTGGTAAAGTAAATTTATTTTGAGAATAAAATAAGATGATGAAACAAAGAAAAGAAAACAAGAAAATTTAGCCAATCAAAACAAAAACAAAACAACGTATTTGGTAAAGTAAAATTTGGATAACCATATGATAAAGAAATAAAATTGACATAAGACTAAATACAGAAAACTAATCAAGCATAAGGAAATTGAATGTCAAAGCCTGAATTATTTATTTCAAGAGCAAGAGTAAAACTGCTGACAAGGTGGAACATGAATTACTTTTTTTTCTTCCAGATGGCTATGCCTTGGAATTCACCTACATTTTTGTTAGATCTTGTAGTAATTATTTTTCGTTTTCATTTTCGAAACAGATAAAAAATAATTGAATGTTCTATTCCATACTCTTCAACAATGTTCGTTTAAAAAAAAAAAAAAATACTACATTTACAAATATTGCTAGCCAATAAAATTTCTGAAAAAAAAAAAAAACAGAAGTATCCAAGACTAATGTCCAAAGAGAAACCTAAACTTTTAAAAACATCCCTTTAAACCACTAAAAAAACCATAAATAATAATAAAAGGCCAAAAAAACAGGAATTGAAGAAATCAAAGAGTAAGAAATGAAAAAAAAAATGCTATATTTAATCAGTAAGAAGTAATAAACAGACAAGAGAAAAGAAAAGTAGTCTTAAATCCTAAAATCTGGAACAATGAAATAATAACAGAAGTAGGATTATTCCTTTCCAATCAATTACTGATTAATTTCAGCAAAAAAAAAAAAAAATGGAAACCAAAATAAGAATAGTTAAAAGCGGAAATGGAAAAGAAATGACCTTGATTCTGGTAGCTTCAGCAACAAAACCAGTAGCAGCAGATAAGAGACCCAATATACCAACAATTGAAATCACCATTAAAATCTTCCTTTCCATTTCTTTCTATCGGTTTTTCTGTAATGAAATATTATTATTATTATTTTTTTTTTAAAATTTGGCTGATCTCTCTCTTTATTGGTGTTGGGCAGTACAGTAGAGTAGGGAGGCAGGGAAAACGTAAAGTTGGTCTTGATATTGAAATAAGACCGACTTACGTTACCAAATTATCGCGCTGCTTTGCAAATATTAGGAAAGTTGACGACTGCTTTTTCCTTTTCCTTTTCCTTTTCTTTTTCTTTAATTAATTATTTTGTTTATTATTACTATTGTCTGTCAAATTAGGAGATTTAACCCCTCTTGAATTTCCTCCTCTTGCTCAAAATAATTTTGAGAAATTAACGTAGGATGATTATACACTATATATACTAGTATTTTACCATGTGTTTGATTTTTCTATGCTTAGTAAAAATAAAAATTAAAATGATTTTTGCTTTATTAATTTTTCAATTATTAAACATATTATTATGTTCTATTTAAGATTTAAATTATCATATAATTTATTGATTCAATAAATTATATGTTATTGATTTTCTTTATATAAGGTAATTTTTTAGGGCTATTAACAATAATAATCATAATGAACATTCTAATTACAATTAAAATAGAGGATAACAAATAATTATAAATATGGACGTAATCCACTGCCTGTGTAAATAAAAAGATGGAAAACTCCCTCTCACATGGAAGGTCATAAACAACCATCATTTGTAAAACGTGCAACTTCATTACAGGAAAGAGTTATATATATATATTAGGCGCAGATCTGGGTAATTTTAAAAGGAAGAAGAGAGGGAAAATATTTCATACGAACGAAATCTGATTTGGGATTAAAAAAACTAGATACGAGAAAGATGACAAAATAAAACAGAATGCCAAGCAAAAAAAGCAATTCTGATGGCGAGAAGAAAAATGATGCTCCTACGCAGGGCCGGTCTTAACAAAATACGGGCCCAGTGCGATATAAAGGTTTGGGGCCTTTATCCTATAATCCTTAATATAAAAAATCACAAAAACAACTACTTCTATTAAAACACAATAACAATAAAATAAAATATTTTAGAAAATTGGATTTTAGAAAAATATTCAAGAGTAAAAAGGAGGGTTTTTTTTTTTATATATAATATTTCATCTATATATTCAATAAAACCCAATTTTGGATATTACATACATATATGATTTAGGTTCAGGGGAAGAATGATGGATGACTTAAAAATTAAAAGAATAATTAGTTTTTCTCTCTAGGTCTCCTATGAGAGGTCACGACAGCCTTTTGTGCTGATTTTGGGACCAATCTGGTTTGGTCGATCGGTGGTACAGATGGACACGGCAGATATACTTTCCAAATGGGAGAGGCTGAAGTTATCAGAGGAGGAAGGCGACGTAGTGGCAATCGATGACGAGGTAATAGATGAATCAGATCGAAGACTCCAACATGGAATAGTTGGGAAATTATTAACCAACAAAAAAAACAATGTGGAAGCTTTCCGATCCATCATGCCAAAAATATGGAATATGGAGAACAGGGTTTCAATTGAAAATGTAGGAGTTAATCTATACTTGTGCACTTTTGAAACAGAAAAGGAGAAGACAGGCATTATTCAATGAGGACCAAGTGAGAAACAAGAAGAACAACACCGGAAAATGGATTCCAAGATATCGAAGAAGCAACCGCCGGCTAACCCACCGATCATACAAGCGAAGACAGATAAGGAAAGGAGAGTTAATTCCGGAGTTGATTCATTCGAAAACAATCAACTCACAGATCAGCAAAGAGAAAATCAGGGGAGAATGGAAGGAGTAGATAACGCAGTTACTCAAGGAATTAATGTAGAGAGAGAACACACTTTCCATAATCCTGAAAAATCAGTTATAAATCCTATGGGGCTCGGACAACAACATCAAAACGGACCAAACGGGCCCATAAACAATGAAGGCCCAAAGCTTATGAATTTGGAACCAAAGACAAATTTGGGCTGCAAAGGCAATGAGAGGAAGCGATGGAAGCGACTAGCAAGAGAAAAGGCCCAATGTAAGGATAAACCAACAGTACCTACAGAAATCGATCTTCAAACTTTGCCTTGTAAGGTTACTGGAGTGAAACATTCTTGTCCCTCTTCTTTTGGAGAACACTCATGGAAGAAGAATAAAATGAACAACGGTTCAAATGAGAATCAATTGGCGGAGGTTGCGAGGCAACCTCGCCAATCACAATGAAAATCTTATGCTGGAATGTTCGAGGCATGGGGAATCCTCGAACATTAAGAGCTTTGCACCACGTGATGCAAAACAACTCCCCTCAATTAGTTTTCTTAATGGAAACTAAATGTGGAAAGAATATGGAGAACAGAGCCAAACAAAACATGAATATGGAAAATTGTTTTATTGTGCCTAGTCGAGGAAAGAATGGTATTTTAATGTTACTTTGGAAATCTGGGCTGGATGCCAGAATACGTTCCTACTCAATGGGTCACATTGATGCGGAGGTTACTAATGAAGCTTTTGTTTGGCGCTTTATTGGTTTCTATGGGAACCCAGCTTCGAAAAAAAGAGTTGACTCTTGGGAATTGTTGAGATGTTTGAAAAACATGTCAACGTTACCATGGCTAGTGGGTGGAGATTTCAATGAAATCTTAGAAGATGCAGAAAAGCTCGGTGGTGCTGACAAAAACCCTGGTTTAATATCTGATTTCAGAGATGCTTTAGATTCATGTCTTCTCACAGAAGTGGCTTTTCAAGGTGATCCTTTCACCTGAACAAACAAAATTTGTGATGGAACCTTAATTTGGGAAAGACTTGACAGATTTTGTTGGTCAAATGAGCTTTAAACCAAACTTGATGATAGTATGGTGGAACACCTTGATTTCCTGGCCTCTGATCACAGACCAATCCTATTGCAGTTGCGCGCTTACACTCCTTTGCATAATCAATCTCAGAGGCATGATATTTTGATATTTGAAGAAAGATGGATCAAATTTGAGGAGAGCAAAAAAATTGTTGAGAATATTTGGCAAAATCCCTCTAGGGATACTCTGTCAAAGATTAAAACCTCCATCAACAGGCTGGCTTTTTGAAATAGGAAAAAGGTGAAGGAAGGACTAGCCCGAGCAATTGAAAAAAAAGAAGAAAAAGCTTGATGAACTCCTTAGGAGTCGAAATACAGGCCATTCAGATCTAATCAAAAGACTAGAAAGGGATATTGAAAGTCTGCTTGAAGAAGAAGAAATGTATTGGAAATTCAGGGCGAGAGAAAATTGGCTTAACTGGGGTGATCGCAATACAAGCTGGTTTCATCATCGGGCTTCCCATCGAAAAAATCAGAACCAAATCGATGGAATCTATGATAAAAATGGGATTTGGCAGAATGAAGAAGATGTTATTGCAATGGTTGCTGTGGATTATTTCGAAAATATTTTTTCCTTGTCCCAACCTTGCGAAACAGCAATTGCCCAAGTGCTTGATAGTGTTCCTTGCTCAGTTACAACAGAAATGAACTCAACTCTTTTAAGGGAATTTACGAGGGAAGAGATTAAAGCTTCCTTGAAAGGAATGCACCCTTCAAAAGCCCCAGGCCCAGATGGTACCCATGCTCTGTTTTATCAACATTACTGGAAAGAAGTGGGGGAAGACACTGCTACAACTTGTCTGAAAATTCTAAATGGTACCTCTTCAGTTGCTGATCTTAATGAGACTTTCATAGCTCTGATTCCAAAAGTCAGCAAGCCTTAACATATGTCTGAGTTCAGACCCATCTCCCTTTGTAATGTCATATATAAATTAGTAACGAAGACGATTGCAAACAGAATCAAAGGTGTCCTCGATCAAATAATTTCACCTTCGCAAAGCGCTTTTGTTCCCAATAGATTGATCACAGACAATGCAATAATTGGGTTCGAATGCATTCATGCCATTCACAGCAGAACAACGAGAAATAACGGAGCTATAACTATGAAACTCGACATGAGCAAGGCTTACGATAGTGTTGAATGGGTTTTCTTACGGAGAATCATGGAGAAAATGGGCTTTGATAATAGGTGGATCTCTCTAATCATGAGTTGCATAGAATCCCCTACTTTTTCAGTCCTCGTCAACAGAAAGCCAAAAGGGAAATTTAAACCAAATCGAGGGTTACGGCAAGTGTAACTGTAACGTCCCGTTACTTTTGGGGATGAAATTTTTATTTATTTTATTTTATTTATTTATTTTAATTAAAGCTTTTAAGATTAGTTTAAATTTAGTAATTTTGATTTTAGTAGTTATTTTCGTCTGAAATTCTTTTTAATTGTTTTAATACTTTAAATTCGTTTCGGTGACATTAATAATTATTAACGGGCCAATTAATAATTATTAATCACCTTTAGATTAGTTTAAGAGCTTCGGGTTTCATTTTTAAAGCAAAAGTAAATGAGGGACGTAGACGTCATTTCCAATTTCTTAAAATATCCTAACACTATTCATCCATCTCCTTTATTATGCCAAAATTAGAAAAAAATATCACTTTCTTCTCATTTTTCAATCCCAAACCCGTAGCTTAGAGAGAAAAAAAGAGGAGAGAAAGAAATCGTCGCCCCGGCTTCGTTTCTCAACTGTTTTCATCGTGCCTTAGCTCGTTGGAAAGCTCTCGAGACGTACTTTTTACCCATCCTAACAATCGAGGTTTTCGCTCATTTTCTCGAGGCCTTAAGGTATGACAAAGTTTCTAAAATTTGATGTGAATAGTATTTTAATGGAGGTTTTGAGTTGTAATCTTCAAATTCGTTCACCGAAGCTTGAAGGTTTCATTCGGGGAAGTCTTTTTAGTCAATTTTAGAAACTTTCCCTAAACCCTAAAACCGAGTTTGAGCCGGAAACCCGTCCCTTGTGAATTTCCCTCACTTGGCTATGTTTAGGATGTTAAGTTTATTGTGTTTTTGCTTTTTAGTTAATTTTTCGGAAATTAATTAATATGAAAAACCCTAATTTACGGTTTCCCATGGAAATTGCAAACCTCCAAAGTATCCGAAACCAACCCGAAACACCTCTAAAATGCATAAAAGCCGGAAAACCAAACCCAAACCCTATTTTCCCTAGCTTGGCCGAGAGCTCCATAAGGGTAGAATCCGGGATTTTCGTGGTTTTATGTGTTTAGTTGTTGTTTGAATGTTTTCCGGTTAATTAATGTTCTTTAGGAATAATTCGTTTGTAGGATTGTGAATTGATCGTGAATTTACAACCTCGGATTATTCGGAGCTTGTCTTCAAGCTAAGGTGAGTTTAATGTGAAAGTTAGTGGTTTTATGAATTTAGTTTCGTTATGTAATTGTTTATCGATGTAAAGAGGGAGATAACTTCTTAGGATTATAGTTTGGTTGGAGACTTTAATTCGGAAGTGTGTGTGGAGAAAGTTTGGAGTTATAATGAGTTCGATGAAAAGGGAACATCGGAGAGGTTTGGAAGTATGGTAATGAGATTTGGAGATGTTAGATGAAAGTGAGAATGGAAGTTACTTTGATGGATTTGGAAGTTAAAGTAATTAGAAGATGCACTTGAGTGATAACTCGTGTAATCTAGTTAGTTAGGTTTCTAATTAACTTAGTAGAATTCTTTGGAGTTTGGTTAACTTTTGGAGACCTAGGGCACATTGATTCACACATGGTAGTATGTGATTTTGATCCATATGTAACCATGGTGTGATGATTTGTGGGAACCTTGAGCACATTGATTCAGCACGTGATAGTATGTGATTTTGATCCATATGTAATCATGGTGAGATGATTTGTGAAATAGTACATGGTAGTATGTGATTTTGATCCATATGTAACCATGGTATTATGGTTTATGACACGGCACATGGTAGTATGTGATTTTGATCCATATGTAACCATGGTGTGATGATTTGTGGGAACCTTGAACACATTGATTCAGCACGTGATAGTATGTGATTTTGATCCATATGTAATCATGGTGAGATGATTTGTGAAATAGTACATGGTAGTATGTGATTTTGATCCATATGTAACCATGGTACTATGGTTTGTGATATGGCTCATGATAGTATGTTGACTTCGGTCCATACGTATCATGTTGCGAGGAAGTAAATAGTACATAGTAGTATGTTGATTCGGATCCATACGATACTATGGTACTATGGTTTGAGATATGGCACATGATAGTATGTTGATTCGGATCCATACGTATCATGGTGCGATGATATCCGATATGGTGAAAGTCCTGATATCCGATATGGTGAAAGTCCTGATATCCGATGGTTTGTGATATGGTACATGATAGTATGTTGACTTCAGTCCATACGGTATCATGGTACGGTTACTTGAGACATGGTACGACCGTACGTGGTATGTTGATTTCGATCCATACAATAGCACGATACGATGAAACTTATTTGATAATAAAGATAGTTAATGTTACTTTTACCTATTTTTATGAATTGTGTAAAGAAACTTAGTTGTGAATGTTTGTTTTACTTTAAGTTTTTATTCCTATCTCTTGGTATTGAATGACGAGTACGGGTAGTATATGACTATCGTATGATTGTATGGAAATTGGAAGTGTGGATGTGGGTAGTATTGAGCATTATAGGCCTTTGGACACGATTTCGGTTATGAGATTTTGTTCATAGGATTACTTGCTTTCATTTTACTCTCACTAGCAATGTTTGCTAATGGTGCTACACCACAATATTTTCAGGTAAACCCCGTGCCAAGAAGCGTGGTAGAGGAAGTGGTGTCGCGTGACTTGACGAGATGGTGTACGGACAATGTTAAAACTCTTTTGGATAAGCATTCGTAAAAATGCTTGTAAATCATATACTTTTTCCATACTTATGTCTTTTTGAGCCCGCGAAGGGTGTTTTTGTAAACTGTGACGACCCGTCATTTTCAAATAAATTTAATTTAGAAAACATAGCGGAAGTCTTTTAATTTACGAAAAATTTGCGTGGTTTTGTTTGAAAATTGGCATGCCGAAAACCTGTTTACATCCTAATTTTTCAAATCTAATAAATCACATGGACTTTAAGTCCAAATCAGGAGTTCAAATATTTCTTATCATAAAAACCACATCGAAAACTCTTATGAGCTAAATACAACATATATATCATTAAAGTCTTAAAGTTCATCAAAATAAAGACATAAACTTTACAAACAAAAGTGTCCATCTCGAGGTCAGCATCCCTCGATCAAGCAGCACCACCTCCTCTCCCTCGACCTCTGGCCAGGGCATTACCTGAAAATGGTTGTAATATCATGAGCTAACAAACTAAGCCCAATGAGAATAATAAGCATAAAAAGTAAAGATAGACCTCAAACTCGCATTTCGATTTGTGTCCAATAATCCGACACAATCTTTCCTAGAATTCTCCAAAGTCTAGGTCATTCTATTCCATATTTTCCAATTGATGATACAAATTAGCATACTTAGTCTAATTGTTCATCCATTAACTTGTTATAACATGATTGAGAAAAATAAATAAACTTTGCATAAATATAACATCTCGACTCTCTTTCTCATCTATCATATGCATAAAAGTAATGAGTACATCCCGTAGGATACGCATTCGCCATTTATGCATGAAATGAAGGTAATGTGGATTTTTACATACTATCCACCCTTATCCTTATGTATGAAGTAGTGTGGACAATTATCGTATTCCACCAGTACTTATGTATGAAAGTAGTGTGGGAAAATTATCATATCCCACCAGTACTTATGTATGGAAGTAGTGTGGGCAAATTATCATATCCCACCAGTACTTATGCATGGAAGTAGTGTGGACTTTCTCGTATTCCACCATTAACCTTTCGTTTTTCTTTCTCACTTTCTTTTCTTTTCAATAATGCGAGATGTTATGCATATGTTTACATATGCCTGCATAGGTAAATAATGTAAAAGTAAATGATAAAGTAACCGATACATGCATAAAGTAAATGAGCAAAAGTAAAGACATAAAGTAAAGGACATAAGTAAAAAAATAGATAGAATCCCGGACGAACGATATATCGATCGAACTCCACTAATAAAGTAAAGAATCAAAACATAACGATTAACCTAAACCTTCAAGGATTCTAAACTTCCAATAATCCGAGGTTCTATCAACCGTTCTTTATCAAAGTCTTGGATCCTTTAACTTCCAATGATTCATTCTAAAATCCGAAACTTATCTAACTTAGAATCTTCTAAGATTCGAGGCTTTCATCGAGAAATCCTAAGTTTCTCGCTTAAAGGATTAACTACGAATCCTAAGGCACTAACTCACTCCCTCTAATCTTAGTTTAGATTCTAATCTTAGTTTCCGATTCTACAAACCATTAATAAATCACCAACTAACGATTAAACAACGACTAGACAAGCAAAAAGACGAAAATCCATCAAACCTACCCCTTGGAGGCTCTCGGCCCTCCCTAATAAAAGGGTCTCGGGTTTGGTTTCTTGGCTTTTTGGCAAATTAAATACATTTTGAGTTGGTTTTAAGCAAATTCGATAATCCCGATTTCAATGGGTATCGATAAATAGGGTTTTTGAACATTAAGCCCATTCCCGAAACGAATTTAAATAAACATTTATTCATTAAATTCTAACCCATAAACAATCCCAAAAGGGTAAATTTCAAACGGGAAGGGTTTCGACTGAAACTCGGTTTTAGGGTTAAGGGAAATCAAGTAATAGTTACACAATAAGTTTTCCATCAACATTCAACAACAAAGGTTGAAGGGGATGAGAGTTTTGGCCAAAAACACAAAAGCTTGAATCAATTTCCATGGAAGTTCAATGAGAATTCGAAATCTAGGGCTTACCTTAGAGAGTTGGAAACGTTCCAAGAGTGGAATGGTGGAATGAGTGAAGAGTTACCAACACCACAGAAGCCCTATATGAATCTCACACATTGATTCCAACTTGGAGACCACAGGACATGTTGTCACTTGTCCTTCTCCCACTCAATATAGCTAGCTATGGCTTTTACTTAGATATACCCAGGCTACCTCTAATATCTAAGTTCAATCTGACTTATAATAGCTCTTATAGATTGGTTAGATTGATTTTAATGTGAAAGCCAAGTGATTAATCTCTATTAATCCTAACACATTATTCACCGTCTCAATGAAGTAAATTATTAATAAAATAATACTCCCAGATCGCTCCCAGTTAGAGGGGTCCCGTGTTAATGGAACGATTAAATAACCTCTTATCTTGGGCAGAGCTTTCTCGCCAGAGTTATATTTAAATTAATAATTTCAACTTCATTAATTTTTAATTAACTCTTTAATTAAAAAATAATAACACCTCATCTTTTTTGTTTTAGTTTCAAATCCTATTTAAAACTAAACAATTAATTAAAATATTGGTTGCTAAACTCTTTTAGACCATTTTAATTAATACCTAAAACATGCTGCTAGTAATTACTAATTAACCCCTTAATTAAAATTCTAGCACAATAAATATAACATTTATATTCATACAAGGCATGAGCATAATATCAATAATCTCCATTAATGATGCATGATCATGGCATTTATGCATTTATGAAGGGAATAATTATTTATGGCATACTTTATGCATGAATAATTACTATTTAATTATATCTAATATATAATAAATAAATAAGCAATTTTGGTTGGGATAATATTGGCCAAATCTATGAAAATTAAAATCTATATCTAAATATAAATTAATTTCCATCTTGAACTTCTCCAGGATCTCCAAAAAACGAAAATTAGGAAAACCGAGGGGAGGCACCTAGGGTTTTAACCCTAGGCACCGCCGCCCCTAATTTTTTTTTGTTCTTTGGTGCGGTGAGCAACGCTGACCTTTGCGCTGCTTGCCGCTGATGGTGGTGCTTTCCACTGCGGCTCACGATACCGACTCCTTGATGCACGGCCAGGATCCAGTTCACCTTTCTTTCATCCGTCGTTTCGATCGATATCTCCATATGATTAAAACGATTACAAATTTTCCTATACCCAATGAAGGGTTTACAAAATATCTAGGAAAGAAAAACTGTAACGACCCGAACCCGTTAAATTCTTTAAATTCAAATGCACAGCGGAAGACTCGACTTTTAAAGAAAAACGACGTGGGTTCGTTTAAAAATCGAATAGCCAAAACCTGTTTTTCAACCCAAATTCCAGAAAAAGCGATAAATCGGGAATGCGCATTCCAAAAGATATTTAAATCATAAAACATAGACATATTTTACACAAATACCCTTTCGGGCTCAAAAAGACATAAGTATGTAAAGATGGAATAATTTACAAGCATTCAATGAATGCTAAACCAAAATGAGTTCTTAATATTGTCCATACACCATCTCGACTAGTCACGCGGCTCCACCTCCTCTACCACGCTTCTTAGCTCGAGGTTTACCTGAAAATTTGTAAGTGTAGCACCATTAGCATAACATGCTAGTGAGAGTAAAACGAAAGCAAGTAATCCTATGAACAAAATCTCATAACCGAAATCGTGTCCAAAGGCCTACAATGCTCAATACTACCCACATCCACACTTCCAATTTCCATACAATCATTCGATAGTCATATATTACCAGTATTCATCATTCATTACCAAGAGATAGATATAAAGACTTAAAGTAAAGTAACATTCACTACTAAGTCTTACTACACAATTCTAAAGAATATGTAAAGGTAACATTGACTATCTTTATTACCAAACAAGTTTCATCGTATCGTGCTATTGTATGGATCGAAATCAACATACCACATACGGTCGTACCATGTCTCAAGTTACCGTACCATGATACCGTATGGACCAAAGTCAACATACTATCATGTACCATATCACAAATCATCGTGACTCTCATCACATTGGATATCAGGAATTTCACCATATAGATATCAGGAATTTCACCATATAGGTCTCAGGAATTTCACCATATAGATATCAGGAATTTCACCATATAGGTATCAGGAATTTCACCATATAGATATCAGGAATTTCACCATATAGGTATCAGGAATTTCACCATATAGATATCAGGAATTTCACCATATAGGTATCAGGAATTTCACCATATAGATATCAGGAATTTCACCATATAGGTATCAGCAATTTCACCATATAGATATCAGGAATTTCACCATATAGGTATCAGGAATTTCACCATATAGATATCAGGAATTTCACCATATCACAATCATCGTATCGGGTATACCATATGGATAAATATCACATACTAAGCCCGTACGGTATTACCATATCACAATCATCGTACCGGGTATACCATATGGATAAATATCACATACTAAGCCCGTACGGTATTACCATATCTCAACCATCGTACCGGGTATACCATATGGATAAATATCACATACTAAGCCCGTACGGTATTACCATATCACAAACTGTTAAGCTTCCTAAAAGTTAGCAAATCTCAAAGAATCCTACTAAGCTTTTACGAAGCCTAACTATCTAGATTACATGAGTTAACACTCAAGTGTATCTCTTGAGCTACTTTAACTTTCAACCACTCAAGTAACTCTCATTACACTTTCCTCTATCATCTCCAATTCACTTTGTAACACTTTCAAACCACTCCGATGTTTCCTTTTCATCGAACTAATTATAGTTCCAAAATTCCTCCACTAACTTCCGAATTAAAGTTTCTAACCAAACTTAAATTCTAAGAAGCTAAATCTCGCTTAACTTCGATAAACAATAACATAACGAAACTTAATTCATAAAACAACTAACTTTCATTTTAAACTCACCTTAGCCAAATAACTCCAATCTCCACTTTCCACGAAACAACAACCGAGCAATCGCACCTACAATTCACCAATTGCACAACATATTACAACTCATAACTAATATGCGAACAAGTGTGCAATTTCGGGTGAATAGTGATTTCGGATGAATAGTGTTTTCGGATGAATAGTGTTTTTCAAAAATCCGGGCTCAAAATCATCAAATTCATTGATGGAAATTCATGATTTCAACTTCAAAACTCATTTATAATAAAAAACGAACAAAACCATGTAAAAAGTTTTGAAAACTTACTTTTTAGGGTTTCCCGTAATGAACGAGAAACTTCGAAAAGCTAGGTTGGATATGTAGCCCTCGTCCCTACCAATCCAACGAATGAGAAATGAAGAAAAGAAACTTCTCATCCATGGTGGATGGAAGCTCACGGCAATGACAAAGGAGAAGGAAGAAGATGAAATGATTTTTTGTCAATTTTGGTGATATTTAAAGATAAATGAATAGTAAATTTAGATATTTAAGAAATTGGAAAATGACGCCTACGTCCCTCTTTCGTTTTTACTTTAAAAAACGAAACCCGAAGCTCTTAAATAAATTTAAAGGTGATTAATAATTATTAATTGGCCCATTAATAATTATTAATGCACCGAAACAATTTTAAAGTATTAAAACGATTTAAATGAATTTCGGACGAAAATAGCTACTAAAATTGAAATCACTATTTTTTTTTATTAACCTTAAATACTTTAATTAAAGTAAATAAATAAAATAAAATAAAATTACCCCCAAAAGTAACGGGACGTTACAAAAACGTAGGTCAATAAATCCTAATTCAACCAAAACACAAAACCACAATTTTAAAACTCCTTTTAAAATAGTTTTGATTCCCATCATATAATTTTGAAAATATTATATTAACAAGACTGCTCTGATACCAGTTGTTGGGATTGAGGCCTCAAGAAGAGTTTTAAAACGGAAGTCCCGAGGATCTTTCCTTGCAGTATAATATAATCAAAATCTAAATGCATAAAAGAAATACTAAACTTTGTAGAGAAGTGTCTGGATCTTCCTCTTTCTTGGCTGGTTACAATCCTGGGACCACCAAAAAGTACTTCCTCACCAAGCACAAAAGAGAATCGATGCATGAGCACTATCTCCTTTGGAAAAAGGAAAAATGGGAAGAATAAATTTTTCTTCCCAATCACCCTATGTGCGCCTAAGAGAGAGGGAGGAGAGGAATTTCCTGAGCCTTTTCTTTTGCTCTCTTAGTTGTGTGTTTTGGGGTCACCCCAAGGTTCCTATTTATAGGAAAACTAAGGCCTCAGAAAATCTTTTTAATATCTTTTAATTAATAAATAATTAAATAAGATATTCTAAAATATATTTGAATAATAAAGATATTATATTTTATTCCATAATAAAATATCTCAAATTTAAATATATTATTCCATATCTTCCATTTAAATTAATTACATTAATTTAAAACAAGATATTCATATATTTTAAATAAAATAAAATGCAAAACTTAGTCAACCCTTTGACCAAAGTGGCGTGTGACCCCACCATGGGTCACACGCCCCTATCATCATCTCATGACAATATTGGGCATTTTATTTTCCTTTTTATTTAATGGAACAATTCCGTTAAATAATTAAATAAATAAAACTCCTTTTATTTATTTCCTCTTTAATTTGACAATCTCAAATTAAAAATTTAAATAGACTCCTCTATTTAAATTCCCATTAATTTTGGACAACTCAAAATTAATTTAATTAAATAGACTCTTCTATTTAATCTCTCATAATTAATTAAGTAGACTTTTCTATTTAATAATTAAATAGACTCCTCAATTTAATTCCACCATTGAATAATTAAATAGACTCCTCTATTTAATTTCTTTTAATTAATCAAATAGACTCCTCTATTTAATTCCAATTTTCCAAAGAAATTAATCATATTAATTTATGTTCTCAATTACATGCGTTAGCTCGGAGGACTTAATGGACCTATAGGACTAAGCTCCAATGATCCAAAATTACCTTTGATTAAAACTCCTTTTAATCAATTAATTCTCATTCATTAACTCCTAGATAACTCCACTAAATATCTAGAGTTGCACTCTTAATACTATAGACATAGTTATGTCCATTGGCTAATATCATTAACTACACTTTGATCCTTCACAAGTTAGTTCGTATCCATGGCTAGGTATTTGCACCGTATTAACCCCCTTGATACATCTTCCTTAAGCCGAACTGATTCTCCAATGAACAACCTTACATAATCTCCATTATGCGTCTTTAACCTTTTCCTTGATCAGAGGAATATGGGGCCCGCTGTTCAAGACCGAATCAGTTCACAAGGGAACTACTTATCTATTTTCCTATATGGAAAAGTGTGAATTCCAATTCTTGTGTAATTACATTCCCAGCTATAAGCAAGATGCAAGCCCCAAAGTGGGAGGCTTATTGAGCGAACTATTCGAGACACTCTCACCTATGCAAATCAAAGGTTTGTCCCTTGCAAACAGGAGTTCGTAATCCACTCAGGATTAAGATCAATTGTACATGATCAATCGGTTGATAAACGAAGTGTCTTTATGTAACGGCTTTCCCAGAAGACAATAAGTTTATCTTAGTCCAGTCTACTACAATCTCTATTGCAGCAACACCCCCACTTACATTCTCTGCATGAGCGATCCAGATGAGATCACATGTGCCAATTCATGAGTGGTCCGTGTTAGTGGTGTTACCAGAAATAAGGCACCTAACCTTTATTCATGTACCACAGACTATTTGAGTTACACTTAAGTGAATCTTCCCGCATCATATGCTCACTTTAAGTTATCATAGGTAACTCTGGATCTTATGATGGATTACATTTATTAAACTAATAATAAATGTAATAATTCCTTTATTTATTTATAGTTTAATTGGATTACATAAGATTTAGGGCAGAAGCCCCAGCACATAATACTATTTTTTTGTAAATCTAAACCACTCTTAAATTTAGAGAGATACAGCTCTGATACCAAAAATATTGGAGATTTGAAATAACAGAGCAAAGAAATACAACAGATTTGAAAGGAATCTGAATGCTTTATTTGATAAAAGAAAATGCCTTTTATATTGGCTTACAATGCTAAAAAGACTCAACTACTCAGAGAGATTCTAGGCACTAAGTTATTCAACAGATACATAGAAAATCAAGGAAATAAAGAAAACTGAAAGATGACTGCACATCAAGGACCAAGTCTAAACTAAAATTGAATCAACTTTCAACAGAAGAAGATAACTTCAATGACATAAACCCAGAAATGAATAATGAAGAAGAAGCAAGAAAAAATAAATATGAACTTGATTCTTGTAAATATATTCAGAGCTATTCCATTATTTTTTTTTATTAATAACTAAAATTATACATTAGAATTGATAAAATATTAAATGAGAAGGGATATACTGAAGTAGGAGTAGAAGAAAATGACAGGGATGAAGAAGTAATCTAAAAATGTCTAAACAATATAAAAGAAAAAAAATTGTATTATATCAATTTCATTTGTGACAAGAACATCACCGTGGAGATAAACAAGTGTAGACTGATAATGAGAGAATGAATACAACTATGGATAATATGGGAAATGATGTTGAACAGAATCAATAATCAAAAGGAAGACGATGATGAATCAGATGGACAAATCGAAAATGAAGAAGATGTTATAAGAAGTCACACTACAAGAAAGGCAGGAATTAGCGATGTGGTCGCTTTGATTGTGTCGCTAATTTAACTTAGCGATGGAAATATCGACATTTTGGATGATAAAAAAAATTCAGCACTCGCTGAATTTAGCGATGAATTGTATTGCTACTAGCAACAACAAAATAATGAGTTTCTAATAAATATAGGCTACGTTAGCAACACAATCGATCTATGAAGCAAGTGACACCATCATTCACTGTGTGCTCGATTAGAGATGCACTGCGTTGCTAAATGGAGTGACACGTTTATTCACTCAAGTTAGCGACGTAATTATTCGCTCAAGTAGAGCCACATTTGTTTAATCATAAAGTCAACTATTTTACTTTTAGCGACATAATCGATCGCTAATAATAAAATTGAAAATATTATAAAATACATAAAAGCAACGCAGTGCATCACTAATATACATTTTTAAAAATTTTCCTTTTAATATTTGAGGCCTCTAAAAGAGATCTCAAGAGGAAGTCCCAACGGATCTTTCCTTGCAGTATAATAAATTCAAAATGAAATGCATAAACAGAATACTAACCCTTGTAGAGAAGTGTCTGACTCTTCCTCGTTCTTCGATGGTTACGATCCTGGGACCACCAAAAAGATCTTCCTCACGAAGCACAATAGAGAATCTGTGCGTGGGCACTATCTCCTTTGGAAAAAGGAAAATTGGGAAGAAGAATTTTCTTCCCAATACCCTATGCGCAGCAGCCAAGAGAGAGAGAGAGGAGAGAAATTTCCTGAGCCTTTACTTTAACTCTCTTGGTTGTGTGTTTTGAGGTCACCCCAAAAATCCTATTTATAGGAAAACCAAGGCCTCAGAAAATCTTCTGAATATCTTTTTTAATTAATAAATAATTAATTAAGATATTCTAAAATATATGTGAATAATAAAGATATTTTATTCCATAATAAAATATTCCATATCTTTTATTTAAACTAATCAATATTAATTTAAATATATTATTCCATATCTTCCATTTTAAATTAATCACATTAATTTAAAATAAGATATATATATATATATATATATATATATATATATATATATATATATATGTTAGGAATGGTGTCCTAGAACTTGTAATTATTTAAATATAATAATTTATTTCGAATAAATTAAATAAATAAACATAAGTTCTTTATATAATCTAGATTGATTCAATTGACGATATTAGGAATATATGGAAATATATAAATATCAAAACATTCAAATAGTAAACCCTAAGTTACTCTTATGAAATCACGACTTAGTATGTGAGTCATACAAGAGGATTAAAGTCGAGATGAGTAACTTAAACGTGTCTACAGTAAACGGATAACGTTTGGGAACCTTATCCTGGTAACATTGTTGATAGCTTCGCATTTTGTTTATAGACAAATGATCGAATCCCGATCATTCATGTGGGAGACATGAAATGGAAGTATCATATGCAATGTTGATTGTATAAGACAGGACCACGATGTTCGATCAAATTTCTCATTAGTACCGTTTACGAGAAATAATCGAATATCAAACTAAGTTTATCAACCTGGTGATAGATCTCAATCCTGAGTGAAATGCGGACTCCTATTTGTGGAGTTATGTTCTTTGATTCACATAGTTGAGAGCGATCCGTAAGAACGCTCAATACACTCTGTTTTGGGAACATGACTAGATAAGTAGATGGGAACTCATTTTCACGAGATGGAATTCATAACTTTCCTATAAATTAACGGTATCGGTGCGATACCTAAACATTTTAGGAACTTTAGGAAACTCCTTGATGTACCGATTCGAGACATGAACAAGTGACGTCACGACTTCTATTGATCACGAAGTATCTTATCTCTAGTTCGACTAAAGATAAAGTTCATTGGAGAATCAGCGGGAACACAAGGATAAAGCGGTAATTACAGGGGCAAAACGGTAAATTTATCCGCTTGTAATTATGAGGGTTCCACGTGAAGGATATATCACGAGATATAAATAAATGATAAACTAAATGGACATAACTCATCTATAGTGAGGGGAGTTCAGCTATGAATCTATAGTGGAATTATTCATAGTTAGATAATAAGTAATTAACTGATTATGAGTTAATCACTTAATTGACTAATTATTAAGCCCATGATCTATAGGTCCATCAGGTCCCTATGCTAGCCCAAATATCGTAGTCGCGAAATCAAGTAGAAGAAATGGAAATCTTAAGTAAAGTGAATTACTTAAAATAGGCAATATTAATTGTTTAAATATTGAGTATATTTAAGCGGTAATTAATATAAACATTATTAATTGTTTAAATAATGAGTTTATTTAAACATGAAATTAATAATGAAATATTATTAATTAGATATTATTAATTATTTAAATATTGAGTATATTTAAATGGTAATTAATAATTTGAAATTAATTAACAATTATTAATTGTTTAAATAATTAATTTTATTTGAACGGAAATTAATAATTAAAATTAATTAATTAATAATAAAATATTGTCAATAAAATTATTAATTAAATAATGAGTTTATTTAATGGAAATTAATAATTATAATATTTATTATTAATTATTTAAATAATGAAAATTATTTAAATGGAAATTAATAATTAAATATAATTTGATAATATTTAGACGGGAGAAAATATTAATTATTTAAATAAAATATTTATTTAAATGGTAATTAATAAATAAATTAATTGAGTTGGACTTATTAATTTAAGAGAGAGTTTCTAGCCCAATTGGATTAATGAACCCAATTGGAATTGGCTCAAAATAATTAATTAAATAAATTAGAATTATTTATTAATTAATACATGCATTTTCTGCCATATATGTATTTTTGGGAAGAGATAATTGCTTGAATTATATCCTA
Source organism: Gynostemma pentaphyllum (assembly GCA_028015215.1). Classification (NCBI taxonomy): domain Eukaryota; kingdom Viridiplantae; phylum Streptophyta; class Magnoliopsida; order Cucurbitales; family Cucurbitaceae; genus Gynostemma; species Gynostemma pentaphyllum. The sequence goes on along the minus strand of CM051345.1, from coordinate 21,281,701 downwards.
AAATAACTACATAGATTTATTTACCCAAGATAAATAAAAATAAAGAAAATAAAATAATCTCCTATTTATCCATGGCATTTTCGAAATTGCTAGATAAAGGAAAGAGATTATCTTTTTTCTTTTTGTGTTTATCTCTATAGATTAATCCTAATGTGATTAGGATTCCTATTTTCCTATAAATAGGAGGGTTGGGTCATTCATAAATCACACAATACAATTCCATAGAAAGTTGGAACTCTCTCTTCCTCCTCTCCCTCCCTCATTGCCGATTTCCTCATAAGTATTGGGAAGAAAAATATTTTTTCTTCTTCCCAATTTCTTCTAAAGTTCGATCCCACAATCGAATTTCGTTTGATCGATCGGGATATAGCGTAGAAGATCTGGTGTTGCTGAGGAATTGAAGCTGTAAAGAAACCTCCAACCGATTCTCCATTATTCAGTCAATGTAAGTTCCGGGTTTTAATTTTCGAATATATAAGCATGAATCTACATGTTTTATCACAAATTGCATGATGTTAATAGATCCGTTATTAAATGTTAATAAGTTTACTAAATAAAATTCCGCTAATTTAGTAAATCATCCATTCAATTGGTATTAGAGCTAATTTTAATTATCATGCAAATTTGTGTTTTTCGAAAATTTGGTGGGTTGCATAAAAAGTTGTTTTATGTATGTTTATATAAATTGTGGAGGTTTGCTTATTGACTGTTTAGGTATTCTTGAGGCACTTAGGATTTTTAAATTTTAGTAGAAAATTTGTAAACCCTAAATTTTAGGGTATAGGAAAAATTTGTAATTTTCCCATACCCATTGATGGTAAAATCGGCTACACCAAGGGAGAAGAGAAGAAAATTTTTCCCCATCATTCATGATGCCCACGCCCAAGGATGAGATAAGGTAAAGATATGGTAAGATATTTTAACATAATTAACTTGTTATCTCAATTTAAAAAATTTAAATATTTAAGATAAGGATAAAATCTTTTTAAAGATTATATCTCTATCTTAAATTATAAATTTAGAAATTGAGATAAGATTACATGGAAAATATTTTCTTTATTTTTCCATATAATTAAAAGATAATTATTTTAAAACAAGTATTTATGGAAATATTATTATGGAAATATTAAGGAGATAATATTTGCCCCATAAATACCCATGCCCACGCCTACACCATGGAGGAAAGAGAAAGATGAAGCCTCAAGATCTACAATGGAAGATTTAAATTAATTTGTAATTTTAAATTTTCCGTTTTAGAAATAGTGCCAAGAATACCGGTCAATTTAGCTATTTATTATTTAAATTGTTTTATATGTATGATATAATTTTTAAATAATGTTCATGCATAAGAGTATGTCATGTAGAAAATCCCACCATAGGTTGTATGATTTTAATTAATTGTACATACATGCATCATGATATAATATGTGTTATTATATGCTAATGTATGTGAAGCATGCTATAATTTTATTTTATAAATGTTATTATCGAAAATTAAATTCTAATTGTTTTAGAATTAAAAGCATGCTTATTTAGTTAAAATTCAAAAGTTAAATCTAGTTTAAAAGTTGAATAGAAACTAAATGAATTATTTGAAATATGGAATTATTGTTTAAACAATTGGGCCAAATCCATATAAGATAAACAAATAGAAACTTTTAATTAAGGGTTAATTAAAAATTAATAATTGAGATTAATTAAATTGAACGGATCTCTGGCAGAAAGCTCGCCCAGGCGATGAGGTTTCATAAAGTTCCCCTAACACCGGAGCGCCTCTAACCGGGAGCGATCCGGGAGAAAAGTTCAAATTAATAAATCAAAATTATTAAGACGGCGCATAATGTGATTAGTTTAAATTAGGAAAACTTGAACAATCACTTTATAAAATTAATCTAACCAATTTAAGAGTTAAAGTTGATTAGGTTAATTAAAACTTGGATTAATGAATTAGCCTGAATTAGTCTAAGTTATGAAACCCTAACTCAAAATATTAAGTGGGAGAAGGAAACATGTCAATGAATCCTATGGTCTCCACTAATGGGCTCGAAACGTGAGATTTATACATGGCCTCCGTAACACTGCCGCAGTGTTCATTCCCATAGGAAGGTTTATTGTATAAATCAATATCAAGTTGGGTCTCCTGAAAGAGATAAAGAATTTTAAATGAGATTGATTGAAGACTGAATCTACACTTCGTAGACACTCTTCAATTTTATTTAAAAGACTAAATTAGTGGGTCACACTTAAAAGAAATTTGATAAATTGTGTTATCAAAACTCCTGGACCAAATACACGGTAAACAATGACATAGGAATATGAGTTATTCTGGAGTTGTCAATTGTTCAGAGTGGCATCTCGTTTTAATGATGGTAACCGACCTATCATTCGACTGGCACTTCACCAGGTATCATTAAAATATCGTGACATAGTAACATGTTTTAGGGCTTTTTCTGTTCATTAATATGTTCGCATTCATGCATCATATTTAATTATATGTCGAAATTTTGAGTATTTGAATGTTGAATGCATGTTAGATTAGTAAGATAAAGTTTATTTAAATTTCAGGTAATATAGCATCTGTTTTAGTCACTATACTTGGAAAGAACAAAACCGAACTATGAGAATCGTGTTTCCTAGAAAAGGAAATGAATAATTTAAGTAAAGCGAGTTTACTTGAATAGACAGACAATATTAATTATTTAAATAATGAGTTTATTTAAATATAAATTAATATCATTGTTATTAATTATTTAAATAATGTGTTTATTTAAATGGTAATTAATAATAAAATATTATTAATAAATAATTATTAATTATTTAGGTAATGTGTTTACCTGAATGGAAATCAATAATTAAACATTTATTATTAATTTTAAATAATAGGGATTATTTAAAAGGATAATATTAAATAACCTATTTATTATTAATTTAAATAATTTCGATTATTTAAATAGAAAATAATAAATATTTATTAATAATAAAGTACAAAAATCGGAATATAATATTTTATTTAAATGATTGATTTAAATAAATATGAAACCGATAAATAAGATTTATTAATAAGGAAGAATCTATGATTGAATTAATGAATTCAATGGATTTTGGTTCAAATTATTTGAATTATTAAATACCAAAATCGAGTCATATATAATATTTTAGGAAATAATTGTGGAATTATTTTGTCTAAAATAAATATATAAAAGAATGTTCAACCAAAGACAAATTAAACAAAGAAAAATTAGTTTTTCTTAATGATTTTATACACATAAAATCGGCACGTAAGATAAATAAGGAATAAAATTTGATTTTAATTTTGACATTTATCTTGTATTTATTTTAATAGTATTTCCTAATTCGATTGGAAAACTGTTTTGCGTATAAATACAAATGTCTTGGGTTTTCATTCAAAAGCTTCTAATTTCAATTTTCGAAATTGAAAACTCTTCTTCTTCCTATTCTCCTCGTAACCGATTTTACAATAGTCTAAAAGGGAAGAAAATATTTCTCTTCCCAAACAATAGTTTTCGAGTTTAGTTTAGTTATCAATTTGTTTCTATTTTGAATTATGTAATAACTATTGGTTCTCATTTCGTATGAACCAAGTTTGGGAATATTTTAAATAAGAGTTATTTAGGTAGATATTCCTTTACAATTATATTACAAAGTTCCAAAGTGTGATTGGATGGTTATTCAAAATACTTAGTATAAAACAAATAAATTCCAAATCCAAATTCTAAACTCCGGTATATCTAAATGAGTTATAAGGTTTAAAAATATTTAAATGTTTAAGTCTAAAATCACTTAAATAAGTTAAAAGATTAACCTCTTAAAGATGGTTCTCAAAGAATTTGAGATGATAACCATGTTGATCTACAAACTTAAAGAAATAAGTGAAATTGAGCATCTTTGATTTATCAAAGATAACTGGACTTAAAATCACTAAAGTTCAACACTTAGATGTTAAACTTAAGTGAAAAATGAACAAAGAATCAATTTCTAGTATTCCAAACATTCAGTTATTTAAAAGGATGTTTTAAAGGAGCACTTACTGATATGGAATAAACAATATAGAAATTGAAAGTAATAATTAGTGAATTATTGAATTCACAAATTATTAAAGAAAAGTTCAGTAAATCAGTGATACTGAAAGTTTTAAACCTTAATTAAGATATAAAAGAATCACAATGATTTTATTTCACAATAAAAACAAGTAGTTATTTAAAAGTTTAAATTGTTAAACTACTTGTAGAACTTTATTTGAGTGGGAGCGTCATAATACGAACCAAAGGCCTTTTGAAGTCCAAGTGAAACTCATTGACTTCAAAATCAATGAATAAAGTTCAAAATAAGTGAAATAAAAATGACACGAATTTTCAATAGTTGAGTTGAAAAGGGTCACTTATACTTATACATTATTTTTGGAAATAATAAGAAGTATAGAATTGTAATCATTAAACAAATGAAAGTAATGGAGAATTACTTTGTAGTGGGAGCTTAAGAATTTCGAGAATCCTAGAACCAATGTGACTAAAATAAAATTTACAAATAGTATGTTAGTGCACATAGATAAAATGGGAGATTTTATGAGTTGCACGGGCTCAAATTCGAACATGAATTTACTTCCATGTAAGAATTCGACAAAAGATGTGACGACCCGTCATTTTTAAATAAATTAAATTCAGAGAAAACAGCGGAAGTCTTTTAATTTACGAAAAATTGGCGTGGTTTTGTTTGAAAATTGGCATGCCGAAAACCTGTTTACAACCTAATTTCAAATCTAATCAAAATCTCATGGACTTTAAGTCCAAATCAGGAGTTCAAATGTTTCATCACATAAAAATCACATCAAAAGCTCTTATGAGCTATATACAACATCAAAGTGTTCAAAAATTTATAAAAGTGTTACACAAACTTTACAAAGACAAGTCCATCTCGAGGCCAGCATTCCTCGATCACGCAGCACCACCTCCTCCTCCTCGACCTCTAGCCAAGGCATTACCTGAAATTGGTTGTAATATCATGAGCTAACAAACTAAGCCCAGTGAGAATAATAAGCATAAAAAGTAAATATAGACCTCAAACTCGCATTCCGATTTGTGTCCAATTAAACCGACACAATCCTTCCTAGAATTCTCCAAAGTCTAGGTTATTCTAAGTCATATTTTCCAATTGATGAAACTAATTAACACACTTAGGCTAATTATTCATCCTTTAACTTGTTATAACATAAAGTAAGAAAAGTAAATGACTTTGCATAAAATATAACATCTCGACTCTCTTTCTCATCTATCATATGCATAAAAGTAATGAGTACATCCATAGGATACGCATTTGCCATTTATGCATGTAATGAAGGTAATGTGGATTTTTACAAACTATCCACCCTTATCCTTATGCATGAAGGTAATGTGGGAATCCACTCATCCACCATTCAACCTTATGCATGATGAAGGTAATGTGGGAATCCACTCATCCATCATTCACCTTATGCATGAAGGTAACGTGGGAATCCACTCATCCACCGTTCCTTTCATTCTTTTCATTCTTTTCTTTTTCTCTTTTCAATGATGCGAGATGTTGTAGTATAATAAATAATGGTGCAAAATGTTATGCATATGCTTGCATATGCTTGTACAATTAAATAAAGTAAAGTAAATGATAAAGTAATTAAATTATACATAAGGTAAATGGGCATAAGTAAAGACATAAAGTAAATGACAAAAAATAAAATAACTGAGAAACTCGAATGAACGATATGACGATCGAACTCCGATATTAGTAATAAGATTAGAATCATAATTTAAACGATTAACCTATGTCCTCCGGATTCTATACTTCCAAATAATCCGAGGTTCTATTAACCGTTTTAAATTACAAGTTGGATCATTTTGACTTCAAAATAATCCAACCTTAGTTTCATAACGAAACTAAGTTAGAATCTTCTAAGATTCAAAGTCTTTCTCGAGAATTTCTAAGTTCTCACTTAAAGGATTAACTCTTAATCCTAAGGGCACTAACTTACAACCCTCTAATCTTAGGTTCGGATTCTAATCTTAGTTCAAACTCTCAAACCATGACACTAGTTTGCTTTCCATATTTAATTTAAATGCTAACTATTCTCACCTTATTAATAAGATGATTTAGCTCCTAAGTTCGAAGGAGCGATCAACCACGAAGTTCAAAAACACCTACAAACGAATTACATCGTAACAATCAATAACGAAACCAACTATCATTCAAACAATTACTAAACATACAAAGCAACGAAAACCCAATAAAACCCACAAAGAGGCCCACGGCCTTATCATCAAAAACAAGTCTCGGGTTTGGTTTTTCGGCTTTTTGGCAATTCAAATACGTTTTGAGTTGGTTTTAATCAAATTCGATCATCCCGATTTCAATGGGTATCGATGAATAGTGTTTTTGAACATTAATCCCTTTCCCGAATTGAATTTAAACAAACATTCATTCATTAATTTCTAACCCATTTTCAATCCCAAAAGGGTAAATTTCAAACGGAAAGGGTTTTGATTGAAACTCGGTTTTAGGGTTATGGAATAGTTTCCAAAAACACTTAAAACTACTCCCGAATTGACAAACACCGAGTTTCATGGCAAGAAATCGAAAGAAAACAAGCAAAACTCCATTAAAACACTATTTGGAGCTTAGGGTTTGAAGAGATTCTTACCGAGAACTCCTCGGATCTCGAGAGAAACGGACGATGGCTAGGTGGAAAAGACTCGTACGACCGATATCTTTCCAAAGGACCCGGAATCACGTCGATCGGGCAAGAAACGAACAAAACACGATTTTTCTCTTTTGCTCTTGGAGGCCCACGGGTAGGAGGAGAAAAAGATGAGGAAAATGTGAAGTCAAATGGTCAATGTTTCATTTAAAGAGAAGCTCAATAGTGTTTTAGATATTTTGGTTTAAAGGGAATTTACGAAAATGCCCTTTTTGATGATTTTTGGCTTAAAACGAATCCCGAACATCTCAAACTATCCCAATGGTGATTAATAATTATTAATTGGCCCGTTAATAATTATCAACACCATTAAAACGTATTTAAATAAATAAAGCCATTAAAATGAATTAAAATGAAATAAATTGCAATTTTCTAATTTAATAACAAATAAATGAACTTAATTACTTGAATTAAAATAAAATAAATAAATAAATAAATAAAATTTTATCACAAAATAACGGGACGTTACAAAAGACCTTTGCGAATTAAACATCAAATGAGTTGAGTATAAGTAAAATGAGTTTTTACTGACTAAACTCTAAATTCGCGTGATTACTAAGTTGTTAGTAAATGAAAGGTGGTTGAACATGATGGTTTCAAATCAATAATTAATAGAGTTTATTTTATGTCGATAAAATATGGAATCTATTAAACTTAATGAAACTAACATCAGACAAAAGAAATACATACTAAACAGATGAAAACGTTATCGATAAAGCATTAAAATGACTACCATGGCTAAGTAGTTGATAGTCATCCGGTGACTGGAATTACAAGTCAAATCTCCAAAGATCTAGGACAAGTGGGAGATTGTTAGGAATGGTGTCCTAGAACTTGTAATTATTTAAATATAATAATTTATTTCGAATAAATTAAATAAATAAACATAAGTTCTTTATATAATCTAGATTGATTCAATTGACGATATTAGGAATATATGGAAATATATAAATATCAAAACATTCAAATAGTAAACCCTAAGTTACTCTTATGAAATCACGACTTAGTATGTGATTAAAGTCGAGATGAGTAACTTAAACGTGTCTACAGTAAACGGATAACGTTTGGGAACCTTATCCTGGTAACACTGTTGATAGCTTCGCATTTTGTTTATAGACAAATGATCGAATCCTGATCATTCATGTGGGAGACATGAAATGGAAGTATCATATGCAATGTTGATTGTATAAGACAGGACCACGATGTTCGATCAAATTTCTCATTAGTACCGTTTACGAGAAATAATCGAATATCAAACTAAGTTTATCAACCGTGATAGATCTCAATCCTGAGTGAAATGCGGACTCCTATTTGTGGAGTTATGTTCTTTGATTCACATAGTTGAGAGCGATCCGTAAGAACGCTCAATACACTCCTGTTTTGGGAACATGACTAGATAAGTAGATGGGAACTCATTTTCACGAGATGGAATTCATAACTTTCCTATAAATTAACGGTATCGGTGCGATACCTAAACATTTTAGGAACTTTAGGAAACTCCTTGATGTACCTGATTCGAGACATGAACAAGTGACGTCACGACTTCTATTGATCACGAAGTATCTTATCTCTAGTTCGACTAAAGATAAAGTTCATTGGAGAATCAGCGGGAACACAAGGATAAAGCGGTAATTACAGGGGCAAAACGGTAAATTTATCCGCCTGTAATTATGAGGGTTCCACGTGAAGGATATATCACAGATATAAATAAATGATAAACTAAATGGACATAACTCATCTATAGTGAGGGGAGTTCAGCTATGAATCTATAGTGGAATTATTCATAGTTAGATAATAAGTAATTAACTGATTATGAGTTAATCATTTAATTGACTAATTATTAAGCCCATGATCTATAGGTCCATCGGGTCCCTATGCTAGCCCAAATATCGTAGTCGCGAAATCAAGTAGAAGAAATGGAAATCTTAAGTAAAGTGAATTACTTAAAATAGGCAATATTAATTGTTTAAATATTGAGTATATTTAAGCGGTAATTAATATAAACATTATTAATTGTTTAAATAATGAGTTTATTTAAACATGAAATTAATAATGAAATATTATTAATTAGATATTATTAATTATTTAAATATTGAGTATATTTAAATGGTAATTAATAATTTAAAATTAATTAACAATTATTAATTGTTTAAATAATTAATTTTATTTGAACGGAAATTAATAATTAAAATTAATTAATTAATAATAAAATATTGTCAATAAAATTATTAATTAAATAATGAGTTTATTTAATGGAAATTAATAATTATAATATTTATTATTAATTATTTAAATAATGAAAATTATTTAAATGGAAATTAATAATTAAATATAATTTGGTAATATTTAGACGGGAGAAAATATTAATTATTTAAATAAAATATTTATTTAAATGGTAATTAATAAATAAATTAATTGAGTTGGACTTATTAATTTAAGAGAGAGTTTCTAGCCCAATTGGATTAATGAACCCAATTGGAATTGGCCCAAAATAATTAATTAAATAAATTAGAATTATTTATTAATTAATACATGCATTTTCGGCCATATATGTATTTTTGGGAAGAGATAATTGCTTGAATTATATCCTAAAATAACTACATAGATTTATTTACCCAAGATAAATAAAAATAAAGAAAATAAAATAATCTCCTATTTATCCATGGCATTTTGAAATTGCTAGATAAAGGAAAGAGATTATCTTTTTTCTTTTTGTGTTTATCTCTATAGATTAATCCTAATGTGATTAGGATTCCTATTTTCCTATAAATAGGAGGGTTGGGTCATTCATAAATCACACAATACAATTCCATAGAAAGTTGGAACTCTCTCTTCCTCCTCTCCCTCCCTCCTCATTGCCGATTTCCTCATAAGTATTGGGAAGAAAAATATTTTTTCTTCTTCCCAATTTCTTCTAAAGTTCGATCCCACAATCGAATTTCGTTTGATCGATCGGGATATAGCGTAGAAGATCTGGTGTTGCTGAGAAATTGAAGCTGTAAAGAAACCTCCAACCGATTCTCCATTATTCAGTCAATGTAAGTTCCGGGTTTTAATTTTCGAATATATAAGCATGAATCTACATGTTTTATCACAAATTGCATGATGTTAATAGATCCGTTATTAAATGTTAATAAGTTTACTAAATAAAATTCCGCTAATTTAGTAAATCATCCCTTCAATATATATATATATATATATATATATATATATATATATATATTTTAAATAAATAAAAATGCAAACTCTTGGTCAACGGTTGACCAAAGTGGCGTGTGACCCCCATGTCATCCACCAATGACGTTATTGGGCATTTTTATTTTCCTCTTTATTTAATGGAACAATTCCTTTAAATAATTAAATAAATAAAACTCCTTTTATTTATTCCTGTAACGTCCCGTTATTTTGGAGTGAAATTTTTATTTTTATTTTATTTTATTTAATATTGTTTATGTATTTATTTATTTCAATTCAAGTATTTAGTTTAATTATTATTTTGTAATTTCGATATTAGTACTTAATTTTGCCCGAAATTCATTTTTATCGTTTTAATGTTTATTTTTCGCTTCGGCGACATTAATAATTATTAATAGGCCAATTAATAATTATTAATCACCTTTAGATTTATTTAAGAGCATCGAGTTTCGATTCATAAGTCAAAAGTCATAAAAGGGCAAAACCGTAATTTCCAAACTACCAAAATATCTAAATTCACTATTCCATCATCTTTAAAAGTCACAAAATTGACCAAAACTTGTCATTTTTCCTTGCCATTGCCGTGAGCAACTTCAAGCCATGGATGAGAATTTCTTTTCTTCGTTTCTCATTCATTTCTCGGCGGATCGTCGTGTTTTCGGTTGCGTTGGATTGGTAGGGACGAGGGCTACCTATCCAACCTAGCTTTTCAAAGTTTCCCGTTCCCTAAAGGAAGTTCCAAAAAAGTAAGTTTTCAAAATTTTTAGGTGGTTTTGTTCGTTTTTGATTGTAAATGAGTTTTGAAGTTGAAATCATGAATTTCTATCATGAAATTTGACGATTTTGAACCCGGATTTTCGAAAAACACTATTCACCCGAAATCACTATTCACCCGAAATTGCACACTTGTTCGCATTTTAGTTATGAGTTGTAATATGTTGTGCAATTGATGAATTGTAGGTGCGTTTGCTCGGTTGTTGATTCGTGGAAAATTGGAGATTTGGAGTTAATTGGCTAAGGTGAGAATAGTTAGGATTTAAAGTAATTATAGAAATCGAATGAGTGTAATGGTTTGTAGAATCGGGAACTAAGATTAGAATCCAATCTAAGGTTAGAAGAAGTGAGTTAGTGCCTTAGGATTTGAAGTAATCCTTTAGGCGAGAAACTTAGGATTTCTCGATGAAAGTCTCGAATCTTAGAAGATTCTAAGTTAGATTAGTTTCGGTGTTTAGAAGGAATCATTGGAAGTTAAAGGATCCAAGACTTTGATAAAGAACGGTTGATAGAACCTCGGATTCATTGGAAGTTTAGAATCCTTGAAGGTTAGGATAATCGTTATGTTTGACCTTTACTTTCATTATTGTTAACGGAATTCGATTTACATATCGTTATGCCTTGATTCCTATCTATTTTTACTTTATGTCTTACTTTATGCCGCTTTACTTTGTGCTTGTTTCGGTTATTTAATAATCGTACTTTACTTTATTTATTTTTTACAAGCATATGCAAGCATATGCATAACATTTTGCACCATTATTTATTATACCATAACATCTCGCACCATTGAAAAGAGAAAAGAAAAGAATGAAAGGAACGGTGGATGAGTGGATACCCACGTTACCTTCATGCATAAGGAATGGTGGATGAGTGGATACCCACATTACCTTCATACATAAGGTTGAATGGTGGATGAGTGGATACCCACATTACCTTCATACATAAGGTTGAATGGTGGATGAAATGCGAAAATCCACATTACCTTCATTACATGCATAAATGGCGAATGTGTTTCCTACGGGATGTACACATTACTTTTATGCATACGATTGATGAAAAGAGAATTGAGATGTTTAATATGATGCAAAGTTTATTTACTTCTATTATTTATGTCATAATAATGTTAATGGATGAGTATTGACTATGATTTTAGTAATATCATCCTTAGAAAGTATAAAATGAATTTACCTAGAGTTTGGAGAACTTTAGGAGTAGAATGTGTCAGTTTATTTGGACATAAATCGAAATGCGAGTTTGAGGTCTATCTTTACTTTTTATGCTTATTATTCTCACTGGGCTTAAGTTGTTAGCTCATGATATTACAAATATTTCAGGTAATGTTTGGGATCGTGGAAGGAGAGGTGCGCGCTTGATCGAGGGGATGATGATTTTCGAGATGGACTAAGTGTTATGTAAAAATCCATGTACATGGTCTTGAGTATTTTATATAATTTTGGAGTTGTATATTTGTAAATGGCTCTTAAGAGCTATTGTCTTTACTTTTATGTTTATAAATCATTTTGAACTCCTGGATGGAACTTAATGTTCCTTGTGTTTTTAGATGTTTGAATTTAAGATGTAAACAGGTTTTTGGCTAGCCTATTTTCAAACATAATCACGCCATTTTTCTTAAAATAAAAGACTTCCGCTGTTTTCTCTGATTTTAATTTATTTAAAATGACGGGTCGTCACAATTCCAATAAATAAAACTCCTTTTATTTATTTCCTCATTTAATTTGATAATTTCAAATTAAATATTTAAATAGACTCTTCTATTTAAATCCCCATTAATTTTGGACAACACAAAATTAATTTAATTAAATAGACTCCTCTATTTAATCTCTTATAATTAAATAGACTCTTCTATTTAATAATTAAATAGACTCCTCTATTTAATTCCACCATTAATTAAATAATTAAATAGACTCCTCTATTTAATTTCCTTTAATTAATTGAATAGACTCCTCTTTTCATTTCCAATTTTCAAAAGAGAAATTAATCGTATTAATTTATGTTCTCGATTACATGCGTTAGCTCGGAGGACTTAATGGACCTATAGGACTAAGCTCCAATGATCCAAAATTACCTTTGATTAAAACTCCTTTTAATCAATTAATTCTCATTCATTAACTCCTAGATAATTCCACTAAATATTTAGAGTTGCACTCTTAGTACTATAGACATAGTTATGTCCATTGGCTATAATCATTAACTACACTTTGATCCTTCACAAGTTAGTTCGTATCCATGGCTAGGTATTTACACCGTATTAACCTCCATGATACATCTTGTTCCTTAAGCCCAACTGATTCTCCAATGAACAACCTTACATAATCTCTATTATGCGTCTTTAACCTTTTTCTTGATCAGAGGATTATGGGGCCCCGCTGTTCCAGATCGAATCAGTCCATAAGGGAACTACTTATCTATTTTTCTATATGGAAAAGAGTGAATTCCAATTCTTGTGTAATTACGTTCCCAGCTATAAGCAAGATGCAATCCCCAAAATGGGAGGCATATTGAGCGAACTATACGAGTCACTCTCACCTATGCAAATCAAAGGTTTGTCTCTTGCGAACAGGATTTTGTAATCCACTCAGGATTAAGATCAATTGTACATGATCAACCGGATGATAAACGAAGTGTCTTTATGTAACGGCTTTCCTAGAAGACAGTAAGTTTATCTTAGTCCAGTCTACTACAATCTCTATTGCAGGAACACCCCCACTCACATGTCTCTACATGAGCGATCCATATGAGATCACTTGTGCCAATTCACAAGTGGGCCGTGTTAGTGATGTTACCAGAAATAAGGCACCCAACCTTTATTCATGTATCACATACTATTTGAGTTACACTTAAGTGAATCTTCCCGCATCATATGCTCACTTTAAGTTATCATACGTAACTCTGGATCTTATGATGGATTACATTTATTAAACTAATAATAAATGATAATGTAAATATTACTAATTAAAAATTCCTTTATTTATTTATAATTTAATTGGATTACATAAGATTTAAGGCAGAAACCCCAGCAATATTAATATTAATATCCAAACAAAAATGGAATAATTAAACAAAAGAAATCATTAAATATTAATATTAAAAAAACATACACAAAAATAGGAAAAAATATCCTAAAAAACTAGAGAGGTCTTGTATGTTCGGAATCTGGAAGTCTTGAAGTTGATCCAAAGTTGGCATCCTTGTTGAATTTCAAACAGCCTTGAGCCTTCAACTCATCATGTTGGGCCTGAACACGGCAGAACTCAAAGCATGCGATATGTCTGCACCCGTAAGTGCCAAGTCTCGGATCTGCTCCATCAGGACGAACACCACTAGATGCATGTAGGAAAGCATCTCTGAAGGGATGATTTACTAAACTAGCGGATTTTTATTTAGTAAACTTATTAACATTTAACAACAGATCTATTAACATCATGCAATTTGTGATTAAAACATGTAGATTCATGCTTATATTTTCGAAAATTAAAATCAAACCGAAACTTACATTGAGTAATAAATGGAGAATCGGTTGGAGGTTTCTTTATAGCATCAATCCTCAGCAACACTGGATCTTCTATGCTATATCCCGATCGATCAAATGAAACCCGATTGTGGGATCAAACTTTAGAAAAAATTGAGAAGAAGAAAAAAAAAAAATTCTTCCCAATTCTATAGGAAAATCGGCAATGACTATGGGAGAGAGGAGGAGAGAATTCTCAATTTCTATGAATTGAATTGTGTTATTTATGAATGACCCAAGTCTCCTATTTATAGGAAAATAAGAATCATAATCACAATAGGATTAATTCATGGAGATAAATACAAAAAGAAAAAAGAATTATCTCTTTCCTTTATCTTGGTATTTTCTAAAATGCCATAGATAAATAAGAGAATATTTTATTTTCTTTATTTTATTTATCTTGGGTAAATAAATCTATATAATTATTATAGGATATAATTCAAATAATTATCTCCTACAAATTATCTATGATGGCCAAAATTAGTAATAAATAATTAATAAATCAAATTTATTTAATTAATTATTTTGGGCCAATTGCAATTGGGTTCATTAATCCAATTGGGCTTGAAACTCTCTCTTAAATTAATAAGTCCAACTTAATTAATTTATTTATTAATTACCATTTAAATAAAATATTTTATTTAAACAATTAATAATATTAATATTTTCTCCCGACTAAATATTAATTATTAATTTCCATTTAAATAATTTTCATTATTTAAATAATTGATAATAAATATTTTAATTATTAATTTCAATTAAGTAAACTCATTATTTAATTAATAACTTTATTGATAATATTTTATTATTGATTTCCGTTGAAATAAAATTAATTATTTAAACAATTAATAATTGTCAATTAATTTCAAATTATTAATTACCATTTAAATATAATCAATATTTAAAGAATTAATAATGTTAATTAATAATATTTCATTATTAAGTTTCTGTTTAAATAAACTCATTATTTAAACAATTAATAATGTTTATATTAATTATCGTTTAAATATACTCAATATTTAAACAATTAATATTGCCTATTTAAGTAATTCACTTTACTTAAACTTTCCATTTCTTCTACTTGATTTCGTGACTACGATATTTGGGCTAGCATAGGGACCCGATGGACCTATAGATCATGGGCTTAATAATTAGTCAATTAAGTGATTAACTCATAATCAGTTAATTACTTATTATCTAACTATGAATAATTCTACTATAGATTCATAGCTGAACTCCCCTCAGGATAGATGAGGTTTTGTCCATTTAGTTTATCATAATTTATATCTGTGATATTATCCTTCACGTGGAACACTCATAATTACAGATGGATAAGATTTACCATTTTGCCCCTGTACTTACCGTTTTATCCTTGTGTTCCCGCTGATTCTCAAATGAACATTATCTTTAGTCGAATTATAGATAATATACTTCTGTGATCAATAGAAGTCGTGTCGTCCCTTGCTCATGTCTCGAATCAGTACATCAAGAGAGCTTCCTAAAGTTCCTAGAATGGTTAGGTATCACACTGATACTGTTAATTCTTTAGGAAAGTTATGAATTCCATCTCGTGTAAATGAGTTCTCAGCTACTTATCTAGCCATGTTCCCAAAACAGGAGTGTATTGAGCGTTCTTACAGATCGCTCTCAACCATGTGAATCAAAGAACATAACTCCATAAATAGGAGCCGCATTTCACTCAGGATTGAGATCTATCACGGTTGATAAACTTAGTTTGATATTCGATCATTTCTCGTAAACGGTACTAATGAGAAATTTGATCGAACATCGTGGTCCTGTCTTATACAATGAGCATTGTATATGATACTTCCATTTCATGTCTCCCACATGAATGATCAGGATTAGATCATTTGTCTGTAAACAAAATGCGAAGCTATCAACAGTGTTACCAGGATAAGGTTCCTAAACGTTATCCATTTACGGTAGACACTTTTAAGTTACTCATCTCGACTTTAATCCTCTCGTATGACTCACATACTAAGTCGTGATTTCATAAGAGTGACTTAGGGTGTAACGACCAAATTTCCGTTAAATTCTTTAAGTTCAAATGCACAACGGAAAACTCAATTTTTAAAGAAAAACGGCATGGGTTCGTTTAAAAATCGGATAACCAAAAACCTCTTTACAACAACCAATATTCAGAGAAAGCGATAAATCGGGAACGCACATTCCAGCATATAGTTTAATCTTCCAAAAGAGATTTAAATCATAAAACATATGCAGATTTTAAACAAATACCCTTTCGGGCTAAAAAAGACATAAGTATGGAAGTTGGAAATATTTTACAAGCATTTTTAAGAATGCTAAATCAAAATATGTTCAACATTGTCCGTACACCAACTCGGCAAGTCATGTAGCATCACCTCCTCTACCACGCTTCTTAGGATGGGGTTTACCTGAAAATTTATAAGTGTAGCAACATTAGCATAAAATGCTAGTGAGAGTAGAACGAAAGCAAGTAATCCTATGAACCAAATTTCATACCAGAAATTGTGTCCAAAGGCCTAAAATGCTCATTACTACCCATATCCACACTTCCCATTTCTGTAAAATCACACGATAGTAAAATACTACCAGTAATAGTCTTTCAATGCCATGTAATTGAAATAAAGGCTTAAAGTAAAAGTAACAACCATTACTAAGTCTTACTACACAATTCTAAAGAATATGTAAATGTAATAATAACTATCTTTGTTACTAAACAAATTTCATCGTAACGTGCTATATGGATCGAAATCAACATACCACGTACGGTCGTACCATATCACAAATCATCGTACCATGATACCGTATGGACCGAAGTCAACATACTATCATGTACCATATCACAAATCATCGTACCATGATACCGTATGGATTCGAATCAACATACTATCATGTACCGTGTCACAAATCATCGTAACGTGCTCGTATGGATCCGAATCAACATACCACGTACGGTCGTACCATACCACTAATCATCACACCATGATACGTATGGATCCGAATCAACATACTATCATGTGCCGTATCACGAAAGGTTAAGCTCCCTAATAAGTTAGATAATCTCAAAAGAATTCTACTAAGTTATTAAAGAACCTAACTACTTATATTACACAAGTCATCACTCAAGTGTAACTTCTAAGCTACTTTAATTTCCAAACCACTCAAAGTAACTTAAACTTCCACTTTCATCTAACATCTCCAATTCACTTTACAATACTTCCAAACCACTCCGATGTTTCCTTTTCACCAAACTCCCTATAATTCTAAAATCTCTCCACTCACTTCCGAATTAAAGTCTCCAACCAAACATTAATTCTAAGAAGCTAGTTCCCTCTTAACCTCGATAAACAATAACATAACGAAACTTAATTCATAAAACAACTAACTTCCATTTTAAACTCACCTTAGCTTGTAGAAAAGCTCCGATCAATCCGAGGTTGCAAACACACGAACAAATCACAATCCTACAATTTAATTACACCTAAATAACATTAATTAACCGGAAATCGTACAAACAACATCTAAATGCATAAAACGACGAAAAACCCGGATTTCCTCCCTATGGTGCTGTCGGCCATACAAGGGGAATTGGGGTTCGGGTTTTGTTTTTTGGCTTTTATGCACTTTAGAGGTGTTTCGGGTTGGTTTCGGATACTTTGGGAGTTCGCAACATCAATGGGTATCCGTAAATTAGGGTTTTGTACAATAATCGATTTTCGAAAAATTAAGTAAATAGCAAAAACATAACAACCTAAACATCCTAATCATGGCCAAGTGAGGGAAAATCACACGGAACGGGTTTCCGGCTCAAACTCGGTTTTAGGGTTTAGGGGTAGTTTCTAAAATTGCCCAAAACGACTTTCCCGATTGAAATCTTCAAGCTTCAATAAATGAATTTGAAGATTTCAACTCAAAACCTCCATTAAAACACTATTCACATCAAATTTTAGAAACTTTGTCATACCTTAAGGCCTCGAGAAAACGGGTGAAAATCTCGATTGGTAGGTTGGGAAGGAAGCTCTGACCAAGGGCTTTCCAACGGAACAAGAATCAAGACGATCCACCGAGAATTGAAGAAAACCCAAACTTTTTCTTCCTTCTTTGAGGCCCACAGCAATATGGAGAGAAATGAGAGCAATCTTTTCTAATTTTTTGGCTAAGGATTGAATTTAAAGAGAAGATGAATAGTAACTTTTAGATATTTAAGAATTTGAAAATGACGCCTACGTCCCTCTTTTGCTTTTTACTTTAAAACGAAACCCAAAGCTCTTAAACTAATCTAAAAGTGATTAATAATTATTAATTGACCTGTTAATAATTATTAATGTCACCGAAACAAATTTAAAGTATTAAAACGATTAAAAAGAATTTCGGATGAAAATAGCTACTAAAATCGAATTTACTAAATTTAAACTAATCTTAAAAGCTTTAATTAAAATAAAATAATAAATAAAAAAATCTACCTCTAAAAGTAACGGGACGTTACATAGGGTTTTACTATTTGAATGTTTGATATTTATATATTTCCATATATTCCTAATATCTTTAATTGAATCAATATAGATAATAAAGAACTTATGTTTGTTTTGTTTGATCTCCTCAATCTCTTTGTGCAATGAGGCGTTGTCCTGCCTCAGAGACTCAATCTCAATATGGAAGAACTCAAAGCATGCGATATGTATGCACCTGTAATGTCCCGTTAATTTGTGATAAAAAAAAATTTATTTATTTTATTTTAATTTAAGTAATTAAAGTTTATTTATTTATCGGTAAATTAGAATTTAGTAGTTTATTTCGATTTAATTCTTTTTAAATTACCTTTTTAGCTTAATTTCGTTTTAATGGTATTAATAATTATTAACGGGCCAAATAATAATTATTAATCATCAATGGGATGGTTTAGGATCATCGGGATTCGATTTATAAGTCAAAAGTCATAAAAGGACGTAACCGTCATTTCTAAAGTTCTTAAAAACTATCCAAACACTATTTATCTCATATTAAATATCTCCTTTGACTTCAATTGACCAAAATTATCATCATCTTCTTCTCCATTTCCCTCCTCCAAGCCATGAGCCTCCCTCCCCTTTTTCCCAATTTTTGGTTTTTGTTCGTTTGTCATCGGATCGCATCGATTCTCGTTCCATTGGAAAGGTATCGGTCTTACGATTCATTTCCACCTAACCACACCCGTGATATACAAAGTTCTTGGTATGTAAAGCTTCAAACCCTAAGCTCCAAATAGTGTTTTAATGGAGTTTTCTTTGTTTTCTTTCGATTTCTTATCGTGAAACTCGGTGTTTGTTAATACGGGAGTTGTTTTTACTGATTTTGGAAAGTTTCCCTTAACCCTAAAATCGAGTTTCAGTCGAAACCCTTCCCGTTTGAAATTTACCTTTTGGGGTTTGATTATGAGTTATAAATTAGTGAAATATTGTTTATTGATATTCAATTCGGGAAAGGGCATAATGTTCAAAAACCCTAATTATTGATACCCATTGAAATCGGGAATATCAAAATTGCTTAAAACCAACTCGAAACACTTTTAAATTGCCTAAAAGCCAGAAAACCAAACCTGAGGCCCATTTTCATGAGGGGGGCCGAGAGCCTCTTTGGGGGGTTTGTTGAGTTTTTCGTCGTTTTGTACGTTTAGTTGATGTTTGATCGATAGTTGGTAATTTATTGATTGTGTGATATAATTCTAATTGTAGGTATTTTTGAACCGCTCGTTTGATCGCTCTTTCGGACTTAGGAGCGAAGTCAACTTTTATTAAGGTGAGAATAGTTAGGATTTAAAGTAATTTTAGAAAGCAAATAAGTATGATGGTTTGTAGAATTGGAAACTAAGACTAGAATTCGAATCTAAGATTAGAGGGATGTGAGTTAGTGCCCTTAGGATTAGGAGTTAATCCTTTAAGTGAGAACTTAGGAGTTCTCAAGGAAACTATTGAATCTTAGAAGATTCTAAGTTAGATTTGTTTCGAAGCTTAGGTTGGATCATTGGAGGTTAAAAGATCCAAACTTTTATTTAGAACGATTAATAGAACCTCGGATTATGTTGGAAGTTTAGAATCCTTGAAGGTATAGGTTAATCGTTTAAGTTATGATTTTACTTTTATTATTGTTAGCGGAGTTCGATTGATATATCGTTCGTCCGGAGTTTCCCATTTATTTACTTTATGTCTTTTACTTTATGCCCCTTTACTTTATGTTTGTTTCGGTTACTTTATTATTCGCACTTTACTTTATTTACTTTTACAAGCATGTGCAAGTACAACCATAACATCTTGCACCATAACATCTTGCATCATTGAAAAGAGAAAAAGAAAAGAAAGTGAGAAAGAAAGGAAGGGAAGAATGTTGGAGCCTACGGGTAGTGTCCACATCACCTTCAGAAAAAGAAAAGAAAGTAAAACTAAGAAAGAAGATGAATGGGTAACCTACGGGATGCACTCGTTACTTCTTCATTCATAAGATTGAATGGGTAGCCTACGGGATGTACTCGTTATCTTCATTCATGCATAAAGGGCGAATGTGAATCCTACGGGATGTCCTCATTACCTTCATGCATATGATCGATGGAAATAGAGAATCGAGATGTTATATTTTATGCAAAGTTATTTACTTTTCTTATTTTATGTCGTAACAAGTTAATGGATGTAACGACCCGATTTTTTTTGTAAAATCCTTTTAAACAAATACGCAGTGGAAAACTTGATTTTACAGAAAAACGGCATGGGTTCGTTTAAAATTCGGATAAACCAAAACCTGTTTTACATTGGCTCAATCAGAGAAAGCATTAAATCGGGAATGCACATTCCATATCATCATAAAACTTCTAAAAGAAAGTTTTAAAGTTCACAAATATATACAATTTCTCCATCGAGCTCAAAATGATACATGGTAAAAGTTGTGAAAAGTTCATGAGCATTCAAAGATGCTTCACCCAAAACCATTTATGTACTTGTCCGTTCATTGTCTCGAGTAGTCACACAGCGCCTCCTCCTCTACCTCGTTCTTTACCACGAGTCTTACCTGAAAAAGTTGTAATTGTAGCAACATTAGCATAAAAATGCTAGTGAGAGTAAAATGAAAGCAAGTAATCCTATGAACCACATTCCATGTCGGAAATTGTGTCCAAAGGCCTAGATTTCAATTTTACTATCCGTTCCGCATTCTAAATTCCGCCTATAATCAACATACATAGTATGCTTCCTAAAAAGTAACAATACGAAGACTTTAAGTAAAAGTACCCGTTATTACTAAGTCTTTCTATCCATTCTATTGAGTATATGAAACTATAACATTAACATTCTTTGTTACCAAACAAGTATCATCGTATCGGGTATACCATATGGATTAATATCACATACTAAGCCCGCATCGGTAGTACCATATCACAATCATCTGATCGGGTATACCATATGGATCAATATCACATACTAAGCCCGTGCGGTAGTACCATATCACAATCATCGATCGGGTATACCATATGGATCAATATCACATACTAAGCCCGGACGGTATTACCATATCACAATCATCGATCGGGTATACCATATGGATCAATATCACATACTAAGCCCGTGCGGTATTACCATATCACAATCATCGATCGGGTATACCATATGGATCAATATCACATACTAAGCCCGTACGGTATTACCATATCACAATCATCGATCGGGTATACCATATGGATCAATATCACATACTAAGCCCGTGCGGTATTACCATATCACAATCATCGATCGGGTATACCATATGGATCAATATCACATACTAAGCCCGTGCGGTATTACCATATCACAATCATCGATCGGGTATACCATATGGATCAATATCACATACTAAGCCCGTACGGTATTACCATATCACAATCATCATATCGGGTATACCATATGGATCAATATCACATACTAAGCCCGTACGGTATTATCATATCACAATCATCGTATCATAAAACCGTATGGACCGAAGTCAACATACTATCATGTACCATGTTACAATCATTGTAACTCTCATCACATCGGATATCAGGAATTTCACCATATAGATATCAGGAATTTCACCATATAACAAATCATCGCACCATGATACCGTATGGAGCGTATCACATACTATCATGTGCCGTATCACAAGTACCGTAGAATCCGACAAGCTCCCTAGTAAGTTAGATAAAGTTCTTCTAAACTACTAAAGAACCTAAACCGCTTGAATTACACGAGTCAATACTCAAGTGTAATTCTAAGCCACTTTGACTCCCAAATCACAAAAGTTCCTTAATCATTCAATCTCATCTAAAGTCTCCAAATTGTCTTACAAGACTTCCAAACCACTCTTGTTTCCTCTTTTACTTCCAAAACCATATGTACACCGAAACCACTACACTCACATCCGAGTTTAAAGTCTCCAACCAAGTATAACTTCCGGAAGTTAGTTCCCCTCTTAACCTCGATAAACAATAACGTAATGAAACATAATTCATAAAATTACTAACTTCCATTTTAAACTCACCTTAGATATGAAATCCAAGCTTCCAAAGTGCCGGAGTCAAAGTCAAGAAATCGATCACAAACCTACAAATCAATCACACCTAACCATCAATAATCATTCGAAAACCGATCAAACGGCAAGTAAACACATAAAACGACGAAAACCCCGAATTTAATCCCCAGGGGACCCACGGCCCAACAAGAAAGGGAGGGTTCGGGTTCGGTTTTCCGTCTTTTATGCAATTTAGAGGTATTTTGGGTTGTTTTCGAATACTTTGGAAACTGGGATAGCAATGGGTCAACGTAATTTAGGGTTTTACATAATAATCTATTTCCGAAAAAATCAAGTAAAACGTAAAATCATAGTTAACTAAACATCCTAATCATAGCCCAAAGAGGGAAAATCACAAGGGACGGTTTCCGGCTCAAACTCGGTTTTAGGGTTTAGGGGAAGTTTCTAAAATCGACCAAAACGACTTTCCCGATGGAAATCTTCAAGCTTCGGTGAACGAATTTGAAGATTTCAATCCAAAACCACCATTAAAATACTATTCACATCAAATTTTAGAAACTTTGTCATACCTTAAGGCCTCGAGAAAACGAGCGAAAACCTCGATTGATAGGATGGGTAGAAAGGTCTCGGCGAGAGCTTTCCAACGCATCCGAAATCACGTAAAACGGACAAGAAACGAAGCCGGGGCGACGATTTCTTTCTCTCCCCTTTTCCTCCTCTCTAAGCTACGGGTTTGGAGGAAAAAAATATGAGATGAATTTGATGTTTTTGACCAAAGATTGACTTTTAAAGATGAGGAAGATGAATAGTGATTTTTAAGAAATTGGAAAATGACGTATACGTCCCTTTTAAATGATTCGATTTAAAATACGAAACCCGATGATCTTAAAATAATCTAAAGGTGATTAATAATTATTAATTGGCCCGTTAATATTTATTAATGTCATCGAAACGATTTTAAAATATTAAAACGATTAAAAAGAAATTCGGACGAAAATAACTACTAAAATCGAAATTACTAAATTTAAACTAATCTTAAAAACTTTAATTAAAATTAAATTGATTAATTATTTAAAATAATAAAATGTAAATAAATAATAAAAAAAAATTTCACTTCAAAATAACGGGACGTTACAATGGATGAGGATTGACTACGAGTGTTAGTAATATCATCCTTTGGAAAGTCTATAACGAAATTATCTAGAGTTTGGAGAACTTTAGGAGTGAATTGTGTCAGATTAATTGGACACAAATCGAAATGCGAGTTTGAGGTCTATCTTTACTTTTCATTCTTATTATTCTCACTGGGCTTAAGTTGTTAGCTCATGATATTACAACCAATTTCAGGTAATGCCCTGACTAGAGGTCGTGGAAGAGGAGATGGTGCTGCGTGATCGAGGGATGATGACCTCGAGATGGACTCAGTTGTTGTAAAGTCCATGTCTTTAATTTTGTGAACTTTAAAGACTTTGAAGATTTGTACATTTGTATTTAGCTCATAAGAGCTTATCGTCGTTATTTTATGATATTAAATCTTTGAACTCCTGATTTGGGACTTAAAGTTCCATGTGATTTATTAGATTTTGAAATTAGGATGTAAACAGGTTTTGGCTAGCCAATTTTTAAACATAACCACACCAATTTTTCTTAAAATAAAAGACTTCCGCTGTGTTTTCTAATTTAACTGATTTTAAAATAGTCGGGTCATCACAGCACCTATAAGTGACAAGTCTCGGAACTGATCCATCAGGACGAACACCACTGGATGCTTGTTGGAAAACATCTCGTGAATGGATTTCTTTACTAAATTATTTCGTAATCTAATTAACATTTAATTAAAGATCTATTAATATCATGCAATTTGTGATAAGAACATGTAGATTCATGCTAGTTTTTCAAAAATTAAAACCGATATACTTACATTGAGTAATAAATGGAGAATTATTGGAGGTTTCTTTACAACATCAAATTCTCAGCAACACCAGATCTTATACGTTATATCCTGGTCGATCAAACGAAATCTGATTGTGGGATCGAACTTAAGAAGCAATTGGGAAGAAGAACAAAATATTTTTCTTCCCAATTATGACGGGAAAAACGAACTAAGGGGGAGAGAGGAGGAAGAAAGATTTTCAATTTATAAGGAATTGAATAGTATGTTGTGTGATTTATGAATGACCCAAGCCTCTTATTTATAGGCGAATGAAAAATCTAATCTCAATAAGATATTCCATAAAGATAAATACAAAAAGAAAAAATATAATCTCTTTCCATTATCTTGGTAATTTCGAAATTGCCATAGAAAAATAAGATGATATTTTCTTTTCGTTTATTTGATTTATCTTGGGTAAATAAATCTATATAATTATTTTAGGATATAACTCAAACAATTATCTACCTAAAATTACATGATATAGCTGAAAATACCATAATAAATAATAAATAAATTTAATTTATTTAATTAATTATTTTTGGCTAATTTCAATTGGGTTCATTAAATCAATTGAGCTTGAAACCCTCTCTTAAATTAATAA
Organism: Gynostemma pentaphyllum; assembly: GCA_028015215.1. NCBI lineage: Eukaryota > Viridiplantae > Streptophyta > Magnoliopsida > Cucurbitales > Cucurbitaceae > Gynostemma > Gynostemma pentaphyllum. The sequence goes on along the minus strand of CM051345.1, from coordinate 21,256,407 downwards.
GTCCAACTTAATTAATTAATTTATTAATTTCCATTTAAATAAAATACTTTATTAAAATAATTCATGATATAAATATTTTCTCCCGACTAAATATTATCAAATGATATTTAATTATTAATTTCCATTTAAATAAATTTCATTATTTAAAAAATTAATAATAAATATTTTAATTATTAATTTCCATTCAATAAACTCATTATTTAATTAATTAATAATTTTATTGATGATATTTTATTATTAATTACTTAATTTTCGTTCAAATAAAGTTAATTATTTAAGCAATTAATAATTGTCAATTAATTTCAAATTATTAATCATCATTTAAATATACTCAATATTTAAATAATTAATAATGTCTAATTAATAATATTTCATTATTAATTTCATGTTTAAATAAACTCATTATTTAAATAATTAATAATGTTTATATTAATTACTGTTTAAATATACTCAATATTTAAACAATTAATATTGTCTATAAAAGTAATTTACTTAACTTAAAATTTTCATTTCTTCTACTTGATTTCGCGACTACGATATTTAGGCTGACATAGGGACCTGATGGACCTATAGATCATGGGCTTTATAATTAGTCAATTAAGTGATTAACTCATAATCAATTAATTACTTATTATCTAACTATGAATAATTCCATTATAGATTCGTAGTTGAACTCCCCTCACTATAGATGAGTTATGTCCATTTAGTTTATCTTTTTTTATATCTGCAATATATCCTTCACGTGGAACCCTCATAATTACAAGCGGATTCAATTTACCGTTTTGCCCATGTAATTACTGCTTTATCCTTGTGTTCCCGCTGATTCTTCAATGAACTTTATCTTTAGTCGAACTAAAGATAATGTACTTCTGCGATCAATAGAAGTCGTGACGTCATTTGTTCATGTCTCGAATCAGTACATCAAGGGAGATTCCTAGAGTTCTTAAAATGTTTAGGTATCGCACTGATACCGTTAATTTATAGAAAAGTTATAAATTACATCTCGTGAAGATGCGTTCTCAGCTACTTATCTAGCTATGTTTCCAAAGCAGGAGTGTATTAAGTGCTCTTACAGATCGCTCTCACCATATGAATCAAAGAACATAATTATACAAATAGGAGTCTGCATTTCACTTAGGATTTTGATCTATCATGGTTGATAAACTTAGTTTGATATTCGATCATTTCTCGCAAACGGTACTAGTGAGAAATTTGATCGAACATCGTGGTCCTGTCTTATACAATCGACATTACATATGATACTTTCATTTTATGTCAGCCACATGAATGATCATGATTAGATCATTAGTCTATAAATGTAATGTCCCGTTACTTTTGAGGTGAAATTTTGATTTATTATTATTGCTTCACTTAGTATAATTTTGGTGATTGTTTATTTACTTAGAAGTTTAATTTAGTATTTTAGTTTTAGGCTCGAGTTTGATCGTTAAATAATTTCCGTTAGAACGTTTAAATATAATTGAGTGTAATAACATTTATTATCGGGCCCTTTATTGATCATTAAATCATTTTAAGTTAGACTAGAAGTGGTTAAAGTAAATTGGAATTGGAACTGTGCAATAACGAGAACCCGGGACACTTTTTACTGAAGAATTAGAAGTCGGGACATAACGGTCATTTGAAAAAACACATATATATGTTAAATATACCTTCAAAAAGCTTAATTGAAAGAAAAAAAAGAAAAATTCGAAATCAAACCCTCCCCACCCGTGAGCAAAGAAAAAAAAAGAAAAACCGGGATTTCGTCGCCGTTTCTCGACTGATTCCTTTGATTCTTGACCCGATAGGAAGATCTTGACACAAGCTTTCATTTTATACCATCAATTGAGCCGATTCGTTCCAGTTAAGGGAGAAACGAGGTAAAGAAAGAATGGGTTTTTAGGTTTTCTTTTTCCCGATTTTGCGTTTAAGCTTCGATTTATTTTTCTCGGGTATTGTTGGTGATTTCTAGTTAGAAAAACATCATTTTGATTGACATTGTTGTTTTGGATCAAAACCTGAGTTGAATGGAAAACCTGAGGCCTTTGAAATATTAAAAACCGAGGGTTTCGTAAGTTGAGTTTTGTTATTTTTGAAAGTGTTTTCTTTAAATATTAATCGGAAATCGAAACTCGATCCTTTCCTATTGCCTTGGCCGTGAGCTTCATAGTGTTGGGATTGAGGCCTATTAAAGAATTCTCAAACGAAAGTCCCAAGGATCTTTTCTTGCAGTATAATATTAACAGAATTTTAAATGCATAAAATCGAATACTAACCCTTGTCGAGAAATGTCTGGCTCTTCCTCGTTCTTCGATGGTTACGATCCTGGGACCACCAAAAACATCTTCCTCACTAAGCACAAAAGAGAATCGGTGCATGGGCACTATCCTCTTTGAAAAAAGGAAGAGGGAAGAAAAATCTTCTTCCCTATACCCTAGGGGCGGCGGCGGCAATGAGAGAGGGAGAGGAACTTTCTTAGCCTTCTCTTGGTTGCTTAACCGGGTGTGTTTTGGGGTCACCCTAAAGGTCCTATTTATAGGAAAACCAAGCCCTCAAAAAATCTTTGAATATCTTTTTAATTATTAAATAATTAATAAAGATATTATAAAATATATTATAAATAATTAAGATATAATATCTTATAAGATAATCCCATATCTTTTATTTAAATTAATCTTTACTAATTTAAATAATTATTCCATATCTTAACCATTAAGATATTCATATATTTTAAATAAATAAAATGCAAATAATTGGTTACCATTTAACCAATGGGGCGTGTGACCCTACCCGTGGGTCACACGCCCACCACGTCATCTCCATGACGATATTGAGCATTTTATTTTTCTTTTTATTTAATAGAACAATTCCATTGAATAAATAAATAAATAAAAATCCTTTTATTTATTTCCTCTTTAATTTGACTTCTTCAAATTAAATATTTAAATAGACTCCTCTATTTAAATCCCCATTAATTTTTGACAACTTCAAAATTAATTTAATTAAATAGATTCCTCTATTTAATCTCTCTATTATATAATTAAATAGACTCCTCTATTTAATAAATAACTAAATAGACTCTTCTATTTAATTTCACCATTAATTAAATAGACTCTTCTATTTAATTTCATCTAATTAATCAAATAGACTCCTTTTTTTTTGCCTTAATTGATTTGTCAACTTCAAATCAAATGCTTGAAATCATTTTTCCAAAGAAATTAATCATCATTAATTTTTGTTTTCAATTACATGTGTTAGCTCGGAGGACTTAATGGACCTATAGGACTAAGCTCCAATGATCCAAAATTACCTTTGATTAAAACTCCTTTTAATCAATTAATTCTCATTCATTAACTCCTAGATAACTCCACTAAATATCTAGAGTTGCACTCTTAATACTATAGACATAGTTATGTCCATTGGCTAATATCATTAACTACACTTTGATCCTTCACAAGTTAGTTCGTATCCATGGCTAGGTATTTGCACCGTATTAACCTCCTTGATACATTTTGTTCCTTAAGCCGAACTAATTCTCCAAATGAACAACCTTACATAATCTCCATTATGCGTCTTTAACCTTTTCCTTGATCAGAGGAATATGGGGCCCTTCTGTTCAAGACCAAATCAGTCCATAAGGGAACTACTTTTCTATTTTCCTATATGGAAAAGATTTAATTACATTCTTGTGTAAATACGTTCCCAGCTATAAGCAAGATGCAATCCCCAAAGTGGGAGGCATATTGAGCGAGCTATATCGAGTCACTCTCACCTATACAAATCAAAGGCTCGTTTCTTGCGAACAGGAGTTCGTAATCAACTCAGGATTAAGATCAATTGTACATGATCAACCGGTTGATAAACGATGTGTCTTTCTGTAACGGCTTTCTCAGAAGACAGTAAGTTTATCTTAGTCCAATCTACTACAATCTCTATTGCAGCAACACCCCCACTCACATGTCTCTACATGAGCGATCCAGATGAGATCACTTGTGCCAATTCACAAGTGGGCCGTGTTAGTGGTGTTACCAGAAATAAGGCAACCAATCTTTATTCATATACTACAAACTATTTGAGTTACACTTAAGTGAATCTTCCCGCATCATATGCTCACTTTAAGTTATCATAAGTAACTTTGGAACTTATGATGGATTATATTTATTAAACTAATAATAAATGACAATATAAATATTACTAATTAATAATTCCTTTATTTATTGATAGTTTAATTTGATTGCATAAGATTTAGGGAAGAAACCCCAGCACATAGAGTTACCGGGATTAATCGTGACGCTTAAACTAACTATTAGTTATTTGTTCGTGGTTTGGAAATTAATATGTTTAGTTGTATATTTTACTTTGTAGGTTTGAACCACGAACGACCGTTCACGCATCAAACGAGCGGTGTTTCTTCCACACATCCTAGAGGTGAGTTTAAAATGAGTTTTAGTGTTTTAATGACTCGAATTACTTGACGATCTAGTTGATTCGAGTGTAAGGGATGTAGTTGTTTAGGAAGAAATATTGTGGAAAGTATGTTTGGGCTAAGGAAAGTGCATTAAGACGAGATTCTTGTCACTGAATGGTTTTAAGACTTGAGGGCTAAAGTGTGGTTTGGGTGTAATAGATTTGAAAGTAGAGATGGAAAGTGACGGTTCGGACTCGGGACATCCGAGAAGGGAAAAATAGTCTTAGCATGCTTTAGGTTCTCTCTTAATTAATACCCTACGTGCCTAGGAGATAGAATAGAGACTAATGGTGACTTATATTCATGGTGACTATGGTGACTTATGGTGACATGTATGAACGGTGACTAATGGTGACTTATATTCATGGTGACTATGGTGACTTATGGTGACAAATATGAACAGTGACTATGGTGACTAATGGTGTCTCATATTAACGATATAAATGGTGATTTTTTGTAAGTGATGACAACAGTGATAGTGTATTAACTGTGACAATATATTCACGGTGATTATAGGGATATTATACACAAGGCGACAATAGAGATTAAAAATGTTTTATAGTGGTTTAAATAGACTTTAACTAAGCTATTTATGTTTACATCCTTGTGCATTTAGATTTGAATGTAAATGTATGTTTAGCCTTATTGTTGATGTGCTCGGTGTTTGGTGAATGAATGCTTAATCGAAAGTAGTCACGTAATAAAAATGTTGGACACTATTTCTGATGAGGACTACGGTCCATATGAACACTTGATTTCATTTTACTCTCACTAGCTTTATTCTAATGTTGTGTAACAACCCGGTTTTTCACTGTCATTTCACCAATTTTGATCCAATCAACGTTATCTTTAGTTTTCCCGAACCGTCACGTCGCTACGAGTCCAACGCAATTGACTACCTATAAATCCGAGTTCCGAGTAAAAAGATATGACCTGAATACTGTTTATGTCCTTTTAGTTATTTTTCTTTTAAGGGTAATTTAGGCTTTTTCCAGTTAACCTATATACATATATTCATTCACTAAACCCTAGGTCAAACTATTCTCTCTTTCATCTCTCAGTCGTCACTCTCGTTCATCATCGTTTTCACGTTCAAATCCTTAAGCCATCGAAGTTTCATTTGTCACAAGGATCGAAGAATTCTTCATGTTTTCATCGTAAATTTCTTCAGAAATAGCCTCGTCGGAGTTGGGCTCTCGCTGATAATCAAAGAAAAACTACATCAAATCTCCCCGTTTTCTTTGGTATTTACGAGGGATTCGTTTTATTTAAGCTTCACCGTTATTTTTGAGTCGATCCAATCTGATTGAACGTTATTTTTGCTGCTGTTCGTCGAGTTTACCGGTCGCCGGGATCCTCGCCATTTTCTGGGTTCTAGCAGCTGCCGTTCATCGAGTTTGAGCTGAGATTTTCATCATATTTGGATCCATAGTGCTTTTCGTTCATAGCCCAATCATTTCCTCGATCTGAGCCGCTAGAATAGATATAAGACAGAAAAGAAAGAAAAAAAAAATTAAACGCAGCGCTGCGAAAGGAGGGAGATGACCGGTCCATCTGGATCGGCTGGACCTGGTGCAATTGGACCGGTTCAGCTGGTCCAGACCGGTTCAGGGCCTAATTAGGGTCAAATTGAGCCGGTTTTCGTCCCGTTAGGTTTGTTCTCGCCAAATTAACTTTAAATTTATGTCGTTGCAGGTCCCGGGCATTGTTAGGAATTTTATCAGATTTATTTCGAGCCCGATTGCTTATTCAATTTGTAATTAAGGTAGGTTAATTCCTACTTAGAAGTTAAATTAAATTCCATGTGATTGCATGTTTGTTATGTGATTATTATGATGTTTTCGAGAGATGATTTATTGATTTTAATTATTATTATTATTATTATTATTATTATTTTAATTACTATTATTATTATTATTATTATTATTATTATTATTATTATTATTATTATTATTATTGTTTTTATTATTATTATTATCATTATTATTATTGTTATTGTTATTAATATTATTATTGTTGTTATTTTTATTATTAATATTATTATGCGCTCATTTGGTTTGTGAAAATTGTATTTATTTATTTTTTGTTCGTTAATTGGTCATGTGTTATAATTAGGGGTTAATAGCGGTTCAAGTTTTAAACTAACCTAATAAACACACTTATTAAATTTGTAAAGCTGGATGCTTAGCATGACATGTATCAGGAGTGGCCTTATACCCCACTATAATACCTATATACAAATTTAATAGTAAACAAGAGATATAATAATTACATATTAAATTTGTAAAGCTGAATACTATGGCACGTATCATGGCTTGCCTTGATAACTATTTTCCAAGCTGAATAGTATGGCCTGTATAGTTTGTGGTCGCGTATTCCACATTTATACCTATGTACAAATTTAATATTAAGTAAGTGTTGTTGTAGGCTAAGTACCTACCTAATTAATTATAAAACGTGGAAATGGACGAGTATCCATAAAGTATAATGTTGATAACTCTTTGGATTTAATTTGCTTATTTGAGTTTGGTTTTAATCTACTGAGCTAAAAACTCACGGTATTCGAATGCCTTGCAAACTTTTATTTTTCAGGTAACGCTGATAAGAATGTAACGCTGATAAGAATGGAAATCATGGTGATTGACGAGGATGGCGCTACACTGAGAGCCTTTAGGACTTGTGGTTTATTTATTTCGTTTATTGACTATTTTGTTAGTCTTTATTTTTATGGGATTTCATTTTCATTTACTTTATTATTTTTTTTAATTATTTAAAATGGCGCCAAATTAAAAGTTTTATTTCGAATACTCTTTAGTTATTAAATAAACACTTCCGCAATCATTTAGTTTTACTCTGATTAAATTATATTTTTCAAATGAGTTATGTTTTTACTTATTTATCCGGTTATTTCGGGTCAGGTCGTTACATGTTGCTACACTAAAACTTTTACAGGTACATCCTGTGGGAGAGGTCGGGTAGAGGTCATGGTGCCGCTTGACTGACCGTGCGATGAGCCTGGGATATGGAATTGTAGCATTGCAAAATGCTAGTACTTTGGATGTTTGTAAATGTGTATATAGTTGGTGTCCTAAGCTCGAAAGAGCGTTGTTTTGTGTTTTAAACGTATTATATTGTCGTTTATGTTTTTTCTTAAACATAGGAAATGTGCATTTCCCGTTTTTTCTCTGATATTGTAAACAGGTTTTGGCATGTTCAAATAATAAATGGAACCTCGCAATTTTTTTGTAAAATGGTTGTTTTCCACTACGTAAAGTATTAAGTGTTTTTAAAAGGTGTCAGGTCGTTACAATAAAAAAAATACGAAACTATCAAGACTGTTATCATGATAAGATTCCCAAACATTATCCATTTATTGCAGACACTTTTACGTTACTCATCTCAACTTTAATCCTCTCGTATGACTCTCATACTAAGTCGTGATTTCATAAGACTGACTTAAGGTTTAAATATTTGAATGTTTGATATTAATATATTTCCATATATTCCTAATATCGTTAATTGAATAAATCTAGATAATATAAAGAACTTATGTATATTTATTTAATTTATTCAGAATAAATTATCTTTATTAAAAAATTACAAGTTCTAGGACACCATTCCTAACATCTCAATTATTCTCCTAAGTAAACAAAGACTCAATGGGTAGTAACGCTTAAGTGTTTCTTTAACTTTTCCCTACAAAAATTAATCAAACATTTATTTGAGTATGTTAAAAAAATAAATGAATACTATTTAATTTATTTGAAAGCACAGAAATAAATAAACTAAGCGCTAATGTCTGCGATATCTCATCCATGAAAGTAACCCCATCGTGGCCCTTCATGTGCAGATGGAAATGAAATTGAGCCGAAATGATGACATTAATGGGATTTATGCCCTAGAATTCGTAATTTGTAACAGAATATTTTATGAATAAATAAAAGTATTATTTAGTGAAATTTGTGTAATCTTATATATTGATATTTCTTAACATTCAAACATAAAAAAAATAATAGAGTTACTAATTTCGTAATCTTGAATACTATGAGATATAAAGGGGATCTAGTTGAAGATAGCAACTCGAATCGTCTACGATAAATGAATATTGTAAGGAAACCTTGATCTAGTAACACTATTGGTGTGTTGTTCACTCGATTTGATCCAAATCGTTAGCATGATGTATATGCATTTGAAAACATCATATATAATGAGTTTATATAAGACTGGACTAGGATAATAAATGGATTCCTAAATAGCACAGTTGATAGGAAATGATTTATAATATCAAATTAGGCTATTAAGATTGATACATCTCAATCCTGAGTATGTTATGAACTCACATTAATAAAGTATTTTCCTTTAATTCACATAGTTGAGAGTGATCTGTTGATACACTCGATAAACTCATGTTTTGGGGGAATGACTAAGTTAGTGCTTGGGAACATTTTTATACAAGATGTAATTCATAACTTTTCTAAAACTAATGAAAGTGTTAGTGCGATACTTTTCTAATTTAGAAATGTAATGTCCCGTTACTTTTGGAGGTAAATTTTTTTTTTTTTTTTGAATAAAGTATTTAAGTTAAGTTTAAACTTAGTAATTTCGATTTTAGTAGTTATTTCGTTCGAAAGTCTTTTTAATCCTTTTATTACTTTAAATTAGTTTCGGTGACACTAATAATTATTAACGGGCCAATTAATAATTATTAATCACCTTTAGATTATTTTCAGATCTTCGGGTTTCGTATTTTTAATCAAATCATTTAGAAGGGACGTATACGTCATTTTCCAATTTCTTAAAAAATCACTATTCACCTCCATCTTCATTAAATAGTCAACTTTTAGTCAAACTTCTCATTTTTTCCTTTCTCTTCCTCCTTCCTTGGGCCGTGACCCTCATCTCCCCACCCTCTCTCTTTGGCTTTTCTCCGTTACTCGGTGGATCACCGTAATCTTATGTCCGTTGAAAAGCTCTCGGTCCAAGGATCATTTCTAACCTAGCAATCGAGGTTTTCATCCATTTTCTAAAGGCCTCAAGGTATGACAAAGTTTCTATATTCAAGCTTTGAATAGTGTTTTAATGGAGTCCAAGATTGAAATCATCGATTTCTTGCCGAGAAACTCAAAGATTTCAATCGAGAGAGTCGTTTTATGTGATTTTAGAAACTTTCCATACCCCTAAAGCTGAGATTGAGTCGAAAAGCCGTCCCGTGTTATTTTCTATCACTTAACCATGATTAGAGTGTTTAGTTTACTATGATTTTACATTTTACTTAATTTTTTCGGAAATCGATTATTATGTAAAACCCTAAAATATGGTGACCCATTGATATCTCGACTTTCAAAGTATACTAAATCAACCCGAATCATCTCTAAAAGTCCATAAAGATGGAAATCGAACCCAAACCCTCTCTCCCTTGCTTGGTCGTGGGTCCCTAAGGGTCCAATTTCCGGATTTTCGCCGTTTTATGCGTTTAATTGCCGTTTGCTCGATTTTCGATTGATTATTGATGGTTAGGTGTAATTGATATGTAGGTTTGTGATCGATTGTGTGACTTTGACCCCAACACTTTGGAAGCTTGGATTTCACATCTAAGGTGACTTTAAAATGGAAGTTAGTAATTTTATGAATTATGTTTCATTACGTTATTGTTTATCGAGGTTAAGAGGGGAACTAACTTCTGGAAGTTATACTTGGTTGGTGACTTTAAACTTGTATGTGAGTGCAGTGGTTTTGGTGTTCTTATGAATTTGGAAGTAAAAGAGGAGACATGAGTGGTTTGGAAGTCTTGTAAGATGAATTGGAGATTTTAGATGAAAGTGGATGAATAAGGAACTTTAAGTGATTTGGGAGTCAAAGTGGCTTAGAAATTACACTTGAGTATTGACTCGTGTAATTCAAGCGGTTTATGTTCTTTAGTAGTTTAGTGGAACTTTATCTAACTTACTAGGGAGCTTGATGGATTCTATACTGTACTTGTGATATGACACATGATAGTATGTTGATACGCTCCATACGGTATCATGGTGCGATGATAAGTGCTACGGCACATGATAGTATGTTGATACACTCCATACGGTATCATGGTGCGATGATATGTGATACGGCACATGATAGTATGTTGATACGCTCCATACAGATATCATGGTTCGATGATATGTGATACGACACATGATAGTATGTTAATACGTTCATACGGTATCATGGTGCGATGATATGAGATACGACACATGATAGTATGTTGATACGCTCCATACGGTATCATGGTGCGATGATATGAGATACGACACATGATAGTATGTTGATACGCTCCATACGGTATCATGGTGCGATGATTTGTGATATGGCACATGATAGTATGTTGATTCACTCCATACGGTATCATGGTGCGATGATTTGTGATATGGCACTTGGTATGTCGACTTCGGTCCATACGGTATTATGATACGGTGAAACTTGTTTAGTAACAAAGATAGTTAGTATTACAATTACATATTCTTAGAATTGTCTAGTAAGACTTAGTAATAACCGATACGTTTACTTTAAGTCTTGATATCATTACTTTTCAGGAAGTATACTATGTATGTTGATTATGTGCAGAATTTGGCATGTGGAATGGGTAGTAAAAGTGAAATATAGGCCTTTGGACACAATTTCCGATATGGAATTTGGTTCATAGGATTACTTGCTTTCATTTTACTCTCACTAGCATTTTTATGCTAATGTTGCTACAATTACAATTTTCAGGTAAGACTCGTGGTAGAGGACGAGGTAGAGGAGGTGGCGCCGCGTGACCTATCAAGACAATGAACGGACAAGAACATATATGGTTTTTGGGTGAAGCATTCTTGAATGCTCATGAACATTTCACTACTTTTATTATGATTCTTTTTGAGCTTGATGGAGCTATTGTATATATTTTGGACTTTAAAACTTTCTTTAGAAGTTTCATCATAATATGGAATGCGCATTCCAGGTTTATTGCTTTCTCTGATTTGAGCCAATGTATAAACAGGTTTTGGTTTATCCGAATTTTAAATGAACCCATGCCGTTTTTCTGCAAAATCAAGTTTTTCCGATGAGCATTTGTATTAAAGGATTTTACGAAAAATCAGGTCGTTACAAGAAACTTTAGGTATCTCTCTCCTGCTTCATGCAGGCGAGTTGCAGCCTACAATCCGAACTGAGGACAGGTTTTTGGAGTTAGCTCACCCTCGTGGGATCACGACCCTTTGTCCCGGCCATTGTAGCACGTGTGTCGCCTAGGACATAAGGGGCATGAGCCATTTTTTATTAACATAATGACACCGAACCCTTGTTGCGGCCAGGGCTACTAAATCCATTGCTTTATTTTTGGTACCAACAATTAAGAATTGTTTTCCCATACTTGCTGCACATCTATGAATTGAAAGGTCCGAATGATCAACTCGCAATCGGTTGTTAAAATCGGGAGGTCTTCAAATTGTTCATTTGAAAAAATTGAAACCCTTCTTATTGGATGATCATGATACTTCCCAAAAATCAAAATTTGATTCAGTACTTGAACATAATGCCTCACCTTCTCATTGACCCGAGAAGGATTTGTTATATACTTGAAAACTATAGAAAAATATTCATTAGAGAATTATCAGGTACACAAGGATAAAAAATGATAATTATAGGGGCAAAACAGTAATTTGACCTAGTTGTAATGGTGAGATTACCACGTGAAGGATATGTCAAAATAAACTTAATAACAAGTGAACAAAACCTATCTATAGTGAGGGGAGTTCAACTTAGAGTTTATAGTGGAATTACTCTAAGTTAATAATTATGATTGCTTAATTAATGAGTTTAATTAATAAATCAATACTTATTGGAGCCCATGATCTATAGGTCCGTCATATCCCTATGCTAATCCATATATCATTGTAACTAACCAAGTTATTAATTTAAATAGGAAGAGAGAATTATATTTAAGTAATTAAATTGCTTAAATAAAAGGAGATATAAATTGTTTAAATAAAATGTTTATTTAAATGAAAATTGATATTAATATTTATTAATTATTCAAATAATGAGTTTATTTATATGGAAATTAGTACTTAATATCATTAATTAAATAATGAGTTTATTTAATTAAATAATAAGAGGAGAGATTAAATATATTTGTTTTATAAAACAAATTAGTGTTTTCCCAAAGTAATTAATCAAATGAATTTGATTCAATTTCCGAAATCTCTCTCCTCTTTCCCCCTTTATCGATTTTAGGCATTAAAATAAGAAGAAATTTCTCTTCTTCTTCTTCCTTTATTCTTCCTGTTCGATTCTCACAAATTGGGTTGGTTTATGATCGGGTCATAGCGTAGAAGACTTGATGCTGGAAAGAAGTATTATGTCTACAATGTAAGTTTTCAAAAACCTTATAATTTTAGTTTAAGGTTTTGATAACAATTGCATGCTATTAACAGATCTATAATTAAGTATTAATTAATTTACTAAAGAAATTTCGCTAATCTAATAAATATTTCATTCCTTTGGTATCGAGCGTTAATTATCATAAAATGTGATTTTGAAAAAATTGGTGGGTTACATAAAAATCATTTTATGTATGTATATAAATTGTAGATTTGCTAGTTTGTTGTTTAGGTATTTTTGGGGGGTAAGGATTTTTAATTTTCAGTAGAAAATTTGTAACCCAATCTTGGGTATAAGTTTAATTTTATAATCATCGGGAATATCGAAGAAAAGTTGATGCAAAATCGACACAATGATGGAGGATAATCAGGTAGGGGCGCGACAATGGTCAATTTTGGAAAAGATATGGTAAGATATTTTTTCAAAACTATCTTTTAAAAAATATATTTTTTAAAATATACATGATAAAGATAAAAGGTAATTTATAATTATCTTCTATGTTTATAATATATTTAAATATATATTACTATTCATGATTGTTTTTTATTTATTTTCCATACTCCAAATTCCTTTTCATACTCCAGTACAAATTTGTCCCCTTTCTTCAAATTTAAGAACTTACATTCCTTCTAGCTTCTATACTTCTATACTTCTTAGTATAATATTTTTTATAAAACCTCTCGGAATTCACTCTAAGTCACCGGGGTAGCAGAATCCCTAGTGTTCAAAGTAGTCTCCCACCAATACAAGGCATCCTCCACTAACAAGAAAGTCCCACAGTGAACCTTCAGATGCTCAAGACAATTAACAAACTTTAGAGGCTTCTGAACTCTAGCAAACCAGTTCTTAGCTTCCTCAGGATCACTTGATGTTACGTCCCGTTATTTTTGTGATAAAAAAAATTTATTTATTTTATTTTAATTTAAGTAATTAAAGTTTATTTTAGAATCGGTAATTTAAGTCCTTTTAATTGCTTTATTAGTTTAAATTAGCTATGGTGGTATTAATAATTATTAACGGGCCAATTAAAAATTATTAATCACAATTGGGATAGTTTAAGAGCTTCGGGTTTCGATTTATAAGTCAAAAGTCATAAAAGGACGCAACCGTCATTTCCAAAATTCCTAAAATATCTTTTCACTATTCCCTATTCTTCTTTAAATTCCCATTGACCAACAATTGACCAATTCTGTAACGTCCCGTTATTTTGAAGTGAATTTTATTTATTTTATTTATTTATTTATTTATTTAATGTTATTTATTTATTTATTTATTTCAATTTAAGTATTTAGTTTAATTATTATTTTGTAATTTCGATTTTAGTAGTTAATTTTAACGAAATTCGTTTTAATCGTTTTAATGCTCTAAATTCGTTTCGGTGACATTAATAATTATTAATAGGCCAATTAATAATTATTAATCACCTTTAGATTTATTTAAAAGCATCGGGTTTCGATTTAGATGTCAAAAGTCATAAAAGGACGTGAACCGTCATTTCCAAATTTCTTAAAAATATCCAAACACTATTCATTTGTCTTTAAAATCACAAGTTTGACCAAAATTGACAAAACTTCTCATTTGTTTCTTCTCCTTGCCGTGGAGCTCATCTTCCATGGATGAGAAGAAGTTTTGCTTGACCTTTCTTCATTTCTCGACAGGGTTCGATGAGGTCGGTTGCGTTGGATTGCTCGGGACGTGGGCTTTCTTTCCAACCTAACCTTTTGCCGTTTCTCGTTCCCTTAGGGAAGTCCTAAAAAGTAAGTTTTCAAAACTTTTTAGGTGGTTTTGTTCGTTTTTTATTATAAATGAGATTTGAAGTTGAAATCATGAATTTCTATCATGAAAAATGACGATTTTGAGCCCGGATTTTCGAAAAACACTATTCACCCGAAAACACTATTCACCCGAGACACTATTCATCCGAAATCACTATTCACCCGAAATTGCACATTTGTTCGCATATTAGTTATGAATTGTAATATGTTGTACAATCGGTGAATTGTAGGTACAATTGCTCGGTGGTTGTTTCGTGGAAATTGGAAATTTGGAATTATTTGGCTAAGGTGAGAATGATTAGAATTTAAAGTAACTATAGAAAGCAAATAAGTACGTTGATTTGTAGAATCGGAACTAAGATTAGAATCCAACCTAAGATTAGAGGGAGTGAGTTAGTGCCTTAGGATTTTGAGTTAATCCTTTAGGCGAGAAACTTAGGATTTCTTAATGAAAACCTCGAATCTTAGAAGATTCTAAGTTAGATTAGTTTCGGAGTTTAGAATGGTTCACTTGGAAGTTTAGAATCCTTGAAAGTTTAGGTTAATCGTTATATTTTGACCTTTACTTTTATTATTGTTAGCGGAGTTCGATCGATATATCGTTCCTCCGGGATTCTATCTATTTTACTTTATGCCCTTTACTTTATGTTCTTTACTTTATGCCCCTTTACTTTATGCTTGTTTCGGTTGCTTTATCATTTACATTTACTTTATTACTTTTGCAAGCATATGCAACCATATGCATAACATCTCGTATTATTGAAAAGAAAAGAAAGTGAGAAAGAAAAACGAAAGGATAGTGGCGGAATACGAGAAATCCACATTTCCTCCATGCATAAGTTTTGGTGGGATATTTTAAGTTGCCCACACTACTTCCATGCATAAGTTTTGGTGGGATATTTTAAGTTGCCCACACTACTTCCATGCATAAGTTTTGGTGGGATATTTTAAGTTGCCCACACTACTTCCATGTATAAGTTTTGGTGGGATATGTTAAGTTGCCCACACTACTTCCATGCATAAGTATTGGTGGGATATGATAAGTTGCCCACACTACTTTATACATAAGGATAAGGGTGGATAGTATGTAAAAATCCACATTACCTTCATTTCATGCATAAATGGCGAATGCGTATCCTACGGGATGTACTCATTACTTTTATGCTTCTGATAGATGAGAAAGAGAATCGAGATGTTATATGTTAAACAAAGTTTATTCGCTTTACTTTATTTGTCATAACAAGTTAATGTTTGAGAATTAACTACAAGTGTAGTAACGTCATACTTTGGATTTCATGGAATAGAATACCTAGAGTTTGGAGAACTTTAGGAGTAGAATGTGTCGGTTTATTGGACACAAATCGAAATGCGAGTTTGAGGTCTATCTTTACTTTTTATGCTTATTATTCTCACTGGGCTTAAGTTGTTAGCTCATGATATTACAAACATTTCAGGAAATGTTTGGGATCGTGGAAGAGGAGCTGGTGCGCGCTTGATCGAGAGGATGATGATGATCGAGATGGACTATGTGTTATGTAAAATCCATGTACATGGTTTTGTGAACTTTATATCATTTTGATGATTTGTATTTTGTAATTAGCTCATAAGAGCTTATTGTCGTTGATTTATGATTTTAATCATTTTGAACTCCTGGATAGGAACTTAATGTTCCTTGTGTATTTTAGATTTTGAAATTAAGATGTAAACAGGTTTTGGCCAGCAAATTTTCAAACATAACCACGCCAAATTTTCTTAAAATAAAAGACTTCCGCTGTTTTCTCTGATTTAATTTATTTAAAAGTGACGGGTTGTCACAAATTCACTCATCCATTTTGCTTTCAAAGCCATGAGCTTCAAGGGGAGGGAAAAGAATTTTGGGTTTTGTTTAATTCTCAACCGATCGACTTGATTCAGGGTGCGTTGGAAAGATCTCGGGACTACGATTCAATTCCACCCAACAATCGTGATTTCCACCCGTGATCTACAGACTTCTCGGTAAGTTAAACTTCAAACCTTAAGCTCCAAATAGTGTTTAAAGGGTGTTTTCTCTTTGATTCTTCGATTTCTTGCAGGGAAACTCGATGATTTTTAATGCGGGGCTTGTTTTAAGTGTTTTTGGAAGCAATCCCATAACCCTAAAACCGAGATTCAGTCGAAGCCCTTCCCGTTTGAAATTTACATCGTGGGGGTTGTTATAGGGTTTATTTTGTTGATATACTGTTTATTGTAATTAAATTCAGGAAATTACATATTGTCCAAAAACCCGGTTTATTGTTACCCATTGAAATCGGGAACTTCGAAATTGCTTGAAACCAACTCGAAACATGTCTAAATTGTCTAAAAGCCGGAAAACCAAACCGAGACCCACTTTTTATGGGGGGGGCCGAGAGCCTCATGGTGGGGTTTATAGGATTTTTCGTCGTTTTGTGCGTTTTGATGTTGTTTAATCGATATTGGTTAATTATTGATTGTTAGATATAATTCTAATTGTAGGTGATTTTTGACCGTGTGCTTGATCGCTTTATCGGATTTGGGAGCGAAATCTTCTTTTACCAAGGTGAGAATAATTAGGATTTAAAGTAGAGCTTTAGAAAGCGAATAAATATAATGATTTGTAGGTTTGGAAGTTAAGATTTTGATTCGAATCAAAACATCAAAGGAAAGAGAGCTAGTTTTCTTAGGTTTAGGAGCTAGTTCTTTGAGTGGGAATTTTAGGAGTTCTAAGTTAGATCGATTGGAGATTAGGATGGATCATTGGGAATTAGAAGATCCATACTTTTAGATAGAATGGTTAAGGAATAATGAATAGAGAACTTTGGATTTTATTTGAAAGTTTAGAATCTTTGGAACTTAAGAACATACTTCTATTAAAGTATCGTTCGATCGGTTTACTTATTGTTTTTCCGAAGTTCATATTCATTTACTTTATGCCCTTTACTTTATGCTCTATTCATATTTATGTTTATTTACTTTTGCAAGCATACGCATAAAATCTTGCATCATTGAAATGAAAGAGAAGGAAAGTGAGAAACAAAAAAAAAAGGTGAATGTGGATCCGACGGGAGTCCCCATTACCTTCATGCATAAAGGTGAATGCGAATCCTACGGGATGTCTTCATTACCTTCATGCATATTATCAGTGGAATTACATCATAGAGCAAGAATTATATATTTCATAATGGGAAGCAAGACAATAAGAAGAATTAAGATGTTATGCTCATGCAAGGTTTATTTACTCTTTCTTATATTTGTCTTAACGAATTATTGGATGAGAACTAGACCCCGTGTGCTAGTAATATCATCAATTGGAGATTATAGTTTAAGTACCTAAAGTTTGAGAACTTTAGGAAAGATTATGTAAGATTAATTGGACACGAATCAGAATACGGGTTTGAGGTCTATTGTTACTTTTTATTCTTGTTATTCTCACTAGGCTTTGTTGTTAGCTCATGATATTACAAACAATTTCAGGTAATGCTCTTGCTAGAGGTCGTGGGAGAGGAGCCCGGCTGCGCATGATCGATGGATGATGACCTCGGGATGGACTAGGTGTTTGTAAAAGTCCATGGACTTAGTTTTTGTGAATTTTATACATTTTGGGATTTGTACATTTGTATATAGCTCTTAAGAGCTTTTCGTCTTTACTTTTATGATTATAAGTCTTTTGAACTCCTGGATAGGAACTTAATGTTCCTTGTGTTTTTAGATTTCGAATTTAAGATGTAAACAGGTTTTGGCTAGCCAACTTTCAAACATAACCACGCCATTTTTCTTAAAATATAAAGACTTCCGCTGTGTTTATATTTAAATGACTTTAATAAGAGTCGGGTCGTCACACTTGACTTTCCATTGAATTAAGCTGGTGCATATTTCTTGTATTCTCTCAACATCTTGGCCTCTTCAGTTACTCCCCCCCAACTTTAACCAATGCTCTTCGCATCTCATCAAATTGCACTGGGGCTCATACTGCCTGAACAACCTGGTGGTATTTGAAGAGCCAAAGGAACATTTTCCTGTCCCTCCAATCCAATTGGATCCACATATGCATCATCATTGACATGTTTCCTTCTTCCACTTAATATTTCAAATTAAGGTTTTATAACTTGGACTAATTCAGGCTAACTCATTAATCCAAGTTTTAATTAACCTAATCAACTTTAACTTTTAAATTGGTTAGATTAATTTTATAAATTTGAATGTTCAAGTTTTCCTAATTAAAACTAATCACATTATGAGCCATCTTAATAATTTCAATTTATTAATTTGAACTTTTCTCCCAGATTGCTCCCAGTTAGAGGCGCTCCGTGTTAGGGGAACTTTATGAAACCTCATCGCTTGGGCAGAGTTTTCTCACCAGAGATCCGTTCAATTTAATTAATGTCACGACCCGACTCGGGATCTCCCTATACACCTATGATGAGACGTGTGCCAATGACAAGTGATAGCCCAAAAGCCAACACCTATCATCAAGGCAAACTAAACATAACTGTGCTAAAATTATTTCAAACTAAACTAACTCATGTACAAGCTAAATTGATGCAAAAAACGTGGTGGATAAGCTCGTTGTAGGCTCGATCATCTTCTGAAACTCGAAAGCTACCTGGTGGGGGGGGGAGAACATTTGAAAATAATGAGCTAAAGGCCCCGGTGAGTGGAATTTTTATTAAACTAATATTTTCTTCAAAACTACATAATATATATAGTAGTTTCCGAATTCATAAAACTATTTAAATCTAATATTCGTAAAACTTAATAATAATAATATTCAAAACTAAAACTCGTAAAAACTAGTTATAGTCGTAATTTAAATATCATAATATTTTGTTGTTGAAACTAGATCATAATATCTTGTAGTGATAAAAACCCACTAAAAATGTACCCTTAACTGGTCATACTACATGTAGAGCGAAATCATGCATGCAGCAGAGCAACTAAATACTGAAACCCCAAAGGGCTATGCACCCTAACATACGGCCCAAAGCCTATGTGTATGCTAAAGTGGGTCCTAAAGACCTACTGAAAACTGATAACTAAGGGTACTGTTTCTAGCGGTTTGAAAATAAACTACTGAAAATAATATCATAATTTTCAAACCATTGTAAAACCGCAATTGAAACTTTCGTAGCTGGCATAAATCATATATACTAAATAATGATTATCTAAAAAGTTTTATTTATATATATTTATATCAATAAATAATTGTATACGATAATATAAACTTTAAAATTTTTATGTTTTGTAAACTACTAAAAACTCAATACTACTGATAATTTTAAATGTGAAAATAGAATCTACTCACAACTTTTGCTGTAAATATTCCAAATCATAAATAGTTTACGCCTCGATATCACTTGAAATATTAATTTAATAAAATATCCGTTAAAAATCTATTGGTAATCTCTTTAAATGTTGCAAAACATATATATATAGGCACATAATGGTTACTAGCCCATGACTAAAGCTTCACGCATCCATCAATTTGTCATTTCCACCATGTGCTTTAAACCACAAATGACTAGCTTCTCTTTGCTTCAACGGCCTCGTTTACGTAATTGGGTTGAAATCTTTCAAGGTTGCACTTTTCTATGTACTTGCTAAAATCCTAGTGGGTATTGATTTGTTCCATTAGCCATAATTTGATCCATTGTTGTTTAATCCAACCTCACAATAAACCAAATTTATAAACACTTCCTTTATTTCACTCTTTCAATCAAGCTCTCTCTTTTTCAACTATGGAGTTTCAATTTCAAACCGCTTTATATTTCCAACCCCAATCTTAGAACCCATAAACATGATATGAACCCAAATCAACCATAAAACTCTATTTCTTTTACTATCTAGAATTCTCACATATGCATAAAACCAACAACAACTTAAAGTAAAAGGTTACCAAGAATCCATGGAAGATGAAATCAAGGCAACCACCACTCTTCTTCTTCAAACCCAAAGCTCTTGGTTGTTTTTTAAAAGAAAATGCAATCAAAATTGTGTTTAATACATAAGTTTACATCATTTTGATGAAGAATTTGAGCCCAAAGCCTCAAAGTTTAAAATTCTTTTTTTCCATCTCTCTCATGATTTCTGCAGCCTTCAATTTTTTTTAATACCCCCTGCTGCTACGTGTCAAGCCCACTTCCAGACTTTTTTTTTGAACTTATCTTTTCTTTCTTTTATAAAAAAAAAAGAGTTTACAAATTATTACCCTCTTTTAAGAATTTCTTCCTCGAAATTCTGTCGTGATTATTGGGAACCTGACTGTAACGCCCCGTTACGAGAAAGTTAAAAATGAATATTATTTTTAAAATAATTTTAATCAGGCTTGATCGATTAATTAGAACAGAAATACCGTGTTATTTCAACAAGGGTATTATGGTAATATTTCCCGAAAAACCTCGAAACTTGAACCTTGTGATTTGACTAATATTTTGGCATGAAATTGATCGTCTTGATATCAAGATTCCAACGCAACTGACGGTTCGTCATTCTGAGACCCGGTGATCAAGTTATAGATGTTTTAAGGTAAGTGGCAGTTTCGTAAATATGCTAACTCGTGAATTTTAACCTAGGATGACTTCCCTTTTGGCTTTATCATATTTTTTGGACTCTCATTCTTGCCTCCATGGCTGCTGCCCCCTTGAGAAGACTCGTGTTCCGATTTGGTCATCGTTTCTTCATCGATTCAAGGATCGATCTCGTATTTGGAGTGTTTGGAATATCCTTATTTTATCAAAAGGTAAATCTTCTTGTTCTTTTGAATTTCCCAAGTTGCCGCCGCCTTAGTGTGACGACCCGACACTTTTAAATAAATTTATTTCAGAAAACACAGCCGAAGTCTTTTATTTTAAGAAAATTTGCATGGTTATGTTTGAAAATTGGCATGCCAAAAACCTGTTTACATCCTAATTTTCAAATTTAATAAATCCACAAGGAACATCAAGTCCCATTTCAGGAGTTCAAAGATGTATATCATAAAAACCTCAACATTAAGCTCTTATAAGCTAAATACAAAGTACAAATCATTAAAGTTCTTAAAGTTTATCAAAATAAAGACATAAACTTTACAACAAAAGAGTTCATCTCGAGGTCAGCATCCCTCGATCACGCAGCACCATCTCCCCTTCTACGGCCTCTAGCCAGGGCATTACCGGAAATTTTTGTAATATCATGAGCTAACAACTTAAGCCCGGAGAATAATAAGCATAAAAAGTAATGATAGACCTCAAACTCGCATTTCGATTTGTGTCCAATTAACTGACACTATCTTTCCTAGAATTCACCAAAGTCTAGGTAATTCTATTCCATATTCTCCAAATGATGATACTAATTAGCACACTTAGTCTAATTGTTCATCCAATAACTTGTTATGACTTAATTGAGAAAAATAAATAAACTTTGTATAATTATAACATCTCGATTCTCTATTCCATCTATCATATGCATAAAAGTAATGAGTACATCCCATAGGATACGCATTCGCCATTTATGCATGAAATGAAGGTAATGTGGATTTTCACATTTCATCCACCATTCAAACTTATGCATGAAGGTAACGTGGATATTCACATTCATCCACCATTCCTTATGCATGAAGGTAATGTGGATATTCACATTCATCCACCATTCCTTACATTTTCATCCTCACTTTCTTTCCTTTTTCACTTTCTTTCAATGATGCGGGATGTTATAGTACAATAAATAATGGTGCAAAATGTTATGCATATGCTTGCATATGCTTGCAAAATAGATAAAGTAAAGTGCGAATATTAAAGTAATCGAAACCAACATAAAGTAAAAGACATAAGTTAAAAATAGATAAGAATCTCGGACGAACGATATGTCGATCGAACTCCGGTATCAATAATAAAAGTAAAGATCATAACATAACGATTAACCTAAACCTTCAAGGATTCTAAACTTCCAATAATCCGAGGTTCTATCAATCGTTCTTTAAAGTCTTAGATCCTTTAACTTCCAATGATCCGTCTTAAACTCCGAAACTAATCTAACTTAGAATCTTCTAAGATTCGAGGCTTTCATCAAGAAATCCTAAGTTTCTCGCTTAAAGGATTAACTTCAAATCCTAAGGCACTATCTCACTCCCTCTAACCTTAGATTGGATTCTAATCTTAGTTTCCGATTCTACAAATCATCGCACTTATTCGCTTTCTATAGTTACTTTAAATTCTAACTATTCTCACCTTAGCCAAATTAGTTTTGGTCCAAATCTCCGATTCCAACGAATCAACAACCGAGCAATCGAACCTACAATTCACCAATTGCACAACATATTACAACTCATAACTAAGATGAGAACAAGTGTGCATTTTCGGGTGAATAGTGATTTCGGATGAATAGTGTTTTTCGAAAATCCGAGTTCAAAATCGTCAATTTCCATGATAGAAATTCATGATTTCAACTTCAAAACTCATTTATAATAAAAAACGAACAAATCCATATAAAAAGTTTTGAAAACTTACTTTTTAGGACTTCCCTAAGGGAACGAGAAACGGCATAAGGTTAGGTTGGAAAGAAAGCCCACGTCCCGAGCAATCCAACGCAATTGACCTCATCGAAAACGGTTGAGAAATGAAGAAAGGCCAAGCAAATTTCTCCTTATCCATGGAGGAGGAGAGCTCCACGGCAATGGAGAAGGAAATGGATGAGAAGTTTAGTCAATTTTGGATGCATTTTTAAAGAGGAAGTGAATAGTATTTAGATATTTCTAAGAAATTGGAAATGACGGTTGTGTCCTTTTATGACTTTTGACTTATGAATCGAAACCCGAAGCTCTTAAATAAATCTAAAGGTGATTAATAATTATTAATTGGCCTATTAATAATTATTAATGTCACCGAAACGAATTTAGAGTATTAAAACTATTAAAAAGAATTTCGGACGAAATTAACTACTAAAATAGAAATTACAAAAATAATAATTAATCTAAATACTTAAATTGAAATAAATAAATAACATTAAATAAATAATAAAATTAAATTAAAAATTTTAAAAAAAAATTTCACTTCAAAATAACGGGACGTTACACTTAGGCTTTTGAAATCGATGTTCGGTTCATCAAATTTTATTGTTAGGTGTTCGATTTGATCGTGGTGAGTCGTTAGGAGAAGATAGGAGATTGATTTCGTGACTTCCTATCGTTGGGTGAGTGTTTCGAACCGATTATTAATCTTTTTAAATTCTGGAAATTTGTGTTAATTATGAAATTATGATGTTCTTGAACCTTGCCTAAAAACTCATTCCATATTGCCTTTTGTCACTTAATTCTTTGCCTAAAACTTAATCGGTGTTGATCCTCTTTACCTAAAACCAAAACTCATCAACACCGATCACCCGAAACCCGAAACCGTGACCAAACCATGATCCAAAGGCCACGGTTCTGCCACGGCAAAAGACAGCAGCGCCGTAGCTGCTGTCTCCTTCAAACGGTGACCATTTGTCGTTTGTCTTTTTCCCGATCTTCGAGCCATTGAACCCCAATCTTTTTAACACCTTTTGGTACTGTTTTAGCATGTAAATTAAATATTTAGGACCCTTGTTTCAGGTCTGATTGGTGGTGGAAACTAGCTTGGAATTTGGAATTTTTAGCAAAGACAAGGTGAGTTGACGGTTTAGTCAACGGTGGGGTTTTAGAGAAATCTAAGGCTCTTACAGTAGTTTATTCATTTCATTTTATTTAATCATGATATTCTGGAACGTTTGGATGAAATTGGACCATCGAAGATATCGTTTTTAATTTGGGAGAAATTAGATTTTCGGTTAGAGCT
This sequence comes from Gynostemma pentaphyllum, assembly GCA_028015215.1. NCBI lineage: Eukaryota > Viridiplantae > Streptophyta > Magnoliopsida > Cucurbitales > Cucurbitaceae > Gynostemma > Gynostemma pentaphyllum. The sequence continues at coordinate 21,231,985 of CM051345.1, read as the reverse complement.
AAAATAGTCAATTTTTGGTAAAAGTGAGTTTTCTTTTCATCGAATTGATTCTGATTGAGATGAATGTTAATTCTGGAAATTATTGAGTTCTAAGATGAGTTTTGATATTGGAATCATAAGAAAAATTGATTGGGAGAATTAACTTTTTCGGTTAGAACCAGTTTAGTTGTTTTTCGGCAATTTTTGATGTTTTTCGATTCTATTTGATTCTGATTGATTTGGGAGTTAATTCTGGGATATTATGGAGTATTTTATGGTGATTTGGCATGAGTTTTGAGTTGAGCATGATTAGGATTGAATTATTAGTTTTGACGGTTTTCGGCAGTTTTATCGTAATGATGTATTGTGCATGCTTTAATTAGAATCATTGAGTTGCTATATTTTAATTGTGATTGCTGATTGTGAATGAACATTATCAAGAGGATAATGTAAAGAGATTGTGGAATGATGGTTTGACAGGTGTGTTAAACTAGTATGAGGCTACGAGCTCATACTTAGTAAAATAAATAGTTATGAGAGTGAACTCATAACGACCTATGGACATTGCTCGTATGAATGATCCATTAGGAGATTAGTTATGGTTACGACTGTAACTAAGTGCCTAAGAAAGGTTTATAGTCCCGAGAGACCGCCTTCTTAGTGGAGAGTATGAATGATTGATTGATTATGTTTGTTTGTTAAATTATTTGCTTGTTAAAATAGAGTTACCTAGTTATCCGGAATGTTAAGTATTGGTGTTGGGATATTGTGAAGAAAAACCTTGGGTATGAAACTAGTGAGAGTTGTCTACCCATGTAAAGTAAGTTTTATTGAGAAACCTTGAATATGGAGCTAGTTAGAGTTGCCTAATCATGTATGAGAATGATATTATAAAAAATGTGGATATTTACAATGGTTATGAGAACGGAAAGATTGGTGATCTAAGTGAGATTGGTGGTTAAACGTATTGAATATGGAATCAGTGAGAATTGCATATTCATGTAAGCGAGTGAGACTTTGAGCTTTAAGTGATTTTGTGCCTTAGATGTTATTGGAGAGTGTTTGAGTGCTTGGGACTCGGTTTGAATTGTTAAAGACTATCTAATACTTCATCTTTGATTAAGTCGTTTTCTCCTGGTTTTAGCCTCACGGTGCTATCTGTTGTTTTTTTTTCAGGTAACAATGGACCGAGAGGTGGCGGTTGATGAAGTGGAAGAGATGAGGGTTCATGTCATATCGGCGCCGGTTTTATTTATTCATTAATATTTATGAATAATATACATATTTTACTTGGGCTTTTATTTGGTCATCGAACTTTATTTTATGATTTTGAGTTGTCGAATTTGAGGTTATGTTTTTGGATTCTTGTTTTGTTTTCAAAGTTTGAACTCCTGGAGTTTATGTTTTGATTTAAGCATTTATTGATTTGACAGTTTGCATGTTTTCAATAAAGATCATTTATTGAGTCCTCTATTGTTTTAAATACGTTTGTTTTATACTCTAAAAATTTATTTTTTTCCTTCTTTTCGATCCAAGACTTAATAAACTTGAATTTTTCCATGGTGGAAAACAAAGAGAAACTTTACCATCCACCTCAAAATTTAGCACTTTACTACCTATATCTACATAACCATGGTGTTTGACATGTGTCGTTTCAATATTTCCGACGAACATAGATTTTCGTGAATATGTACCATAACCCATCAACTTCCTCTCACTAATTTTATTCCATCAAACCAAAGCACTTCGAAAAGTGTCACATCAACCCCATTCGCCGACTGTTATTATTGATAAATCAAAAGCGACGAGTGAGTGCACCATATTCTTTCTAAACTGAAAAATGGAAGCACATTATATAAAATATGAGGTCCAAATAATTCTTTCTGACTACCCAGTTGTTTTGCGATTGTAATGTAATACTGCAATATAATATATAGTTCTAAAACCGTACAATAAACTGCTATACATTTTTTCTGTAAACTAGAAGACTTGATCCAAAACATTCAATACTACATATTCAAATTTATTACTTCATCTACATAAATCTATCAAGAGAATACTTAACTTTATATAACAAACTTGATGGTTTCACTTTACCTGTTCAGCACAATTCAAATACTATCACGCGTACTTTTGGTAAAAGCCTTGTTAAATTTTGTCATTCCATTTCAATATATATACCAGTGAATGAAGCATTTTGAAACAAATTCTGCGTATCTCATTCATATATTGCCACCAAAATACTCTTTCAATTTTGTGCTACAATCAATAGTCAAACAACCCGATCTTATTCAAACAAAATCACTAACACATTTCCCAGATGTATCTACTGAGAACTCAAGATTCAAACCAATAAAATTACCAAACAAAGAAAATCGATCGACATCTGATTACAACAGAATTTTTAATCATAAGTGCAACAGTAACAATATTAACCATCCCACATGATACCTCATAATACAATAATAATATGTTATTAATTCAACTCTAGTCATCTTATTTGTTGTAAATTCAACTCTTTCGAATCCAAACATTCTTCAAACCTTAATGATAGTTCTAAGCAAAATCATGAAATTCTCAATGTCATGAACATAGTTGTGCATCCTATATTATGCATCAGATAATAAGTTTTAGTTTCTTCCTGTAGCTTGATGCGTAAGCAATTGCCTTTACCATTAAGCTTTATCCCAAATCTCAAATAATGAGTAGATGTACCGTGAAGAATAAATCCTACTCTAGCTATTCAAGATGCAACATAAGAGCAAAATTTAATCTTTCCTACGATTCTTGGAAATTTAATCGAAATTGTCAGTCCACAAAAAGTTTGCGTTCTACTAAATCAAACTATTTAGTATAGGTTCTATCCTGAAAAGCCCTTTAAAGAATGGCATCAATAACTTGTTAATCCCAAAACTTATAACTTGTTAATAATCACATGTCTTTCCCATTTAACTACGATTTAAACTTCCTGAGGATCAATGTATATTTCTTTAGCGGAATGTTCTCTAAGTATAACTCGATCAATACAAGATTCACTTTCCAAAATCGATGATACATCCCGACAATAAATCAATTGACAAGACACAAAATCGCTTCTAAACTAATCAGTCAATCTTTTATTTGACCAATAGTTTTTTTTAACACGCTAATACCTATTCAAGCGCCTGCAATCACCACACAATCAAACTTTACCATCCATCTCTTCCATAAAAGATACATGAGATCTAATAAATCCATTATCAATCGATTCATTACATGTTTTCAATTTCTTTTCAACTTATTGAGACTCATGCTATGTTGTGCTTGAAAATATGAGTTGTACCCAACATCAACTCAATCCACAAATCAACTTCCCTTTCAAACTTCAAATTTAATATATCTTCCGAAAAATGCATCTGTGATTCATACACAACTTGTGTGCTTTCAAGTTTAATTAACCTAATGAATATTCAATACGTAAGCTAAATACACAAAACATCTTTTTTTAAGCGACATATGGACTAAGTATACATGATCGTAAGGCTCTCTTTACACCACTAGTAAAGAAACACTTAACCAACTTGTCGTGAAACTCTCAAGTTTTCTTTGCATTTTCTTGCATACCTCATCTATGTCATTTTTATTTCTTCTCTAATCTACTCTACCTTTCTTTTAGTGATCTATACAAGTTCAAAACCCATCATATTTTCTTTCATCAATCTTATCCCGACAAACTATAAATTTGTATTTCCTATCATAGGACACTTTACCATGTGCATAACAACATTAACTACTATGTAATTTACAAATGGTAAGTACAAACCCCAATTCCTTATTAAAGCGCAAACTAAAGCTCATTAAATAATTCCCAAAATGATGTAGCTTTCTTCAGTGGTCCATCTATTTACAAGTGGGAAGCGGTACTCATAAATATTTTAGCTCCCAAAGCTCGTTGTCCATAACCAAATAATAAGCAGGAGTGCTCCATAGAGACTCTCCCAACCACATAGAGTTTAGCTAGTATGTTTTCCGAGTACATGACTAAATTGCGTACAAAAGTTGGTTACTATTTTTCTTTTCAATCCTTTCCTAACAAATACACATTCCTCCTTCCATCTTTCTTCTCACAAATTACATAAGTGCACTGAGGAAAATGCTCGGTCTAATATAGTCATTCTCAAGTAACTCATGTTTCAATTCCTCAACTCAATAGAATTCATTGTATTTAATGAGTGAGAAATAAGGGTTACTATTGAGCCTGATTCAATCACAAATTTAATTTATTATCTAGCAAAATAGCTGATGAAACTTTACGCATATAAAAATACATACACCTATTTGCTTTCATCTTCCAATATATTGATCCAAATATCCACTATATAAGCTAAATACATTCCCTTTCAAAAACAATTTTTGCATAAATTACATATGAAGGTAAGACTTTTCTTCCACTACGATGAATAACCTCAATCTCGTTTAGTCATCTACACAAATTCTGTCCCAAGATAAACTCAACACGTGCAATTCATACTCAAATTAATAGCTATTTAAGCCAGTACAACCTAAGTCAAACTTCTTCCGAACAATAACTATCACGCCAACTCTATAAACAACATCGGTTAATAACCATTTTCAAACGGGGTTACCACCACCTATTTACCACACAAAGGTTTCAATATTTTACGCATCACAACATCTGATGTTTAATAATCTCCTCAAAACTGGAGGTTTCGACTTAATTGAGTATCAACAAGTCAAAGCACTATAAATCATGGATATTATATAGCCTTTCAATACATGTCCAACTTTATGTATCACTCACAATCTTCGTAAACACTGTCTACTACAAATTACTTCTAAACCCGTCAAATCAAGAAGATAAATTTCAAACTCCCGACATAATACTTCTACAAAATACTTATATAGTCGATATCTAACAATTCTCCACAAATCTTGAATTACCATTTCCCAAGTTAACATATTTCGAAAACTTAAGTCTCCTTCCATGCTTTTGGCGACTAAGAACATTAAGTCTTAATAAACTAAGAATATTAAGTCTCCTCCCATACTTTCAACAACTTAAGCCTAATCGACTTAACCACTTGTCGATAATTTTTACTACTCTCAAACTGTTACCACTTTTAAATAAATTATATGATTTTTTTTAAATATCTCATCAATAAAACTTACCAACCAGTAGCATCGAGTTTTATTAACATGCCTCTGAGCCTATGAGCTTTGCCACCACAAACAACGACTCTCTCTTTACATGAGTGATGTGATGCAATCACACAAATGCAATGAGAGACGTAAAGACCCGGGATCTCCCTATACACCCGTGACGAGATGTGTGTCGATGACAAGCGATAGCCCAAAAGCCAACACCTATCATCAAGGCAAACTAAACATAACTGTGCTAAAATTATTTCAAACTAAACTGATGCAAAACACGTGGTGGATAAGCTCGTTGTAGGCTCGATCATCTTCTGAAACTTGAAAGCTACCTGGGGGGGAGACATTTGAAAAGAATGAGCTAAAGGCCCAGTGAGTGAAATTTTTATTAAACTAATATTTTCTTCAAAACTACAAAATATATATAATAGTTTCTAAATTCATAAAACTGTCTAAAACTAATATTCGTATAACTTAATAATCATAATAACTAAAACTCGTAAAAACTGGCTATAGTCGTAATTTAAATATATCATAATATTCTGTTGTTGAAAATAGATCAATACTTGTACGTAAATATATATACAATAGAACATGTTCATATACTATATCGTAGTGATAAAAACCCACTAAAAATGTACCCTTAACTGGTCATATTGCATGTAGAGCGAAATCATGCATGCAGCAGAGCAACTGAATAATGAAACTAGTCATACGCGCGCAGAGCTGCCTCCAAAGGGCTATGCACTCTAACATACGGCCCAAAGCCTATGTGTATGCTAAAGTGGGTCCTAAAAACCTGCTGAAAACTGATAACTGAGGGTACTATTTCTAGCTATTTGAAAATAAACTATTGAAAATAATATCATAATTTTCAAACCATTGTAAAACAACAGTTGAAACTTTCGTAGGTGGCATAAATCATATATACTGAATAATGATTATCTAAAAACTTTTATTTATATATATTTATATCAATAAATAATCTTATACGATAATATAAACTCTAAAACTTTTATGTTTTGTAAACTACTAAAAACTCAATATTACTGATAATTTTAAATGTGAAAAGAGAATCCACTCACAACTTTTGCTGTAAATATTCCAAATCATAAATAGTTTACGCCTCGATATCACCTGAAATATTAATTTAATAAAATATTCGTTAAAAATCTATTAGTAATCTCTTTAAATGTTGCAAAACATATATATATATATATATATATATATATATATACATACATATATATATATGTATGTATGTATGTATGTATATATAGACACACACACACACACACATAATGGTTACTAGCCCATGACTAAAGCTTCACACATCCATCTATTCAATTCTTTGTTTTTCCGCAATCACTTTTCTTTTCCATCACTTGCTTTAAACCAAAAATGACTAGCTTCTCTTTGCTTCAACGGCCTCGTTTATGTAATTGGGTTGAAATCTTTCAAGGTTGCACTTTTCTATGTACTTGCTAAAATCCTAGTGGGTATTGATTTGTTCCAAGTAGCCATAATTTGATCCATTGTTGTTTAATCCAACCTCACAATAAACCAAATTTACAAACACTTCCTTTATTTCACTCTTTCAATCAAGCTCTCTCCTTTTCAACTATGGAGTTTCAATTTCAAACCTCTTTATATTTCCAACCCCAATCTTAGAACCCATAAACATGAGATTAACCCAAATCAACCATAAAACTCTATTTCTTTTACTATCTAGAATTATCACATATGCTTAAAACCAACAACAACTTAAAGTAAAAGGTTACCAAGAATCCATGGAAGATGAAATCAAGGCAACCACCACTCTTCTTCTTCAAACCCAAAGCTCTTGGTTATTTTTGAAAAGAAAATCCAACCAAAATTGTGTTTAATCCATAAGTTTACATCATTTTGGTGAAGAATTTGAGCCCAAAGCCTCAAAATTTCAAATTCTTTTTTCCCATCTCTCTTATGATTTCTGTGGCCTTCAAATCTTTTTTTTAATACCCCCTGTTGCCACGTGCAAGACCACCTCCACCTTTTTTTATAACTTATCTTTTCTTTCTTTCTTTTTTTAAAAAAAAAAAAGAGTTTACAATTAATCATAATTTTTAATTGACCCTTAATTAAAAGTTTCTATTTTTTTTTTTATCTTATATGGTTTTGGCCCAATTGTTTAAACAATAATTCCATATAAATAATTCATTTAGTTTCTATTCAAATTTTAAACTAGATTTAACTTTTGAATTTTAACTAAATAAGCATGCTTTTAATTCTAAGATTGTAACGACCTGCTTTCCGTTAAATTCTTTAAATTCAAATGCACAGCAGAAGACTTGATTTTTAAAGAAAAACGGTATGGGTTCGTTTAAAAATCGAATAACAAAAACCTGTTTTTACAACCCATTTTTAGAGAAAGCTATAAATCAGGAATACGTATTCCGTCATCTAATTTAAACTCTCAAACAAGCTTTAAATCATAAAAATTTATGAGATTATAGACAAACACCCTTTCGGGCTCAAAAAGACACAAGTTATGGAAATTGAAAATAATTTACAAGCATTTCTAAGAATGCTAAACCAAAAGAGTTCGATATTGTCCATTCACCATCTCGACAAGTCAAGCAGCACCACCTCCTCTACCACGTATCTTAGGACGAGGTTTACCTGAAAATTTGTAAGTGTAGCACCATTAGCATAAAATGCTAGTGAGAGTAAAATGAAAGCAAGTAATCCTATGAACTAAATTTCATACCAGAAATCGTGTCCAAAGGCCTAAAATGCTCATTACTACCCATATCCACACTTCCAATTTCCATACAATCAAACGATAGTAAAATATTACTCGAGATAGTCTTTCGATGCCATGAAATTGAATTAAGGACTTAAAGTAAAAGTAACAACCATTAATAAGCCTTACTACACAATTCTAAAGAATATATAAATGTAATATTAACTATCTTTATTACCAAACAAGTTTCATCGTAACGTGCTATTGTATGGATCGATATCAACATACCACGTACGGTCGTACCATATCACAAATCATAGTACCATAATACCGTATGGACCGAAGTCAACATACTATCATGTACCATATCAATTATGCTCACTGTCTCCACAAATCATCGCACCATGATACGTATGGATTGATATTAACATACTATCATATGTCGAATCAATGTGCCACTGTCTCCACAAATCATCGCACTATGATACGTATGGATCGATATCAACATACTATCATATGTCGAATCAATGTGCCACGGTCTCCACAAATCATCGTACCATGATACGTATGGATCGATATCAACATACTATCATGTGATGAATCAATGTGCCACTATCTCCACAAATCATCGCACCATGATACGTATGGATCGATATCAACATACTATCATGTGCCGAATCAATGTGCTTAAGGTCTCTAATAAATTAGATAATCTCCAAGGAATTCTACTAAGTTATTAAAGAACCTAACTACTTAGATTACACAAGTCATCACTCAAGTGTAACATCTAAGCTACTTTAACTCCCAAACCACTCAAAGTAACTTAACTTCCACTTTCAACTAACATCTCCAAGTCACTTTACAATACTTCCAAATCACTCCGATGTTTCCTTTTCACCGAACTAACCATAATTCCAAATCCTCTCCACTCACTTCCGAATTATAGTCTCCAACCAAACATTAATTCTAAGAAGCTAGTTCCCTCTTAACATCGATTGATAAACAATAATATAACGAAATGTAATTCATAAGACAACTAACTTCCATTTTAAACTCACCTTAGCTTGTAGAAAAGCTCTGATTTATCCGAGGTTGCAAATACCCGAAAAATTCACAATCCTACAATTGAATTACACCTAATATCATTAATTAACCGGAAATCAAACAAACAACATCTAAACGCATAAAACAACGAAAATCCCGGATTTCCTCCCTATGGTGCTCTCGGCCATACAAGGGAAAAGGGGGTTCGGGTTTGGTTTTCCTGCTTTTATGCACTTTAGAGGTGTTTCGAGTTGGTTTCGGATACTTTGGAGGTTCGTAACAATGATGGGTTTCAGTAATTTAGGGTTTTGCACATTAATTGATTTTCGAAAAAATTAAGTAAAAAGCAAAAACATAATAACCTAAACTTCCTAAACATGGCCAAGTGAGGGAAATTCATACGGGACGGGTTTCCGGCTCAAACTCGGTTTTAGGGTTTAGGGGAAGTTTCTAAAATTGCCCAAAACGACTTTCTCGATTGAAATCTTCAAGCTTCAATGAATGAATTTGAAGATTTCAACTCAAATCCACCATTAAAACACTATTCACTTCTATTTTTAGAAACTTTGATATACCTTAAGGCCTCGAGAAAACGAGCGAAAATCACGTTCGGTAGGTTGGAAATGATCCTCGGGCCAAGGGATTTCCAACGGAAGTAGAATCGAGACGATCTACCGAGAAATAAAGAAAACACAGAATTTGGGTTTTGGTTTTTGATGCTCAAGTGTAACGACCCGATTTTTCGTAAAATCCATTAAAACAATTGCGCAGCGGAAATCTAGATTTTACAGAAAAACGGCATGGGTCCGTTTAAAATTCGGATAAACCGAAAACATGTTTACAACCAGTTTTTCCAGAAAAACAATAAAACTAGAATACATCTCCCATGATATGATGAAAATGATAAAGGAAGATTAAAGTACAAAACATATATATACAAACGCTCCATCGAGCTCAAAATGTAATAAAATAAAAGTAATGCAATGTTCATGAGCATTCAAGAATGCTACTCTCAAAATCAGTTGCGTTCCTGTCCATTCATTATCTCGATCGGTCACGCAGTGCCACCTCCTCTACCTCGTCCTCTACCACGAGTCTTACGAAAAATTGTAATTGTAGCAACATTAGCATAAAAATGCTAGTGAGAGTAAAATGAAAGCAAGTAATCCTATGAACATTTCATGCTAGAAATCGTGTCCAAAGGCCTAGATTGCACTTTTACTACCCATTCCACGTTCCAAAATCCACGTATAATCAACATACAAGATAACTTTCTCTTCTACGTAGCTCAAAAACTTTATAAGTCATGTATTTCCTCGATCTCATTCTATCATTATAAAAGAAATAATCAAACCAAGATACAAGTAAAAGAATGTAATACACTAAGTACTAATAATGTCACAACCACACATGTTCAAATCTTCGAGTGCCACCCGTATCACCACATGTGTAGTACTATAATAATGAAAAACAATAATAACACATCCATACACGCTCAAATCTTGAATGCCACCCTTACCACAACGTGTATAATACTATAACAATGATAACAATAATAACACATCCATACACGCTCAAATCTTGAATGCCACCCTTACCACCGCGTGTATTAAATCGTATGGACCGAAGTCAACATACCACGTGCCATACCACAAATCATCGCACCATGATACCGTATGGAGCGTATCTCATACTATCATGTGCCATATCACATAATCTCGCACCATGATACCGTATGGAGCGTATCACATACTACCATGTGCCATATCACATAATCTCGCACCATGATACCGTATGGAGCGTATCACATACTACCATGTGCCATGTCACATAATCTCGCACAATGATACCGTATGGAGCGTATCACATACTACCATGTGCCATATCACATAATCTCGCACAATGATACCGTATGGAGCGTATCTCATACTACCATGTGCCATATCACATAATCCCGCACCATGATACCGTATGGAGCGTATCACATACTACCATGTGCCATGTCACATAATCTCGCACAATGATACCGTATGGAGCGAATCACATACTACCATGTGCCATATCACATAATCTCGCACAATGATACCATATGGAGAGTATCACATACTACCATGTGCCACATAGAATCCGTCAAGCTCCCTAGTAGGTTAGATAAAGTTCCACTAAACTACTAAGAACATAAACCGCTTGAATTACACGAGTCAACACTCAAGTGTAATTTCTAAGCCACTTTAACTCCCGAATCACTTAAGGTTCCTTAGTCAATCACTTTCATCTAAAGTCTCCCAAATTACCTTACAAGACTTCCAAACCACTCATAAATCCTCTTTTACTTCCAAGACCATAAATACATCAAAATCACTCCACTCACATCCGAGTTAAAGTCTCCAACCAAGTATAACTTCCGGAAGTTAGTTCCCCTCTTAACCTCGATAAACAATATCGTAATGAAACATAATTCATAAAATTACTAACTTCCATTTTAAACTCACCTTAGTTGTGCAATCCAAGCTTCCAAAATGCCGGAGTCAAAGTCACGCAAACTATCACCAACCTACAAATCAAATACACCTAACAACCATTAATTATCCGAAAATCGAACAAATGATATCTAAACACATAAAACGATGAAAACCCCAGATTTCACCCCCCAAGGGACCCACGGCCCAACAAGGAAGGGAGGGTTCGGGTTCGGTTTTCCGTCTTTTATGCACTTTTGAGATGATTTGGGTTGATCAAAGACACTTTGAAAGTCGAGATAACAGTGGGTCACGATATTTTAGGGTTTTACATAATAATCGATTTCCGAATAATTAAGTAAAACGTAAAATCATAGCAAACCAAACACCCTAATTCTTAGTCAAGTGAGAGAAATTAACACGGGACGGGTCTTCAACTCAAACTTGATTTTAGGGTTTAGGGAAGTTTCTAAAACTTGCTAAAACGACTTCCTCGATTGAAATCTTCAAGCTTCTGGGTGTGAATTTGAAGATTTCAATTCAAAACCTCCATTAAAACACTATTCATAACAAGTTTTAGAAAGTTTGTCATACCTTAAGGCTTCGAGAAAACGAGTGAAAATCTCGATTGCTAGGTTAGAAATGATCCTCGGGATGAGAGCTTTTCAACGGGCATAAGATTACGGCGATCCACCGAGCAACGGAGAAAAGCCAAAGAGAGGGGAAGAGAGGATGAGGGCTACGGCCTTGCAAGGAAGAAGGAAGAAAAGAAAAATGAAATGTTTGACTCATGTTTGACTATTTAAAGATGAGGATGATGAATAGTGAAATTTTAAGAAATTGTAAAATGACGTATACGTCCCTTTTAAAAGATTTGATTAAAAATACGAAACCCGATGGTCTTAAAATAATCTAAAGGTGATTAATAATTATTAATTGGCCCGTTAATAATTATTAATGTCACCGAAACTAATTTAAAGTAGTAAAAGGTTTAAAAAGTTTAAAAAGGTTTTCGAACGAAAATAACTACTAAAGTCGAATTACTAAGTTTAAACTAACTAAATACTTTATTTAAAATTAAAAAAAAATTTTACCTCCAAAAGTAATGGGACGTTACATCAAGGCTCGAAGGAAAGAAAAGGAGAGAAAATTTGATGAATTTTGCCTAAGTGTTGATATTTAAGAGAAGGTGAATAGTAAAAATTAGATATTTAAGAATTTGGGAAATGACGCCTACGTCCTCCTTTTACTTTAAAAACGAAACCCGAAGCTCTTAAATTAATCTAAAGGTGTGTAATAATTATTAATTGGCCCGTTAATAATTATTAATGTCACTGAAACAAATTTAAAGTTTTAAAACAATTAAAAAGAATTTCGGACGGAAATAACTACTAAAATTCAAAATTACTGAATTTAACTATTCTTAAAAGCTTTAATTAAATAAAAAAAATTACCTCTAAAAGTAACGGGACGTTACAAAGATTATTAGAACAAAAATACATAATTTTTTTGATAATAACACTTTATAAAATTGTGGCATGCTTCGCATACATTAATATATAATAACACATACTATATCATGATGCATGTATGTATAATTAATTAAAATCATACAACCTATGGTGGGATTTTCTACATGACATACTCTTATGCATGAACATTATTTAAAAACAATTATATCATACATATATACAATTTAAATAATAAATAGCTAAATTGACCAGTATTCTTGGCACTATTTCTAAAATAGAAAAATTAAATTACAACTTAATGTAAATCTTCCATTGTAGAACTTAAGGCTTCAACTTTCTCTCTCCTCCATGGTGTAGGCGTGGGCGTGGGTATTTATGGGGCAAATATTATCTCATTAATATTTCCATAAATACTTGTTTTAAAATATTTATCTTTTAATTATATGGAAAAAATAAAGAAAATATTTTTCATGTAATCTTATATCAATTTCTAAATTCATAATTTAAGATAGAGATATAATCTTTAAATAGATTTTATCCTTATCTTAAATTTTAAAATTTTTAAATTGAGATAACAAGATAATTATGATAAAATATCTTACCATATCTTTACCTTTTTCTCTCTCCTTGGGCTTGGACCTCATGGAATGGTGGAGAAAATTTTTCTTCTCTTCTCCCTTTGATGTGGCCAATTTTCTGCTCTTTGGTATGGGAAAATTAGAAAATTTTCCTATACCCTAGAATTAGGGTTTACAAATTTTCTACTAAAATTTAAAATTCTAAGTGGCTCAAGAATACCTAAACAGTCAACTAGCAAACCTCCACAATTTATATAGCACAATTTATATAAACATACATAAAACGATTTTTATGCAACCCACCAAAATTTTCGAAAAATCCCAATTTTGCATGATCATTAAAACTAGCTTTGATACCAATTGAATGGATGATTTACTAAACTAGCGGAAATTTATTTGATAAACTTATTAACATTTAATAACGGATCTATTAACATCATGCAATTTGTGATAAAAACATGTAGATTCATGCTAATATTTTCAAAAATTAAAATCAAACCGGAACTTACAATGAGTAAAATATGGAGAATTAGTTGGAGGTTTCTTGTGACGATCCGACTCCTTTAAAAACACATATTACATTATGCGCGGAAGACAACAATTTCTAGAAAATTTGCGTGGTTTCGTTTATATTTTGAACATGCCAAAACCTGTTTACAATGCTCACATCAGAAAAAACGGGAAATGCGCATTTCCTATGTTTAAGAAAATGTAAACAACAACATAAAACATTTAAAACACAAAACTACGCTCTTTCGAGCTCAGGACAACAACTATATACACATTTACAGACAACCAAAAGACTAGCATTTCGCGTTGCTACAATCCATATCCCTGGCTCATCGTACGGTCGGCCAAGCAAGACCACGACCTCTACCCTGACCTCTCCCACGAGATGTACTGTAAAATTTTAGTGTAGCAACATTAGCATAAAGCTAGTGAGAGTAAAATGAAATCAAGTGTTTATATGGACCGGAGTCCTTATCAAAAATAGTGTCTAACATTTCTATTAAGCGTTCATTCACTAAACACCGAGCACATCAACAATAAGGCTCAATATGCATTTACATTCAGAACTACATGCACAGGGAAGTAAACATAATTGGCTCCGGTTAAAGTCGATTCAACTATCATAACACATTTCAAACTTCCCTTGTCACCTCGCGTATAACAACGCTACGGTCACCATAATTATATTGTCACCATTCATACATAGTCACCATAGTTACCGTTGTCACCATTAGTCACCATTCGTACATGTCACCATAAGTCACCATAAATATAAGTCACCATTAGTCACCATAGTCACCGTAAATATAAGTCACCATGAATATAAGTCACCATTAGTCACCATGAATATAAGTCACCATAAATATAAGTCACCATTAGTCACCATGAATATAAGTCACCATAAGTCACCATTAGTCACCATAGTCACCGTAAATATAAGTCACCATTAGTCACCTCGGTTTCTATCCCATTTCCTAAGCACGAAGGATATTAACTAAGAGAAAACCTAAAGCATATTTGGCTATTTTTCCCTCCTCGAATTTACGAGTCCAAACCGTCACTTTCTATCTCTACTTTCAAATCTATTACACCCAAACCACACTTTAGCCCTAAAGTCTTAATACCATACATTGATGAGAATCTCGTCTAAATGCACTTTCCTTAGCCCAAATATACTTGTCACAATATTTTGTTCCTAAATATCCACAACCCTTAACCTCGAATCAACTATATTGTCAAGTAATCCGAGCCATTAAAACACTAGAGCTCATTTTAAACTCACCTCGAAAAGTCATAGGATAACCATTGCTCGATGGACGTGCGAACGGTTGCTTGTGGATCAAACCTACGAACAAAGTACATAACTAAACGGATTAAGTTCCAAGCCTCGAATGATTAACTACGAGCTAGATTAAACGTCTAAAAGCTCCCGGAAATCCTATGGAGTTTTCGGCTTAGACAAGAAAAAGTCTCGGTTTCCGCTTCCGAACAATAATCATGAAGTAAATTCAAAGAAGAAAAACTCAACATACAAAGACCTCAATTTGGAATACCTCAAAGGGCTCAGGTTTTCCATTCGACTCGGTTTTAGATTCAAGAAAACAACCTCAACCAAAATGATTTTCCCTAACTAGAAATCACCAACGACACCCGAGAAAAAATGAATCGAAGCTTAAACGCAAAATCGGGAAAAATGAAACCTAAAAACCTATTTCTTATTTACCTCGTATCTCCCGGATCTGGAACGGATCGACTCGATTGATGGTATGAAATGAAAGCTTGCGTCGAGTTCTATCGGGGTGAGAATCAACGAAATCGGTGGAGAAACGGTGACGGAATCTCAGTTTTCCTATTTTTTTCTTTGCTCACGGGTGGGGAGGGTTCATTTCGAGTTTTCTTTTCTTTTTTTTTTTTTGTAAATTAAGCTCGAAAGAGCGTTGTTTTGTGTTTTAAACGTATTATATTGTCGTTTATGTTTTTTCTTAAACATAGGAAATGTGCATTTCCCGTTTTTTCTCTGATATTGTAAACAGGTTTTGGCATGTTCAAATAATAAATGGAACCTCGCAATTTTTTTGTAAAATGGTTGTTTTCCACTACGTAAAGTATTAAGTGTTTTTAAAAGGTGTCAGGTCGTTACAATAAAAAAAATACGAAACTATCAAGACTGTTATCATGATAAGATTCCCAAACATTATCCATTTATTGCAGACACTTTTACGTTACTCATCTCAACTTTAATCCTCTCGTATGACTCTCATACTAAGTCGTGATTTCATAAGACTGACTTAAGGTTTAAATATTTGAATGTTTGATATTAATATATTTCCATATATTCCTAATATCGTTAATTGAATAAATCTAGATAATATAAAGAACTTATGTATATTTATTTAATTTATTCAGAATAAATTATCTTTATTAAAAAATTACAAGTTCTAGGACACCATTCCTAACATCTCAATTATTCTCCTAAGTAAACAAAGACTCAATGGGTAGTAACGCTTAAGTGTTTCTTTAACTTTTCCCTACAAAAATTAATCAAACATTTATTTGAGTATGTTAAAAAAATAAATGAATACTATTTAATTTATTTGAAAGCACAGAAATAAATAAACTAAGCGCTAATGTCTGCGATATCTCATCCATGAAAGTAACCCCATCGTGGCCCTTCATGTGCAGATGGAAATGAAATTGAGCCGAAATGATGACATTAATGGGATTTATGCCCTAGAATTCGTAATTTGTAACAGAATATTTTATGAATAAATAAAAGTATTATTTAGTGAAATTTGTGTAATCTTATATATTGATATTTCTTAACATTCAAACATAAAAAAAATAATAGAGTTACTAATTCTGTAATCTTGAATACTATGAGATATAAAGGGGATCTAGTTGAAGATAGCAACTCGAATCGTCTACAGTAAATGAATATTGTAAGGAAACCTTGATCTAGTAACACTATTGGTGTGTTGTTCACTGATTTGATCCAAATCGTTAGCATGATGTATATGCATTTGAAAACATCATATATAATGAGTTTATATAAGACTGGACTAGGATAATAAATGGATTCCTAAATAGCACAGTTGATAGGAAATGATTTATAATATCAAATTAGGCTATTAAGATTGATACATCTCAATCCTGAGTATGTTATGAACTCACATTAATAAAGTATTTTCCTTTAATTCACATAGTTGAGAGTGATCTGTTGATACACTCGATAAACTCATGTTTTGGGGGAATGACTAAGTTAGTGCTTGGGAACATTTTTATACAAGATGTAATTCATAACTTTTCTAAAACTAATGAAAGTGTTAGTGCGATACTTTTCTAATTTAGAAATGTAATGTCCCGTTACTTTTGGAGGTAAATTTTTTTTTTTTTTTTGAATAAAGTATTTAAGTTAAGTTTAAACTTAGTAATTTCGATTTTAGTAGTTATTTCGTTCGAAAGTCTTTTTAATCCTTTTATTACTTTAAATTAGTTTCGGTGACACTAATAATTATTAACGGGCCAATTAATAATTATTAATCACCTTTAGATTATTTTCAGATCTTCGGGTTTCGTATTTTTAATCAAATCATTTAGAAGGGACGTATACGTCATTTTCCAATTTCTTAAAAAATCACTATTCACCTCCATCTTCATTAAATAGTCAACTTTTAGTCAAACTTCTCATTTTTTCCTTTCTCTTCCTCCTTCCTTGGGCCGTGACCCTCATCTCCCCACCCTCTCTCTTTGGCTTTTCTCCGTTACTCGGTGGATCACCGTAATCTTATGTCCGTTGAAAAGCTCTCGGTCCAAGGATCATTTCTAACCTAGCAATCGAGGTTTTCATCCATTTTCTAAAGGCCTCAAGGTATGACAAAGTTTCTATATTCAAGCTTTGAATAGTGTTTTAATGGAGTCCAAGATTGAAATCATCGATTTCTTGCCGAGAAACTCAAAGATTTCAATCGAGAGAGTCGTTTTATGTGATTTTAGAAACTTTCCATACCCCTAAAGCTGAGATTGAGTCGAAAAGCCGTCCCGTGTTATTTTCTATCACTTAACCATGATTAGAGTGTTTAGTTTACTATGATTTTACATTTTACTTAATTTTTTCGGAAATCGATTATTATGTAAAACCCTAAAATATGGTGACCCATTGATATCTCGACTTTCAAAGTATACTAAATCAACCCGAATCATCTCTAAAAGTCCATAAAGATGGAAATCGAACCCAAACCCTCTCTCCCTTGCTTGGTCGTGGGTCCCTAAGGGTCCAATTTCCGGATTTTCGTCGTTTTATGCGTTTAATTGCCGTTTGCTCGATTTTCGATTGATTATTGATGGTTAGGTGTAATTGATATGTAGGTTTGTGATCGATTGTGTGACTTTGACCCCAACACTTTGGAAGCTTGGATTTCACATCTAAGGTGACTTTAAAATGGAAGTTAGTAATTTTATGAATTATGTTTCATTACGTTATTGTTTATCGAGGTTAAGAGGGGAACTAACTTCTGGAAGTTATACTTGGTTGGTGACTTTAAACTTGTATGTGAGTGCGGTGGTTTTGGTGTTCTTATGAATTTGGAAGTAAAAGAGGAGACATGAGTGGTTTGGAAGTCTTGTAAGATGAATTGGAGATTTTAGATGAAAGTGGATGAATAAGGAACTTTAAGTGATTTGGGAGTCAAAGTGGCTTAGAAATTACACTTGAGTATTGACTCGTGTAATTCAAGCGGTTTATGTTCTTTAGTAGTTTAGTGGAACTTTATCTAACTTACTAGGGAGCTTGATGGATTCTATACTGTACTTGTGATATGACACATGATAGTATGTTGATACGCTCCATACGGTATCATGGTGCGATGATAAGTGCTACGGCACATGATAGTATGTTGATACACTCCATACGGTATCATGGTGCGATGATATGTGATACGGCACATGATAGTATGTTGATACGCTCCATACAGTATCATGGTTCGATGATATGTGATACGACACATGATAGTATGTTAATACGTTCATACGGTATCATGGTGCGATGATATGAGATACGACACATGATAGTATGTTGATACGCTCCATACGGTATCATGGTGCGATGATATGAGATACGACACATGATAGTATGTTGATACGCTCCATACGGTATCATGGTGCGATGATTTGTGATATGGCACATGATAGTATGTTGATTCACTCCATACGGTATCATGGTGCGATGATTTGTGATATGGCACTTGGTATGTCGACTTCGGTCCATACGGTATTATGATACGGTGAAACTTGTTTAGTAACAAAGATAGTTAGTATTACAATTACATATTCTTAGAATTGTCTAGTAAGACTTAGTAATAACCGATACGTTTACTTTAAGTCTTGATATCATTACTTTTCAGGAAGTATACTATGTATGTTGATTATGTGCGAATTTGGCATGTGGAATGGGTAGTAAAAGTGAAATATAGGCCTTTGGACACAATTTCCGATATGGAATTTGGTTCATAGGATTACTTGCTTTCATTTTACTCTCACTAGCATTTTTATGCTAATGTTGCTACAATTACAATTTTCAGGTAAGACTCGTGGTAGAGGACGAGGTAGAGGAGGTGGCGCCGCGTGACCTATCAAGACAATGAACGGACAAGAACATATATGGTTTTTGGGTGAAGCATTCTTGAATGCTCATGAACATTTCACTACTTTTATTATGATTCTTTTTGAGCTTGATGGAGCTATTGTATATATTTTGGACTTTAAAACTTTCTTTAGAAGTTTCATCATAATATGGAATGCGCATTCCAGGTTTATTGCTTTCTCTCGATTTGAGCCAATGTATAAACAGGTTTTGGTTTATCCGAATTTTAAATGAACCCATGCCGTTTTTCTGCAAAATCAAGTTTTTCCGATGAGCATTTGTATTAAAGGATTTTACGAAAAATCAGGTCGTTACAAGAAACTTTAGGTATCTCTCTCCTGCTTCATGCAGGCGAGTTGCAGCCTACAATCCGAACTGAGGACAGGTTTTTGGAGTTAGCTCACCCTCGTGGGATCACGACCCTTTGTCCCGGCCATTGTAGCACGTGTGTCGCCTAGGACATAAGGGGCATGAGCCATTTTTTATTAACATAATGACACCGAGCCCTTGTTGCAGCCCGGGCTACTGAATCCGCTGCTTTATTTTTGGTACCAACAATTAAGAATTGTTTTCCCCTACTTGCTGCACATCTATGAATTGAAAGGTCCGAATGATCAACTCTGCAATCAGTTGTTAAAATCAGTAGGTCTTCAAATTGTTCATTTGAAAAAATTGAAACCCTTCTTATTGGATGATCATGATACTTCCCAAAAATCAAAATTTGATTCAGTACTTGAACATAATGCCTCACCTTCTCATTGACCCGAGAAGGATTTGTTATATACTTGAAAACTATAGAAAAATATTCATTAGAGAATTATCAGGTACACAAGGATAAAAAATGATAATTATAGGGGCAAAACAGTAATTTGACCTAGTTGTAATGGTGAGATTACCACGTGAAGGATATGTCAAAATAAACTTAATAACAAGTGAACAAAACCTATCTATAGTGAGGGGAGTTCAACTTAGAGTTTATAGTGGAATTACTCTAAGTTAATAATTATGATTGCTTAATTAATGAGTTTAATTAATAAATCAATACTTATTGGAGCCCATGATCTATAGGTCCGTCATATCCCTATGCTAATCCATATATCATTGTAACTAACCAAGTTATTAATTTAAATAGGAAGAGAGAATTATATTTAAGTAATTAAATTGCTTAAATAAAAGGAGATATAAATTGTTTAAATAAAATGTTTATTTAAATGAAAATTGATATTAATATTTATTAATTATTCAAATAATGAGTTTATTTATATGGAAATTAGTACTTAATATCATTAATTAAATAATGAGTTTATTTAATTAAATAATAAGAGGAGAGATTAAATATATTTGTTTTATAAAACAAATTAGTGTTTTCCCAAAGTAATTAATCAAATGAATTTGATTCAATTTCGAAATCTCTCTCCTCTTTCCCCTTTATCGATTTTAGGCATTAAAATAAGAAGAAATTTCTCTTCTTCTTCTTCCTTTATTCTTCCTGTTCGATTCTCACAAATTGGGTTGGTTTATGATCGGGTCATAGCGTAGAAGACTTGATGCTGGAAAGAAGTATTATGTCTACAATGTAAGTTTTCAAAAACCTTATAATTTTAGTTTAAGGTTTTGATAACAATTGCATGCTATTAACAGATCTATAATTAAGTATTAATTAATTTACTAAAGAAATTTCGCTAATCTAATAAATATTTCATTCCTTTGGTATCAGAGCGTTAATTATCATAAAATGTGATTTTGAAAAAATTGGTGGGTTACATAAAAATCATTTTATGTATGTATATAAATTGTAGATTTGCTAGTTTGTTGTTTAGGTATTTTTGGGGGGTAAGGATTTTTAATTTTCAGTAGAAAATTTGTAACCCAATCTTGGGTATAAGTTTAATTTTATAATCATCGGGAATATCGGAAGAAAAGTTGATGCAAAATCGACACAATGATGGAGGATAATCAGGTAGGGGCGGCGACAATGGTCAATTTTGGAAAAGATATGGTAAGATATTTTTTCAAAACTATCTTTTAAAAAATATATTTTTTAAAATATACATGATAAAGATAAAAGGTAATTTATAATTATCTTCTATGTTTATAATATATTTAAATATATATTACTATTCATGATTGTTTTTTATTTATTTTCCATACTCCAAATTCCTTTTCATACTCCAGTACAAATTTGTCCCCTTTCTTCAAATTTAAGAACTTACATTCCTTCTAGCTTCTATACTTCTATACTTCTTAGTATAATATTTTTTATAAAACCTCTCGGAATTCACTCTAAGTCACCGGGGTAGCAGAATCCCTAGTGTTCAAAGTAGTCTCCCACCAATACAAGGCATCCTCCACTAACAAGAAAGTCCCACAGTGAACCTTCAGATGCTCAAGACAATTAACAAACTTTAGAGGCTTCTGAACTCTAGCAAACCAGTTCTTAGCTTCCTCAGGATCACTTGATGTTACGTCCCCGTTATTTTTGTGATAAAAAAATTTATTTATTTTATTTTAATTTAAGTAATTAAAGTTTATTTTAGAATCGGTAATTTAAGTCCTTTTAATTGCTTTATTAGTTTAAATTAGCTATGGTGGTATTAATAATTATTAACGGGCCAATTAAAAATTATTAATCACAATTGGGATAGTTTAAGAGCTTCGGGTTTCGATTTATAAGTCAAAAGTCATAAAAGGACGCAACCGTCATTTCCAAAATTCCTAAAATATCTTTTCACTATTCCCTATTCTTCTTTAAATTCCCATTGACCAACAATTGACCAATTCTGTAACGTCCCGTTATTTTGAAGTGAATTTTATTTATTTTATTTATTTATTTATTTATTTAATGTTATTTATTTATTTATTTATTTCAATTTAAGTATTTAGTTTAATTATTATTTTGTAATTTCGATTTTAGTAGTTAATTTCGACCGAAATTCGTTTTAATCGTTTTAATGCTCTAAATTCGTTTCGGTGACATTAATAATTATTAATAGGCCAATTAATAATTATTAATCACCTTTAGATTTATTTAAAAGCATCGGGTTTCGATTTAGATGTCAAAAGTCATAAAAGGACGTAACCGTCATTTCCAAATTTCTTAAAAATATCCAAACACTATTCATTTGTCTTTAAAATCACAAGTTTGACCAAAATTGACAAAACTTCTCATTTGTTTCTTCTCCTTGCCGTGGAGCTCATCTTCCATGGATGAGAAGAAGTTTTGCTTGACCTTTCTTCATTTCTCGACCGTTTTCGATGAGGTCAGTTGCGTTGGATTGCTCGGGACGTGGGCTTTCTTTCCAACCTAACCTTTTGCCGTTTCTCGTTCCCTTAGGGAAGTCCTAAAAAGTAAGTTTTCAAAACTTTTTAGGTGGTTTTGTTCGTTTTTTATTATAAATGAGATTTGAAGTTGAAATCATGAATTTCTATCATGAAAAATGACGATTTTGAGCCCGGATTTTCGAAAAACACTATTCACCCGAAAACACTATTCACCCGAGACACTATTCATCCGAAATCACTATTCACCCGAAATTGCACATTTGTTCGCATATTAGTTATGAATTGTAATATGTTGTACAATCGGTGAATTGTAGGTACAATTGCTCGGTGGTTGTTTCGTGGAAATTGGAAATTTGGAATTATTTGGCTAAGGTGAGAATGATTAGAATTTAAAGTAACTATAGAAAGCAAATAAGTACGTTGATTTGTAGAATCGGAACTAAGATTAGAATCCAACCTAAGATTAGAGGGAGTGAGTTAGTGCCTTAGGATTTTGAGTTAATCCTTTAGGCGAGAAACTTAGGATTTCTTAATGAAAACCTCGAATCTTAGAAGATTCTAAGTTAGATTAGTTTCGGAGTTTAGAATGGTTCACTTGGAAGTTTAGAATCCTTGAAAGTTTAGGTTAATCGTTATATTTTGACCTTTACTTTTATTATTGTTAGCGGAGTTCGATCGATATATCGTTCCTCCGGGATTCTATCTATTTTACTTTATGCCCTTTACTTTATGTTCTTTACTTTATGCCCCTTTACTTTATGCTTGTTTCGGTTGCTTTATCATTTACATTTACTTTATTACTTTTGCAAGCATATGCAACCATATGCATAACATCTCGTATTATTGAAAAGAAAAGAAAGTGAGAAAGAAAAACGAAAGGATAGTGGCGGAATACGAGAAATCCACATTTCCTCCATGCATAAGTTTTGGTGGGATATTTTAAGTTGCCCACACTACTTCCATGCATAAGTTTTGGTGGGATATTTTAAGTTGCCCACACTACTTCCATGCATAAGTTTTGGTGGGATATTTTAAGTTGCCCACACTACTTCCATGTATAAGTTTTGGTGGGATATGTTAAGTTGCCCACACTACTTCCATGCATAAGTATTGGTGGGATATGATAAGTTGCCCACACTACTTTATACATAAGGATAAGGGTGGATAGTATGTAAAAATCCACATTACCTTCATTTCATGCATAAATGGCGAATGCGTATCCTACGGGATGTACTCATTACTTTTATGCTTCTGATAGATGAGAAAGAGAATCGAGATGTTATATGTTAAACAAAGTTTATTCGCTTTACTTTATTTGTCATAACAAGTTAATGTTTGAGAATTAACTACAAGTGTAGTAACGTCATACTTTGGATTTCATGGAATAGAATACCTAGAGTTTGGAGAACTTTAGGAGTAGAATGTGTCAGTTTATTGGACACAAATCGAAATGCGAGTTTGAGGTCTATCTTTACTTTTTATGCTTATTATTCTCACTGGGCTTAAGTTGTTAGCTCATGATATTACAAACATTTCAGGAAATGTTTGGGATCGTGGAAGAGGAGCTGGTGCGCGCTTGATCGAGAGGATGATGATGATCGAGATGGACTATGTGTTATGTAAAATCCATGTACATGGTTTTGTGAACTTTATATCATTTTGATGATTTGTATTTTGTAATTAGCTCATAAGAGCTTATTGTCGTTGATTTATGATTTTAATCATTTTGAACTCCTGGATAGGAACTTAATGTTCCTTGTGTATTTTAGATTTTGAAATTAAGATGTAAACAGGTTTTGGCCAGCAAATTTTCAAACATAACCACGCCAAATTTTCTTAAAATAAAAGACTTCATTGTTTTCTCCTGATTTAATTTATTTAAAAGTGACGGGTTGTCACAAATTCACTCATCCATTTTGCTTTCAAAGCCATGAGCTTCAAGGGGAGGGAAAAGAATTTTGGGTTTTGTTTAATTCTCAACCGATCGACTTGATTCAGGGTGCGTTGGAAAGATCTCGGGACTACGATTCAATTCCACCCAACAATCGTGATTTCCACCCGTGATCTACAGACTTCTCGGTAAGTTAAACTTCAAACCTTAAGCTCCAAATAGTGTTTAAAGGGTGTTTTCTCTTTGATTCTTCGATTTCTTGCAGGGAAACTCGATGATTTTAAGTACGGGGCTTGTTTTAAGTGTTTTTGGAAGCAATCCCATAACCCTAAAACCGAGATTCAGTCGAAGCCCTTCCCGTTTGAAATTTACATCGTGGGGGTTGTTATAGGGTTTATTTTGTTGATATACTGTTTATTGTAATTAAATTCAGGAAATTACATATTGTCCAAAAACCCGGTTTATTGTTACCCATTGAAATCGGGAACTTCGAAATTGCTTGAAACCAACTCGAAACATGTCTAAATTGTCTAAAAGCCGGAAAACCAAACCGAGACCCACTTTTTTATGGGGGGGCCAAGAGCCTCATGGTGGGGTTTATAGGATTTTTTCGTCGTTTTGTGCGTTTTGATGTTGTTTAATCGATATTGGTTAATTATTGATTGTTAGATATAATTCTAATTGTAGGTGATTTTTGACCGTGTGCTTGATCGCTTTATCGGATTTGGGAGCGAAATCTTCTTTTACCAAGGTGAGAATAATTAGGATTTAAAGTAGAGCTTTAGAAAGCGAATAAATATAATGATTTGTAGGTTTGGAAGTTAAGATTTTGATTCGAATCAAAACATCAAAGGAAAGAGAGCTAGTTTTCTTAGGTTTAGGAGCTAGTTCTTTGAGTGGGAATTTTAGGAGTTCTAAGTTAGATCGATTGGAGATTAGGATGGATCATTGGGAATTAGAAGATCCATACTTTTAGATAGAATGGTTAAGGAATAATGAATAGAGAACTTTGGATTTTATTTGAAAGTTTAGAATCTTTGGAACTTAAGAACATACTTCTATTAAAGTATCGTTCGATCGGTTTACTTATTGTTTTTCGAAGTTCATATTCATTTACTTTATGCCCTTTACTTTATGCTCTATTCATATTTATGTTTATTTACTTTTGCAAGCATACGCATAAAATCTTGCATCATTGAAATGAAAGAGAAGGAAAGTGAGAAACAAAAAAAAAAGGTGAATGTGGATCCGACGGGAGTCCCCATTACCTTCATGCATAAAGGTGAATGCGAATCCTACGGGATGTCTTCATTACCTTCATGCATATTATCAGTGGAATTACATCATAGAGCAAGAATTATATATTTCATAATGGGAAGCAAGACAATAAGAAGAATTAAGATGTTATGCTCATGCAAGGTTTATTTACTCTTTCTTATATTTGTCTTAACGAATTATTGGATGAGAACTAGACCCCGTGTGCTAGTAATATCATCAATTGGAGATTATAGTTTAAGTACCTAAAGTTTGAGAACTTTAGGAAAGATTATGTAAGATTAATTGGACACGAATCAGAATACGGGTTTGAGGTCTATTGTTACTTTTTATTCTTGTTATTCTCACTAGGCTTTGTTGTTAGCTCATGATATTACAAACAATTTCAGGTAATGCTCTTGCTAGAGGTCGTGGGAGAGGAGCTGGTGCTGCATGATCGATGGATGATGACCTCGGGATGGACTAGGTGTTTGTAAAAGTCCATGGACTTAGTTTTTGTGAATTTTATACATTTTGGGATTTGTACATTTGTATATAGCTCTTAAGAGCTTTTCGTCTTTACTTTTATGATTATAAGTCTTTTGAACTCCTGGATAGGAACTTAATGTTCCTTGTGTTTTTAGATTTCAGAATTTAAGATGTAAACAGGTTTTGGCTAGCCAACTTTCAAACATAACCACGCCATTTTTCTTAAAATATAAAGACTTCCGCTGTGTTTATATTTAAATGACTTTAATAAGAGTCGGGTCGTCACACTTGACTTTCCATTGAATTAAGCTGGTGCATATTTCTTGTATTCTCTCAACATCTTGGCCTCTTCAGTTACTCCCCCCCAACTTTAACCAATGCTCTTCGCATCTCATCAAATTCAGCCTGGGGCTCATACTCGCCCAGAACAACTGGTGGTATTTGAAGAGCCAAAGGAACATTTTCCTGTCCCTCCAATCCAATTGGATCCACATATGCATCATCATTGACATGTTTCCTTCTTCCACTTAATATTTCAAATTAAGGTTTTATAACTTGGACTAATTCAGGCTAACTCATTAATCCAAGTTTTAATTAACCTAATCAACTTTAACTTTTAAATTGGTTAGATTAATTTTATAAATTTGAATGTTCAAGTTTTCCTAATTAAAACTAATCACATTATGAGCCATCTTAATAATTTCAATTTATTAATTTGAACTTTTCTCCCAGATTGCTCCCAGTTAGAGGCGCTCCGTGTTAGGGGAACTTTATGAAACCTCATCGCAGGCGAGTTTTCTCACCAGGAGATCCGTTCAATTTAATTAATGTCACGACCCGACTCGGGATCTCCCTATACACCTATGATGAGACGTGTGCCAATGACAAGTGATAGCCCAAAAGCCAACACCTATCATCAAGGCAAACTAAACATAACTGTGCTAAAATTATTTCAAACTAAACTAACTCATGTACAAGCTAAATTGATGCAAAAAACGTGGTGGATAAGCTCGTTGTAGGCTCGATCATCTTCTGAAACTCGAAAGCTACCTGTGGGGGGGGGGGGGAGAACATTTGAAAATAATGAGCTAAAGGCCCAGTGAGTGGAATTTTTATTAAACTAATATTTTCTTCAAAACTACATAATATATATAGTAGTTTCCGAATTCATAAAACTATTTAAATCTAATATTCGTAAAACTTAATAATAATAATATTCAAAACTAAAACTCGTAAAAACTAGTTATAGTCGTAATTTAAATATCATAATATTTTGTTGTTGAAACTAGATCATAATATCTTGTAGTGATAAAAACCCACTAAAAATGTACCCTTAACTGGTCATACTACATGTAGAGCGAAATCATGCATGCAGCAGAGCAACTAAATACTGAAACCCCAAAGGGCTATGCACCCTAACATACGGCCCAAAGCCTATGTGTATGCTAAAGTGGGTCCTAAAGACCTACTGAAAACTGATAACTAAGGGTACTGTTTCTAGCGGTTTGAAAATAAACTACGAAAATAATATCATAATTTTCAAACCATTGTAAAACCGCAATTGAAACTTTCGTAGTGGCATAAATCATATATACTAAATAATGATTATCTAAAAAGTTTTATTTATATATATTTATATCAATAAATAATTGTATACGATAATATAAACTTTAAAATTTTTATGTTTTGTAAACTACTAAAAACTCAATACTACGATAATTTTAAATGTGAAAATAGAATCTACTCACAACTTTTTGTGTGAATATTCCAAATCATAAATAGTTTACGCCTCGATATCACTTGAAATATTAATTTAATAAAATATCCGTTAAAAATCTATTGGTAATCTCTTTAAATGTTGCAAAACATATATATATAGGCACATAATGGTTACTAGCCCATGACTAAAGCTTCACGCATCCATCAATTTGTCATTTCCACCATGTGCTTTAAACCACAAATGACTAGCTTCTCTTTGCTTCAACGGCCTCGTTTACGTAATTGGGTTGAAATCTTTCAAGGTTGCACTTTTCTATGTACTTGCTAAAATCCTAGTGGGTATTGATTTGTTCCATTAGCCATAATTTGATCCATTGTTGTTTAATCCAACCTCACAATAAACCAAATTTATAAACACTTCCTTTATTTCACTCTTTCAATCAAGCTCTCTCTTTTTCAACTATGGAGTTTCAATTTCAAACCGCTTTATATTTCCAACCCCAATCTTAGAACCCATAAACATGATATGAACCCAAATCAACCATAAAACTCTATTTCTTTTACTATCTAGAATTCTCACATATGCATAAAACCAACAACAACTTAAAGTAAAAGGTTACCAAGAATCCATGGAAGATGAAATCAAGGCAACCACCACTCTTCTTCTTCAAACCCAAAGCTCTTGGTTGTTTTTTAAAAGAAAATGCAATCAAAATTGTGTTTAATACATAAGTTTACATCATTTTGATGAAGAATTTGAGCCCAAAGCCTCAAAGTTTAAAATTCTTTTTTTCCATCTCTCTCATGATTTCTGCAGCCTTCAATTTTTTTTAATACCCCCGCTGCTACGTGTCAAGCCCACTTCCGGACTTTTTTTTTTGAACTTATCTTTTCTTTCTTTTATAAAAAAAAAGAGTTTACAAATTATTACCCTCTTTTAAGAATTTCTTCCTCGAAATTTGCCGTGATTATTGGGAACCGATCTGTAACGCCGTTACGGAAAGTTAAAAATGAATATTATTTTTAAAATAATTTTAATCAGGCTTGATCGATTAATTAGAACAGAAATACCGTGTTATTTCAACAAGGGTATTATGGTAATATTTCCCGAAAAACCTCGAAACTTGAACCTTGTGATTTGACTAATATTTTGGCATGAAATTGATCGTCTTGATATCAAGATTCCAACGCAACTGACGGTTCGTCATTCTGAGACCCGGTGATCAAGTTATAGATGTTTTAAGGTAAGTGGCAGTTTCGTAAATATGCTAACTCGTGAATTTTAACCTAGGATGACTTCCCTTTTGGCTTTATCATATTTTTTGGACTCTCATTCTTGCCTCCATGGTCCGCCCCCTTGAGAAGACTCGTGTTCCGATTTGGTCATCGTTTCTTCATCGATTCAAGGATCGATCTCGTATTTGGAGTGTTTGGAATATCCTTATTTTATCAAAAGGTAAATCTTCTTGTTCTTTTGAATTTCCCAAGTTGCCGCCGCCTTAGTGTGACGACCCGACACTTTTAAATAAATTTATTTCAGAAAACACAGCCGAAGTCTTTTATTTTAAGAAAATTTGCATGGTTATGTTTGAAAATTGGCATGCCAAAACCTGTTTACATCCTAATTTTCAAATTTAATAAATCCACAAGGAACATCAAGTCCCATTTCAGGAGTTCAAAGATGTATATCATAAAAACCTCAACATTAAGCTCTTATAAGCTAAATACAAAGTACAAATCATTAAAGTTCTTAAAGTTTATCAAAATAAAGACATAAACTTTACAACAAAAGAGTTCATCTCGAGGTCAGCATCCCTCGATCACGCAGCACCATCTCCCCTTCTACGGCCTCTAGCCAGGGCATTACCTGAAATTTTTGTAATATCATGAGCTAACAACTTAAGCCCAGTGAGAATAATAAGCATAAAAAGTAATGATAGACCTCAAACTCGCATTTCGATTTGTGTCCAATTAACTGACACTATCTTTCCTAGAATTCACCAAAGTCTAGGTAATTCTATTCCATATTCTCCAAATGATGATACTAATTAGCACACTTAGTCTAATTGTTCATCCAATAACTTGTTATGACTTAATTGAGAAAAATAAATAAACTTTGTATAATTATAACATCTCGATTCTCTATTCCATCTATCATATGCATAAAAGTAATGAGTACATCCCATAGGATACGCATTCGCCATTTATGCATGAAATGAAGGTAATGTGGATTTTCACATTTCATCCACCATTCAAACTTATGCATGAAGGTAACGTGGATATTCACATTCATCCACCATTCCTTATGCATGAAGGTAATGTGGATATTCACATTCATCCACCATTCCTTACATTTTCATCCTCACTTTCTTTCCTTTTTCACTTTCTTTCAATGATGCGGGATGTTATAGTACAATAAATAATGGTGCAAAATGTTATGCATATGCTTGCATATGCTTGCAAAATAGATAAAGTAAAGTGCGAATATTAAAGTAATCGAAACCAACATAAAGTAAAAGACATAAGTTAAAAATAGATAAGAATCTCGGACGAACGATATGTCGATCGAACTCCGGTATCAATAATAAAAGTAAAGATCATAACATAACGATTAACCTAAACCTTCAAGGATTCTAAACTTCCAATAATCCGAGGTTCTATCAATCGTTCTTTAAAGTCTTAGATCCTTTAACTTCCAATGATCCGTCTTAAACTCCGAAACTAATCTAACTTAGAATCTTCTAAGATTCGAGGCTTTCATCAAGAAATCCTAAGTTTCTCGCTTAAAGGATTAACTTCAAATCCTAAGGCACTATCTCACTCCCTCTAACCTTAGATTGGATTCTAATCTTAGTTTCCGATTCTACAAATCATCGCACTTATTCGCTTTCTATAGTTACTTTAAATTCTAACTATTCTCACCTTAGCCAAATTAGTTTTGGTCCAAATCTCCGATTCCAACGAATCAACAACCGAGCAATCGAACCTACAATTCACCAATTGCACAACATATTACAACTCATAACTAAGATGAGAACAAGTGTGCATTTTCGGGTGAATAGTGATTTCGGATGAATAGTGTTTTTCGAAAATCCGAGTTCAAAATCGTCAATTTCCATGATAGAAATTCATGATTTCAACTTCAAAACTCATTTATAATAAAAAACGAACAAATCCATATAAAAAGTTTTGAAAACTTACTTTTTAGGACTTCCCTAAGGGAACGAAACGGCATAAGGTTAGGTTGGAAAGAAAGCCCACGTCCCGAGCAATCCAACGCAATTGACCTCATCGAAAACGGTTGAGAAATGAAGAAAGGCCAAGCAAATTTCTCCTTATCCATGGAGGAGGAGAGCTCCACGGCAATGGAGAAGGAAATGGATGAGAAGTTTAGTCAATTTTGGATGCATTTTTAAAGAGGAAGTGAATAGTATTTAGATATTTCTAAGAAATTGGAAATGACGGTTGTGTCCTTTTATGACTTTTGACTTATGAATCGAAACCCGAAGCTCTTAAATAAATCTAAAGGTGATTAATAATTATTAATTGGCCTATTAATAATTATTAATGTCACCGAAACGAATTTAGAGTATTAAAACTATTAAAAAGAATTTCGGGCGAAATTAACTACAAAAATCGAAATTACAAAAATAATAATTAATCTAAATGCTTAAATTGAAATAAATAAATAACATTAAATAAATAATTAAATTAAATTAAAAATTTAAAAAAAAAAAATTCACTTCAAAATAACGGGACGTTACACTTAGGCTTTTGAAATCGATGTTCGGTTCATCAAATTTTATTGTTAGGTGTTCGATTTGATCGTGGTGAGTCGTTAGGAGAAGATAGGAGATTGATTTCGTGACTTCCTATCGTTGGGTGAGTGTTTCGAACCGATTATTAATCTTTTTAAATTCTGGAAATTTGTGTTAATTATGAAATTATGATGTTCTTGAACCTTGCCTAAAAACTCATTCCATATTGCCTTTTGTCACTTAATTCTTTGCCTAAAACTTAATCGGTGTTGATCCTCTTTACCTAAAACCAAAACTCATCAACACCGATCACCCGAAACCCGAAACCGTGACCAAACCATGATCCAAAGGCCACGGTTCGCCACGGCAAAAGACAAGCGCCGTAGCTCTTGTCTCCTTCAAACGGTGACCATTTGTCGTTTGTCTTTTTCCCGATCTTCGAGCCATTGAACCCCAATCTTTTTAACACCTTTTGGTACTGTTTTAGCATGTAAATTAAATATTTAGGACCCTTGTTTCAGGTCTGATTGGTGGTGGAAACTAGCTTGGAATTTGGAATTTTTAGCAAAGACAAGGTGAGTTGACGGTTTAGTCAACGGTGGGGTTTTAGAGAAATCTAAGGCTCTTACAGTAGTTTATTCATTTCATTTTATTTAATCATGATATTCTGGAACGTTTGGATGAAATTGGACCATCGAAGATATCGTTTTTAATTTGGGAGAAATTAGATTTTCGGTTAGAGCTAAAATAGTCAATTTTTGGTAAAAGTGAGTTTTCTTTTCATCGAATTGATTCTGATTGAGATGAATGTTAATTCTGGAAATTATTGAGTTCTAAGATGAGTTTTGATATTGGAATCATAAGAAAAATTGATTGGGAGAATTAACTTTTTCGGTTAGAACCAGTTTAGTTGTTTTTCGGCAATTTTTGATGTTTTTCGATTCTATTTGATTCTGATTGATTTGGGAGTTAATTCTGGGATATTATGGAGTATTTTATGGTGATTTGGCATGAGTTTTGAGTTGAGCATGATTAGGATTGAATTATTAGTTTTGACGGTTTTCGGCAGTTTTATCGTAATGATGTATTGTGCATGCTTTAATTAGAATCATTGAGTTGCTATATTTTAATTGTGATTGCTGATTGTGAATGAACATTATCAAGAGGATAATGTAAAGAGATTGTGGAATGATGGTTTGACAGGTGTGTTAAACTAGTATGAGGCTACGAGCTCATACTTAGTAAAATAAATAGTTATGAGAGTGAACTCATAACGACCTATGGACATTGCTCGTATGAATGATCCATTAGGAGATTAGTTATGGTTACGATGTAACTAAGTGCCTAAGAAAGGTTTATAGTCCCGAGAGACCGCCTTCTTAGTGGAGAGTATGAATGATTGATTGATTATGTTTGTTTGTTAAATTATTTGCTTGTTAAAATAGAGTTACCTAGTTATCCGGAATGTTAAGTATTGGTGTTGGGATATTGTGAAGAAAAACCTTGGGTATGAAACTAGTGAGAGTTGTCTACCCATGTAAAGTAAGTTTTATTGAGAAACCTTGAATATGGAGCTAGTTAGAGTTGCCTAATCATGTATGAGAATGATATTATAAAAAATGTGGATATTTACAATGGTTATGAGAACGGAAAGATTGGTGATCTAAGTGAGATTGGTGGTTAAACGTATTGAATATGGAATCAGTGAGAATTGCATATTCATGTAAGCGAGTGAGACTTTGAGCTTTAAGTGATTTTGTGCCTTAGATGTTATTGGAGAGTGTTTGAGTGCTTGGGACTCGGTTTGAATTGTTAAAGACTATCTAATACTTCATCTTTGATTAAGTCGTTTTCTCACTGGTTTTAGCCTCACAGTGCTATCTGTTGTTTTTTTTTCAGGTAACAATGGACCGAGAGGTGGCGGTTGATGAAGTGGAAGAGATGAGGGTTCATGTCATATCGGCGCCGGTTTTATTTATTCATTAATATTTATGAATAATATACATATTTTACTTGGGCTTTTATTTGGTCATCGGAACTTTATTTTATGATTTTGAGTTGTCGAATTTGAGGTTATGTTTTTGGATTACTGTTTTGTTTTCAAAGTTTGAACTCCGGAGTTTATGTTTTGATTTAAGCATTTATTGATTTGACAGTTTGCATGTTTTCAATAAAGATCATTTATTGAGTCCTCGGCTGTTTTAAATACGTTTGTTTTATACTCTAAAAATTTATTTTTTTTCCTTCTTTCTGATCCAAGACTTAATAAACTTGAATTTTTCCATGGTGGAAAACAAAGAGAAACTTTACCATCCACCTCAAAATTTAGCACTTTACTACCTATATCTACATAACCATGGTGTTTGACATGTGTCGTTTCAATATTTCTGACGAACATAGATTTTC
Source organism: Gynostemma pentaphyllum (assembly GCA_028015215.1). Taxonomy (NCBI): domain Eukaryota; kingdom Viridiplantae; phylum Streptophyta; class Magnoliopsida; order Cucurbitales; family Cucurbitaceae; genus Gynostemma; species Gynostemma pentaphyllum. The sequence continues at coordinate 21,197,630 of CM051345.1, read as the reverse complement.
AGTAATATGTACCATAACCCATCAACTTCCTCTCACTAATTTTATTCCATCAAACCAAAGCACTTCGAAAAGTGTCACATCAACCCCATTCGCCGACTGTTATTATTGATAAATCAAAAGCGACGAGTGAGTGCACCATATTCTTTCTAAACTGAAAAATGGAAGCACATTATATAAAATATGAGGTCCAAATAATTCTTTCTGACTACCCAGTTGTTTTGCGATTGTAATGTAATACTGCAATATAATATATAGTTCTAAAACCAGGTACAATAAACTGCTATACATTTTTTCTGTAAACTAGAAGACTTGATCCAAAACATTCAATACTACATATTCAAATTTATTACTTCATCTACATAAATCTATCAAGAGAATACTTAACTTTATATAACAAACTTGATGGTTTCACTTTACCTGTTCAGCACAATTCAAATACTATCACGCGTACTTTTGGTAAAAGCCTTGTTAAATTTTGTCATTCCATTTCAATATATATACCAGTGAATGAAGCATTTTGAAACAAATTCTGCGTATCTCATTCATATATTGCCACCAAAATACTCTTTCAATTTTGTGCTACAATCAATAGTCAAACAACCCGATCTTATTCAAACAAAATCACTAACACATTTCCCAGATGTATCTACTGAGAACTCAAGATTCAAACCAATAAAATTACCAAACAAAGAAAATCTGACTGTATTACAGATTACAACAGAATTTTTAATCATAAGTGCAACAGTAACAATATTAACCATCCCACATGATACCTCATAATACAATAATAATATGTTATTAATTCAACTCTAGTCATCTTATTTGTTGTAAATTCAACTCTTTCGAATCCAAACATTCTTCAAACCTTAATGATAGTTCTAAGCAAAATCATGAAATTCTCAATGTCATGAACATAGTTGTGCATCCTATATTATGCATCAGATAATAAGTTTTAGTTTCTTCCTGTAGCTTGATGCGTAAGCAATTGCCTTTACCATTAAGCTTTATCCCAAATCTCAAATAATGAGTAGATGTACCGTGAAGAATAAATCCTACTCTAGCTATTCAAGATGCAACATAAGAGCAAAATTTAATCTTTCCTACGATTCTTGGAAATTTAATCGAAATTGTCAGTCCACAAAAAGTTTGCGTTCTACTAAATCAAACTATTTAGTATAGGTTCTATCCTGAAAAGCCCTTTAAAGAATGGCATCAATAACTTGTTAATCCCAAAACTTATAACTTGTTAATAATCACATGTCTTTCCCATTTAACTACGATTTAAACTTCCTGAGGATCAATGTATATTTCTTTAGCAGAATGTTCTCTAAGTATAACTCGATCAATACAAGATTCACTTTCCAAACTGATGATACATCCTGACAATAAATCAATTGACAAGACACAAAATCGCTTCTAAACTAATCAGTCAATCTTTTATTTGACCAATAGTTTTTTTTAACACGCTAATACCTATTCAAGCGTCTGCAATCACCACACAATCAAACTTTACCATCCATCTCTTCCATAAAAGATACATGAGATCTAATAAATCCATTATCAACTGATTCATTACATGTTTTCAATTTCTTTTCAACTTATTGAGACTCATGCTATGTTGTGCTTGAAAATATGAGTTGTACCCAACATCAACTCAATCCACAAATCAACTTCCCTTTCAAACTTCAAATTTAATATATCTTCTGAAAAATGCATCTGCAGATTCATACACAACTTGTGTGCTTTCAAGTTTAATTAACCTAATGAATATTCAATACGTAAGCTAAATACACAAAACATCTTTTTTTAAGCGACATATGGACTAAGTATACATGATCGTAAGGCTCTCTTTACACCACTAGTAAAGAAACACTTAACCAACTTGTCGTGAAACTCTCAAGTTTTCTTTGCATTTTCTTGCATACCTCATCTATGTCATTTTTATTTCTTCTCTAATCTACTCTACCTTTCTTTTAGTGATCTATACAAGTTCAAAACCCATCATATTTTCTTTCATCAATCTTATCCCGACAAACTATAAATTTGTATTTCCTATCATAGGACACTTTACCATGTGCATAACAACATTAACTACTATGTAATTTACAAATGGTAAGTACAAACCCCAATTCCTTATTAAACTGCAAACTAAAGCTCATTAAATAATTCCCAAAATGATGTAGCTTTCTTCGACTGTCCATCTATTTACAAGTGGGAAGCGGTACTCATAAATATTTTAGCTCCCAAAGCTCGTTGTCCATAACCAAATAATAAGCAGTAGTGCTCCATAGAGACTCTCCCAACCACATAGAGTTTAGCTAGTATGTTTTCTGAGTACATGACTAAATTGCGTACAAAAGTTGGTTACTATTTTTCTTTTCAATCCTTTCCTAACAAATACACATTCCTCCTTCCATCTTTCTTCTCACAAATTACATAAGTGCACTGAGGAAAATGCTCGGTCTAATATAGTCATTCTCAAGTAACTCATGTTTCAATTCCTCAACTCAATAGAATTCATTGTATTTAATGAGTGAGAAATAAGGGTTACTATTGAGCCTGATTCAATCACAAATTTAATTTATTATCTAGCAAAATAGCCGATGAAACTTTACGCATATAAAAATACATACACCTATTTGCTTTCATCTTCCAATATATTGATCCAAATATCCACTATATAAGCTAAATACATTCCCTTTCAAAAACAATTTTTGCATAAATTACATATGAAGGTAAGACTTTTCTTCCACTACGATGAATAACCTCAATCTCGTTTAGTCATCTACACAAATTGTCCCCAAGATAAACTCAACACGTGCAATTCATACTCAAATTAATAGCTATTTAAGCCAGTACAACCTAAGTCAAACTTCTTCCGAACAATAACTATCACGCCAACTCTATAAACAACATCGGTTAATAACCATTTTCAAACGGGGTTACCACCACCTATTTACCACACAAAGGTTTCAATATTTTACGCATCACAACATCTGATGTTTAATAATCTCCTCAAAACTGGAGGTTTCGACTTAATTGAGTATCAACAAGTCAAAGCACTATAAATCATGGATATTATATAGCCTTTCAATACATGTCCAACTTTATGTATCACTCACAATCTTCGTAAACACTGTCTACTACAAATTACTTCTAAACCCGTCAAATCAAGAAGATAAATTTCAAACTCCTGACATAATACTTCTACAAAATACTTATATAGTCGATATCTAACAATTCTCCACAAATACTGAATTACCATTTCCCAAGTTAACATATTTCGAAAACTTAAGTCTCCTTCCATGCTTTTGGCAGCTAAGAACATTAAGTCTTAATAAACTAAGAATATTAAGTCTCCTCCCATACTTTCAACAACTTAAGCCTAACTGACTTAACCACTTGCTGATAATTTTTACTACTCTCAAACTGTTACCACTTTTAAATAAATTATATGATTTTTTTTAAATATCTCATCAATAAAACTTACCAACCAGTAGCATCGAGTTTTATTAACATGCCTCTGAGCCTATGAGCTTTGCCACCACAAACAACGACTCTCTCTTTACATGAGTGATGTGATGCAATCACACAAATGCAATGAGAGACGTAAAGACCCGGGATCTCCCTATACACCCGTGACGAGATGTGTGTCGATGACAAGCGATAGCCCAAAAGCCAACACCTATCATCAAGGCAAACTAAACATAACTGTGCTAAAATTATTTCAAACTAAACTGATGCAAAACACGTGGTGGATAAGCTCGTTGTAGGCTCGATCATCTTCTGAAACTTGAAAGCTACCTGGGGGGGAGACATTTGAAAAGAATGAGCTAAAGGCCCAGTGAGTGAAATTTTTATTAAACTAATATTTTCTTCAAAACTACAAAATATATATAATAGTTTCTAAATTCATAAAACTGTCTAAAACTAATATTCGTATAACTTAATAATCATAATAACTAAAACTCGTAAAAACTGGCTATAGTCGTAATTTAAATATATCATAATATTCTGTTGTTGAAAATAGATCAATACTTGTACGTAAATATATATACAATAGAACATGTTCATATACTATATCGTAGTGATAAAAACCCACTAAAAATGTACCCTTAACTGGTCATATTGCATGTAGAGCGAAATCATGCATGCAGCAGAGCAACCGAATAATGAAACTAGTCATAGCGCCGCGAGTCGCCTCCAAAGGGCTATGCACTCTAACATACGGCCCAAAGCCTATGTGTATGCTAAAGTGGGTCCTAAAAACCTGCTGAAAACTGATAACTGAGGGTACTATTTCTAGCTATTTGAAAATAAACTATTGAAAATAATATCATAATTTTCAAACCATTGTAAAACAACAGTTGAAACTTTCGTAGGTGGCATAAATCATATATACTGAATAATGATTATCTAAAAACTTTTATTTATATATATTTATATCAATAAATAATCTTATACGATAATATAAACTCTAAAACTTTTATGTTTTGTAAACTACTAAAAACTCAATATTACTGATAATTTTAAATGTGAAAAGAGAATCCACTCACAACTTTTGCTGTAAATATTCCAAATCATAAATAGTTTACGCCTCGATATCACCTGAAATATTAATTTAATAAAATATTCGTTAAAAATCTATTAGTAATCTCTTTAAATGTTGCAAAACATATATATATATATATATATATATATATATACATACATATATATATATGTATGTATGTATGTATGTATATATAGACACACACACACACACACATAATGGTTACTAGCCCATGACTAAAGCTTCACACATCCATCTATTCAATTCTTTGTTTTTCCGCAATCACTTTTCTTTTCCATCACTTGCTTTAAACCAAAAATGACTAGCTTCTCTTTGCTTCAACGGCCTCGTTTATGTAATTGGGTTGAAATCTTTCAAGGTTGCACTTTTCTATGTACTTGCTAAAATCCTAGTGGGTATTGATTTGTTCCAAGTAGCCATAATTTGATCCATTGTTGTTTAATCCAACCTCACAATAAACCAAATTTACAAACACTTCCTTTATTTCACTCTTTCAATCAAGCTCTCTCCTTTTCAACTATGGAGTTTCAATTTCAAACCTCTTTATATTTCCAACCCCAATCTTAGAACCCATAAACATGAGATTAACCCAAATCAACCATAAAACTCTATTTCTTTTACTATCTAGAATTATCACATATGCTTAAAACCAACAACAACTTAAAGTAAAAGGTTACCAAGAATCCATGGAAGATGAAATCAAGGCAACCACCACTCTTCTTCTTCAAACCCAAAGCTCTTGGTTATTTTTGAAAAGAAAATCCAACCAAAATTGTGTTTAATCCATAAGTTTACATCATTTTGGTGAAGAATTTGAGCCCAAAGCCTCAAAATTTCAAATTCTTTTTTCCCATCTCTCTTATGATTTCTGCAGCCTTCAAATCTTTTTTTTAATACCCCCTGTTGCCACGTGCAAGACCACCTCCACACTTTTTTTTATAACTTATCTTTTCTTTCTTTCTTTTTTTAAAAAAAAAAAAGAGTTTACAATTAATCATAATTTTTAATTGACCCTTAATTAAAAGTTTCTATTTTTTTTTTTATCTTATATGGTTTTGGCCCAATTGTTTAAACAATAATTCCATATAAATAATTCATTTAGTTTCTATTCAAATTTTAAACTAGATTTAACTTTTGAATTTTAACTAAATAAGCATGCTTTTAATTCTAAGATTGTAACGACCTTTCCGTTAAATTCTTTAAATTCAAATGCACAATGAGAAGACTTGATTTTTAAAGAAAAACGGTATGGGTTCGTTTAAAAATCGAATAACAAAAACCTGTTTTTACAACCCATTTTTAGAGAAAGCTATAAATCAGGAATACGTATTCCGTCATCTAATTTAAACTCTCAAACAAGCTTTAAATCATAAAAATTTATGAGATTATAGACAAACACCCTTTCGGGCTCAAAAAGACACAAGTTATGGAAATTGAAAATAATTTACAAGCATTTCTAAGAATGCTAAACCAAAAGAGTTCGATATTGTCCATTCACCATCTCGACAAGTCAAGCAGCACCACCTCCTCTACCACGTATCTTAGGACGAGGTTTTTACGAAAATTTGTAAGTGTAGCACCATTAGCATAAAATGCTAGTGAGAGTAAAATGAAAGCAAGTAATCCTATGAACTAAATTTCATACCGAAATCGTGTCCAAAGGCCTAAAATGCTCATTACTACCCATATCCACACTTCCAATTTCCATACAATCAAACGATAGTAAAATATTACTCGAGATAGTCTTTCGATGCCATGAAATTGAATTAAGGACTTAAAGTAAAAGTAACAACCATTAATAAGCCTTACTACACAATTCTAAAGAATATATAAATGTAATATTAACTATCTTTATTACCAAACAAGTTTCATCGTAACGTGCTATTGTATGGATCGATATCAACATACCACGACGGTCGTACCATATCACAAATCATAGTACCATAATACCGTATGGACCGAAGTCAACATACTATCATGTACCATATCAATTATGCTCACTTGTCTCCACAAATCATCGCACCATGATACGTATGGATTGATATTAACATACTATCATATGTCGAATCAATGTGCCACTGTCTCCACAAATCATCGCACTATGATACGTATGGATCGATATCAACATACTATCATATGTCGAATCAATGTGCCACGGTCTCCACAAATCATCGTACCATGATACGTATGGATCGATATCAACATACTATCATGTGATGAATCAATGTGCCACTATCTCCACAAATCATCGCACCATGATACGTATGGATCGATATCAACATACTATCATGTGCCGAATCAATGTGCTTAAGGTCTCTAATAAATTAGATAATCTCCAAGGAATTCTACTAAGTTATTAAAGAACCTAACTACTTAGATTACACAAGTCATCACTCAAGTGTAACATCTAAGCTACTTTAACTCCCAAACCACTCAAAGTAACTTAACTTCCACTTTCAACTAACATCTCCAAGTCACTTTACAATACTTCCAAATCACTCCGATGTTTCCTTTTCACCGAACTAACCATAATTCCAAATCCTCTCCACTCACTTCCGAATTATAGTCTCCAACCAAACATTAATTCTAAGAAGCTAGTTCCCTCTTAACATCGATTGATAAACAATAATATAACGAAATGTAATTCATAAGACAACTAACTTCCATTTTAAACTCACCTTAGCTTGTAGAAAAGCTCTGATTTATCCGAGGTTGCAAATACCCGAAAAATTCACAATCCTACAATTGAATTACACCTAATATCATTAATTAACCGGAAATCAAACAAACAACATCTAAACGCATAAAACAACGAAAATCCCGGATTTCCTCCCTATGGTGCTCTCGGCCATACAAGGGAAAAGGGGGTTCGGGTTTGGTTTTCCTGCTTTTATGCACTTTAGAGGTGTTTCGAGTTGGTTTCGGATACTTTGGAGGTTCGTAACAATGATGGGTTTCCGTAATTTAGGGTTTTGCACATTAATTGATTTTCGAAAAAATTAAGTAAAAAGCAAAAACATAATAACCTAAACTTCCTAAACATGGCCAAGTGAGGGAAATTCATACGGGACGGGTTTCCGGCTCAAACTCGGTTTTAGGGTTTAGGGGAAGTTTCTAAAATTGCCCAAAACGACTTTCTCGATTGAAATCTTCAAGCTTCAATGAATGAATTTGAAGATTTCAACTCAAATCCACCATTAAAACACTATTCACTTCTATTTTTAGAAACTTTGATATACCTTAAGGCCTCGAGAAAACGAGCGAAAATCACGTTCGGTAGGTTGGAAATGATCCTCGGGCCAAGGGATTTCCAACGGAAGTAGAATCGAGACGATCTACCGAGAAATAAAGAAAACACAGAATTTGGGTTTTGGTTTTTGATGCTCAAGTGTAACGACCCGATTTTTCGTAAAATCCATTAAAACAATTGCGCAGAGGAAATCTAGATTTTCGGAGAAAAAACGGCATGGGTCCGTTTAAAATTCGGATAAACCGAAAACATGTTTACAACCAGTTTTTCCAGAAAAACAATAAAACTAGAATACATCTCCCATGATATGATGAAAATGATAAAGGAAGATTAAAGTACAAAACATATATATACAAACGCTCCATCGAGCTCAAAATGTAATAAAATAAAAGTAATGCAATGTTCATGAGCATTCAAGAATGCTACTCTCAAAATCAGTTGCGTTCCTGTCCATTCATTATCTCGATCGGTCACGCAGTGCCACCTCCTCTACCTCGTCCTCTACCACGAGTCTTACCTGAAAAATTGTAATTGTAGCAACATTAGCATAAAAATGCTAGTGAGAGTAAAATGAAAGCAAGTAATCCTATGAACATTTCATGCTAGAAATCGTGTCCAAAGGCCTAGATTGCACTTTTACTACCCATTCCACGTTCCAAAATCCACGTATAATCAACATACAAGATAACTTTCTCTTCTACGTAGCTCAAAAACTTTATAAGTCATGTATTTCCTCGATCTCATTCTATCATTATAAAAGAAATAATCAAACCAAGATACAAGTAAAAGAATGTAATACACTAAGTACTAATAATGTCACAACCACACATGTTCAAATCTTCGAGTGCCACCCGTATCACCACATGTGTAGTACTATAATAATGAAAAACAATAATAACACATCCATACACGCTCAAATCTTCGAATGCCACCCTTACCACAACGTGTATAATACTATAACAATGATAACAATAATAACACATCCATACACGCTCAAATCTTCGAATGCCACCCTTACCACCGCGTGTATTAAATCGTATGGACCGAAGTCAACATACCACGTGCCATACCACAAATCATCGCACCATGATACCGTATGGAGCGTATCTCATACTATCATGTGCCATATCACATAATCTCGCACCATGATACCGTATGGAGCGTATCACATACTACCATGTGCCATATCACATAATCTCGCACCATGATACCGTATGGAGCGTATCACATACTACCATGTGCCATGTCACATAATCTCGCACAATGATACCGTATGGAGCGTATCACATACTACCATGTGCCATATCACATAATCTCGCACAATGATACCGTATGGAGCGTATCTCATACTACCATGTGCCATATCACATAATCCCGCACCATGATACCGTATGGAGCGTATCACATACTACCATGTGCCATGTCACATAATCTCGCACAATGATACCGTATGGAGCGAATCACATACTACCATGTGCCATATCACATAATCTCGCACAATGATACCATATGGAGAGTATCACATACTACCATGTGCCACATAGAATCCGTCAAGCTCCCTAGTAGGTTAGATAAAGTTCCACTAAACTACTAAGAACATAAACCGCTTGAATTACACGAGTCAACACTCAAGTGTAATTTCTAAGCCACTTTAACTCCCGAATCACTTAAGGTTCCTTAGTCAATCACTTTCATCTAAAGTCTCCCAAATTACCTTACAAGACTTCCAAACCACTCATAAATCCTCTTTTACTTCCAAGACCATAAATACATCAAAATCACTCCACTCACATCCGAGTTAAAGTCTCCAACCAAGTATAACTTCCGGAAGTTAGTTCCCCTCTTAACCTCGATAAACAATATCGTAATGAAACATAATTCATAAAATTACTAACTTCCATTTTAAACTCACCTTAGTTGTGCAATCCAAGCTTCCAAAATGCCGGAGTCAAAGTCACGCAAACTATCACCAACCTACAAATCAAATACACCTAACAACCATTAATTATCCGAAAATCGAACAAATGATATCTAAACACATAAAACGATGAAAACCCCAGATTTCACCCCCAAGGGACCCACGGCCCAACAAGGAAGGGAGGGTTCGGGTTCGGTTTTCCGTCTTTTATGCACTTTTGAGATGATTTGGGTTGATCAAAGACACTTTGAAAGTCGAGATAACAGTGGGTCACGATATTTTAGGGTTTTACATAATAATCGATTTCCGAATAATTAAGTAAAACGTAAAATCATAGCAAACCAAACACCCTAATTCTTAGTCAAGTGAGAGAAATTAACACGGGACGGGTCTTCAACTCAAACTTGATTTTAGGGTTTAGGGAAGTTTCTAAAACTTGCTAAAACGACTTCCTCGATTGAAATCTTCAAGCTTCGGGGTGTGAATTTGAAGATTTCAATTCAAAACCTCCATTAAAACACTATTCATAACAAGTTTTAGAAAGTTTGTCATACCTTAAGGCTTCGAGAAAACGAGTGAAAATCTCGATTGCTAGGTTAGAAATGATCCTCGGGATGAGAGCTTTTCAACGGGCATAAGATTACGGCGATCCACCGAGCAACGGAGAAAAGCCAAAGAGAGGGGAAGAGAGGATGAGGGCTACGGCCTTGCAAGGAAGAAGGAAGAAAAGAAAAATGAAATGTTTGACTCATGTTTGACTATTTAAAGATGAGGATGATGAATAGTGAAATTTTAAGAAATTGTAAAATGACGTATACGTCCCTTTTAAAAGATTTGATTAAAAATACGAAACCCGATGGTCTTAAAATAATCTAAAGGTGATTAATAATTATTAATTGGCCCGTTAATAATTATTAATGTCACCGAAACTAATTTAAAGTAGTAAAAGGTTTAAAAAGTTTAAAAAGGTTTTCGAACGAAAATAACTACTAAAGTCGAATTACTAAGTTTAAACTAACTAAATACTTTATTTAAAATTAAAAAAAAATTTTACCTCCAAAAGTAATGGGACGTTACATCAAGGCTCGAAGGAAAGAAAAGGAGAGAAAATTTGATGAATTTTGCCTAAGTGTTGATATTTAAGAGAAGGTGAATAGTAAAAATTAGATATTTAAGAATTTGGGAAATGACGCCTACGTCCTCCTTTTACTTTAAAAACGAAACCCGAAGCTCTTAAATTAATCTAAAGGTGTGTAATAATTATTAATTGGCCCGTTAATAATTATTAATGTCACTGAAACAAATTTAAAGTTTTAAAACAATTAAAAAGAATTTTGGACGGAAATAACTACTAAAATTCAAAATTACTGAATTTAACTATTCTTAAAAGCTTTAATTAAATAAAAAAATTACCTCTAAAAGTAACGGGACGTTACAAAGATTATTAGAACAAAAATACATAATTTTTTTGATAATAACACTTTATAAAATTGTGGCATGCTTCGCATACATTAATATATAATAACACATACTATATCATGATGCATGTATGTATAATTAATTAAAATCATACAACCTATGGTGGGATTTTCTACATGACATACTCTTATGCATGAACATTATTTAAAAACAATTATATCATACATATATACAATTTAAATAATAAACAGCTAAATTGACCAGTATTCTTGGCACTATTTCTAAAATAGAAAAATTAAATTACAACTTAATGTAAATCTTCCATTGTAGAACTTAAGGCTTCAACTTTCTCTCTCCTCCATGGTGTAGGCGTGGGCGTGGGTATTTATGGGGCAAATATTATCTCATTAATATTTCCATAAATACTTGTTTTAAAATATTTATCTTTTAATTATATGGAAAAAATAAAGAAAATATTTTTCATGTAATCTTATATCAATTTCTAAATTCATAATTTAAGATAGAGATATAATCTTTAAATAGATTTTATCCTTATCTTAAATTTTAAAATTTTTAAATTGAGATAACAAGATAATTATGATAAAATATCTTACCATATCTTTACCTTTTTCTCTCTCCTTGGGCTTGGACCTCATGGAATGGTGGAGAAAATTTTTCTTCTCTTCTCCCTTTGATGTGGCCAATTTTCTGCTCTTTGGTATGGGAAAATTAGAAAATTTTCCTATACCCTAGAATTAGGGTTTACAAATTTTCTACTAAAATTTAAAATTCTAAGTGGCTCAAGAATACCTAAACAGTCAACTAGCAAACCTCCACAATTTATATAGCACAATTTATATAAACATACATAAAACGATTTTTATGCAACCCACCAAAATTTTCGAAAAATCCCAATTTTGCATGATCATTAAAACTAGCTTTGATACCAATTGAATGGATGATTTACTAAACTAGCGGAAATTTATTTGATAAACTTATTAACATTTAATAACGGATCTATTAACATCATGCAATTTGTGATAAAAACATGTAGATTCATGCTAATATTTTCAAAAATTAAAATCAAACCGGAACTTACAATGAGTAAAATATGGAGAATTAGTTGGAGGTTTCTTGTGACGATCCGACTCCTTTAAAAACACATATTACATTATGCAGCGGAAGACAACAATTTTACAGAAAATTTGCGTGGTTTCGTTTATATTTTGAACATGCCAAAACCTGTTTACAATGCTCACATCAGAAAAAACGGGAAATGCGCATTTCCTATGTTTAAGAAAATGTAAACAACAACATAAAACATTTAAAACACAAAACTACGCTCTTTCGAGCTCAGGACAACAACTATATACACATTTACAGACAACCAAAAGACTAGCATTTCGCAGTGCTACAATCCATATCCCCGGCTCATCGTACGGTCAGTCAAGCAGCACCACGACCTCTACCCTGACCTCTCCCACGAGATGTACCTGTAAAATTTTAGTGTAGCAACATTAGCATAAAGCTAGTGAGAGTAAAATGAAATCAAGTGTTTATATGGACCGGAGTCCTTATCAAAAATAGTGTCTAACATTTCTATTAAGCGTTCATTCACTAAACACCGAGCACATCAACAATAAGGCTCAATATGCATTTACATTCAGAACTACATGCACAGGGAAGTAAACATAATTGGCTCGGTTAAAGTCAGATTCAACTATCATAACACATTTCAAACTTCCCTTGTCACCTCGCGTATAACAACGCTACAGTCACCATAATTATATTGTCACCATTCATACATAGTCACCATAGTTACCGTTGTCACCATTAGTCACCATTCGTACATGTCACCATAAGTCACCATAAATATAAGTCACCATTAGTCACCATAGTCACCGTAAATATAAGTCACCATGAATATAAGTCACCATTAGTCACCATGAATATAAGTCACCATAAATATAAGTCACCATTAGTCACCATGAATATAAGTCACCATAAGTCACCATTAGTCACCATAGTCACCGTAAATATAAGTCACCATTAGTCACCTCGGTTTCTATCCCATTTCCTAAGCACGAAGGATATTAACTAAGAGAAAACCTAAAGCATATTTGGCTATTTTTCCCTCCTCAGAATTTACGAGTCCAAACCGTCACTTTCTATCTCTACTTTCAAATCTATTACACCCAAACCACACTTTAGCCCTAAAGTCTTAATACCATACATTGATGAGAATCTCGTCTAAATGCACTTTCCTTAGCCCAAATATACTTGTCACAATATTTTGTTCCTAAATATCCACAACCCTTAACCTCGAATCAACTATATTGTCAAGTAATCCGAGCCATTAAAACACTAGAGCTCATTTTAAACTCACCTCGAAAAGTCATAGGATAACCATTGCTCGATGGACGTGCGAACGGTTGCTTGTGGATCAAACCTACGAACAAAGTACATAACTAAACGGATTAAGTTCCAAGCCTCGAATGATTAACTACGAGCTAGATTAAACGTCTAAAAGCTCCCGGAAATCCTATGGAGTTTTCGGCTTAGACAAGAAAAAGTCTCGGTTTCCGCTTCCGAACAATAATCATGAAGTAAATTCAAAGAAGAAAAACTCAACATACAAAGACCTCAATTTGGAATACCTCAAAGGGCTCAGGTTTTCCATTCGACTCGGTTTTAGATTCAAGAAAACAACCTCAACCAAAATGATTTTCCCTAACTAGAAATCACCAACGACACCCGAGAAAAAATGAATCGAAGCTTAAACGCAAAATCGGGAAAAATGAAACCTAAAAACCTATTTCTTATTTACCTCGTATCTCCCGGATCTGGAACGGATCGACTCGATTGATGGTATGAAATGAAAGCTTGCGTCGAGTTCTATCGGGGTGAGAATCAACGAAATCGGTGGAGAAACGGTGACGGAATCTCAGTTTTCCTATTTTTTTCTTTGCTCACGGGTGGGGAGGGTTCATTTCGAGTTTTCTTTTCTTTTTTTTTTTTTGTAAATTAAGCTTACTGAAGGTGTTATTTAACATAATTATTAACTTTCCAAATGACCGTTATGTCCCGACTTCTAATTCTTTAGTAAAAAGTGTCTCGGGTTCTCGTTATTGCACAGTTCCAATTCCAATTCACTTTAACCACTTCTAATCTAACTTAAAGTGATATAACAATTAGTAATTGGCCCGTGAATAAACGTTATTACACTCGATTCTAATTAAATGTTCTAACGGGAATTACTTAACGATCGAACTCGAGACGAAAGCTAAAATATTAAATTAAACTTCTAAGTAAAATAAACAATCACCAGCCACTATAATTAAACTAAGTGAAACAATAATAATAGTAAAATAAAAAATTTCACCTGAAAAGTAACGGGACGTTACATTTCTTTACAGCATCAATCCTCAGCAACACCGGATCTTCTATGCTATATCCCGATCAATCAAACGAAACCCGATTGTGGGATCGAACTTAAGAAGAAATTGGGAAGAAGAAAAAATATTTTCTTCCCAGTTACTATAGGGTAAATCGGCCAAGGGGGGAGAAGGAAGAAAGAGAGAATTCAAAATTTCTTAGGAATTTAATTGTGTGATTTACGAATAAGCCAAGCCTCCTGTTTATAGGCTTACGAAAAATATAATCTAATTAAAATATTCCATGGAGATAAATACAAAAAGGAAAAAAAATATTATCTTTCCATTATCTTGTATTTTCGAAAATACATAGATAAATAAGATATTATTTTTCTTTTCTTTTAATTTATCTAGGATAAATAAATCTATGTAATTATTTTAGGATATAATTCAAACAATTATCTCTCCCTAAATAACATGTATGGCCGAAAATTAGCATAGTAATCAATAAATAATTCTAATTTATTTAATTAATTATTTTGGGCCAATTCCAACTGGGTTCATTAATTCAATTGGGCTTGAAACTCTCTCTTAAATTAATAAGTCGAACGCCATCAAAAGAAAAAATTAATAAGTCGAACTTAATTAATTTATTTATCAATTACCATTTAAATAAAATATTTTATTTAAACAATTAATAATATTAATATTTTTTCCCAACTAAATATTATCAAAATTATATTTAATTTTTAATTTCCATTTAAATAATTTTCATTATTTAAATAATTAATAATAAATATTTAATTATTAAATTCCATTAAATAAACTCATTATTTAATTAATAATTTTATTGATAATATTTTACTATTAATTAATTAATTTTAATTATTAATTTTCGTTCAAATAAAATTAATTATTTAAACAATTAATAATTGTCAATTAATTTCAAATTATTAATTACCATTTAAATATACTCAATATTTAAATAATTAATAATATCTAATTATTAATTTCTTGTTTAAATAAACTCATTATTTAAACAATTAATAATGTTTATATTAATTATCGTTTATATATACTCGATATTTAAACAATTAATATTGCCTATTTTAAGTAATTCACTTTACTTAAAATTTCCATTTCTTCTATTTGATTTCACGACTACGATATTTGGGCTAGCATAGGGACCCAATGGACTTATAGATTATGGGCTTAATAATTAGTCAATTAAGTGATTAACACATAATCAGTTAATTACTTATTATCTAACTATGAATAATTCTACTATAGATTCATAGTTGAACTCCCCTCACTATAGATGAGTTATTGTTCATTTAGTTTATCTTTATTTATATATATGATATTATCCTTCACGTGGAACCCTCATAATTACAGGTGGATTAAATTTACCGTTTTCCCCTGTAATTACCGCTATATCCTTTGTATTCCTGATGATTCTCTAATGAACTTTATCTTTAGTCAAACTAGAGATAAGCTACTTCTGTGATCAATAGAAGTTGTGACGTCACTTATTCATGTCTCGAATCAGTACATCAAGGGAGTTTCCTAAAGTTCCTAAAATGTTTAGGTATCGCACTGATACCATTAATTTATAGGAAAGTTATGAATTCCATCTCATGAAAATGAGTTCCCATCTACTTATCTAGTCATGTTCCCAAAACATGAGTGTATTGAGCGTTCTTATAGATCGCTCTCAAACATATAAATCAAAGAACATAACTCCACAAATGGGAGTCTGCATTTCACTCAAGATTGAGATCTATCACGGTTGATAAACTTAGTTTGATATTCGATCATTTCTCGTAAACGGTACTAATGAGAAAATTGATTTAACATCGTGGTCCAGTCTTATACAATCAACATTGCATATAATACTTCCATTTCATGTCTCCCACATGAATGATCAAGATTCGATCATTTGTTTATAAACAAAATGTGAAGCTATCAACAGTGTTACAAGGATAAGGTTCCCAAACGTTATCCGTTTACTGTAGACACTTTTAAGTTACTCATCTCGACTTTAATCCTCTCGTATGACTCACATAGTAAGTCATGATTTCATAAGAGTAACTTAGGGTTTACTATTTGAATATTTGATATTTATATATTTCCATATATTCTTAATATTGTCAATTGAATAATTTAGATAATATAAAGAACTTATGTTTATTTATTTAATTTATTCTAAATAAATTATTATTATTAAATAATTACAAGTTCTAAGACACCATTCCTAATATAAGCATCATTAATAAGGTGTCTCGATTAAAATTTTGAATTTTTTGGATTTTTTTTTAATTTTTACCTAATTTTTGTCATTTATCGTATTTTTTCAGGAATTAAATATTTAAAAAATTATAAAAAAAAAATAGATTAAGAGTCCCAAAAACATAAATTTTTTCATGTAGAATCATAAAATTATCCTAAACATGAATTCATGAAGGAAAAAAATCCAAAAACTGAGAAAAAAGTTTTTTTGATACCCAAGGCTGAGCACCCCGCATGGGCACGTTTTGGCCTATGAAATCACATATAGGATGCTTCGATAGACATGAAATATTTAATGGTAGATAATCATCACCAATAAGGGGTCTCGATAAAGTTTTGATTTTTTTTTTATTTTTAGTTATTTATAGTATTTTTACGGGACTTGAATATTAAGAAAATCATTAATAATAGGATAAACGTCCGAAAAACATGAAATTTTTTCTGGTAGACTCATAAAATAATCCTAGACATAAATCCATGAAAAAGTCCAAAACGGAGAAAAAGTTTTTTTAATACCCAAGGTTACACGCGCCGCATGGGCATGTTTTGGCCTAAGAAATCACATATTGGATGGTCCGATGGACATGATCTTTTTTTTGGTAGATAAGAATCACTAATAAGGGGTCTCGGCAAATTTTTTTAATATTTAAAAATTATAAAAAAATAGGTTATGCATCCGAAAAACATGAAATTTTTTCTGGTATAGTCATAAAAATTTCCTAGACATGATCCATGAAAAAAATTCAAAATGGAGAAAAATGTTTTTTTGATACTTGAGGTCACGCGCCGCATGGGCATATTTTGGCCAATCAAATCGTATCTAGTATGCTCTGATGGACATGAAATTTTTTTGATAGATAAGCATCACTAATAAGAGGTCTCGGCAACATTTTTTATTTTTTGGCATTTTTATGTAATTTTTAGTCATTTATTTTATTTTTCGGGAATTAAATATTTAAAAACTTATAGAAAATAGGTTAAGCGTCCGAAAAAACATGAAATTTTTTCTGGTAGAGTCATTAAATTACCTTAGACATGAATCCATAAAAAAATCTAAAACGGAGTAAAACGTTTATTTGATACATGGGGCTACGCTTGCCATATGGGTACATTTTGGCCTATTAAAACATATCTAGGATCCTTTGATGGACATGCATTTTTTTTTCTTGTTTATAAACATCACTAATAAGGGGTCTAGGTAAATTTTTGAACTCTTTGGATTTTTTTTAATTTTATGTCATTTTTATTCATTTATCGTATTTTTCTGAGAATTAAATAATAAAAATGATAAAAATAGGCTAACCGTTCGGAAAAAAAAAGAACATTTTCTTGCAAAGTTATAAAATTATCATAGACATTAATCCATCTAGCATCTAGCATGCTTCGATGGACATGAAATCTTTTTCTGGTAGATAAGCATCACTTATAAGGAGTCTTAGCAAAGTTTTCAATTTTTTTGGAATTTTTTGAATTTCTACGTAATTTTTAGTCATTCATCGTATTTTTCTAAGAATTAAATATTAAAAAAATCATAAAAAAAATAGTTAAGTGTCCGAAAAATATGAAATTTTTTCTGGTAGAGTCATAAAATTAGCATGGACATGAATCCAAGAAAAAAAAAACCCAGAGAAAAAAGTTTTTTTGATACCTAGAGCCGCACACGGATGGGCACGTTTTGGCCTAAGAAATCATATCTACGATGCTCCGATGGACATGAATTTTTTCTGGTAAATAAGTATCCCTAATAAGGGTCTCAACAAAATTTTAAATATTTTGGATTTTTTTTTGAATTTTTACGTAATTTGTAGTTATTTATCGTATTTTTCTGGGATTAAAATATTAAAAAATTGGTTCACTGTCCAAAAAACATGATTTTTTTTTGGTAGAGACATAAAATTATCCTAGACACGAATTCATGAAGAAAAAAAAATTCAAAAACGGATAAAAATATTTTTTTGATACCTAGGCCTGCGTATGCCGCATGAGCACATTTTGGCCTATGAAATCACATCTAGGATGCTCCAATGGACATGAATTTTTTTTCTTGTAGATAAGCATCCCTAATAAGGAGTCTTGGTAAAATTTTAATTTTTTGGAATTTTTTTAGAATTTTTAGTTATTTATCGTATTTTTCCAGGAATTCAATATTAAAAAAAATCATAAAAAATAGGTTAAGCGTCTGAAATACATTAAATTTTTTCTGGTAGAGTCACAAAATTATCCTTGACATGAATCCCTAAAAAAAATTTAAAACAGAGAAAAAAAAGTATACCATGTTTTGGCCTATGAAATAACAACTAGGATGCTCTAATAGACATGAATTTTTTATGGTAGATAAGTATCACTAATAAGAGGTATTGGCAACATTTGAATTTTTCTGTAATTTTTAGTCATTTATAGTATTTTCTGGGAATTAAATATTTAAAAAAAAATCATAAAAATAGGTTAAGCGTCCGAAGAACATGAAATTTTTTCTGGTAGAGTCATAGAATTATCCTAGAGAAGAATCCATGAAAAAAACCAAACGAGAAAAAAAGTTATTTTGAGACCCTAGGCTACAAGAATAACTATTTTCACCGACGCATATTTTCGTTGGCAAAAACTAAATATTCGTTGCTAAAAAGTTTTATTGACGAAAACATTTCGTCGAGTAAGTAGTCGTAATATCTCCGTGGGGAATTATTATACCAACGAAACTACTTATTTCGTTGGTAATTATATTTACCAACACAAATATGTTTCGTTGGTAAAGATTTCTTTAGCAACAAAATCTTCTTTTCGTGGGTAAATTTTACCAACGGAATAGATAGTTTCGTTGGGAAGTTTACCAACGAAATAGATAATTTCGTTGGGAAATTTACCAACGGAATAGATAGTTTCGTGGGTATAATTACCAACGAAACATCGTATATTCGTCAGTAAATTTTAGCAGAAAATAAAAGGAAACTTCTGAAATTTCTGCTTATTTTTTGGTATACCCTGCTGCTTGATAAAAAAAACTTACAAAATTGCAAGAAACGGTTAAAAGTCTCCCCTTTTAAATAAAATAGAGAACAGCTTGTATAATATTTTGACAAAATATAGTACTTGTATTGTCTTAAGTAACAACAATAGAGTGCTAAATCATCTTAACAAAACAAAGGACAGAACATAGAAGTCTTAACTCAAAATAGAGAACCTGTTCTCTAAAATACCTTCAAAATAGTGAACTACTATTGTCTCTAACATGCATTTTCCTAATTTAACAAAATAAAAGTCCTATGAGGATTGATGATCAGAAATATCATCTAAGCATCCATGGTAAGACGAATGACCATTTTGTGAGTGTTGCCCTTGTTGAGAAGACATGAATTCCATCAACCTATTGATTTGATCTTGTTGGGCCTCCAACAAACCCCGCTGGGAAGCTACTTGTGATTCCAATTCCACAATCCTTTGGCTTGATTGTTGGGATTGAGATATTAAGTTTGATCTAGATTTTGGAATCGGTTTTGGTCCCCTACCAAGACCATTAATATACCCAGAGCGCCTCCCAAGGACCTTCTCACATATCTCTGAATCAGTCGGCGTTGGTTGATCAATAACATCATCTCTATCGGGTTTTTTCGCATATCAATCATCTTGGTCTACAAATAAGACACAAGATACATTATATATAATTATTTTTATATTCAATACATTGTCAAGGAGTGAAATATGTGTGATACATATATGTCTTAGTTTCGCTTCATCGTTGATCCACTTATCATCACCAATTACATGTGAGCGTTTAAAGAATTCAACTTGGTCAATTGCTTCACCTTTTCGCTTCTGAAAAAGGTAAATCATGTATGAGTAAATGAGCATTTAAAATGTATTTCATAAGTTAGATTGAAATTATGCACTTACTAGTTGTGTCAGAAGTCAAACAAAAGGTTTGGATCCTGTTGTGTGATTGTATGGTAACTTTTTTCGGTTCTGAGAATTTATAGCAGAAATTCTCTACACAAATATAATTAATGTGTTAGTTTATCCATACGAATAGCTATACAATATAAATTTTTTTCTTTTTTTGAGAATTCCTCCTTCCACCGAGCTGCCTCCATCGAGTGCATAAAGTCGCCCAATCTGCGTCACTCTCCACTTTTTTATGTTTTTTCAATCGAGCACCTTCAGCTGAAATCTTATTTTTCCAATACTTATAGTGAGCATATAAAGTACTACGAAATTCTTTGTGAGTAGACTTCATCTCGTCCTCAATATACTTCGCAACTACAATGCGGGAAATATCAACCTCAAATTTTGTCTACAAAATATGAAATTAAAATACAAAGTTAGTAAAGTTAATACGCAATATCAATTAAAATAGAAGTGTACTTTGCAACTTACTAATAACCTCTGAACCACTTGTGTTTTATCATCTGAAGGGATATCCTTCCAGCGAGCGTATCATAAAGGTATCCATGTTCTAGTTAGAACCCCGATTTCATTTGCAAACTTTGATCCATTATCACATATAGGCCTCTTTACCTCATCAGGGATATCAACGGGAAGTTTGGCTTCACTAGATTCAACCTGTCTATGAACTGCATGCCCTTTCGAAGGCCCTCTCTTCTTACGATTGGTGAACTGAGAAACTAAAAACAAACATTTGTGTAGGCCTGAGTAATTATCATCAATAAATAAAATTTATAAAAATGTGTAATTTATATCGAATGCACCAGTAGTATTAGTTGGAGTGGGAGGTTCATCATCAGTACATCTTGTTTCTCTATTACCTGGACCGAGTGGCCTATGAAAAAAAAACAAGTATGTCAAATACAAGTATGTTAAGGAATAATAAAGGAAATGAAAAAAAATAACTACCAATTCTTAATTGCTATCATCAGTGTCAAAAGATATTGTATTATTTTAATCTTCAATTTCATCATCTTCAAATTCTAACTCTTCGATATCATTCTCTTCGAATGTATCCTCGTCAAATTCATGTGAACTACCTAATTCTTTTTCCACAATGTCTCCATCAATGATAATAGGTTGAACGTCTTGTCTATCAAATGTATTTACATCAAAAATTTCATTGACTTGAGTCTCAAGAGGTAAGACATGAAGACTCACATCACTTTCATCATTTCTCTCTATTTCTGGAATGTCCCACACATTTTTATAATGTAATGGTTGCACGACTCTCCAATCCCTCCCATACTTGAGGTCGGCTAAATATAAAACTTGTTGGGCTTGACTAGCTAGAATGAAAGGTTCATCCTTATACCACTTACGAGAAATGTTGATGTAGATAAAACCTAAATCATTGTGGACTCTACTTGGGGTTGTGTCAAACCATTCACATTTGAACACCACTACTTTGTTGTCATTAATGTAGCTGCATTCTTGTACTTCAGTTAACAAACCGAAGAAGTTGATGGCACCAGTCTCATGTTCACCAGGAACCGATACACCACTATTTTCAGTACTATGGCTACTAGAACGGTCTAATGTGTGAAAACTCAAGCCATTAACACAACATCCAGTATATGAACGTGCACGTAAATCAGGGCCCACTCCAAGCGCGTATAAATCCTCATTGACCTTACCTTGACAATGTAATTCCTGAACCTAACACTTTAATCAAATGTGTAAGGAAAGTATGAAAATGGATTGTATGAACATGTTTAGTACATGGCTCTTACATGTGTTTTGAACCAAGTTGGAAATTGTGATTGTTGCCTTTTGTATATGTTAATAGTGGAGTGCTCTTGTCGTAGCAAAGTCATGTGTTTCCTAGTTGTGATAAATAAACATTTGAGTGTAAATAAGAAGACACACTTAAGAATTTTTTTAATACAAAATCAAATAAGATAACAATATACCTAAGAAATGGATGCACTTCATCACAATTGTTCAAAATGTACCAATGTGTTTTATCCATTTATGCCCGTGTTAATTGTCGTAATATAGACCTACCAATTGGGCACACACTTGCTTTGAAAACTGATATACTACTCTCAGAATGACTCAATCCACACATGTCATCATTACACTCATTCTTATTGTATCTTGTCTCAATCCCTTGGAGATACATAGAACAAAATGAAATAGACTCATTCACAATATATGACTCAGCAATACATCCTTCTGCTCGTGCTTTGTTTCTAACATACTGTTTCAAGGTTCTAAGATTCCTTTCAATAGGATACATCCAACTATAAGTTACAGGACCCACAATTTTAGCTTCATAAGGTAAATGCACCGCCAAGTGAATCATGACATCAAAGAATGCCTGTGACAACCCGTCACTTTTAAATAAATTAAATTCAGAGAAAACAGCGGAAGTCTTTTATTTTTAGAAAATTTTGTGTGGTTTTGTTTGAAAGTTGGCATGCCGAAAACCTGTTTACATCCTAATTTTTCAATCTAATAAATTCTCATGGACTTTAAGTCCCAAATCAAGAGTTCAAATATTTCATATCATAAAAACATCAACCAAAAGCTCTTATGAGCTAAATACAACATCAAAGTCTTGAAATTCACAAAATGTTTACATATACTTTACAAAAACAAGTCCATCTCGAGGTCAGCATCCCTCGATCACGCAGCACCATCTCCCCTTCCACGGCCTCTAGCCAGGGCATTACCTGAAATTGGTTGTAATATCATGAGCTAACAAACTAAGCTCAGTGAGAATAATAAGCATAAAAAGTAAAGATAGACCTCAAACTTGTATACCGATTTGTGTCCAAATAATCTGACACAATTCACTCCTAAGTTCTCTAAATTGTAGGTAATTTTGTTTTATACTTTCTAAGGATGATATTCCTAATAATCATAGTCAATACTCATCCATTAACTTATTACGACATAAATAAGAAAATAAATAAACTTTGTATAAAATAAAACATCTCAATCCTCTATCCAGGATATATATATATTCATCGATTATATGCATGAAGATAACGAGAACATCCCGTAGGATACACATTCACCCTTTATGCATGATATGCATGAAGAAGAGGATGCGGACAACCCCCGAAGGGTCCAAACATTCTTCCCTTCTTTTCTTTTCTCTCTTTATTTCCTTTTTCTTTGAAGGCGATGTGGACATTCCCCGAAGGGTCCAACATTCTTTCCTTCTTTTCTTTCTCAATTTCCTTTCTTTTTCTCGGAAGGCGATGCGGACATTCCCCGAAGGGTCCAACATTCTTTCCTTCTTTTCTTTCTCTCTCTGAAGGCGATGTAGACATTCCCCGAAGGGTCCAACATTCTTTCCTTCTTTCAGTGATGCGAGATGTTATGGTGCAATATGTTATGATGCGAGATGTTGTGATATGCTCGCAAAAGTAAATAAACGTAAAGTACAATATTAAAGTAGCTGAAACAAGCATGAAGTAAAAGGGCATAAAGTAAATTAATAGTAAACTTCGGACGAACGATATGTCGATCGAACTCCGGTATCAATAATAAAAGTAGAATCATAACTTAAACGATTAACCTATACCTTCAAGGATTTTAACTTCCAATATAATCCGAGGTTCTATTAATCGTTTAAAAACAAGTTGGATCTTTTAACTTCCAATGATCCAATCTTAGTTCCGGATCGAATCTAACTTAGAATCTTCTAAGATTCAAAACTATCCTTGAGAACTCCTAAGTTCTCACTTAAAGAATTAACTTCTAATCCTAAGGGCACTAACTCACAACCCTCTAATCTTAGATTCGGATTCTAATCTTAGTTTTAAACTCTACAAACCTTCACACTTATTTGCTTTCTATAGTTACTTTAAATACTAACTATTCTCACCTTAAAGAGAAATGATTCCGCTCTTAAATCCGGAAGGGCGATCAACCACGCGGTTCGAAAACACCTACAATTAAGTTATAATGCAAAAATCAATAACTTTACCAACTATCGATCAAACAACTACTAAATGTACAAAATAAAAAAAAACTCGACAAACCCCCCATAAGAGGCTCTCGGCCCTCTCATCAAAATGGGGTCTCGGGTTTGGTTTTCCGGCTTTTTGGCAATTTAAATACGTTTTGAGTTGGTTTTAAGCAAATTCGAAAATCCCGATTTCAATGGGTATCGATATTTAGGGTTTTCGAACAATAAGCCCTTTCCCGAATTGAATTTAAATAAACATTCATTCATTAATTTCTAACCCATTTCCAATCCCAAAAGGGTAAATTTCAAACGGGAAGGGTTTCGACTGAAACTCGGTTTTAGGGTTATGGGATAGTTTCCAAAAACACTTAAAACTACTCCCGTATTTACAAACACCGAGTTCTACAACACGAAATCAAAGGAAATCAAGTAAAACTCCATTAAAACACTATTTGGAGCTTAGGGTTTCAAGAGAAACTTACCGAGAACTCCGTATAAAACGAGCGGCAAGTACGAAGGGTAGATGGAAAAGGATCGTAGGACCGATACCTTTCCAATGGAATGAGAATCGAATCGATCGAGCAAGAAATGAACGAAAACCGAAAATTCTCTCTTTTGCTCTTGATGCTCACGGCTTGGAGGAAGAAAGAATGAGATGATTTTGGTCAATTTGTGGTCAATGGTTCATTTAAAGAAGATTAATGAATAGTGTTTAGATATTTAGGAAATTTGGAAATGACGGTTACGTCCTTTTTATGACTTTTGGGTTAAAAACGAATCCCGAACTTCTCAAACTAACCCAATGGTGATTAATAATTATTAATTGGCCCGATAATAATTATTAATACCATTAAAACGAAAATAAACTAAAAAGATCAATTAAAAGATTAAAACCGAAATAAACTGCAAATTCTAAATTAACAATTAATAAATAAACTTTAATTACTTAAATAAAATAAAATAAATAATTTTTTTTTATCACAAAATAACGGGACGTTACAATGCCGGGGGGGGAAATTCTTTCAAGTTTACATAAAATAATGGTTATATCCATCTGCAACCTCTCTAAATCAGCAACATGCAATGTTTTGGCACATAATGCACGAAAGAAATTACTAAACTCAGTAATTACTGTACTTATGTCACAATGCACAAAATTTCAGATAGCAATTGGGAGAAGACGTTGAAGTAACACGTGTGAATCGTGACTTTTTAACCCTAATAACTTTCCCGAGTCCACATTTATGCAACGTGATATGTTTGAGGCAAAACCATCAGGAAATTTCACATTTTTCAAAAATGTACAAGCCTCAATTCTCTCTTTTGATGTTAATGTGTACAAAGCTAGAGGTTTGACAAATGTATTCCCAACTTTTTGAAGATGCAACTCTTTTCGTATATTCATATCTTTCAAATCTAGACGTGCCTTCAAAGTGTCTTTATTTTTTCTCTCTATTGAAAATAAGGTCTCAATCAAGTTATCACATATGTTTTTTTCAATATGCATAACGTCAAGTTTATGTCGTAATAAGACCTTTGACCAATATGGTAGACAAAAAAAAATGCTTTTCTTCGTCCAGTTTAGATTTACTTCAGGTCGTTTTCTCTTCTTATCTTGTATAGATAGGTTCTTACCAGCCTTCGAAAACTGTAAGTGATTCAAATCTTGTAATATCGCAACGCCATCTTTAATTTTAGGTTTCTCCCTTAATTCATGATTTCCATCATGTTTTTTACTTCTACGCCAACTATGATTCATAAGAAGATACCTACGATAACCCATGAAACAAATTTTACTTCGTATTCCCAATGATGAGGTGTCTTCTAGACATATAGGACATGCTTTATATCCTTTTGTTCTCCAACCTGAAAAATCATCATATTCTGGAAAATCATTTATAGTTCATAACAATGCAGTATGTAATTAGAAATACTTAGACCTTGAACTATCAAAAGTCCTAATACCCTCGATCCACAAATCATTCAATTCTTCAATTAATGGTTGTAAGAAAACATCAATGTCTTTTTCAGGATATTTTGGCCCAGGTATAAGCAAGATCATAAAAAAGAAAGACTCTTTCATGCACTTCCAAGGCGGGAGGTTATAAGGTATTAATATAACTGGCCACATACTGTAAGAAGTACTCATATTACTGAAAGGGTTGAACCCGTCTGATGCCAGTGCCAAACGCACATTTCGAGGATCATTGGCAAACAAGGGAAACTCTTTATCAAAATGTTTCCATCCCTCAGCATCTGACGGATGACGTAGAATTCCTTCTGTTTCAACTCGTTTGTCTTTATGCCATCTCATGTCAGACGCGGTGTGCTTCGATAGAAACAATCTTTTCAACCTTGGCTTAAGGGGAAAGTGACGTAATACTTTGTTATGAACCTTTTTTCTCTTCCCATCATCAGCCTTGTATCGAGATTCTCCACAAACTGGACAATACTCGAATCTGCATACTCTTTCCTGAATAATACGCAATCATACTTACACACATGAATTTTTTCGTATCCTAATCCAAGACCACGCAATATCTTCTTACTATCATAATATGTGTAACGTCCCGTTATTTTGAAGTGAAATTTTTATTTTATTTTATTTATTTATTTAATTCTATTATTTATTTAATGTTATTTATTTATTTCAATTTAAGTATTTAGATTAATTATTATTTTTGTAATTTCGATTTTAGTAGTTAATTTCTCCCGAAATCCTTTTTAATCGCTTTAATACTTTAAATTCGTTTCGGTGACATTAATAATTATTAATAGGCCAATTAATAATTATTAATCACCTTTAGATTGATTTAAGAGCATCGGGTTTCGTTTTATAAGTCAAAAGTCATAAAAGGACGCAACTGTCATTTCCAATTTCTTAAAATATCTAAATTCACTATTCATTTATCTTTAAAAATCCAAAATTGACAAGTTTACTTCATTTTCTTCTCCTCCATTTCTTCTTGGTCGTGGGTTTCAATCCTCCATGGATGTGGATTTTATTTTCTTCGTTTCTCATTCGTTTCTCGATGGATCAGCTTGATTTCGGTTGCGTTGGATTGGTAGGGACAAAGGATACCTATCCAACCTACCTTTTCGGAGTTTCCCATTCTCTAAGGGAAGTCCCAAAAAGCAAGTTTTCAAAACTTTTTAGATGGTTTTGTTCGTTTTTTTATTATAAATGAGTTTTGAAGTTGAAATCATGAACTTCTATCATGGAAATTGACGATTTTGAGCCCGGATTTTCGAAAAACACTATTCATCCGAAAATGCAAACTTGTTCTCATATTAGATATGAGTTGTAATATGTTGTGCAATTTATGAATTGTAGGTGCGATTGCTCGGTTGTTTCGTGGGAATTGGAGACCTGGAGCAAAAATTACTTTTGGCTAAGGTGAGAATAGTTAGGATTTAAAGTAATCTTAGAAAACGAATAAGTATGATGGTTTGTAGAATTGGAAACTAAGACTAGAATTCAAATCTAAGATTAGAAGGAAGTGAGTT
Organism: Gynostemma pentaphyllum; assembly: GCA_028015215.1. NCBI lineage: Eukaryota > Viridiplantae > Streptophyta > Magnoliopsida > Cucurbitales > Cucurbitaceae > Gynostemma > Gynostemma pentaphyllum. The sequence goes on along the minus strand of CM051345.1, from coordinate 21,169,439 downwards.
GGTGCCCTTAGGATTTGAAGTTAATCCTTTAAGCGAGAACTTAGGATTTCTCGAAGAAAGCTTTGAATCTTAGAAGATTCTAAGTTAGATTCGTTTTGAAGTTTAGGATGGGATCATTGGAAGTTAAAAGATCCAAAACTTTTATATAGAACGATTAATAGAACCTCGGATTATTATTGGAAGTTTAAAATCCTGGAAGGTATAGGTTAATCGTTTAAGATAGGATTTACCTATATTAATGTAGCGGAGTTCGATTTACATATCGTTCGTCCGGAGTTTCCTATCTATTTTACTTTATGTCTTTTATTTTATACCCCTCTACTTTATGCTTGCATTGACTACTTTAATTTTGTACTTTACTTATTTACTTTTACAAGGATATGCAGACATATGCATATCATATTGCACCATAACATTTTCGCATCATGCATTGAAAAAGAAAAGAAGGGAGAATGTTGGAGCCTACGGGTAGTGTCCGCATCACCTTCAGAAAAAGAAAAGAAAGTAAAACAAGGAAAGAAGTTGAATGGTAAGTTACGGGACGTACACATTACTTCTCATGCATAGAAGTTGAATGGTAAGTTACGGTACGTACACATTACTTCTCATGCATAGGGAGTTGAATGGTAAGTTACGGGACGTACACATTACTTCTCATGCATAGGGAGTTGAATGGTGAGTTACGGAACGTACGCATTACTTCCTCATGCATAAGGGCAAATGCGAAATCCTACTGGATGTCATCATGCATTCATGCTTATGATTGATGATATAGAGAATCGAGATGTTATATTTTATACAAAGTTTATTTACTTTACTTATTCTATGTCATAACAAAATAATGGATGAGGATTTGACTACAAGTGTAGTAATATCATCTTTTGGGGAGAATAAGATTTGATGTAATTCTTGTATATAGTATAAGGTTTATAAGGAAAATGAGATATAAATGCTATATGCATTTACGAAACCATACCCAGAATATTTGTAATGTAGTTCCACAATTATATTGTAGAATTGGTAAGTAAAAGTGGAACATTTTGATATGAACTCTTTGAATGGATTGATAGCAAAGAGTAAGTATGTTCTTGGACACAAATCGAAAATGCAAGTTTGAGGTCTAACCTTACTTTTTATTCTTATTATTCTCACTGGGCTTAGTTTGTTAGCTCATGATATTACAAACATTTCAGGTAATGTTTGGGATCGTGGAAGAGGAGCTGGTGCGCGCTTGATCGAAAGGATGATGATTTCGAGATGGACTAAGTAGTTGTAAAAATCCATGTACATGGTTTTGTGAATTTTATATAATTTTGGAGTTGTATATTTGTAAATGGCTCTGAAGAGTTTTTGTCTTTACTTTTATGTTTATAAATCATTTTGAACTCCTGATAGGAACTTAATGTTCCTTGTGTTTTTAGATGTCTGAATTTAAGATGTAAACAGGTTTTGGCTAGCCTATTTTCAAACATAATCACGCCAATTTTCTTAAAATAAAAGACTTCCGCTGTGTTTTTCTAATTTAAATTATTTTAAAGAGACGGGTCGTCACAATATGAACCAGGTAAGACTGACTCAATTGGTAGTGCTTCCTTTAATAATTGGAGTAGCATGTCGAACGACTTATTACTCCAATTATTTAACACCTTGATGTGAATCAATTTCACCAAAAAGTTCAAACTTGAGAAACGAGTACAACCGAGGTATAATTCTTTCTGGGCTTCACCCATCAAATTTGAAAAATTATCTTTAGAACCCCCCTCGTTTATATCATAATGACCACTTTCATTTTCATCTAACGTGCCTCCTTGCAACTCATTCAACACTTCTAACATTTCATCTTCTTCTCCCCCCTCTAAATTTATCTCTGCATTCATAGGCTCATTATCGGAATTTATTGGAAATAAGTAAGGAGTTAAATCTACTTCCTCTCCATGGAATACCCATCGATCGTATGTCGAAGATATACCATGAATGTACAGATGTCTCTCTATACCTTCAAGTCCTTCAAATCTTGTATTTAGACAACTTCTACAAGGACATCGTGTCTTTCCATACTCATTCACTACATTCTTGGCAACCTCTAAAAAAAAGCCTTAACCCCCACAATATACTCTGAGCAAAATCTATCTCGAAGTTTAATCCAGCTTCTATCCATATTGGTATGGAACCTAAACACATGTTTTAAGAGACAAGTGAAAACTTTGAACTTAGACTCTAAATAAGAGGATGAATAGGGAAAAGACGATTAGTTTAAATGGAATGAAAAATATTATATTTTTCTCTTCAGATAAATAAAAAACAAATTGATTGTGACCATCTTTGCCGCAGGATAGCCACAATCCACAGATAAATAAAAAACAAATTGATTGTGGCTATCTTTGCTGCAGGATAGCCACAATCCACAGATAAATAATAATCAAATTGATTGTGACTATCTTTACTGCAGGATAGCCACAATCCACAAATAAACAAAAAAAAATATTGGTGATAAATATATACATAAACCATACATTAATCCATTCTAAATATAGCTACTAAATTTATTGAATTATTAAAATAAATGAAAAGCTACATACCTATCAGCGTTAGACATATTGATTCTTTAGAAACCTAGCATAGACAAACATAGAAATATCAGAACTCATCACTTGTCTTGATGAACCGTAAACAAAAAACTCATCACTTTATTTTAGAACTCATCAAAACCTTGGTCCTTATGTTGTTAATGCCTTTTTTTAACTTTAAACTTGCTTAATTATCTTACTTTTTAAGCTTTAATTAAATTTAATTGTCAGTAAATGTCTAAATTTTTTTTTATAAACTAAATGTTTATCAAAACATTTACACACCAGCTTCACATTTGCACAGTCAATCAACAATTTGGTTAAAGGAAAATATTCAGCCCAAAGACAACAGACCTAAGCCAACAATTTGATTAAATAACCCCAAATTTTGATTAGCTTTTAGAATCCAACATCACATAAGATTGAATTAACCCTAAAACCTAAACAAAACTAAACAGGAAACTGACCAAAATATGTAAAATTGTAGAAAAGTAAAGAGAAAAAAAACCTAGCCAATATAACATTTAGAAATCTGTTAAGGATGAAAGAATAGATAAAGAAATTGAAGAGAAATCGTACGTGGTGGTGAAATTGTTCGAAGTGAATCTATTTTTGGTGTGGACAAAGAAGATGATAGGAAAAATAACATTAAAAAATCGAAAAAACTGGTGCTATCTTGTTGGAGCTGGTGCAATTCATCGTAGTAGGTGCGATTCATCAGAACTGGTGCTATTCATCGGAGCTAGTGCGGCGTGCTGTTTCGTTGGAGCAGACTAGGATATGAAATGGAGGGAAAAAACGGGGGGATGAAAAAAATGAGGGAAAAGGAAAGAGCCCTGTTTTTTTAACCCTAAAGTATTTGAGTGACTAAAAAAAATCGTTGAAAAAGAAAGAGCCCTGTTCGATATAAAATTAATTTTTCAATAGCTTTACCAACGCGGATACGATTTCGTTGCTAATATATACTCATCCCGACCATTTTACCAATTTGTCGATATACTATTAAGTAAAATAATAGAAAATATCTAATATATTACCGACAAATTAAAGGTTTCGTTGGAAATATATATTAGTTTTTTTTTTAAAAAAATATTTCTTTTTAACCAACGAATTGGTTCGTCGATATACTATAATGTACGTCGTTTATATTTTTGCGCCATATGGCGCCAATTTTTTATCGACCAAATAACCATTTCGTAGGCAATAATTATCCTTTACCAATGCTTTTTCATTTCATTGGTAAAAAGAGATATTACCAACGAAAATATTGTCGTTGATAAAATATTCGTCGCTAAAGAGTCTATTTTTTGTAGTCTGGATGTGCAGCATGGGCACATTTTGGCCTATGAAATGACATATAAGTTGCTTTGATAGACATAGAAAATTTTTTGGTAGATAAGTATCACTAATAAGGTCTTAGCAAAATTTTGAATTTTTTGGATTTTTTATTTTTACGTAATTTTTAGTCATTTATAGTATTTTTTTTTGGGATTAAATATTAAAAAATCATTAAAAATAGGTTAAGCGTCTGGAAAACATGAAATTTTTTGTGATAGAGTCATCAAATTATCATAGACACGAATCCATGAAAAAACATCTAAAACGGAGAAAAAAGTTTTTTTTGATAATGTTGGTTGCGCATGCCCAGGGCACGTTTTGGCCTTTGAAAACACATCTAGGATACTTTGATGGACATGAAATTTTTTCTAGTAGATAAGCATCACTAATAAGGGATCTCGGTAAAATTTTGATTTTTTGTGAATTTTTCTGTAATTTTTAGTCATTTATCATATTTTTTTCAGAAATTAAATATAAAAAAACCATAAAAAATAGGTTATTGGTCTGAAAAACAATAAATTTTTTCTAGTAGAGTCAATATTATCGTAGACATGTATCCATAAAAAAAATTCAAAACTAAGAAAAACGTTTTTTGATACCAAAGCCTGCGCGCCGCATAAGCATATTTGGCCAATGAAATCTTAACTAGGATGTTCCGATGGACATGAAATTTTTTCTGATACATAAGCATGACTAATAAGGGATCTTAGTAAAAAAAAAAAAATTGGAATTTTATTGAATTTTTAGTCATTTATCATATTTTTCTTGGAATTAAATATGACAAAAAAAAAAAAGGTTAAGCGTCTGAAAAACATGAAATTTTTTCTGATATAATCATAAAATTATCCTACACTTGAATTCACGAAAAAAAAGTCCAAAACGGAGTAAAAAAATGGATACATGAGGCTGCGTGCGCCACATGGGCATGTTTTGCCCTATGAAATCACATATAGGATGCGCCAATGGACATGAAATTTTTTCTGGCAAATAAGAATCATTAATAAGGGGTCTCATCAAAGTTTTGAATTTTTTCATAATTTTTAGTGTAACGTCCCGTTATTTTGAAGTGAAATTTTTTTTAATTTTATTTATTTATTTTTATTCTATTATTTATTTAATGTTATTTAATTGTTTATTTCAATTTAAGTATTTAGATTAATTATTATTTTTGTAATTTCGATTTTAGTAGTTAATTTCGCCCGAAATTCTTTTTAATCGTTTTAATACTTTAAATTCACTTCGGTGACATTAATAATTATTAATAGGCCAATTAATAATTATTAATCACCTTTAGATTTATTTAAGAGCTTCGGGTTTCGATTTAGAAGTCAAAAGTCATTAAAGGACGCAACCGTCATTTCCAATTTCTTAAAATATCTAAAATCACTATTCACTCATCTTTAAAAATCACAAAATTGACTATTTGACTTCATTTTTTCTCTCCTTCTCTTCTCCTTGCCGTGACCCTCACGTCCACCATGGATGTGATTTTCTTTTCTTCGTTTCTCATTCGTTTCTCGATGGATCGGCTTGATTTTGATTGCGTAGAATTGGTAGGGACGAGGGCTTCCTATCCAACCTACCTTTTCGAAGTTTCCCGTTCTCTAAGAAAAGTCCCAAAAAGTAAGTTTTCAAAACTTTTTATATGGATTTGTTCGTTTTTTTATTATAAATGAGTTTTGAAGTTGAAATCATGAATTTCTATCATAGAATTTGACGGTTTTGAGCCCGGATTTTTGAAAACACTATTCACCCGAAAACACTATTCATCCAAAATTACTATTCATCCGAAATCACTATTCACCCGAAAATGCACACTTGTTCTCATCTTAGTTATGAGTTGTAATATGTTGTGCAATTGGTGAATTGTAAGTGCGATTGCTCGGTTGTTGTTTCGTGGGAATTGGAGACTTGGAGCAATTATTATTTGGCAAAGGTGAGAATACTTAGGATTTAAAGTAATTTTAGAAAGCGAATAACTATGATGGTTTGTAGAATAAGAAGCTAAGACTAAGATTAGAGGGAGGTGAGTTAGTGCCTTAGGATTAGGAGTTAATCCTTTAAGTGAGAACTTAGGAGTTCTCGAGGAAAGCATTGAATCTTAGAAATTACTAAGATAGATTCGTTTCGAAGCTTAGGTTGAATCATTGGAAGTTAAAGATCCAAACTTTTATATAGAACGATTAATAGAACCTCGGATTATATTGGAAGTTTAGAATCCTAGAAGGTATAGGTTAATCGTTTAAGATAGGATTTACTTGTATTAATGTAGCGGAGTTCGATTTACATATAGTTCATCCGAGATTCCTATCTATTTTATTTTATGTCCTTTACTTTATGCCCCTCTACTTTATGCTTGCATCGACTACTTTAATTCCGCACTTTACTTATTTACTTTTACAAGGATATGTAGGCATATACATATCATATTGCACCATAACATTTTTGCATCATTCATTGAAAAATAAATGAAGGGGAGAATGTTGGAGCCTACGGATAGTGTCCGCATCACCTTCAGAGAAAAAGAAATGAAAGTGAGAAAGAAAGGAAGGGAGAATGTTGGAGCCTACGGGTAGTGTCCGCATCACCTTCAAGAAAAAAAAAGAAAGAAAAGAAAGTGAAAAAGAAAAGAAGGGAGAATGATGAACCCTACGAGAAGTTCACATCACCTTCAGAAAAAGAAAAGAAAGTGAAAAAGAAAAGAAGGGAGAATGATGAATCCTACGGGAAGTTCACATCACCTTCAGAGAAAAGAAAAGAAAGTGAAAGAAAATAAGTTGAATGGTATCCTACGGGATGTACGCATTACTTCTTCATGCATAGGGGGTTGAATGATATCCTATGGGATGTACGCATTACTTCCTCATGCATAAGGTTAATGGGTATCCTACGGGATGTACCTATTATCTTCATTCATGTACATAGGGCAAATGTGAAAGCCTACGGGATGTCCTCATGCATTCATGCTTATGATCGATGAATTAGAGAATCGAGATGTTATATTCTATGCAAAGTTTATTTTTTTTCTTATTTATGTCGTAACAATTAATGGATGAGGATTTGACTACGAGCGTTAGTAATATCATCATTTGGAGAGTATAGAATTAAATTACTTAGAGTTGGAGAACTTTAGGATTGATTGTGTCAGGTAAATTGGACACAAATCAGAGTACGAGTTTGAGGTCTAACCTTACTTTTTATGCTTATTATTCTCACTGGGCTTAAGTTGTTAGCTCATGATATTACAAAAATTTCAGGTAATGCCCTGGTTAGAGGTTGTGGGAGAGGAGATGGTGCTGCATGATCGAGGGATGACAACCTTGAGATGGACTAGGTTGATTTAAAGTCCATGGACTATGTTTTGTGAATATTTCACATATTTTGGAGTTGTATATTTGTAAATGGCTCTTAAGAGCTTTTGTCTTTATGTTTATGATTATATTCATTTTGAACCCCTGGATAGGAACTAAATGTTCCTTGTGTATTTTAGATTTTGAAATTAAGATGTAAACAGGTTTTGGCTAGCCAATTTTCAAACATAATCACGCCATTTTTCTTAAAATATAAAGACTTCCGCTGTGTTTTCTAATTTAAATTATTTAAAAGTGTCGGGTCTTCACATTTAGTCATTTATGGTATTTTTCCAGGAATTAAATATTAAAAAATCATTAAAAATAGGTTAAGAATTCAAAAAACATGAAATTTTTTCTGGTAGAGTCATAAAATTATCCTAGACATGAATCCATGAAAACAAATATCCAAAACAGAGAAAAATGTTTTTTGATACCTACGGCTGCGCGTCGCACGGGCAAGTTTTGGCCAATGAAATCTTAACTAGGATGCTCTGATAGACGTAAAAAAATTTATTGTAGAGAAACTTCACTAAAAATGGGTCTGGTAAAATTTTTATTTTTTTTTGAATTTTTACGTAAATTTTAGTCATTTATCGTATTTTTTGGGGAATTAAATATTTAAAAAATCATAAAAAAAATATGTTAAGAAACTAAAAAAACATGAAATTTTTATGGTAGAGTCATAAAATTATCCTAGAAATGAATCCATGAAAAAAAATTCCAAAATGGAGAAAAACCTTTTTTTGATAACCATGAGCACGTTTTGGCCTATAAAATCACAACTAGGATATTCTGGTGGACATAAAAAAATTTATGGAAGATAAGCATCACTAATAAGGGGTCTCGGCAAAATTTTAGATTTTTTTAATTTTTACGTAATTTTTAGTCATTTATCGTATTTTTCAGGGAATTAAATATTAAAAAAAATCTTAAAAAATAGGTTAAATGTCCAAAAAACATGAAATTTTTTCTAGTAGAGTTATAAAGTTATCCTTGACATGAACCCATGAAAAAAAGTTCAAAATGGAGAAAAAAGTTTTTTTTATACCTAGAGTCGCACGCCACATGGGCACGTTTTTGCCTATGAAATCACATCTAGGATGCTTCGATGGACATAAAAAAATTTCTAGTAGATAATCATCACAAATAAGGTCTTAGTAAAATGTTGATTTTTTTTTTGAATTTTTAGGTAATTTTTAGTCATTTATCGTATTTTTTGGGAATTAAATATTTGAAAAATCATAAATAATAGGTTAAGCGTCTGAAAAACATGAAAGCTTTTTTGGTAGAGTCATAAAATTATCCTAGACGTGAATCCATGAAAAAAAATGTAAAACAGAAAAAAAGTTTTCTTGATACCCGAGGCTGCGTGTGCCTCATGTGCACCTTTTGACCTATGAAATCACATCTAGGATGCTTGGTAGCTAAACAACAGTAATAAGGGGTCTCGACAAAATTTTTGATTTTTTTAATTTTCTTGAATTTTATATAATTTTTTTCATTTAGCGTATTTTTTCGGGCATTAAATATTTAAAAAATCATTTATCTAGAATGACATATTATTTAGCATAAATGATTTAAATAACACAACTTTATATTTATTCCGAAAATGACATTTTCTATTTAATTGTTTTCTTTTCCCTGAATTGCCTCTTTTTCTCCCTTCACCATATCTGAATCGTCGTTAGTGCTTCGATTTTGCGTGCTCATGTTTCCATAATACAATGAAATTGAATCAAAAGAAACAAAAATCAGTGTGTAGATTGTTTGAATCCGAGCTCTATCAATGTCTGCTTGAAAACAAGGAGAAACGCCAACAGAAGAAGGTGTAACTGTTGGGAAGTCACCATGCATCAAAATCTCCAAATTATCTGAAGGAGGCGAAAACAAGGTGCTCGTTTCTTATACATTTTTCATTCTTAATTTGATTGTTGTTTTCACCGTAGTTCATAAGCTAATTCGTAGTCTTATTTATCAATTATCATAATGTGATTGTGAAATACTTCAGTTTTACTAGGTCTTGAATTGCGTTTATTATTTACAATGCTAACAAAAAGCTCTAATACATGGAATTTTCCATCCCCATTTTGCATTTTATCTTAGTCGAAAAGCCACTGAGTAAGTCACATCCTTATAAAAAAAACCAAAACATATACAAGATGGTGAATAATTCACATCCTTAAGTAAAAACCAAAACAAATATGAGATGGTAAAATCAGATTCAGGGATTGTGAAAAACGTTGGATCCGAATAAGAGAGGTTGATGTAGGAAAATATAACCACATTGGTGCAAAAAAAAAAAGAAGGAAAAATTATATTGGCAGAGAGATGAAAATGTCTTTTGAATTGATCGTTTAGTTTGGTTTAAAAAATTACCATGTTTTTTTTTTTTAGATTTTACATTATGGGGTTCATTACAAATCTGGATGATAATCTTTACCATTGATTTTGCAATTTAATAACCCTGTAACCTTGAATTGGAATTCTCCTGCATAAATGTTGAATAAGTTGCAGAATTTGTTTATTTTGTGATGTATAGTTTTTTTTCCCCTTAAAAACTATAACTTAATTTTGTCTTAGATTTGTTTTTTTTACTTAAAGACAGAGGTTGATGATGAAGTTTGGGTTTGTTTCATTTTTAGTTGAACTTGAACGTAAAGAAAAAAGTACAGTGGTTATGAATCTTGATCATGAATTGCAAATTGACATTAGGAAAATCATGAGTGGTGATTGCAAAGTTATTAAACTATCATTGTGTGTCTTTTATGTAAGCATCAAATATAAACTTGTGAAGTTATTAAACTATTATTAATCTAGGAGAATTGTCAAATCATTTAGAATGGATTTGATACGGTGGTTTGAGTTTTGGAGAAGTCTTGTCATAGTCTTTGCATGGAGTGCCCCGTTTTCTTCATTTTCCAATCATATTAACATGGCTTTAATGTTATAGGATGACAAGCTTGAGCGGGTTTTCAAAATGTATATGGACAAACTATAAAGTCGGGAGCTAGGTTGAAACTTGGTAAGTTTTAAATTTAGAACATTTTACTCGCTACACTTAGAGTTATGTGTAAACTTTAGATAGAATAAGTAGTGTAGAATCTAGACGTATGGTTAAATTAAATGAGTATATGCATCAATGACTTAGTGAATGATCATTCTAATTGTTGTTAGTAATTAATGTCGTACGCGATAGCATTGCATTTGAGAGGGGCAAAGAGTGCCATTTTTTACTTCCTTAGAGCTTCTATTGGATAATTCTTGCTGAAAGAGTTGTTGTCGAAGTTTCATTATGGAATTATTTGAGTTGTTGCACCCATATCTGGATTAAATATATAAATATGTGGTATCTTCAATTCTTCATATTAAATTATTTTATGGCTACTGGATGTAAATGTCTTTCCAACTATATTTTCCAGAGGACATGGTAGGTCTTAATAATGGTTGAAAATATTTTTTAAATAAGAGACAATTTCATTGATAATATGAAATGTACAAAAAACCCCAACCGATTACACAAAACTAGACCAGTTGAGGGCAATTTGGGATGGCTTATAATTACAAAACTCCTTTACAAGGGCGCTCCACAGAGAAGCAAACCAAACCACCTTATCCCAAAGGATATGCACAGAAGAAGGATTAACATTAGAATGAAAAAGCCGGATATTACGTTCCCACCAAACGAGCCACATAATAGCCCGAACAGCATTACACCAAATGATGTGAGCCTTTCTATTAAACCTCTGACCACACAATAAACCATGGACAACCACCAAAACGGAAAGATGGAGAGGCCCTTGCATGTTGAAAGTCCAAAAAAGCTTGTTCCACAACCCCATAGTAAAAGGACAATGCAAGAAAACATGATTCGTGCTTTCACTATCAGCCAAACATAATGAACAAATATTCGGGGATAGAGCCATGGAAGAGAACCTTCTCTGAAGCTTATCACAGGTATTAAGGCCCCCTTTAAGGAGAGACCATAAAAACACCTTCACTTTAATTGGGTATTTGTCCCTCCAAAGGGCTTTGTGGAGATCCTCCGGAAAAGCGTTTCTTGTAGGGACTAGAGACAACATTACATTTTTACACGAGAACTCATCCCCAACCCCTTTCCAGATTCTACAATCAGCCGAAGAGCCAATAGCACACCTTTCCAGAATTGAAAGCAGACCAACGAAATCTTCGATCTCCTCATCCTTTAAATTCCTCCTAAACCTCAAATTTCAACAATTGAGAATAGAGTCCCAAACATTGGAAACAAAGGAGTTCTTATCAAAAGAAAGGCTGTGTAAGGAAGGAAAAGGCACCTTAAGGGGAACATTAGAAATCCAAGGATGGTCCCAAAAAGAAATCCTCCTCCCATTCCCCACACCAAAACAGGTAAAAATGTCCAACAATCCATGAAGCTTAGCAATCTGCTTCCAAGGGCTGCGCATAGAACAAATTGTACTACTACCAGCTTTCCAACCAAACAAATGTTTTTTAAAATATATAATGAAAATATATAATGAAAAATGTTTTTTAAAACTAAACTTTCAGTTTCCTCCCCAATTTTTATGTATAAATTGATCTTCTGCCATTGTTCAATTAATAACAATTCCCCCGTCTTAGCTTAGATTGGATAAAAAGCATTCAAGGTGGTTGCACTAGAGAATTCATTCGTTAACATAACCATTTTGGATCATCCGAGACATGGTACTGCATTAAAATCGAACTAAACCTTTTATCAATGGAAGATGGATTTTAGCATTTTGGATGTATCTACATTGTCTATGCTTTTGGTGGTGATTAGTTTGCAAAGGGAGGAGGTAGAAACATGAATCAAACCTAAGAGTTGTAGATTATTTAGACCCATCTTCATATACTACTTAGATATTGAATTCTAATACAACATATAATTTTTTGCGAGTCTTAATGCATTAATCTTTTTTTCAGCAATTGATTACTTAATCAAGAGTGATGTAAACATTTTTTTTTTTAAGAAACCATTATATATCTTCACTATTAGAACAATTTTTCATTTTAATTCAATACGTTATTGAATTTAATGTAATAGTTTATTGAATTAATTAAAAGTAAGTTTACGAAGAACATAAAAATTAGAAAACTAACAACTGCCAACAACTACTAGCCACAATTTGGTACTCAAATACTTCAACAGATTAAGAGCAAACAGTTAGTGAGAACATTCAATCATAGAAGGTAAACCCCTAGCAATTTCCTTTTGGTGTGAAAATCTGATTAATCCAAGCATCGGAGAAGGTAATTCCCATGGAGCTCAAGTCTTGTCTCATCACCACAAGCATGTCACAGTCCAAGCCTCACAAATTGGCCATTGGAGATCCTGATCCTGTGCCACTGTGCGATATAATAGTGCGGTAGTTGGTAGTCCAGGTTTGATTTACATTCTAGAGGGAGATCATTACACATTGACCAATTTATAGGGAGTGTTCCCGAGCCTTCTTCACCAAGTATTATGGATGGACCTCACACTCCAAATAGGTTGGATGTAAAAGGGATTCGTGATGAATGGGGTTTGTTATTAAGGAGGAGCCCTTCTGAAGAGTCATCAGATGAATCACGTTCTCCTAATGGAATTGCTTCTATTTCACTTTCTAGGGTTGAAGAAGGTGAAAATGGACTGGAGGTAATGGTCTTTCTTGGACTGAAAGTATACATGTAATTCTTACCAAGTTACCATTACAATGTACCCTGAAAAATTAATCATCATATATATTTTTAATGAAATATGTGATTTGACATTTGAGTTTGGTGTCTTGTTTTGTATTCTCCCTCTGCTTTAACATATTCAAAATTGAAGGAGCCATAAAATATTCCTTCTAATTTTAGCAGGATGGAAAAGCAGATGATTGTCTTAACGAGCAATATGAACGGGTGATGGTGGAGACTGCAAACGCAAGGCGTGAGGCATTTTTATAGGTTGTTAGGCGTAAAAAATCTGAGAAAGAGACCATCAATGCTCTACACAGGGTGAGGTCGTTAAATTAAATGAAACATATCCTTTATGTTTTTTAAGATGATTTCTTAGATTTGGCCTATCTCAAGTTCTATTCGTTCATTTCATGCATAATAGAGAAAAGTACTTACGCTTTGAGTACATATTTATTACTGGTACTGCTGAGTCTCTTTTTAATATAATATTATCAATTACATTTGAATCTAGACTGATTACATTTAAGTTTGTCCACCGTCGTGATTTCCATTCGATAATTAGGAAGTGTTAATGACATGTATTATAGATGTTGAGCATTGACTGAGCATGAGTAATAATTCTCACGTGGTTAATATTTCACATCGTTGAACAATATGGCATTGGCAATTTAAAGAAAATTCCCCTATGTGAGATTGTTGATTTTTTCATGTAAGTATAGTGTCCTGTTTTGTTTTTCAGTTTTAAATTTGTATTGAAATTGCATAATCATCATCTAGAATTAGATGAATGCTTTTCTGTTAGCAGTTTTTGGTTGTACAGTTCCACCATGATGAATGAAGGATGTTCTTCTATATAAGAAAGATTATTTAAAAATTTGAAATAGAAATGAATGGGACACTAACATACTTGATAGTATAGACATTGTACATTTTCACTTTATCACCATAATCTCTAACCTGTTAGGTAACATGTACAAAGATACTGCTCTCAATTGTAAATGTATTCACCCCCCCTTTATTTACTGACTGTTTGCATTGATAAATCATACAGGTTAAAGCTGCAGAAGTCTTATATGCTGAAGAATTGAAACAAATAAAGGAAATCAAGGAAGAATTGTCAAATGAAAAGGCGAGACTTGAAAGTATAAAGAACCAACTAAATGAAGAGATGGAAGAACTCTGGATAGCTCAAGATCAGAAGCAAAGACTTGAGAAAAAACTTTCAGTATCTGATCTGATTGTGAAGGATTTGGAACAAAAAATTCTCTTTGCTGTTAAATTGTTACAAAATTACAAAAGAGAGCGAGACAACTTAGAGATGCAACGTGACAAAGCACTCAGAGAAGCTGAGAAGCTTAGAGAAAATCAAGAATCCTCATGCCCGCACATTCCCCAATTTTACTACGAATTCCCATTTTGGGAGATTGATAAAGCCACAAACAGCTTTGATTCTTCCCTGAAGATTGGAGAAGGGGGCTATGGGAATATATATAAAGGTCTCTTGCGTCATACTATGGTGGCTATAAAGATCCTTAATTCTGATAGTTAGCAAGGCCCTGCTGAATTTCAACAAGAGGTAAACATTTCCTATCAAACTTCATCTTTAAAATTTGTTAAAATGTTACGAGCTGTTTGTTTATGTTTTGTGTGCGTATCACATTAATTAATATTTATACATATATGCCAGCCATGTTATCAGCAAAATAGGTGTCTCTCTTCTATTTGAAGTTTTGGACATCACTATGAGGTTTTTCTCCATGGTACATTTGTAACAAAGTTTGTGGTAAGAGGTTTCGGTCGTTATTTAAGGTCTTTGGTTGGTGGTACATGTTAAGTGCATCTCTCTGATATATCGGGGGTAGTTATAAATTTTTTATCATTTCTGGTCGTATACACGTACATTTTCAATGTCATTTTTTTCTTCTGAAAGATAAAATATTTTCTAGCTATATGTGGTTATTTTATTTTTTGATGAAATTTGGTTTCGTGTACATACTAGTTTGTCTGCAATTTTAGTTTACTGGCAAATTTTCAAAAGCAACTCTATTGTCGGTTTTCCTATCCTATACCAATCTCTCCCTATATATATGGAATTGGTGGGACTTATTTTTTTCATTATTAAAGTTCATTTTTTTTCTTATGTTACCGTTATCAGGTTGATGTATTGAGTAAGATGAGACATCTGAATCTTGTCACACTTGTCAGAACCTGCCCAGAAGCGTGGGTTCTAATCTAGGAATACCTCTGTAATGGAAGCCTTGAAGATAGATTCAGCTGCAAAGACAATACTCCACCTTTATCTTGGCAAATGCGAATACGCATTGCGACTGAATTATGTTCGGTTCTTATGTTTCTTCACTCGAGTAAACCCCACAGCATTGTTTATGGTGACTTGAAACCTGCTAATGTACTGCTTGATGCAAACTTTGTTTGCAAGCTTGGAGACTTTGGTATTTGCCGTTTATTATCACGAGATGAAATGTTAGGCAACGGAACACTTTTTTGCAAAACTGACTTTGCGTACATGGACCCCGAATTTCTTTCGAGTGGAGAGCTAACAACAAAGTCAGATGTTATTCGTTTGGAATAATACTATTACGTTTGTTGACTGGAAAACCTGCCATGGGTATCTCAAAGGGAGTGCAATATGCAAGGGGAAATGGGAAATTAAAATCAAATTTGGATCCTTTGGCTGGAGATTGGCCATTTGTGCAGGCTGAACAACTGGTCCGATTGGCATTAAGGTGTGTGATTTAAATCGAAAGAGCCGGCCAGATCTTATCACTGATGTTTGGAGGGTACTTGAACCAATGAGGGCTTCTTGTGGGGGCTTAATTTCAGTCCAACTTGGTTCTGCCAAGCGCTTGCGGCCTCCTCCTTATTTTATCTGTCCTATCTTTCAGGTAAACTGGCCCAATGCTTATCTCGTTCGAGTCTTTTTCTTTTGGTTATCTTAAAAAAAAATATGTTCTTTTGGTAATATGTTTGTTTTTGGCAAATCGTCCTCTTTTTTTCTTTCAACTGTTTTCCTTTAACTTAACCATCTATTAGAAATGAATGAGAAGTTTTTTATTTCAAGACTTTTGATTTGTTTCTTTTTCCCGTTCAGTTGCAAATATGATATTTTTTTTTATGTACAAAACTTTGTGTAATGGTATTATCTACTATTGCAAATTCCCAGGAAGTCATGCTGGATCCTCATGTTGCTGCAGATGGTTTTTTTACATATATGAAGCTGAAGCTGTCAGAGGATGGCTAGATAGTGGAAACGACACTTCACCGATGACGAATCTTAAGCTTGAGCATCGAAATCTTGTCCCGAACCGTGCCTTTCGATCAGCAATCCAGGAGTGGCTTCAACAGAACTGAAATTTTATACTAAATATTTTTTCTTCTCTTTTAAATGGGTTATACAGTGTGCAAATACGTAATTATTGACATCTAATTAAGAGTTAATATTACAAAGAAAGCAAGCAATTGCATGCCAAAGATATTAGTTTGTATATAGAAGAACTGCACATATTTTCCCAATTATAGATTTTTAAATTTTGAATAGCATAAAACTGAGCTGACTGAAGCCTTCTACTTTTTTTTTTCAACATCTAACATAGCAGATGGTCTTCAAAATTAATTACCATTATTAAATCGATGACATGTTAGATATGTATTTTCGTGATTATTTGTCTTTTACTTTTTTGAAATAGCATATATATTATTCATTAATTTATTGAAATCTATGACAATAAATTTTTGTGGTAATTTCAACCATAGTCATCTCATTAGGTGTAATTACATCTGTAATTGTAGAACCAAAAAAATTACAAAAAAAAGACATTCACCGCCGTATGCTCCAATAAAAAGATGTCATTGCCCCGCCTGACACACGTTCCTTCTCACCCACAATTTGTAAACCGTGCAAATAAAAAAAATTAAAAAAAAAGTGGAAATTAAGGGAAGAAGCGGGAATTATGGGATTTGAGATGGAATCAATCATTTTGATATCTTTTCAGTTATTTTATGATTTATGAAATTTGAAATCAAATTTTTTTTTTTGAGAAAAATATGGAGAGAGGAGCGTACGAGAGACAAACGAGGAAAAAGATCTTGGAGGAGGGTTTTTCATTCAATATGTGGAGTCGTAAAAAAATATTGAAGGATAGATCAAAGTTGATTGACAAAAAGGGAGAAGAAAACCATGAAGGAAAAATGGAAAAGAACCTGAACAAAAGATAGAAGTTGGAAAAAACGAAGAACATGTACGATTTTTTTTTTCCAGAAAATTTTGCTTGTCTTTGTTGATTTTGATTTGAAAATTTTGATTGTTTACATTAGATTTGATGTAAAACTAACAATGAAAATATGATTTTATGATATAGGGAAAAAAACATAATGGGACAGGTGCAAAATCTGAGGAATGATGAAGACTTAAGAATGGAAGGTAAAGAAGACAGAGCACAGAATGTGAAAGAGCAGATAACTGATGATAGTGACAACGAAATAGACAACGATGATGAAGAACAAGAAAAATTGAATTTGAGGTCAGTGATAAAATTTAATATAACAAAGAACAAGAAAAAAAGGAATCTGGTACTGATGACTGCTTTATGGTAAATAGATTTGTGACATTATACATTATTTTGCTCCAAAACTGATGATCTTTAATATAACAATGAAATGATGATTTTTGACAATGCAAGGGAAAACAAAGGACAAAAAGATAAAAGAAAAAGTGGAAGATTGGTGAACATAAGGTATGCAATTGTTAAACATGAAAAGGGGAAAACATTCATCGGTAAATTGAAGAATCTGAATACTTCGTAAATTCGAGCGACGAGGAAAAACATGAATGATGAAGAAAACGTTGAAGAAGAACATTCATACGAAAAAGAAGACCCAGAAATATTTATATTTGTTAAACATTGCTAAATTTTCATGTACATTGTAAACTGTCATGAATAATTTAAATACACATTTACTTTTGTTAAACATGGATAAGTATTTAACTACATTTTCTGTGCTTATCATAAATGTTTATTAATTTTAGTAATTTGAAGAGAAAAAAGTAGTGACAAAGAAGACCCCAAAAGGAAAAAAAAGTGGATAAACGACGTCCAAACCATATATTTATTTTTCATAAACATTTAAATTCAATTGATAAATGAAAATCTTGTTGAATTTATAAAAGGTAAATATTTAATATCATTTATTTTTAATAAACACGTAAATAGATTGAGATTTTATGGCATACTTATTAGTTATTCTTGACTGTAGAATGTTTGATTAATTTGATCTCAAAGGCTCATGGAAACAGATTGGTGCTTGACCATTATTTTAGGTGTGGGGTGGATTAAGGAATTTATTAAATAGATCTTTACTTTTTTAGAATATACAATTTCAATGGTAAGCTCTAAAATTTCTACGTTGAAATTGGAATTGAGTGAAGTTATTTTACTTGAGTCATTCTCTCAGCGCTTTAAACTGAGGAATAAGTACTCTCAAGTTATTTTCCTTACTCAAGTATAATAAATATTTAATAACTTTAATATTGTTAAATTATTAAATAATTTAAACATAACAGTAATAAAATGAAAAAATGTGTTAAACAAAGAAATTGCTTATATTTGTAAAACATTTGAGAAAAATAACATCAATGGATACTAAACATTTAAAAGAAATAAATAGATTAAAAGGTAAAAAGATTTGTACTCCCACAACATATTAAACAACAAGAAAAAACAAATGAAAAAACAAAAAAATCCGTTTACAATAGATAAATCCCAAAAAACAATCAATCATAAAGATTAGAAAAAAACAAATTTCCAAGAAACTAAAAATACGTTAGAAGATAAACAACAACGAAAAAAATGTAGACATAGTTCAAAAAATCAAGGTAAAGAAGAAAAATTCACGACAATGCGAATAGGATTATGACATGCTTTCTGGTAGGAAACAAAATCTAACTCTACATGAACTTCGTACTGTATGACAACATCCATAACCAAATCAACCAATTTGAATGACGGATCACCAATTGTGTGTAGAAAATAAAAAACGTCATCCTCCTTATTTAACACAACATACTTCTTTTCCTCTAAATGGTAACACATCTTCATGTAAATTTTATGAGTATTAATGTAAGAAACCATATTCCCTCACCAATTTCTTATGCAATAAACGGTTTTTGAAGTGAGAAAATGAAAACAAATCTGGTCACAGTGGAGATGATGAGGGAAAATATATAGAGAAAGAAAAATGAATAGGAAGATAAATATAGAATTTGGTTTTCGTAACAAAAGGAAAAAAAAACGAAAAGAAAGACTAATGAAATGAAAGACTAATCCTCAATTCAAAATTTGAACAAAGTAAATCTTAGAATCAAATTTTCAAATTTGAAAAAAATATATGGAAACTTATCGAGACTAATGGGAAATCAAATCAGAAAATAAAATAACCGATTCTTTTGAATTAATTTGGGAAATCTAAAATTTTAAACGAAATCTAAATTTGGAAAAAAAGAAAGAAACGGTTAAAAAACTGTAGACGAGGGTAAATCCGTCTTCAAAAAATGCTGAAACCACCGTACACGGCCTAATATGTCTACAAATGTAATTAATTCTGAAATCAAGATATGGTTGTAATTAGATACACCGATTTGATTTTATGTGTAAAAATTTCTAAATTTTTTTATCATTAAAAAATTATTTAAAATTAAATTAAAAATTTAATAAATAATAAAATAAAAGTTTTACTTCAAATCTTGCTTTGTGGACAGTTATCCAATCTGAAATGAAAATTGAAATGAAAAAAATATTAAAAGTCTAAATTCAATGTTTGATATTGACTTAAGGGGCCGTTCATTTCCCGTTATCTTAAATACCATGTAATCTAAGATTACTGGATATCTAGAATACATGCTATCTGGATTGCAGGGAATATAAGATTACAACGTTTATTTTGCAGTAATTAAAAATGAGAATGTCATAGGTATAAAAGATTACATTGTTTGTTAGGTTGTATTTAAGGGAGGAAATTTAATGAATTAATCATTCTTCCAATAATACCTCTGTTTTATGTTTCTCGTTAATAAATTTTATATATGAATTTAATTAATATTTTTTTGATAGATTAATATATCTATACTATTTTTATAATTTAATTAGTTTATAACTTATTTATTTAAATATTTAATTTAAATTTAATTTTATACACTTATTTGATACCAATGAATTTATTAAAGTATCAATAGTTAGTGTAAAGAAAAAATTATTTATGTTTCTAAATTTAGTTATTGATAAGAAAATAAATTATCTTATGTATTTATATGTAAAGAGAAAAATAAATTTTTATTATATTGAAGGACAAAAAAGTAAAAAACAGAATACATTCATAATGTAATCTTAAAAACCCACCGGTGGAGAGTGTATTCTAAAATGGCCAGATATCATGTATTCTTTGATTACATGTAATCTAAGATATCCTTATATCTTTAAATACAGTAAAATGATCAATGTTATTTGAATACGCCTCCTTCTGTAATCTTAGATAACATTGAAATGAACCACCCCTAAATGTAATATGTTATTTTAGGAAATTTTTAAAGGTTGTGTTATTTGTGTAGTTTTTTTTTTCCAACAGACATTCTTTATTCAAAAAAGATTAAAGGGGCTGTATTAATCTGCAAACCCTGTTTGGACAACAAATGAGCCTCTTTGTTGAGACTCCTACTGATAAAATTAAAAGACAAAAAAGTAAAAAGGGATTTCAAGCTAAGAAGAAACTCCCAGAAACAAAAAAGATTACTTGGGCAAGGGCAACAACCCTTAACAACATCAATAAACCAATTTGCATCCGAGAAGACAGAAATGGACGAAATATTTAGGCGAATCGCTTCTGAAAGACAAGCTATCAAAGCCTTACTCTCAGCGTGAAGAGGCGACAAGCTTTTCCCTCCATTACAGACCAAGGACGAACATCTCGAGCCATCAGGATTGACTAAAATGTATCCAATCCCCGTTGAAAAATCTGCTTCAATCCATGCCACCGCATCACAGAATAAAAGGAAGCCAGGGACATCAGGAGCAGGGTTGTGCATCAGGGGAGGAGAGGTATGGATTTCAATTGAATCGATAGAAGCTTGGAAATCAATGACATCCTGGAAAGCAAATTGAATTCCTTGAATGATCTATCTCTCTTCTCCCTTCAAAACTCTAGAATTTTGCATCTTCCACAATCTCCAAAAACCGAAACACAACAAGCTCAGGGATTTGGAGTCATCAGCTAGATTTTTTGGCGAAGAGATTCATCAAACAGATTCAGCTATCTTCGAACATTCCTCCCTCAAAAATCTCCGTATTTAAATAGAGAGGACAAGCAAACCAAAATCATTTCGCAACTTCACAGGTGTGAAGTAAATGATTTATAGTCTCATCCTGATTTTCACAAACCCCACAGCAAGGACTAATATTCAAACCTCTTCGTTTCAGGTTGACGTTAGTGGGGAGATAGTTATGGATAGATCTTCAAATGAAGTTTTTGATCTTCTGAGTTGTAGGCAGCTTCCAGATTTTATTCCATTCTTTAGCCAACACATTTGAAGAACTACTGCTTCCGTTTGAATTTGGGGGAATCGAAATTCTAGCCTCAAGAAGGGCCGAACGATAACCTGACCTAACCGAATACAACCCAGAGGTACTGAAATGACAAATTAATTTATCTGGGCTATTGAAGCAACTGACAGGAGTAGCTAGTATCAAGTTTGAATCAGCCGGAGAGAAATGTAGAAGGATTTTCGTAACATTCCATCTTTGAGGAGAGCTTAATAACAGGTCAGAAACCAAATTACACTCTCCCTGTCTTCCTGTAATTGGTTTAAATGAGAAAGGTCTTAGAAGCCAAGGGTCATCCCAAATCCGGATCGATTGCCCATTCCCCACTTGCCACCGCAAACCAGAAGAAAGAATTTTCCTACCTTCCATGATACTTCTCCAACCCCATGAGGCCTTAGGACCTATCGAAGCCTCCAAAAAAGAGCAATGGCTAAAGTATTTAGCCTTTAACACTTTAGACAGAAGGGAGTGAGAGTTGTTAAGAAGATTCCACCCCTGTTTTGCTAATAGAGCCTGATTGAAACATTGAGGTCTTTAAAATTGAGACCTCCCTCTGAAATGGGCTTACATAATTCTTTCCAAGAGCCCCAATGGATACCTTTTCGATCTCTACTTGATTTCCACGAGAATCTAGCAATGATAGAATTTATCTCCTTACAAATAGAGATAGGAATCTTAAAGCAATTCATTGCGTAGATTGGCATTGCCATTGCAATGGCTTTAATTAGAATTTCCTTACCAGCTTGAGAAAGAAAATTCTCCGCCCATCCTCTCGCCTTCCTTTCTACTCTGTCTCTGATCTCCTGAAAAATATGAGTTTTAGAGCTACCAAACTGGACTTGCAAACCTAAATATTTACCCAAACCTTGTGCCGAGATTCCCAGATTATGCGAAATTTCCTCTCTAAGATCACGAAGAGTATTGCTGCTAAACACAATGCTACTTTTGTCAAAATTAACTTCTTGTTCAGAGTTATTGCCATAAAGATTGAGAACTTTTAAAAACACCTGGACTTCCGAAGGACACGCCCTGCAAAAGAGAAGGGAGTCATCTGCAAAAAACAAATTGGTAATTGGAAGTTCCTGTTTGCTGAATTTGTAACCATGAAGACTACCCATATGAGATTCCTTCTCAAGTAAACTCATTAAACCGTCATTACAAATGACAAATAAATAAGGGGACAAATGGTCCCCTTGTCTGAGTCCACGACTAGCCTGGAAAAACCATGAGGAGAGCCATTAATCAACAAACTAAAAGAAGTAGTTGAAACACACTCTTTGATCCATCCTACCCATTGCGCAGCAAAGCCCATCTTGATCATAATTGCCTCTATAAAATGCCATTCTAATCGGTCATATGCCTTAGCCATGTCAAGCTTGACTGCCAAATGAAACTTTTTACCCTTCTTCTTAAGCTTTGAGAATGCATCACCTCATGAGCTATCATAATATCATCTGTGATATGTCTACCAGCTACAAAGGCAGTCTGACTTTCACTAATCAACCGGGGAAGAAGGACCTTCAGCCTATTACAGAGAACCTTTGATATGACTTTATATATGACATTAGAAAGAGATATAGGCCTCATTTGCTTCATGGATCGGGGACATTTGGTCTTAGGAATCAAAGTAATGAAAGTATGATTTAGTTTGCGGAACATATATCCTCTAGTAAAGAAATCTTTCACCATTTGGAACACCTCCCCCTTCACAATATCCCAATGATCATGGAAAAAACCTGCTGTCATCCCATCTGGCCCTGGTGATTTATTCGGGTGAACTTGGAACACTGCCTTCTCTATCTCAGCCTCAGATACTACCTTAGTGAGTCTCAAATTATCTTGCTGAGTAACTTTAGGCACAATAGCACTGAGACAATCATCTAAATCACCTGGGGGCGAAGAAGCAAAAAGATTTGAAAAATAGGATATTCCAATTGCTGCCACTTGCTATTCTCCATCTTGCCAAACTCCATTATCATCCTCAAGCCCTCGAATAGCATTAAGACGTCTTCTACCTTTGACTTTAGCATGAAAGAATTTAGTATTCTTATCACCATATTTAAGCCAAAGATTACGGGCTTTAATACGTCAGAAATGCTCCTCTGCATTTATTGCAACTCTCAATTTTGCCTCTAATCTTCGAATTTCTCTCATTTCTGGTATAATCAGATTTTGTTCACGACATAGAGCCTCCTTCGTTTCCACCAAGCTTTTGCTTGCATTCCATTTAGATTTCTTCCTCCAAGCTAGAATATTACCTTTAGACGCCTTCAATTTTTCCATTACTCTAAAGGAAGGGCTACCTTGAAAAGATAAATCCCAAGCCTTTTTTACAGCATTAATACAGTCTTCCTCCTTGCTCCACCTCTGGTCATACTTAAAATAGGTTTTCTTTTTATAAGGATGAAGATCTGTATCTAGTAATAACATATGATGATCCAAACCAAACGAATCCAGATGATGGATAATAGTCTTTGGGAAGAGAGAAAGCCATCCTTCAGTACCTAAACCCCTGTCAATACGTTCCTGGACAAATACATCAGGGTAACGCCTATTTGTCCAAGTGAAAGGGAAACCATAAAAGCCTATATCAAGAAGCTGATTTTCAGAGACAAAACTTCTAAAAGCTCTCAAGCTTTGAACAGACCGAGGAACACAACCCTTTTTTTCTTCTCTATGTAGAAGATCATTAAAATCCCCCAATAGCAACACCACAGCTCCACCAATCTCAATTCTCTTATGTAACTCAACAAATTGTTTTTCACGAACACTATCAACTGAATTTGCATAGATTCCACAAAATCTCCAAGGAGTAGAGAAATCAGAATCTGGATCATCAATCAAGGCTTCTATAAAAAAGGAAGCACTTTTTACAATAGTAACAATAATAGGAGGCCTCCAAAGAAGGCAAAGACCCCCACCAATACCTTAGGGATCAATAATGTAGCAAGAATCATAATGTAAATTCCTTTTCAAATTTTGAATGATGTTCTTGAAGGGATGATTTACTAAAATAGCGGAAATTTATTTAGTAACTTTATTAACATTTAATAACGGATCTATTAACATCATGCAAATTGTGATATAAACACGAAGAACATGTAGATTCATGCTTTATTTTCGAAAATTGAAACCGGTTTACTTACATTGTGTAATTAATGGAGAATCGGTTGGAGGTTTCTTTACAGCATCAAATCCTCAGCAACACCGGATCTTCTATGTTATATCCCGATCGATCAAACGAAATCCGATTGTGGGATCGAACTTAAGAAGAAATTGGGAAGAAGAAAAAAATATTTTTCTTCCCAATAATACCAAGGGAAAATCGGCCAAAGGGGGGAGAGGAGGAAGAGAGAGAGTTCCAACTTTCTATGGAATTGAATTGTGTGATTTATGAATGACCCAACCCTCCTATTTATAAGAAAATAGGAATCCTAATCACATTAAGATTAATATATAGAGATAAATACAAAAAGAAAAAAGATTATCTCTTTCCTTTATCTTGCAATTTCAAAAATGCCATAGATAAATAGGAGATTATTTTATTTATCTTGGGTAAATAAATCTATGTAATTATTTTAGGATATAATTCAAACAATTATCACCTCCAAAATTACATGTATGGCCGATTTTATCATCATAAAACAATAAATAAATACAATTTATTTAATTAATTATTTTGGGCCAATTCCAATTGGGTTCTTTAATCCAATTGGGCTTGAAATTCTCTCTTAAATTAATAAGTCTAACTTAATTAATTTATTTATTAATTACCATTTAAATAAAATATTTTATTTAAACAATTAATAATATTAATATTTTCTCCCGACTAAATATTATCCAATTTTTATTTAATTATTAATTTCCATTTAAATAATTTTCATTATTTAAATAATTAATAATAAATATTTTAATTATTAATTTCCATTAAATAAACTCATTATTTAATTAAAAATTTTATTGATAACATTTTATTATTAATTAATTAATTTTTAATTATTAATTCCATTCAAATAAAATTTATTATTTAAACAATTAATAATTGTTAATTAATTTCAAATTATTAATTACCATTTAAATATACTCAATATTTAAATAATTCATAATATCTAATTAATAATATTTCATTATTAATTTCATGTTTAAATAAACTCATTATTTAAACAATTAATAATGTTTATATTAATTACCGTTTAAATATACTCAATATTTAAACAATTAATATTGCCTATTTTAAGTAATTCACTTTACTTAAAATTTCCATTTCTTCTACTTGATTTCGCGACTACGATATTTGGGCTAGCATAGGGACCCAATGGACCTATAGATCATGGGCTTAATAATTAGTCAATTAAGTGATTAACACATAATCAGTTAATTACTTATTATCTAACTATTAATAATTCCACTATAGATTCATAGCTGAACTCCCCTCACTATAGATGAGTTATGTCCATTTAGTTTATCTTTTATTTATATCGTGATATATCCTTCACGTGGAACCCTCATAATTACAAGCGGATAAATTTACCGTTTTGCCCCTGTAATTACCGCTTTATCCTTGTGTTCCCGCTGATTCTCCAATGAACTTTATCTTTAGTCGAACTAGAGATAAGATACTCGTGATCAATAGAAGTCATGACGTCACTTGTTCATGTCTCGAATCAGTACATCAAGGGAGTTTCCTAAAGTTCCTAAAATGTTTAGGTATCGCACTGATACCGTTAATTTATAGGAAAGTTATGAATTCCATCTCGTGAAAATGAGTTCCCAGCTACTTATCTAGTCATGTTCCCAAAACAGGAGTGTATTGAGCGTTCTTACCGATCACTCTCAACTATGTGAATCAAAGAACATAACTCCACAAATAGGAGTTCGCATATCACTCAGGATTGAGATCTATCACGGTTGATAAACTTAGTTTGATATTCGATTATTTCTCGTAAACAGTACTAATGAGAAATTTGATCGAACATCGTGGTCCTGTCTTATACAATCAACATTGCAATGATACTTCCATTTCATGTCTCCCACATGAATGATCAGGATTCGATCATTTGTCTATAAACAAAATGTGAAGCTATCAACAGTGTTACCAGGATAAGGTTCCCAAACGTTATCCATTTATTGTAGACACGTTTAAGTTACTCATCTCAACTTTAATCCTCTCGTATGACTCACATACTAAGTCGTGATTTATAAGAGTGACTTAGGGTTTTACTATTTGAATGTTTGATATTTATATATTTCCATATATTCCTAATATCATTAATTGAATCAATCTAGATAATATAAAGAACTTATGTTTATTTATTTAATTTATTCTTAATAAATTATTATTATTAAATAATTACAAGTTCTAGGACACCATTCCTAACAGTTCTGTCTGTTTTTCGTTTCAGAGAGAAACACCAAATCAGAGGAGGAGAGTTGAATTTGCTCCCGAAGGCTACGAATTGTCAAAGGACCCCCAATCCCTTGACAATTCCAACTTAAGATTTTCATGGCTGCTGCACAAGAGACCCTTCAATCATGGTCTCTTGTGCCTGATTATCAGACCCCTCAATTACTACAAAGGTCTGTTTGTGTTTCTTCCCAGATTGCTGAGATAATCCCAAAGAAGCAGGTAAATCATAATCTTCCAAGTTGCGTTTTCCATAAGCAGTAATACTACTCATTTTAGACAGTGAAGTCTTTTTAATAATTATGCTTTTACCTCTCAGTAACTGTAACATCCCGTTGCTTTTGAGGTGAAAATTTTTGTTTTTATTATTATTATTATTGCTTCACTTAGTATAATTATAGTGGTTGGTGATTGTTTATTTTACTTAGAAGTTTAATATAGTATTTTAGTTTTCGGTTTGAGTTTGATCGTTAAGTAATTTCTGTTAGAACGTTTAAATAGAATCGGGTGTAATAACGTTTATTCACAGGCCAATTACTAATTGTTATACCACTTTACGTTAGATTAGAAGTAGTCAAAATGAATTGGAATTGGAACTGTGCAATAACGAGAACCCGGGACACTATTTACTAAATAATTTGAAGTCGGGACATAACGGTCATTTGACAAAACTTAAATATATATTAAATACATGCTCAGTACATGTAATTGAAAGGAAAAGCAAAGGAAAAAACGAAATTCAAAACCCTCCACCTGTGAGCAAAGAAAAAAGAGGAAAATCGGGATTCCGTCGCCGTTTCTCGACAGATTTCGTTGATTCTCGTCAAGATAGAAAGATCTCGACAGCTTTCATTTCATACCATCAATCGAGTCGATCCGTTCCAGATCCGGGAGATACAAGGTAAAGAAGAAATGGGTTTTTAGGTTCTTTTTTTCCCGATTTTGCGTTTAAGCTTCGATTCGTTTTTCTCGGGTGTCGTTGGTGATTTCTAGTTAGGGAAAATCATTTTGGTCGAGGTTGTTGTCTTGGATCTAAACCCGAGTCAAATGGAAAACCCGAGCCCTTTGAAATATTCCAAATCAAGGGTTCCGTAAATTGAGATTTGTTATTTTTGAAAGTGTTTTCTTTAAGTATGATCGAAAAACCGGAACCTGATGTTTTTCTCTTGCCTTGGCTGTGAGCTTCCTAGAGTTTCCGGGATTAGTTTGACGTTTAATATAGCTTTTGGCTTTTCGTTCGTGGTTTAGAAATTAATATGTTAAGTTGTATATTATACTTTGTAGGTTTGAACCACGAGCAACCGTTCACGCATCCAACGAGCGGTGTTTCTCCTACGACTTTTCGAGGTGAGTTTAAAATGAGCTTTAGTGTTTTAATGGCTTGAAATACTTGACGAACTAGTTGATTCGAGGTTAAGGGTTATGAATTCTTAGGAAGAAAATATTGTAGAAAGTATGTTTGTGCTAAGGAAAGTGCATTAAGACGAGATTCTCGTCACTGAATGGTATTAAGACTTGAGGGCTAAAGTGTGGTTTGGGTGTAATAGATTTGAAAGTAGAGATAGAAAGTGACGGTTTGGACTCGGGAATTCCGATGAGGGAAAAATAGCCTAGTATGCTTTAGGTTTTCTCTTAATTATTATCCTACGTACTTAGGTAATAGGATAGAAACCGTGGTGACTTATGGTGACTTATATTCGTGGTGACTATGGTGACTTATATTTGTGGTGACTATGGTGACTTACGGTGACTTATATTCGTGGTGACTATGGTGACTTATATTCGTGGTGACTATGGTGACTTATATTCGTGGTGACTATGGTGACTTATATTCGTGGTGACTATGGTGACTTATATTTGTGGTGACTATGGTGACTTATATTCGTGGTGACTTATGGTGACTTATATTCGTGGTGACTATGGTGACTTATATTCGAGGTAACTATGGTGACTTATATTCGTGGTGACTTATGATGACTTATATTCGTGGTGACTATGGTGACATATATTCATAGTGACTATGGTGACTATGTAATAATGGTGACAATGGTGACTACGGTGACTATGTATGAAAGGTGACAATATAATTACGGTGACTATAACATTGTTATACGAGGGGTGACAAGGGAAGTTTGAAATGTGTTGTGGTAGTTAAAACTGACTTTAACTGAGCCAATTATGTTTACTTCCATGTGCATGTGATTCTGAATGTAAATGCATAATTAGCCTTATTTGTTGATGTGCTCGGTGTTTAGTTATTGGACACTATTTATGATAAGGACTTCGGTCCATATAAACATTTGATTTCATTTTACTCTCACTAGCTTTATGCTAATGGTGCTACGCTACAATTTTATTGGTACATCTCATTGGAGAGGTCGGGGTAGAGGTCGTGGTGCCACTTGACTGACCGTGCGATGAGCCTGGGATATGGAAATGTTGCATTTGTGAAATGCTAGTCTTTTGGTTGTGTAAATGTGTAAATTTGGTGTCCTGAGCTTGAAAGAGCATTGTTTTGTATTTTAAACGTTTTATGTTGTCGTTTATGTTTTCTTAAACATAGGAAATGCACATTTCCCGTTTTTCTCTGATGTGAATATTGTAAACAGGTTTTGGTATGTTCAAAATATAAACGAAACCACGCAAATTTTCTGTATAATTATCGTCTTCCGCTGCGTAATGTAATATATGCTTTTAAAGGAGTCGGGTTGTCACAGTAACTTCAGTTTTTTACTTCTGGTAGCAGGATTTCACTTTTGGACTGGGGACCCATTAGCTGAAAAAATGTAAGGTTTGTTCACAATATCATCCACCAAGGCTTGCCCAATGGGAATATCTACCAGATCTCTCAAATTCCCATTCTGCGATTATTGCCTTATGGTTTCCTCCAAATCCTCTACCTCCATCGTATTAATGTGGATTGACTGGCCAATCCCTGAAATTTCTCCTGAAACAAACGTTTGAGCATTTAAATTGCTCTTCACCAGATTAGCCACCAATCTCTCCTTTTCCTTAACTGAATTTTCCACCATTCCCTCATTCACATTAATTGAAATTGCCACAATTCCCTCCGTTTTCTTAGATGGATTAGGTCTCACTTCCTCACCAATGAGATCTAAAACAGCCTCCATCCGGTGACCGGAACCACCAGAGTTTGAACGTCCCTGGTATGGAGGATTGGAAGTTTGTGAGTGTGGTGATGGTTTATGTAGACCAACACGAATCCAATCCCCATACAGTTCTCCACGACTTTTTTCTCCATTGATTTCCGCTTTTAACTTTGCTTCACAAATCGGAGCTTCATGCCCAATGAGTCCACAGTATGAGCAGAATTTGGGGAGTCTCTCATACTTTATCCATATCCACTTCTTACAGCCTTCATTTTCAATGATCAAACCTCGAATGAGAGGTTTTCTTATATTAACCTCAACCTTGAGACGAATGAAACGTCTCTGAGTAACTCCATCGGTAGCAAAAGATGCTTCCTCCCGTATGACTTTACCAGCTCGTGCACCTATTAAAGATGTAACAGTACGCCCTTGGCAGTCAAATGGCAGGCCATGGATTTGAATCCAGAATTGACACACCCCCAGAAGGTCCAATCTTGACTTAACCTTACCGTCCCATTGAGCCAGAACGAAAAGGTTATCCTCGAAAAGCCATGGTCCCTTATTCAGCACAGAGAGCATGCCTTGTGCATTAGGAAAAATGATTTGAAAAATATGTTCCTCAATCTCAGTAAACCGTATACTTTCCGTACAATTCCAATCCAACATCACAATCTTTTTAAAAGCATTCCTGTTGTATTTTTTCAAGGAGACGAGCTCCCTTATTAGACACCATTTGAACTGTTCTTTATCTTCTTGTTTTGCTTCAATGGGAATGAGCACTGGAGAGTCCTCCCCTTCGTTTAACTGGAACCGTGCAAGGATAGTTGCTAACTCGTCCTCCATGCTTCTTCAGAGAGAGTCGCAGGAACTCTCTACAACCACCCTACTCTAGTAGGGACAATTTCTTTTTTTAATACTATGTAATTCAATATATTTGTGTAGTTGTATATGTATTTTTTTTACTATTTAACTAATTCCCCAAATGAAAAATTTGAGCAGGTTATGTAATAGTGTTAAATGAAGATTTTTTTTTATTTACTGCTATATTAAAAAAAAATTACTATTTGAGCAATTACATATTCTTTTCATGCTATTTTAATATTTTATATTATTTTTTGATTGTTAGCTATTTTTATGAAGCCACTATAACTTGTTTTGATTAGATTTATCCAATCTCAAGATTTTTTTTATATTTATAATTATAATTTAAATTACTATTTTTATGCCGCTTTTATCCTTTGGTCAAGAAATGATATATTATAAAGATTTTTTAATATGATATGAATCTAACTTAATTTTAATCTATTCTACAATCAATCATCATAAGTAAGGTATATCTTTGATTTTTGAAACGTTATTTATGAAAAGTTCAAGAAACCAATTTATGATTAAAAAAATGTATTACGATATATCAAGTTATTAAATTATAATTAAGATATAAAATATTTAGATTCAGGTTACCCTTGAAGCGTTATTTCTTTTCTTTTTTTTTTTTTTTGATATCCGTGAGTGTCTGGGCCAGCTTACGCGCACCTCAACTAATCTTACGGGACAACCACACGACCCTACAACATTTGGCGTTGGGAAACTCGTAGGATAATATCCTATGTAACGTCCCGTTATTTTGTGATAAAAAAAAACTTTTACTTATTTTATTTCAATTTAAGTAATTAGACTTTATTTATTTATCGGTAATTTAGAATTTGCAGTTTATTTCGGTGTTAATCTTTTAATTGACCTTTTTAGTTTATTTTCGTTTTAATGGTATTAATAATTATTAATGGGCCAATTAATAATTATTAATCACCATTGGGATAGTTTGAGAAGTTCGGGATTTGTTTTTAAGCTAAAAGTCATAAAAAGGGCAATTTCGTAATTTCTAAACTACCTAAATATCTAGATATTTTAGTCATCTTCTTTAACTATCTTCTTTGACTCAAGTTTGACCAAGCAAACACTTCATTTTCTTCATTTCTCTTCCTCAAGGCCGTGGGTCATTTTTCCTCTTTTCCCAACTTTGATTTTCATTCGTTTCTTGCCCGATCGACTTGATTCCAGGTCCTTTGGAAAGGTATCGGTCCTACGAATATTTTCCACCTAACCTTTGTACTTGCCACTCATGTTTTACGAAGATCTCGGTAAGTAAAGTTTCAAACCCTAATCTCCAAATAGTGTTTTAATGGAGTTTTCTTTGATTTTCTTCGATTTCGTGTTGTAGAACTCGGTGTTTGTAAATTCGGGAGTAGTTTTAAGTGTTTTTGGAAACCATCCCATAACCCTAAAACCGAGTTTCAGTCTAAACCCTTCCCGTTTGAAATTTACCCTTTTGGGATTGAAAATGGGTTAGAAATTAATGAATAAATGTTTATTTAAATTCAATTCGGGAAAGGGATTAATGTTCAAAAACCCTAATTATCGATACCCATTGAAATCGGGATTATCGAATTTGCCTAAAACCAACTCAAAACGTATTTAATTGCCAAAAATCCGAAAAACCAAACCCGAGACCCTTGTTTTTAGGGAGGGCCGAGAGCCTCCAAGGGGTGGTTTGGTGGATTTTTCGTCTTTTTGCTTGTTTAGTCGTTGTTTAATCGTTAGTTGGTAATTTATTAATTTTCGGGATATTAATCCTTTTGTAGGTGTTTTTGAACCGCTTGTTTGATCGCTCTTCCGGTGCTTAGGAGCGAAGTCTTCACTTTTACTAAGGTGAGAATAGTTAGAATTTAAAGTAACTATAGAAAGCAAATAAGTGCGATGATTTGTAGAATCGGAAACTAAGACTAGAATCCAATCTAAGATTAGAAGGAGTGAGTTAGTGCCTTAGGATTTGAAGTTAATCCTTTAAGCGAGAAACTTAGGATTCTAAGTTAGATTAGTTTCGGAGTTTAGAATGGGTCACTGGAAGTTTAGAATCCTTGAAGGTGTAGGTTAATCGTTATGTTTTGATTCTTTACTTTATTAACGAAGTTCGATTGATTTATCGTTCGTTCAGAGTTTCTTATTTATTTACTTTATGCCCATTTTTCTTTAAGTTTGTTTCTGTTACTTTATTATTCGCACTTTACTTTATCTACTTTTGTAAGCATATTGCAAGCATAACCATAACATCTCGTATCATTGCAAAGAGAAAAAGAAAAGAAAGTGAGAACGAAAAGAAGGGAAGAATGTTGGAGCCTACGGATAGTGTCCGCATCACCTTCAGAAAAAGAAAAGAAAAGAAAGTAAAACTAAGAAAGAAGGTTGAATGGGTATCCTACGGGATGTACCTGTTACTTCTTCACGCATAGGATTGAATGGGTATCCTACGGGATGTACCTATTACCTCATTCATGCATAAGGGTATATACGAACCCTACATTACATGAGATCAATGGATTAGAGAATTGAGATGTTATATTTTATGCAAAGTTTACTTATTTCTTTTATTTATGTTATAACAAGAAATGGATGAGGTTTTGACCTCAAGAGTTAGTATTATCATATTTGAAGAATATGGATTAGAAGTGCCTAGATTTTGGTGAATTCTAAGGAAGTTTGTGTCAGTTTAATTGGACACAAATCGAGTGCGAGTTTGAGGTCTATATTTACTTTTTATGCTTATTATTCTCACTGGGCTTAGTTTGTTAGCTCATAATATTACAACCAATTTCAGGTAATGCCCTGGCTAGAGGCCGTGGAAGGGGAGATGGTGCTGCGTGATCGAGGGATGTTGACCTCGAGATGGACTAATGGATTTGTAAAGTTTATGTCTTATTTTGATGAACTTTAAGAACTTTAATGAATTGTATTTTGTATTTGGCTCATAAGAGCCTAATGTTGATGTTTATATGATATACATATTTGAACTCCTGAATTGGGACTTAAAGTCCATGTGAATTTATTAGATTGAAAAATTAGGATGTAAACAGGTTTTCGGCATGCCAACATTAAAAAAAAACCACGCAAATTTTTCGTAAAATAAAAGACTTCCGCTTTGTTTTCTCAATTTAATTTATTTAAAAGTGTCGGGTCGTCACATCCTAGGTAGGTGGCCACACATGGGTTTGAACCCATGACCTCAAGGTTAGAAGGAGAACCTCTTAGCCATTGGGCCAACCCATGGTTGGTTATTGAAGCGTTATTTCTGTCCATTTAAAAGTTCTTTTTTTTTTAATTTTTAAAATCAATTTCCATACATTTTTTACTTTTAATTTATGAATAGATTTTTAATGAATCTACCTATGGTAGACACCTATTTTCGTCCGAAAATATTTAATATTAACAAAATTCAATTATTACTAAAAAAAATGATTTTGCGATAATTTGTGTTTTATTTTAAATCCATTTTTAATGATAAAATTGGTTTTGTTTTTAATTTGAGTTTTTATGATTTTTGTAAGTTTAATATTCAAATAAATTCATTGTTTCAAAAATTTATGAATACTTGATATTACGAGATTTTTTAGTTATGATTATTTAAAACAAATTATTTATGGTTATTTTTCCTATAAACTAGACTTGTAAACAAATATTTGAAAACATATTAGAGTCAGAGGAGGAAAAACGAAGAAAAATAAAGTTTTTCCTCCCGGGGCCACAGCTAGAAGCGTTTTTACCACTTTTTGGACCAAAAACCCGAGAGTGGATGTCACGGCCATGGTTCCTGTTGCCGCGGTGTCACTACAAAAAAACTGTCAATTTGCGACCATGAAATTGCGACCAAATGGTCGTTTTTTGCCTATAATGCGACCAAAAAAGCGACAAAATAAGTGGTGGCCAAAAAGCTGGTCGGTCCAGAATTTGTGCGACTGGATTAGTCACAAATATACGACCATAAATTTTTGGTCGCAAAAAAGTCAACCTTTTGAAAATACGACCAGATGGTCACCTTAAAAGTGACCATATGGTCGTAATTTATCTTCAAGATAAGTGACCAATTGGTCACATAAAAAAGTGACCAAATGGTCGTATTTTATGTGACCAAATGGTCACTTTTAGACTCAGTTAAAATACGACCAGATGGTCGCCTAAAAAGTGACCATCTAGTCGTAATTTATGTGAAAGATAAGTGACCAATTGGTCACATACAAAAGTGACCAAATGGTCGTATATTATGTGACCAAATGGTCACTTTTAGACTCAGTAAAAATACGACCAGATGGTCGCTTTAAAAGTGACCATATGGTCGCATTTAAGAAATTTTTTTTAAAATTTAAATTTCAATAATTAGTTAATTAATTATTAATTATTATTTATTAATTATTAATTATTTATTTAATTAATATTAAAATTTAATAACAAAAAATTGGAACTAAAATAAAATATATATATATCAAATATTCAAAAAACGTTTTATACAGTCGAAAGAATCCTAGAACTACTGCGAAGGGGCGGGGGGTGGGGGAGGAGGCGTCGATGATGAAGGGCCGCCGCCTAGAGATCTGAAGTACGCAGCCAAAGCGGATGCGACCTGGGCCTTGACTCGTGCCTGCATGTCGACCTCAATCGCAACGACTCGAGTAACGAAGTCCTCACGCATAGCCTCCATGTCCGCGCGCAGCTGCTGCTCAACCGGAGAAGGGCCGGAGCTAGTGCTCGCTCCGCTGAGGCCGGGGCACATCTGCATAAAGGCGTCGCCCGTACGAGCCGAGCCCAGGAACTGACCCATCAGGCCGAACCCCTCCAGCAGCCTCCAAGAATGCCTCTCTACGATCCTCCTGAGTCGGTTGCGAGTCTGGTGTGGGCAACCGCTGAGTCAAGGACTCCGTGAAACGTTCCTAAACATTTAAAATTCAGAAAATAAAATGGTTAATATATAAGGTAGGAAAAATTTTAAAGAAAAAATAATAATTGAAAAAATTATTAAATACCTGAACTGCTTTCACCTTATCGTCGACGAACGTCCCGTCCTTCTTCGTGTGAAGTACGCGGTGCAGCTCATCGGGCGGGACGGGGCGCCCGTGCTTCGCTTCCTAAAAAATTAAAGATTGAAGAATAAAACATAATAAATTAATAACTAATTGAAAAAAGAAAACGAGAAAAAAGTACGTAAGTAAGAAAACGACAAAAAAAAAACATACCAATCGACGATGGTGCTCGTCGTATGTCCGGGCCCCCGCTGTGTGTTTAATGGGATTCTTCGCGCGGTTGGCCTTATTCCTGCTTGACACTGCCTTGCCCTGAGGAGTGCTCAAGCTCGCGAAAAGTCGCGCGTGGTCCTCCGGGCTCATCCACACGGGGCGGTTTGCTGCTTACTTTCTGCTCGCCCGGTACATGAGGTCCTTGAATCGATCCCGGACGTGACTGTCCCATAGGGGGAACAATCTACCGTCGGTGATATCGGGATCGATAACAGGAAACTTGCCCTGAAAAAAAATGAAATAAAAAATTGTTAAAGTAATAAATTTATTTCTATAAATTTCAAAATTAATTAATTATGAAAATAAATGATGTTTTTTACCTTCCAATTGTCGTACATCCGACATTTCTCCGTCGTCGGAATCTTCTGCCAGCGAAGGTCGCTGGGTAGAGGCATGCTCTGGAAGACCTCGCGAAACCGTTTTGAAACGGTTGTATGCGGCTGTACTCTGCAAAATCATAAAAAATTATTGTGCTATTAGAAACTATTAGTTAACGGGAAAAAAAACAAAACAAAATTACTTACGTATCACCTTCAATCCGAAGGGTAGAGTCTGCGGCCCGAGACGACTGCGTGCATGAAGTGGAGGGGCTAGCTGGATCCGACCCTGATGCAGACCCTGATGCTAAGCCAGGAGTCGTGGCCAGGGAGTCTGCGGCATCGTGGTGTAGCGGACTCGGTCTCGGGGATCGCATCATCGAGCGTGGCGGCAAGTCCCGTCTCGTAACTAAAGAGGATGTCCAACTCCTCCGTAGTCAGTCCGCATCGGGGTAGCGGCGATAGACGTCTGCGGAGATCCCTGGTCACCCGCGTCGTCCAGCGCTCGTCCCCGATCGGGGAGGACATCGCCTGCCCGTCATAATCCTACAACCAAAATAAACTAATTTAATACTAATTACGTAAGTAAAATATTGAAATAAATTAAATGAATTAATTAATGAAATAATGTAAATTAAACTAACATAAATTAAGTAAATAATTTAAAATAAACTAATCAAATTAATTTGAATTTAAAGTAAATTAAAATTAGATTAATTGAACTAAAATTAATTGAATTAAACTTAAGATTCATTAATTAAAACTAAAATAAACTAATCAATTAATTTGAAACTAAAATTAATTTAATTAAACTTAAGATTAATTAATTAAAACTAAAATAAACTAATCATTTAATTTGAATTAAAGTAAATTAAAATTAGATTAATTGAAACTAAAATTAATTCAATTAAACTTAAGATTAATTAATTAAAACTAAAATAAACTAATCATTTAATTTGAATTAAAGTAAATTAAAATTAGATTAATTGAAACTAAAATTAATTCAATTAAACTTAAGATTAATTAATTAAAACTAAAATAAACTAATCATTTAATTTGAATTAAAGTAAATTAAAATTAGATTAATTGAAACTAAAATTAATTGAATTAAACTTAACATTAATTAATTAAAACTAAAATAAACTAATCATTTAATTTGAATTAAAGTAAATTAAAATTAGATTAATTGAAACTAAAATTAATTGAATTAAACTTAACATTAATTAAATAAAACTAAAATAAACTAATCATTTAATTTGAATTAATGTAAATTAAAATTAGATTAATTGAAACTAAAATTAATTGAATTAAACTTAACATTAATTAATTAAAACTAAAATAAACTAATCAATTAATTTGAATTTAAATAAATTAAAATTAGATTAATTGAACTAAAATTAATTCAATTAAACTTAAGATTAATTAATTAAAACTAAAATAAACTAATCATTTAATTTGAATTAAAGTAAATTAAAATTAGATTAATTGAAACTAAAATTAATTCAATTAAACTTAAGATTAATTAATTAAAACTAAAATAAACTAATCATTTAATTTGAATTAAAGTAAATTAAAATTAGATTAATTGAAACTAAAATTAATTGAATTAAACTTAACATTAATTAATTAAAACTAAAATAAACTAATCATTTAATTTGAATTAAAGTAAATTAAAATTAGATTAATTGAAACTAAAATTAATTGAGTTAAACTTAACATTAATTAATTAAAACTAAAATAAACTAATCATTTAATTTCAATTAAAGTAAATTAAAATTAGATTAATTGAAACTTAAATTAATTGAATTAAAATTAACATTAATTAATTGAAACTAAAATAAACTAATCATTTAATTTGAATTAAAGTAAATTAAAATTAGATTAATTGAAACTAAAATTAATTGAATTAAACTTAACATTAATTAATTGAAACTAAAATTAATTGAATTAAACTAAATTAAGTAATGAAGAATTAAAATAAATTAGATTAATTGAACTAAAATTAATTAAAGTAAACTAAGTAATGAAGATTTCAACTATTAGATTACCCTAAACTAAAATTAATTAAATTTAACTAACATTAATTAAATTTAATTACTAACATTAATTAATAAAAACTAAACTTAACTAAACAAATTAATTAAATTAAACTAAATTAAAATTAGATTGATTTGAACTAAAATGTATCAATTAATTAAAGTAAAGTAAACGGAATTAGATTAATTAACCTTAAGTAAACTAAGTACTTAATTAAACTAAATTACATTAATTAAAATAAAATTAATGAAATTAACAACATTAAACTAAACTAATTAAATTTAAACTAAAACTTAAACTAAAACTAACTAAAAATAACTTAAAACGGATACGAAACTAACCTCGTTATAGAAACCGGGATTGGAGGTTTAGGGTGTTTAGGTTTAGAGTAGGGTAGGAACGGGGAAAAAAGAACGGGGAACGGAACGGGGGAAAGAGAGAAAAGAAAGAAAAGGGAGAAAGAAAAAGAGAAAGGAAGAAAAGAAACGGGGGAAAGGAAAAGGGATCTGATTTTAAATCAGATTTTGCGACCAAATGGTCGCAAATATGTAATAATGACAAGAAACGATGCTGGGGAAAATGCGACCAAATGGTCGTATTTCTTGAGATATTGGCGACCATATGGTAGCATTTCTTAAAAAAGCGACCATATGGTCGCCACTTTGCCATGATGAACAACAGCTGTCATATCACAAGTCCCATCAATAATTACGACCATCTGGTCGCAATTATGAAATCCACCGCCCAAAATTGCGACCATATGGTCGTAATCTTTAAATTCACCGCCATAAATTTCATGGAAATTTAAATTTACCGCTCATATTGGCTACCATATGGTCGCCATTTCACTTATATTTTTTTAAAAAATATAATTATACTTTCTAAAAAATGCGACCATTTGGTCGCCTTTCCCTTCTAAATTACTACCATGTGGTCACCTTTTGTGTGAAATTGCGACCACATGGTCGCAAATATTAATATATATATATATATATATATATATATATATATATATATATATTTTAATCATTCCTTAAAAGAATTAGTTTTAATTAATTAAACACATACACACACATTTGAATAATCAAGTTAACGAAATATCTCATTCATCATCGTCTCCAAGAAGTCCGTCACATACAATCTTCTTCTTCTTCTTCTTCTTCTTCTGTTTCTTCATCAGATTCATCGTCTCGAATAAATTCATCATCAATGTTACGTGCGTGAGAAGTGGAAGCATTTGTATCATCATCATCATGCTGTTAGGAATGGTGTCCTAGAACTTGTAATTATTTAATAATAATAATTTATTAAGAATAAATTAAATAAATAAACATAAGTTCTTTATATTATCTAGATTGATTCAATTAATGATATTAGGAATATATGGAAATATATAAATATCAAACATTCAAATAGTAAAACCTTAAGTCACTCTTATGAAATCACGACTTAGTATGTGAGTCATACGAGAGGATTAAAGTCGAGATGAGTAACTTAAACGTGTCTACGATGAAACGGATAACGTTTGGGAACCTTATCCTGGTAACACTGTTGATAGCTTCGCATTTTGTTTATAGACAAATGATCGAATCCTGATCATTCATGTGGGAGACATGAAATGGAAGTATCATATGCAATGTTGATTGTATAAGACAGGACCACGATGTTCGATCAAATTTCTCATTAGTACCGTTT
The DNA here is from genome assembly GCA_028015215.1 of Gynostemma pentaphyllum. Lineage (NCBI taxonomy): Eukaryota > Viridiplantae > Streptophyta > Magnoliopsida > Cucurbitales > Cucurbitaceae > Gynostemma > Gynostemma pentaphyllum. Next base: position 21,129,217 of record CM051345.1, on the reverse strand, counting down.
ACGAGAAATAATCAAATATCAAACTAAGTTTATCAACCGTGATAGATCTCAATCCTGAGTGAAATGCGGACTCCTATTTGTGGAGTTATAATCTTTGATTCACATAGTTGAGAGCGATCTGTAAGAACGCTCAATACACTCCTGTTTTGGGAACATGACTAGATAAGTAGCTGGGAACTCATTTTCACGAGATGGAATTCATAACTTTCCTATAAATTAACGGTATCAGTGCAATACCTAAACATTTTAGGAACTTTAGGAAACTCCCTTGATGTACTGATTCGAGACATGAACAAGTGACGTCACGACTTCTATTGATCACAGAAGTATCTTATCTCTAGTTCGACTAAAGATAAAGTTCATTGGAGAATCAGCGGGAACACAAGGATAAAACGGTAATTACAGGGGCAAAGCGGTAAATTTATCCGCCTGTAATTATGAGGGTTCTACGTGAAGGATATATCACAGATATAAATAAAAGATAAACTAAATGAACATAACTCATCTATAGTGAGGGGAGTTCAGCTATAAATCTATAGTGGAATTATTCATAGTTAGATAATAAGTAATTAACTGATTATGTGTTAATCACTTAATTGACTAATTATTAAGCCCATGATCTATAGGTCCATCGGGTCCCTATGCTAGCCCAAATATCGTAGTCGCGAAATCAAGTAGAAGAAATGGAAATTTTAAGTAAAGTGAATTACTTAAAATAGGCAATATTAATTGTTTAAATATTGAGTATATTTAAACGGTAATTAATATAAACACTATTAATTGTTTAAATAATGAGTTTATTTAAACATGAAATTAATAATGAAATATTATTAATTAGATATTATTAATTATTTAAATATTGAGTATATTTAAATGGTAATTAATAATTTGAAATTAATTAACAATTATTAATTGTTTAAATAATTAATTTTATTTAAACGGAAATTAATAATTAAAATTAATTAATTAATAATAAAATGTTATCAATAAAATTATTAATTAAATAATGAGTTTATTTAATGGAAATTAATAATTAAAATATTTATTATTAATTATTTAAATAATGAAAATTATTTAAATGGAAATTAATAATTAAATATAATTTGATAATATTTAGTCGGGAGAAAATATTAATATTATTAATTGTTTAAATAAAATATTTTATTTAAATGGTAATTAATAAATAAATTAATTAAGTTGGACTTATTAATTTAAGAGAGAATTTCAAGCCCAATTGGATTAATGAACCCAATTGAAATTGGCCCAAAATAATTAATTAAATAAATTAGAATTATTTATTAATTATTAAGCCAATTTTCGGCCATGACATGTATTTTAGGAAGAGATAATTGTTGAATTATATCCTAAAATAATTACATAGATTTATTTACCCAAGATAAATAAAAATAAAAATAAAGAAAATAAAATAATCTTCTATTTATCTATGACACTTTCGAAATTGCAAGATAAAGGAAAGAGATAATCTTTTTTCTTTTTGTATTTATCTCTATAGATTCATCCTAATGGGATTAGGATTCCTATTTTCTTATAAATAGGAGGGTTGGGTCATTCATAAATCACACAATTCAATTCCTTAGAAATTCGGAATTCTCTCTTCCTCCTTTCCTCCCCTATTGCCGATTTTCATAGGCCATTGGGAAGAAAAATATTTTTTTTTCTTCTTCCCAATTTCTTCTTAAGTTCGATCCCACAATCGGATTTCGTTTGATCGATCGGGATATAGCGTAGAAGATCCGGTGTTGCTGAGGATTTGATGCTGTAAAGAAACCTCCAACCGATTCTCCATTAATCAGTCAATGTAAGTTCCGGTTTTAATTTTCGAAAATATAAGCATGTTCTTCGTGTTTTTATGACAAATTGCATGATATTAATAGATCCTAAATTAAGTGTTAATTTGTGTTGCTAAATAAATTCCGCTAATTTAGTAAATCATCCCTTCACATGCAATGCTATCGTTCCATCGTTCAAAGGACGAACAGTACTTGCATTCTGACCATCGTCGATTGCACGAGATCTTATCTCATCTTCTTGAAAAGAAACAGCTTCCTCTGCATGGTCGTCTTTCTCGGACAAGTTTTCTTCTACCTGGCGTGGTTTAACTTTACAAACAACTAACCAATCTGTCAGATCTCGTCTATTAATCGAATAGTTCAGGTAATAAACTTGAATCGCTTGTGAAGCCAGGACGAACCTATCAGCGGTGCGCATATGCTTAGACTTGTTTGCCTCAACGATTTGTAAATGATCAATCTTACGGACTCCACCTCGTCTGGTTGTCTCGAACCAAGTGCAGTTGAACAGAACAATGCGTTTTAGCGTCGGACTTGCGTATTGAATCTCAAGAATCTCATCGATTACTCTGAAGTAATCGTCTTCGTTTGTGCCGAACACGTGACCTTTTATGCAAACACCACTGTTGTTTGTTGCCCTATTCACTGAATGCGTCTTCGTTTGAAATCTGTAACCATTACCCACGTATCCACCATATGACCTTGCTATTTGTCCAGGTCCCTTTGCCAAAGAAATGATGCGAGGATCATGCACCGGTAATGTAGGGGAGTCAACCAGTGTCATTGTCCACATACAGTAATGTTAGGAAGATAGTAATTGTTTCAACATAATGCAACGGTTTTTTGACAATTTAAAATAACTCACGTATGACCGAACCAAGAACGAAACTCTTTGTCGATTATTGACCCCTCCTCGGCCTCGTAAGACCAACTCGTGTCATTCGAACGTATACGTTTAGAAATAATCGTATGTTACAAAAATAGTTAGAAAATAGTTTGTAATTGTTTATGCGATGAAATAATGTTAAGTTACAAACTCACTCTATGTAAGGCTCGATCTCTGCCAGTTGCATAACACGTATGTCTGCATTACGTGATACTCAGAATCGGTCAACGGCCTACGCACTAATCTTCCAAACTGTCATGCCAGGTTCCGTAAAAATCGGCAAGTCGTTCATGTCAACACCTTCAAGTAAATTTTCGATAATGTTTCGTTTCACGGCCGAAATGCCTCCGCAATGTGTTGATCAAAGTAGTATGAACAAAATGTGGTAGTCTCTTGCGTCAGTGCACGCACTACGGATAGATCCTTCTACTCGTGATCTATTTCCAACCATCTTTTTCAACCGACATAAGTACCTGTGGGTACAAAACATAATTAACATTTGATGATCACTGTACTGATTCATACGCGTACATTACAAAATAACTGTGCTTACCTTTCAAATGGGTACATCCAGCGGTAATGTACGGGACCCCCTAAGAATGCCTCCTATGGAAGATGCACTGGAAGATGCTCCATGGAGTCAAAAAAGCCAGGTGGGAACATTCGCTCCAACTTACAAATAATAACGGCAATCTCTGGAACCGGTTGAAGCGACGGTGGCTTCCGTCGACTCCGTACATGTCAAGTCCCTGAAAAAAACACTCAACCTGGGCAAGTCGCTCCCAATGTCTATTCTCTAGGAACGGTCTGAACGCGACTGGCATCAATCGTTGCATGAATATATGACAGTCGTGGCTTTTCATCTCGAACATGATATGTTTTTTACTGTCTATACACTGACTCAAATTCGAAACGTATCCGTCCGGGAATTTGATGGATTTGATTGTAACGACCCGATTTTTCGTAAAATCCATTAAAACAAATGCACAGCGGAAAACTTGATTTTACAGAAAAACGGCATGGGTCCATTTAAAATTCGAATAATCCAAAACCTGTTTACAACCCAGTTTTCAGGAAAAGCAATAAAATTGGAATGCACAATCCAAAATATGATGAAAGTTCTAGAGAAAGTTTATAGTTTAAAAACATATATAAATTATACAAATGCTCCATCGAGCTCAAAATGAAACGAAATAAAAGTAATGAAATGTTCCAAAGCATTCAAGGATGCTTCACCCAAAACCACAAACATTCTTGTCCATTCATCGTCCTGAAAGGTCACGCGGCGCCATCTCCTCTATCTCGTCCTCTACCACGAGTCTTACCTGAAAAATTGTAATTGTAGCAACATTAGCATAAAAATGCTAGTGAGAGTAAAATGAAAGCAAGTAATCCTATGAACAACATTCCATGTCAGAAATTGTGTCCAAAGGCCTAGATTTCACTTCTACTACACATTCCACATTCCAAAGTCCACATATAATCAACATACATAATAAACTTTCTCAACTTTGTGGCTCAACGAATTTTAGGAATCATGGCTTTCCTTGAAATCATATCATCATAAAATAAAACTCATACCAAGATACAAGTAAAAGAATGTGATGAACTAAGTGCTAATAAAGTGGCAACCACACATGTTCAAATTTTCGAGTGCCATCCGTATCACCCCATGTGTAGTACTATATAATGATAACAATAATAACACATCCATACACGCTCAAATCTTCGAATGCCACCCTTACCACAGCGTGTATAGTAACATAATAATGATAACAATAATAACACATCCATACACGCTCAAATCTTCGAATGCCACCCTTACCACAGCGTGTATAGTAACATAATAATGATAACAATAATAACAAATCCATACACACTCAAATCGGGATAGCAACATGCAATTTAGAGGCATTTTGGGTTGTTTTCGAATACTTTGGAAACCGGGATAGCAATGGGTCAACGTAATTTAGGGTTTTACATAATAATCTATTTCCGAAAAAATCAAGTAAAACGTAAAATCATAGTTAACTAAACATCCTAATCATAGCCCAAAGAGGGAAAATCACAAGGGACGGGTTTCCGGCTCAAACTCGGTTTTAGGGTTTAGGGGAAGTTTCTAAAATCGACCAAAACGACTTTCCCGATGGAAATCTTCAAGCTTCGGTGAACGAATTTGATGATTTCAATCCAAAACCACCATTAAAATACTATTCACATCAAATTTTAGAAACTTTGTCATACCTTAAGGCCTCGAGAAAACGAGTGAAAACCTCGATTGATAGGATGGGTAGAAAGGTCTCGGCGAGAGCTTTCCAACGCATCCGAAATCACGTAAAACGGACGAGAAACGAAGCCGGGGCGACGATTTCTTTCTCTCCCCTTTTCCTCCTCTCTAAGCTACGGGTTTGGAGGAAAAAATATGAGATGAATTTGATGTTTTTGACCAAAGATTGACTTTTAAAGATGAGGAAGATGAATAGTGATTTTTAAGAAATTGGAAAATGACGTATACGTCCCTTTTAAATGATTCGATTTAAAATACGAAACCCGATGTTCTTAAAATAATCTAAAGGTGATTAATAATTATTAATTGGCCCGTTAATATTTATTAATGTCACCAGAAACGATTTTAAAATATTAAAAGCGATTAAAAAGAAATTGGACGAAAATAACTACTAAAATCGAAATTACTAAATTTAAACTAATCTTAAAAACTTTAATTAAAATTAAATTGATTAATTATTTAAAATAATAAAATGTAAATAAATAATAAAAAAAAAATTCACTTCAAAATAACGGGACGTTACATTGATCCACTCAAATAATGTTTTCTTTTCATCCGTCGTCAACATGTACTTTGCTTTTGCGTAACTATCATTGTCGTCAGGCTCCAACTCAGGACGATGACATATCTCCCGTATATCGTAACGTGCCTTCAGATTGTCCTTCGTTTTTCCCGGAAAGTTCAAAATCGTATTGAAAATGTCGTCGAAGAAATTCTTCTCGATATGCATTACATCAAGATTGTGTCTAATCATTAGATCTTCCCAATACGGTAGATCCCAAAAAATACTCCGTTTCTTCCAACCCGTGTTTTTCCCAGCCGCATTGTTTGTACTCTCTGCACCTTCCACTGTAATCTTCTGCATCCCTATAGCATCTATACCGTGAATAATCTGTCTTCCACTATACATGGTCGGGGGGGTTTGTTTTCTTACTCGTCGACCTTTCTTCCAGTCACTGCCGTTTGAACGGAAAGTGTGATTCAACAGCAAAAATCGACGGTGAGAGTCAAACCAACAAGTTTTTCGACCGTTTCTGAGATAAAATGCATCTGTGTCTACCATGCAATGTGGACATGCGTATGTCCCCGCCGTACTCCATCCTTTAAGAGGAGGAAATTAAGGTTCACACAATTAACTACACTGACTAAGGAAAGCAATAACAAAAGCTAAACACAGACTCAAAAATGTATATGAAAGCAATTAAAGATCAACATACCTGACAACATTGAATACACAGAGAAGTCACTGATCGTCCAGATTAACGCGGTGCGCATCAAGAAATTTTGTTTCTTCGAAATGTCGTACGTCATAACACCATCAGTCCACAACCTTTTCAACTCTGCAACAAGTGGTTGCAAATACACATCCAGTTTCTGTTTTGGACTTTTCGGCCCAGGTACGATCACTGTTAGAAAAATCACGAGGTCTCGCATGCACATCGAGGGAGGCAAGTTATACGGGGTTACCATGACTGGCCAAACTGAATAATGTGCCCCGGATGCCTCGAACGGGTTGAAGCCATCCGTGCATAAGCCCAATCTGACGTTTCTCGGATCTTGTGCAAAATCCGGATGACAATTATTTAAATGCTTCCATGCCGCAGCATCTGAGGGATGTCTCATAACACCTTCATCCTGTGAATGCTCGTGATGCCATCTCATGTGCGAGGCTGTCACATCCGATGCATACAACCGTTGCAGACGTGGGGTCAGCGGTAATAGAACATGCGGGTGTTCGGAATCAGGCTGCGTTTCCCTTGTTTGTATCTTGGAAGAAAACAGAATTTGCAATGATGCAGGTCTTCATCCACATCCCAGTAAATCATGCATCCGTTTTGACACGAATCTATTTTCTCCACAGGTAATCCAAGTCCCTCCACTAGCTTTTTCGTGTCGTACAAATTGTGGGGCATATTATTTTCTTCTGGAGAGCATCGACGAAACCACGATGCAATCGCATCAAATCCTCTACAGGGTATGTTGTACTGCGCCTTTATATTTAAAAGTTCTGTAGCAGCAGCAAGTTGACTTGCATCTCGTGCATCTTTCGTGCATCCGGATTCATTTCCTCTTCTACAACCCATTCATCTTCGTCTACGTTTAAACTTTCACGGAAATTTTCATTGCCCTCATACCCCGCACCATCGAGTATCATTTGCTGCATCTGACTATACTGTTGTTCATCATTCCGTTCTTCGTCAACAACCTTTACATTCGAGCTGCTACCTTCGTATCGTCTCGATTCCTGTAATGCAGCGTCGAACATTTCCTGTGTTTCCCCCTGAAACACCCAGTGATAATAATTCTGCACAAATCCCCGACTATAAAGATGCACCTTTACATCTGTAACCGGTATGATTCTCCTATTGTCGCATTTCCTGCACGGGCAACGTAGCTTTCCACCAAACTTTTCATAATAGACAGTTGTCATGCAAAACTCAACAAATTGTTCAACCCCGGCCACGAACTCATCGTTCAAATACCCGTCTATCAAACGAACATACATCCACTCTCTCATTTTCTTTTTTCTTAATGCTAACAAACAATAGGTGGAGGGATTTTATAATGGACTCCTTTGCTCATTTGCAACCAGATGGTAGTATTTTTGCTACCATATGGTCGCATTTTCCCGCCAAAATTTCCCTCCATTTTCCTCACTGTCCAGAGTCGCATCAAGTCAGAATTTATGACCAGATGGTCACTTTTTTGGTGACCAGTTGGTAGCTTTTATCCCACCAAATTTTTTATAAATTATTGGTCACATAAAATCACATAATTTGCGACCATCCGGTCACTTCTTAATGTGACCACGTGGTAGTTTAATTCCCTCCAAAATTTTAAGCCACCACTGCTCAATAAAGGTCACAAAAATTGCGACCAGTTAGTCACTTTTACTTGTGACCACTTGGTAGCTTTTTTCCCTCCAATTTTAAGCTACCACTGGTCAATAAATGTCACAAAAATTGCGACCAGATAGTCACTTTTAATTGTGACCACTTGGTAGCTTTTTTCCCTCCAAAATTACGCGCCATTTTTTGCTACCAAGACATATTTTAGTCACAAAACTGCGACCAGATGGTCATTTTTTTAGGTGACCAATTGGTCGCTTATTTTGGGCCATAATTTCGCGCCATTTTTTATGACTACTTCTTCTTTTGGTCGCAATATGGTCGCAAAAAAAGTGACCAGACGGTCACTTAAAGTCAACCTTCAAAGAAAGTGACTAGGTGGTCACCAATAAACCACCACTTTTGTTTGGTCGCAAATTTCTGGTCGCATTTTGACAGTTTTTTTGTAGTGCGTGCACAGAGCGGAAGAATTGAAGTTCCGCTCTCGTGGCCGCGGCCACAATACGATTTTTCTGATATTTTGTTTATTTTATTCCTTTTCTAATTAATCTTTTGGAATATATGTTTATCTTATCTTAACCTATAATTCTTTGTATAAATATAGACTATAGGCCATTAGAATCAATAAGAGAAATACTTCTTCAAACATTTATTGTAAAAAAATAAGGTGGAAAAATATTATTATACGTAATTTCTCAAAAATTAAATCTAAATCAACGTTTAAGTTATAAAATGTAATCACTAAATCAAAATTAAAAAGCTTAGTTTCACATCTTGCCTCATTTAAAAAATTACATACATTTTTTACTTTTAATTTTTTATATTTATAAATAAAAATTAATAAAAAAAAATATTTTTATAGGTATAAATATCCACATGCTCCATGAATCAAATGGATATATGGTTTTTTTTCCAAGTTAAATTTATTTTAAGATTAATTTAAAATTGTGAAAAATTATATAGAGTTGTAATTTCTTTTTGTATTTTCCTATATTCAATGTGGTGGCGACTCTCAATAATTTCTCATTTGCGTGTGTGATGATTCTAAATCGAATATTGACTTTGCTAAAAAACTATTTTAAGATATTTGTTTATTTAAGTAACAGTTTAATATTGGAATTAAATCAATATTTTTTACTAATATATTGGAGTCAACCAATACTTTTAAATCTTAGAAATAAATCTCTTTTGCTGAAAGGGAATGCTAAAAACGATAATTTAATCAATTAGAACACAATACAAGCAGGGGAGGATCATTAAGTTGGGTGGGAATAACTTTTACTTTAAAAGGCCAATAATGACTTGTTAAAAAAATCAGGAATCTCACCGAATCAAGCATCCCCTTTAAAATTTACTAAACCTTGTAAAAAAATTATAGTCTGAAAAGGCCTTCTCCTTGATAACTTGTGATAAACCTTGTATGGCAATGAAAAATCTTAAGTTTAAAGAAGGCCGCTCCAGCTTTTTTATGTCACGAGTTTGTTTGCAAAGGAATTTCATCCTAGTCAAAAAAGCTAATTATGAATGAGGTTTTTTTATTAGCATTGTAACCTGATCTACACCAGTTGAGAAGGATTACTCCTTAATATAACAAGACGGGGACTCATGATATGTTATTAAGCATGATTCTTTCTGCAGGACTGATGTAGATGACGTTGAAAATGTTAATAAAAAATCACATTCATCATGATTTTTTTTGGCATCCAATCTAGTGTGGATGAGGTTGTCCTTGCAAACAAACTCGACACAACATAAGGTTGGCGCTTGTAAACTTACGTAGGTGGTCTTTCTTAGACTTCGGAATTTTCATTATTCTACAAGGTTTATCATGAATGTGGTTTGCTATTTAAGGAGCCCTTTTGAACAGGTGAATTTTCATTATTCTACAAAATATGTCACTTATTAATTGTCAATTATTAATTAATTAGGTAAAATAATAATAATAATAAACTAAAATATATTTTCAATTTACAAAACATATCATTGAATAAATATAATGTTTTATAATTCAACCAGGGCCGTTCCTACATAAATAAGGGTCCAGTGCGATATATAAATTAGGGGTGAAAGTTAAAACCCCGACCCCGCTTCCCCGCCCTGCCCCTGCAAAACCCGCTTCGTAAATGGGGCAGGGGCAGGGGCGGGGGAAAAAAATTTCCCCCGTTTAGTAAACGGGGCAGGGGCGGGGCCGTGAGTAATGGCCCCGCGGGGCCCCGCCCCGCCCCGTTTAAGATAATTTATTTATTTATTTATTATTTTATATATATATATATATTTTTTTTTTTTCTTTTTATTCTAATTTTCTTTTATTTCCTTTTCTTTTTCTTTTCTTTTTTTCTTTTCTTATTCACTCAACTATGATTTAGGTTTGAAAATAGAACAATGAAGATTTCCAAATTTGATTTTGAATTAATTTGATAATATGGGGAATGGAATGATGTTAAATGCATTATTTATATTTTATGGAATAGAATAAAAATATGCATATTATATATGATTTAGGTTTGAAAATAGAACAATGTCATAGTCATGCATTAAAGGGATTAAAATTACAATTGAACTATTTATATGTTTATGTATTAGTATTATAGTATATAATAAATTGGAAACTATATAATGTTACACAATAAAATCCATAAATTTAAATTTTATGAGACATAATTTTATATAAGTTTTGAGAGAGATAAAAAAAAAAAACCTTACCAGACCCGCCCCACCCCGCCCCGGCTTCACCCGCCCCTACCCCAATAAACGGGGCGGGGACAGGGGCGGGGGAACCCCCTTAATGGGGCGGGGGCGGGGTGGGGTTTTTCCCCTTAAACGGGGCGGGGGATAAACGGGGGACCCCGCCCCCGCCCCATTTACACCCCTAATATAAATTTGGGCCCCAATCATATAATTCCTAATATAACAAAACACAAAAATATATATAAAAAACATTATTTTTTTATTAAAACACAATATCAATAAAAGAGTATAATAAAAGAATGACATAAAATTCAAAGTAGTATAAAAAAAATATAAAAATTGAATTTTGAACTTATGTTGGGATCAAACTCAACTCACAATGACGGATAATATAGAGATATTGTAGGGAGAATGTTAGCCAACATGACTTAGAATAAATTTTCATTTATATATTATTAATACTAAACTTTTAATTCAAGATATGGGGCCCCAAAAGTTCCGGGGCTCTGTTCCGTCGCACCATGCCTACGACGGCCTTGAATTTAACTACAATTACTTTTGGTATTATGAATCGTGGTTAATTACTTCAAAAAAATGAATCGTGGTTAATTTATAACTTTTGATATTTTCATTAACAAACTCTTGCGATTCTCAATTAAGTCGTTACTCTAATGAGTGCATTAATATTCCTTAATCTTATCACAACTTTTGGTTTGCTTCATACACACGTGAATGGCTATAAATACATTTCTCAAATGGCATCGACTGATGAACAAGATCATTTCCACATCTTAATTTGCATTCACTGGAATTGCAACCTTTGTTTTTTGGTTTGTACAATAATTGGATTGCTGAGCCTGGGTAGGGTGGCTAAAGATAGCAATTACATCTTGCTTTTGAAGGGCACAATATTCTTACTTAGTCGGAACAACAATTTCTTCTTCTTCATCCGACTCTACTGAAAGATCTACAAAAGGAGGAATTTCTTTCTGTTTGAAACCCATTTCTTAATTCTTTATATATTCCTTTTTTTTCCCTATAGAATATAGATAAATGTTAATTAATATTTACAAATAGACAGACAACTGGAGGTTGCCAGTTAAATCTGCACTTTTTTTATTATATATTTTTATCATTTTTGTACCATTATTTTTTCCTTTTCGCTTTACCTTTTCACATTCCTACCTTTTCTTTTTTGCTCTATAATCTTACAAATATTTAAATATTTATTATATATTGGGAAGGTACCAAACCTCTCCACAAATAAAAAATTATTTACAAATTAATTAACATTTAAGATTCTTATTCATTTTTTATTTGATCGTGTTATTATATATGAAAAGACTTAGAATGTCACTCTGGTAATATATAATGTATAACAAAACAAATTAATCTTTATTAAATATAACTCTTCAGTTAATAAAAATAATTAATATGTTGATTTATAACGCGGCCCCTTTAATATTCTTAATTAATTTGGTCATTTAACTTCTGTGCAAGAACTCTTGGACTTCTCTTTTTTATTAGAAAAGGAGTGAGCCATCCAATGCATTGATCAGGATTGTCACGTCTCTTTTAAAGTTAGGATTTTTATCTTTATTTTTTTTTCTTGAGTTGGAGTAAATTGTTATTTTATTGGTGTATATATATTTTGATAGTTGTTTTAAAATGATTAAATTATAAAACTAAATCTGGTTCTTGATTTGTTAAATACTCATTTATATATTGGAGTGTGTATACATAAACAGTTTTTTACATTGATCACAACAGATGAACTGCTCCAACTCATATGACCATACCTCTTAGGCTCTGTGTTTCAAGCTATTATTTAATCTTCTATTAGAATTGGAATTGTTTTTTATGTAGTTTCTAAGACGGACTCAGATGTTTTGTGTAGAGAAACATATAAAATCAAGTGAATTTGTATGAATAAATATTAATTCCTTAACACTGAAATAGTCGTGTAGTTTTCGTTTTCTTAATTATATAAATTAAGACATTGAAAAATAGGAGTCACTAAACTATTACTTAATGATTTATATAAAACTAACCAATCTTTTTTAGTATAATAATAAAATCAAAAGTAAAAAATTTATTGTACAACTGTAATTAATTCAAAGGTACTTGTATATGTTATTTTTTAGTATATTTAATTTTTAAATATTTTCTTAGCTCTTTTCCATTCTTTCCATGAATGATAAAAAAATGGTTGTTTTGGTTCCAACCTTTCATTTGTATACTTAGCCGTTTATATGAAAAATAAAAAAAGTTGTTTATTTAGAAAAGAAAAAAATGCTTACATTTGTTTCAATCATATCACGGAATAAAATCAAATGAATGATAAAAAAAGTTATAATATTAAGTTTTAATGTAAATTATATTATAATCGATAAAGAATTATATAATTATTTCAATATAAATTATATTTTAATAGATAAAAGAATTATATAATTATTTCAAAACTTTAAGTTATATTTTTTAAATAAAAAAGTACAAGAAGTGATATATATCAAAGCCTATATTTTTTTAAATAAAATTTGAATAAATGTAAGAGTTTAATTAAAATTAATTCATGTAATGATTTATATTAGATAAATTGAATCATTATTTTGCATTGGATAAATTCTATTTAAATAACAGAACAATATTAATTAAAATTTCACGTGCCGCACTGTGTTTAAAATCTAGTACTTAAAAAAAAGGCCAACGAGTAAAAATGTCCCTCCCTAGAAACAGTATGATTGTTACTTGAAGTGTATGAACTTGCCTCAAACTTATGGGCTGCAGTAATAGAGAGCCCATCCGAATTAAGCCCAAACGGACAAGTTTCAAAAGGCCCATCAGAATGGGAATTATTTGGTAAAATCTTCTCTTTATTTAAATTAAAGGGTCTAAGAGCCACCTTTTCTCTTTCTCGTTAAATGCCTCAGTTAAGACGTCTTCTTCTCCGGCGTAATCTACAACTTTCCATTCAAATTTCCCGGCGAGGAAGTTACAGAGCTGGTGAATGAATCATTTTCTTTAATCAACCCTAAATGAGGTCGATTCGGTGGTTCTGATTCGACGAGAAGAAGAAGTCGGACTCCAGGTTTGTTTGTTTCATAATCGTGTTGCATGTTTATAATCTGTAAGAAGATTTCTTTCTTTGTAATTCTCCTTTCTCTCCCACCATCCCAATTTTTCTTTGGGAAAGTTTTGTTTTTGAATCTTGATATTTTGTTTAGTTTAGATTTGATTAGATAATTATTGATTTTAAAATTATACTTTAGAGCAAACAAAAATGTCATGTTTCTTTGTATAATGAGGAAGAGCTTGAGTATGCGACTAATTGAACTATAAACCCAAATTTTTGAACTATTGGGTTACTATAAATTTAAAGCTTAAATTATTGGGTTATGTTGTTTTCTAAAATCAATAGCGTTTGGAAAACCTGAACATCCAGAGTATTGTAGGTTGGTTGGACTTTGAATAGACACTCTAAAGCCATTTAGATTAGAACTAGAGTAGACTATATATTTATAAGATAGACACTTGTTTCATACCAAAACAACAGTGGCAAGAGGCAGTAGCTAGTTAAAGTTGTTTCAGTTATATGACGGTGTTTTCTCTTAGCTAATGAGGGCACGATCATCTATGAACAATGCCATTTTCTTGAAGTTAGTTAGTAAAGCTGCCAACTTTAATATATTTTCCCCAAGTATTATGGATGGACCACCTTACACTCTAACTAGGTCGGATGTTAGAGAGATTCTTCAAGAATGTGATTTTTTTTATCATTAAAGAGCTTTTCTGAACAGTCATTAGATGAATCGACACGCTCTCCTAGTGTTGCCTCGGTAACATTCTTTCCTGGATTGCAAGTATTTTCTTGATGAAATATGTAAATTTGACATTTGAGTTTGGCAATAAGGGTCTCGTTTTGTTTTCCTCCCATGGATTTGACATATTCAAAATTGAAGGAGCCATAAAGAAATTAATTCTAATTTTAGCAGGATGGAAAAGAAGATGACCGCCTCAACAATCAAAATGAACAACTGATGTTTGAGACTGTAAATGCAAAGCTTGAAGCATTTTGTGAGGCGGTTAGGTGTAGAAATGCCGAAAAAGAGACCATGGATGCCCTAGGCAAGGTGAGGTCGTTAAATTGGTCTTTTAAGATGATTTCTTAGATTTGGCACATCTTAAGTTCTATTTGTGCATTTCATGCTTGAAAGACAAAAGTACTTACGCTTTGAAAACGGTTATATTGCTGGTACTGCTATAACGTCCAGTTATTTTCTGATAAAATTTTTATTTATTTATTTTATTTTAATTTAAGTAATTAAAGTTTATTTTAGAATCGGTAATTTAGAATTTAGTAGTTTATTTCGGTTTAAGTCCTTTTAATTGCTTTATTAGTTTAAATAAGTTATGGTGGCATTAATAATTATTAACGGGACAATTAATGATTATTAATCACAATTGGGATAGTTTAAGAACTTCGGGGGAGAGAAAAATTTGGGTTTTGTTTAATTCTCAACCAATCGACTTGATTCCGGGTGCGTTGGAAAGATCTCGGGTCTAGGATTCTTTTCCACCCAACAATCGTGCTTTCCACCCGTGTTCTAAGGACTTCTCGGTAAGTTAAACTTCAAACCCTAAGCTCCAAATAGTGTTTTAATGGAGTTTTCTCATTGATTCTTCGATTTTTTGCCGAGGAACTCAATGGTTTTTAGTACGGGAGTTGTTTTAATTGTTTTTGAAAACTTTCCCTAAAACCTAAAACCGAGTTTCAGTCGAAGCCCTTCCTGTTTGAAATTTACCTTTCGGGGTTTGATTATGGGTTATTTATTATTGATTATATTGTTATTGTAATTCAATTCGGGAAATTACATATTGTCCAAAAACCCGGTTTATCGTTACCCATTGAAAACTGAACTTCCAAAGTACTTGAAATCAATCCAAAACACCTCTAAATTGCCTAAAAGCCGGAAAACCAAACTCGAGGCCTATTTTTCCTTCCTTGGCCGAGAGCACCCTTTGGGGATATTCGGGGTTTTCGTCGTTTTATGCTTTTAGTTGTCAATCGATCAATGTATGTTTAATTATTAATGGTTAGATGTAATTATTTGTAGGTGTTTATTGCTTCTTTGCTTGACCACTCTTCCAGAGGTTTGGAGCGAAACCACATCTACTAAGGTGAGAATAAATAGGATTTAAAGTAACTTTAGAAACCGAATAAGTAGAATGATTTGTAGGATCGGAAGTCGATCTTAAGGTTTGAATAAAAAGGATAAAAGAAAATGAGCTAACTTTTAGATTTGGGAGTTAGTTTTGATCTCGAGTTGAGAGAATTCATAAGTGTTTCAAAGGAAACGTTTAACTCTCGGAAGCTCTAAGTTTAGGTTAGTTCGATGCCTAAGTATGACTATTCGGAAGTTGAATGTTTCAAGTTTAAAAAATTGAATAAGAAACTTGATTTGGAAACTTCAAGTACTTATTGGGAGAATTAGAATTCTCTTGAATTGGAAACTTTAAGATAAAGTTAGTAAGTAAGTTTCTGAAAACCGTTGATTCGATTTACTTATTGTTTTTCCTTATCAGAAGTTGCTATCTTCTTATTTTATATTTAAGAGTATAATACTTGATTCATTTACCTTTTATTTTCTTTAGTTTACTTTGAAAGTTTACATTTATTTACTCGTACTTGAAGGCTTATGCATATTATATCATATCATATTGCATAATCGAACTTGGAAGGAATAATGAGGCAATGCATAGACCAAGTGAGCTTGCATTGTCTGGTATTATTCGTTTTATATTTCCGTATATGTACATGAGGAATGTTAAAGGACTGCGTGACTTTGCATTATCGGAGGAGATGGATAATGAGATAATGATGAACTATACGAGTTCACATTATCTGGTATTATCAATAATTACTATGATACATATACGAAGATACAAGGTGAATGAACTGACCTACGGGAGCTTCATTACCTGTATTTGGTGAGTGAGTTAATGAGTTGAATGAACTGACCTACGGGAGCTTCATTATTTGCCATTAATCACTAGAGATGGGAAGTTATAATTGAAAAGACTTATATGTGCTAATTGGAAAGCGAGATAATGAGGTGAATGAACTGACCTACGGGAGCTTCATTACCTGACATTATTCGCATGTGATGATTATAATGATTTAAAGATGGTGTATTCTTTATATTATTTAATTAGCGAATGATTGATGGTTAGACTTCATTTGCTAACATTATATAAATATACATAATTAGATTAAATATTATACTTAGTATGAAACATCAAAAGTATAACCCAGAAAAATGTATGCTTTGGAATCATTCTTCTAAACAATTGAAGTTTTAGTAAAGCTTAAGCAAATGGTAATTGGACACAAATCAGAATGCGGGTTTGGGGTCTATCTTTACTTTTTATTCTGTCTATTCTCACTGGGCTTTGTTGTTAACTCATGATATTACAACCAATTTCAGGTAATATATGTGCTAGAGGCCGTGGGAGAGGAGCTGGTGTTTCATGATCGATGGATGATGACCTCGGGATGGACTAGGTGTTTGTAAAGTCCATGGACTTAGTTTCTGTGAATTTTATATATTTTGGGATATGTACATTTGTATATAGCTCTTAAGAGCTTTTCGTCTTTACTTTTATGATTATAACTCTTTTGAACTTCTGGATAGGAACTTAATGTTCCTTGTGTATTTTAAATTCTGAAATTTAAGATGTAAACAGGTTTTGGCTAGCCAACTTTCAAACATAAACACGCCATTTTTCTTAAAATATAAAGTCTTCCGCTGTGTTTTATATTTAAATGAATTTAAAAAAGAGTCGGGTCGTCACAACTGCTGAGTCTCTTTATAATATAATATTATCGATTACATTTGAATGCGAATATGATTACATTTAAATTTGCCACAGTCATAATTTCCATCCAATGATTAGACTTAGGAAGTGTTGATGACACGTAAGATAGATGTTGAGCATTGATTGAGTATGAGTCTCACTTGTTTTATATTTCACATTGTTGAATAATATGACATTGGCAATTTTAAGAGAATTCCCCTATGTAAGATTGTTGATTCTTTCATGCAAAGTATAGTGTCCTCTCTTGTTCTACAATTTTAAATTTGTATTGAAATTGCATAACCATCACCTAGATGAATGCTCTACTGGTAGCAGTTTTTTGTTCTGCGGTACCACCACCATGATGATTGAAGGATGTTCTTCTATACAAGAGTGTTATTTAAAATAGAAATGAATTTGTGCATCTAGTAATAACACTAACGTATTTGATAGTAAAGACATTGTATATTTTCACTTTTTCACCATAATCTCTAACTAGTTAGGTAACATATACATAGATACTGGTGTCCATTGGATGTGTATTCAATCCCTTGTATGTTTAGCGATTGCATTGATAAATCAAACAGGTTAAAGTTGTAGAAGTCTTATATGTTGAAGAATTGAAACAAAGAAAGGAAGTCGAGGAAGAATTGTCAAATGAAAAGGCGAGACTTGAAAGTATAAAGAACCAACTAAATGAAGGGATGGGAGAACTTTGGATAGCTCGAGATCAAAAGCAAAGACTTGAGAAAAAACTTTCAGAATCTGATCTGATTGTGAAGGATTTGGAGGGAAAGTTTATCTCTGCCGTTGAATTGTTACAAAGTTACAAAAGAGAGCAAGACAACTTACAGATGCAACGTGACAATGCACTCAGAGCAGCTGAGGAGTTGGAGAAAATCAAGAATCCTCATGCCCACACATATTCCCCACTCCTTGGGTTGGGAGATTTTCTGATTTGTTTGGTTCATATGTCTCTTCAACCTTTTCTGGCAATGTGGATTATTTTAGGGGTTGAATTGGAATTTAATACACAACATTTTGTAAATCATGAATGTTCAAGTTTCTTTTAAACCTTTCAATTCTAATTCTTCCTTTGCTCTTGGTTTGTTGGCTGATTCTGGGTTGTTTTTGAGGATTTTGAACTTGTGTTGAAAAGGTTTGCTTTGGGATGAGATTTTGACAAGATGAACTAGTAAAATCCATCATGTACATCCCCTTGAAGTAGAAGTTTGCCATTTGTTCGATCCTTCACAACACAATAAGAAGGGTGAAATTTAAAAACAATATTATTATCTTGAGCAAATCGCTAATAAGATTCTTGGTTATATTAAGAACATGAATGTAAAGAAAAATTATGTTATGCCCAATTTTGCTACAAATTTGACATTAAGGTCTTTACCTTTTCCCTTCTTCAATTGGTGATTTGAAACTTGAGAATTCTTATTGTTGTCTTTTTGTTTAAATTAGAAGTTTGTTCAAATCTAACTAAACGGTGACAATCTCACATAAAAACTTTCACCATTATTTAACTAAACGGTGGATTTCTAGCTTTTTATAATTTCTTTTTTTATTTTATTATTAGTGAGGATAATATCTATAACTAAAATTGAGAATAATTAAAACTAGTATTCTTTCTAGTGTTAATTTCATGTAAAACCGCATTAAATAGTCCTATTAACATAAATACCATCACTATTTATGAAAAATCAACAATGCCCATAGTAGGTCCATGTCCCGTCCAAGAGGAAATTGAAAAGACAACAGTTGCCCTTGACAGGAAAGAGAAATGATGATAATCCTTGAAAAAAGGAATTAATTATCACATATTGTCAGTTAAAGGAAATCGTGTGGTAAGCGTCAGGGTGATAAGCCATTTTCCTTATATTATAAATTAAATTTGAAAACCATAACCAGATTACCAAAAAAGAAAACGGAAAGAAAAAGGAAAGGAAAAAACCCTAGAGAAAAAATCAAAGAAGATACGAATGAATGGCAAGAACCAGAGGAAGCACAAAGACGAAAGGGAATACTTCTGAGAACAGAGGGGTAAGAAACCTTTTGTTTAGTTTTTATTAACAAAAAATGTGAAGAAATTTTTTATTTGATTATAAAAGAATGGATTACAGGGAAGGGGTAGAGACAACGAACAAAGAAAGAAAAGTAAACGAGTTGTTGATGAGTTTCAAACGATGGATATAAAAGAACAAGTATAGATATCTGTTAAATGAAATGAGAAACTGGTGTTTTTTTTGGATTATTTACATTTGATATTATGTAAGAGACATGCAAAGTAATGAGAGGTAGAAAATGCAGGAGTTCGATGAAGAAATTGAAGAAATGAATGTACCTAATGTAACTACAAAACAAAAGAGAATAGGGTAATACTAGAAGAGGGATCTGATGAGGGAGAAGATGATTTAGAGACTGATGTAAGTTTTATTTCCATAATAAAAATGTTTAGATATTATAAATATTTGGTCAATATCCAGGAAATTTAAAAAGGTAAAAAACGGGTATCTAAAAAATGATAGGAAACTAATTTTATTGATGCAGGTTGGGACTTCAACAATGGGAAAATCAAAACAAAGGGAGAACTTAGACAAACAGATAAGGGAAGATAATAAAGAAGATGATTCAGATGACAAGGGAATTGATGGAACTGATGATGATGAAGATTGTGAAGTAAGATTTTGTAAACAAAAAACATTAATAAAAATAAAAGAAACATATACAATAATGCTGACTGTGATTTTTGTATGCATTGATATATTGCAACAGGAAATGACAAAAACAAGAAACAATAAGAAAATGAAGAGTGCTGTGAAAACAGGGACGAGATCAGGAAAAGTAAATGTTTATATTTTATAAAATGTATTATGAATATAAACTATTAAGAAATATAAACTATTTTATTCTATATATTAATAATGTTACAGAAATTACAAAAGAATACAAAGAGGAAGATTGAAGTTACTTTGAGAATAATAAAGAGGGAGGGTCAAAACGTGGAAGGAAGGATTGTTATTTGATAAAATCACTTGACTGGTATAAGAATAAGAAGACAGTGGCTTATGCAAAGTATGACATGATACTGGACGTAATCAAAATATGCAAGGGAAGATTGTTTGATTTATTGGATGAATGTTGTTTGAAGAATGTTTTCAAAATGTCGGTTCGAAAGTTTCCAACGTAGCTTATTCAACATCTTTTAAGTCGTGCTGTTAAAAATGAAAAACCTGGTGAGTTGAGATTCAAGCTAGGGGATGAAATCCATACCTTTACTTTGATGGATTTTTGTTTGATCACGGGACTCAACTGTAATCTTGGTAAAAATGTGGACAAGGATTTATTACCTGAAAGCGAATTGTTGGAAACAATTTTCGCCGACTCAACAAAACTTGATTAGAACGTTCTAGACAGAGGATTTAGAGGAATGGATTTTTCTGACGAAGAGTTAGCTTTGAAGATGGTGAAATTATATGTTTTGGAGTCTCTTGTTATACCAAAGCAGATCGGGACAACAATCTCAAACTTGCATTTCAGAATTGTTGAAAATGATGTGGTGTTTGATGGGTATTCATGGGGAAGGCTATCTTACAATCTGACTATAGTGAGCATAAAGAAAATACTTGACAATCTGAAGGGGGGATTCAAAAGGCTCACCGGATTTCCACAAGCCCTAGTCATTTGGGCTTGTGAGATACTACATGTATTGTCTCTTAATTCAATATATGAAAAGAGGATTGGAGACGAATATTTGAGGATGGTGAACTGGGATTATCACAAGCAAGGGCTTGGTGATCGTATGAGAAAGATGTCGTCAATAATGTTGTAAGTAAAATGTTTATATAATATAACCATTTATAAAATGCATATTGTTTATATAATGTAACTGATTAATGAAAATTGAAAAACAGTTGACAGTAATCAGAATGAAGCCTACTGATGAGGAGTTTGATACAGACTACATAAAGATTTTAAAAAGGGAATACAAAAAGAAGGAAAAAATGGAATCTAAAAGAGGGGATTCAAATATTAACAACGATGGTTGGATTAATGAAGCAGATAATGAGGAGAAGAACCAAATGGCAGAAGATATAAAACTTATACTACATCAAAATTACACGATGCGCCAAACACTTGTGAAATTGGAGAAGAAAGTGGACGAACTTCATGAATTGGTTAAACATGGAAGACAAGAAGAGACAAGAGAGTATGATGGGCATGGATATGAGGTACAAACACTATATTTATGAAAATAAAATGAAAGTGTATAGATAACAATAACTAACAATATATAAAAATGCAGGGACTTGATTATATGGTGATAAGGATAAGAACAGTGAAGAGATGTTTAATGAAGAACGAAATGAAGACGTGTTTCCTGATGTAGATTTGGAGAATGATGATGAAGAAATGACAATTGTAAATGAGAAATCTAATGATCAGGTAATACATTACAACCATATGAAATAACAAATAAACAAAAAAAATGCATAATTTAGAAACAAAATAAACTACCTAATTCTATAAATATGTGTGGAGGAAATAAGAAAAGAAGATGAATCGGAAATATCTCTTATGAAGATTTCTTCAGATTTAATGGAATGGTTAAAAAATAAAGAACAATCGATAGTAATATATAGGGTAAAATTTCTTTACAAATCTTAAATTAATATGAAAGTATTTCAAATGATGTAATATGAAGTTTTATTGAACTGAAATAAAACAGGGAGTCTAAGATCTGGATGTAGCACAAGAAGGTAGCGAAATGAATCCAGAAGTACCTGAGGTAATTTAATAAATAAAGGTTTATAAAATATAAACTATTTTAATAATGAATATCAGGGAGAAGCTTCAAAAACAGCGGAAACTCTGTATGCTGCGCGGACGTACCTGAAGGCTAACAAAAAGGGGAAAGGAAAAAAACGGACGATGATGAAGGGGGAAAGAAGGGGGAAAAACAAACCAAGAGGAATAATACGAAGCCCCCTACAAATGTGAATACTCGCCCAAAAAGAAAAAGGAAGGATGAAAAATACAATACAGAGCCGTACAAAGAAAAGTGTGGTTCAAATGAAAAAGATATGAAGGGTCCAAGTTTCCATTTACTCACTCTGCAAACACAAGACGATTAGATTTCATTCTAAGGGACAGTGATGTTAGAATTGAAAACAATTTTTTGATTATTTTGTTTTAATGCTAATATTTTGGAACTAATATGTTATTTTGAATGTTCGGAATCTAACATGTGATTAGATAGTTGGTCAAAATATATATATGTTATTATTTATGCACAAGCTAAATTCTATTTGGTACAGAAGGATTAATTATAAAATATTCAAATATGATATAAAGTTGTTTTGTTTTATTAAAAATGATTGTACAATATTTTATACTAAAAAAATGATATATTTTAGAAATCGGTAATTTATAAAAACAAGAGGTTAACATAAATGAAACGAAAAAGTTTTGAAAACAAACTTGGAAAATCAACTGAGCACATCCATTCTGTTAAGACAAATAGCACACAAGATGATTGAAAGAAATATTATGAATCATCTAATCATATATTATAAAGTATTTACAAAAACGAGTAAAAATGGATATAATATATAAATGTTTATAATATCAAAATGTCAACATGATTACACAATGAGATTCAAAATTAATCAAAAACAAAAAACCATCAGGTCAAGCAGTGTTCAAACAAATACCATCAAGATGAAACAAAATTAATAGAAAAAAAGAAAATAAGTTATAAAAATATTCCAAAAACAAAAAATTAGAGTTTAAGAAAGGTTAATGAAATCAATTGGGTGCAACATAACGAAATGCATTTCGGCATGTCTTGTGATTATGACCAAAACCACCTCAGAGAGAGCAATTCCTAGAATTTGATCCAAAATTATAAGACTCCAAATGAGATTTGTCTTTTCATCTTCGGTCTACCTATAGAACGGCGAACATCAAGTGGATGGACAACAACCAATTCAACCTCATATGGAATCTTCCATTGTATACGATTACCAATAGGCATGACCATCCCAGAATACGTTGCTATAAGAGATTCAATAGAATAAGATTTATGAACATATTCGATAGGTGAAAGGTTACGGGAAATGATAGCGGCATAAGCATGAGCACAAGGTATTTTAAGAATATTCCAACGTTGACATTCACATTTCTTGTTTTGAATGTTGATATGATACTCCATTTCAAATGTAATAACAACAAAATCAAAATCGTTCAGATGCCAAACCTGTACATTAAAACAATAAAAAAAAATTATAACAAAGTGTGAAAAAACTAAAAGTTTATAAAATATAACTATTTATATACTAGAAAACGTATTGCCATCCTACGTCCAGATTCAATGTTGGTCCTCAATATACATTCAGCCCAAGGGGTAGTGGTAGAATGAACATTATTAGCCAATAAACGCCTTTCATAAAAACCATTGGTCCAATTTCAAATGTATCTCTTCTAAAACACTAATAATTATTAATTCTTGCGCATTCTTCAAAACTGCATTGTAACTTTCGCAAATGTTAGTGGTCATAACATTGAAACGAACAACAGGAAAATAAGCACGAGACCACACTGATTTCCTAATATCATTTAGGTATGGTACTCAGTGTTTTCAAAGCGAGAGGCGCACTTCAAGGCGACGACCCCTTTTGTTGCCTCCAAGGCGAGAGGCGACAAAAAGGCGTTGCCTTAGTAATTTAAAAGGAAAAATAAAATAAAATAATATATATATATATATATATATAACATTCATATATCATATCTAAAGTAGACACCTCCTTGATTGTCTAAACCTCCAAAATCATATATTTCAATTAATAAAAAAGTTTCAAAATAACCAAAATAACTTTCATAGTTAACTTTCAAAAGGATCATATAGCTAATAAGGTTCAAATGTTAGTCAACTACTGAAACTAAATTAAACTAGTCATCAAGAAATCCATAATCGGAGTCTTCATCTCCCAAGTTCAATGGGTCTTCATCTTCTTCATTAAATACACCATCCTCACCAATATCCAATTCTTCTCCATCACTATCATCACTTCCATTTCCATATTGTTCTTGAGTTTGAGAATTACTAGCTCTAACTCTAGAACTTGAGCCTATGGCGGGTGACTTTCCTTTAGACAAATTCAGTGTAGATCTAGTGTTCCTTATAGGTTCTTGAACACCACTTGCACGAGCTACATCCCCCCATTTAAGATCATCAAAAACTAGCTCATTTTCTTCATCTAATATCCCCGTCAACCACTCATTACTCTCATCGATGTCATCCAAAGTAATTGGATCTAGATCCTCTCTTTTGTCGTGACGTTCTTGGAGTACTTGGTTGTATTTTATATAAACCAAATCATTGAGACGTTTTTGATCCAACCTATTCCTCCTCTTCGAATGGATCTACAAAATCATTAAGAAATTATCAATGTTTTTCACATTGACACATCTTATAAAATAAATCAATTGAATGACTATCATACTTACATACTCAAAAACACTCCAATTGGGCTCACAACCGGAAGCACTACAAGTCAAGCTAAGTACTCTCACTACTAACTTTTGCAGCACTGGAGTAGAACTACCAAACATAGTCCACCATGAAGCTATTTAGATATTCAAAGGATATTTAAAAGTTAGAACTAGTTTGAAACTTTGGACTTTGAAGTTACGGTATGAATAAACTTTGAACTTTGGACTAATTACCTGGACTCTTCACCTTTCTAGTTGTAATGGCTAATGTTCTTCCAAATATACCAATGGCTCCCGTGTACATCTCAAGTTCCATTGAACATTTAGTTTGTTCCTCTTGAGTGGGCAACAATCTTTCTATGACCTTAATAGGGCCATCACATACTTCAGCATCTTGAAGAATACCATCCTTATTGTCATAGAACAATGATGGATTCAAATAATATCCAACTGCATGTAATGGACAATGGAGTTGACAATCCCACCTCCTATCAATAATGTCCCATATTGGTTGATATTTGGTCTCCTTGTTATCCAAGGCTTGCTTGATAACCTCTTTAGCCCTATCCATCACCTCGTATATATAACCCATCGCAGGTTTGTCCCCATCGACAAGCCTAAGAACACGAACAAGAGGGCTTGTTGCCTTCATAGTGTAGATGATAGCATTCCAAAACGTTGGCATCATAACAGTATCCGCCACTCTTTTACCTTTAGGGTCCTTTGCCCACCTGCTTTTTGTCTACTTATCAGAAATGAACATCCTCCTCAAACCACTTTTATTCTTGTGAATACTTGATAAGGTAAAAAATGAAGTAGCAAAGCGGGTAGCAGCTGGTCTAACTAATTCACGCTGATTGGTGAAATCTCTCATTATATTCAATACATACAAGTGATTATAAATGAAACCACACACTTCTATTGCCCTCTTGATACATCCTTTCACTTGATCAATCTTTCCAATATCTTCAAGCATCAAATCTAAGCAATGTGCCGCACACGGTGTCCAATACAAATGGTTTCGTTTATCTTCTAAATATTTACCTGAGAATTGAACACTACATAATAAGTCAAAATCAAAGGGGAAATTAAAAGTTTAAGAACAGTAAATAACAAATCAAAGTTTAAGATCATACCCGCTTAAACATAGTTGAAAGCATTGTCAGTGACAACTTGGATAAAATTTTCTTCTCCAATCCTCTCGACCATAGAATCCAATAACTTAAATAATGTTTCTCCAGTCTTGATAGTCGAAGATGCATCAATGGACTCAATAAATGCGGTTCCAACAGAAGAATGTACCAAGAAATTAATGAGAGTTCGGTCTCTCCTATCCGTCCATCCATCAGACATTAAAGAACAACCGGTCCTTTTCCATTCAATTTCATGATCCTTCATAAGGTCTTTTGTGTGTTTTACTTCCTTTTTCAAGAAAGTCACTCTTGCCTCGTGATAGGAGGGAGGTACGAGACCGGGACCAAATTGACCTATTGCTTCCAACATGACTTTAAAGCTTTTGAACGTATGGTATTTAGAGGGATACCATTATGATAAATCCAACGAAGAATAAATTGAACGGTGGCATCCCTCGCTTCCTTGTTATATTTCTCTGAAATTGTTGTTTGCTTCAACTTTTTCAACCTCTCTCTATTTTGAACGACCAATGTTGGATCCTTTTTAAAAAAACTATCTATCGGTCCTTTTTGTTTAGGTTTCTTAGCATCACTTGTAGTTGTAGCACGTCCAATGTGAACTACATTATTACGCTTTTTTGTGCTATCCACCACTTCTACATCATCTTCATCAACTTCAACTACTTCATCCTCTTCTTCAATAGGATCGAACATGTAATCGGCATTGGAAAGTGCATTCATCTCTTCCCTCTTTTTGCTAATCTTTTCTTGATACTCTTTTTATTCGTCTCTCACAGTTTGAGGACACTTCAAACACATTTTCACATTCCGGTTTCCACCAACCAAGTGTTGGCAAGCTCTTGAAATACCCCCCTTTGTTACTTTTCCACAGTAAATACATGTACAAGTATTTGTATCACTTTCATTTTCTAAAATCACATGTGACCAACATGGATGCCTACGTTTCGAGTTTTCCGAATTCCCACCTCCTTCCATCCTGTTATAAAATGTAAATATGGCAGTAATCATTTGTGATGAAAATTCTCAAATCTGTTTTTTTTAACAGAGTAACATAAGATAAAATAAAAAAAAAACTATAAAAAAAGTGAAGATTTTGTAAACAGAGGATGGGATGAAAAAAAAACTATAAAAACTATCTCAAAACATGAAATTTGGGAGAAGAATATAGTAGAAGAGAACGAAAAAAACTATCTCAAAACATGAAATTTGGGAAAAGAACAGAGGATGGAAAAGAAAAGAGAAAAAAAACATTGATCAAAACTTCACTTTTAACGTAAAACAAAGGAGAAGAGAACGAAAAAAAACAAAGGTAAGAAGAATACCTTGTAAGGTTTTTGTTGTTGCTGATGGTGATGATCAAAGGAGGAGAGAAGTTGACGTTGAAGAAGATGAATTCTCAGATTTCACGTTGATGAAGATGGTCTCATATTTCACGTTTTGTTGAGAAATAACATGTGAGAGATAACATGTAATGTAATATGACATTCAACCTTCCTAGGAGTCTTTTGGTTTACGAAGGAGTCTTCTCATTTAACTTAAAACTGAGTAAAAACCCTAATTTACCCCTGTTTTTCTTTAAAATGTTAAAAACCCTAATTTTTTTAAAAACAGCGCCCCTAATGACTCTAGCGATCGCCTCCTCGCCATCAACTTCCTGTAATGGCGATACAAAAGCGGCTCAGGCGAGCGCTTTAGTGAGGAGCCTCGCCTCTCGCCATAGGCGAGCGCCTGGCGTCGCCTCAACAACACTGATGGTACTATCCTAAGTTCCATCAATTCCAATTGGTGAAAAGGAAATTCGTGTTCTTCCTTAGTATAAGCTTCAGCACAACGAATAAAGTATCTAGCTAATGATTTTTTGTGGAATTGACTCTTAATATTTTGAGATAGATGATGCATACAAACACCATAATGAACACCGAGCAAAACTTTGCAAACTGCTTTGTAAATACTCTGGTGTCTGTCTGAAATGATGGACAAATTTTCTCTACCGCCAATAAGTTTGTTGAGATGAAAAAAGAACCATTCCCATGAACAATCATTCTCTGAATCAACAACAGCAGCAGCAATCGAGAAAATTAGGTTATTATCATACAAAGCACAAGCCGTCAATAAAACTCCAGCAAATTTAGATTTCAAAAATGTACCATCAACAGATTCAATAGGTCTACAATGAGAAAAACCAGCGATGGTGACTTATATTCGTGGTGATTCTGGTGGCTTATATTCATTGTGACTATGGTGACTTATGGTGACTTATATTCGTGGTGACTATGGTGACTTATATTCGCGGTGACTATGGTGACTTATATTCGTGGTGACTAATGGTGACTTATATTCGTTGTGACTATGTGACTTATATTCATGGTGACTATGGTGACTTATGGTGACTTGTATTCGTGGTGACTATGGTGACTTATATTCATGGTGACTATGGTGACTTATAATGACATGTAATTATGGTGACAATGGTGACTATGTAATAATGGTGACAATGGTAACTATGGGAACTATGTATGAATGGTGACAATATAATTACGGTGACTATAGCGTTGTTGTACGCGAGGTGACAAGGGAAGTTTGAAATGTGTTATGGTAGTTGAAGAAGACTTTAACCGAGCCAATTATGTTTACTTCCCTGTACCTGTGGTTCTGAATGTAAATGCATATTTAGCCTTATTTGTTGATGTGTTCGGTGTTTAGTTATTGGACACTATTTCTGATAAGGACTAATGTCCATATAAACACTTGATTTCATTTTACTCTCACTAGCTTTATGTTAATGTTGCTACACTACAATTGTACAGGTACATCTCGTGGGAGAGGTTGGGGTAGAGGTCGTGGTGTTGCTTGACTGACCGTGCGATGAGCCGGAGATATGAAATTGTGGCATTGTGAAAATGCTAGTCTTTTGGTCGTTTGTAAATGTGTAAATATGGTGTTCTGAGCTCGAAAGAGCGTTGTTTTGTGTTTTAAACGTTTTATGTTGTTGTTTATGTTTTCTTAAAAATAGGAAATGCTTATTTCCCGTTTTTCTCTGATGTGAACATTATAAACAGGTTTTGACATGTTCAAAATATAAATGGAACCACACAAATTTTCTGTAAAATGGTTGTTTTCCGCTGCGTAACGTATTAAGTGTTTTAAAAGGAATCGGGTTGTCACAGTTTATATTCATGTTTACTTACACTTGAAAACATATGCATATCATATTGCATATTTTATTATGGAAAGTAAGATGATGAGGTGAATGTTAGTCCTACGGGAGCTATGATTACCTATCATCATATTGTTGAGAATGAGTTGCATATTTTATTATGGAAAGTAAGATGATGAGGTGAATGCTAGTCCTACGGGAGCTATGATTACCTTCATTATTCATTTGAGATGGAATTATATCATTGAGAAGGAATTGTATACTCTATTATTGAAAGTAAGATAATCATGTGAATGTTAGTCCTACGGGAGATACCATTACCTAGCATTATTTGCATAAGATGTTATGTTTATGTAAAGATTGTCTACCCTTTTATACTTGTTTTTAATGAGCTAATGATTGATGATTAGGCTACGTATGCTAGTAATATCATCTTGTAGAGATTATGTGATATGGAGGTACTTTTCCAAATAGTTGAAAGTTAGTTTTCTAGAGTTTAGAGAACTTTGGAAAAGAATATGTAAACTTACTTGGACACAAATCAGAATACGGGTTTGGGGTCTATTGTTACTTTATATTCTCTTTATTTTCACTAGGCTTGTTGTTAGCTCATGATATTACAAATAATTTCAGGTAATGCTTATGATCGCGGTGGTGGGAGAGGAGCTAGTGCAGCTTGATCGAGAGGATGATGAATCAGGGATGGACTAGATACTCTTTTTAAAAGTCCATGGACTCCTTTTGTTGGATTTGTGTCTTTTGTTATGTAAATTTGTATTTAAGCTCATAAGAGCTTCTTGTTTTACTTTTATGGTTATTAACTCTTTTAAACCTTGGAAAAGGAATTGTATTTCGTTACTTTTAATTTTCCTGGTGTGAAAAATGTATACAGGTTTTGGCTAGCCTAAGTTTCAAACATATTCACGCCTTTTTTTTTTCTAATACTAAGACTTCCGCTGTGTTTTAGTTTTAAATGATTTTATAAGAGTCGGGTCCTCACATATACCTAAATCAAAAACAGGTTGTTGAGAAGCCAAAGAAATGGAATGTGTAACCACTAGATCAAGAGTTGCAGGAACTATTTTCTTTTTGTCAATAACTAAAGAAACATACGCAGTTGAACTATCGAACAAAAATGATTCTAAGAATGCAACGTCATTGTCAGTTTTAACGTCCAAATAAGCTTTCACTTTGGATAAAGTCACAATCTCCATTAAAATACATTGAGTCTCACTGTTAAAACGAACCTTACGTTTGAGTTTGTTCTGCAAATCTGCATACTTTGTGTTCTGAAAGATCATCATACTCTTCATTTCATATCGTTCATAGTTGTTAGCTTCGTCCCACGATCCACCATATATAATATCAATCGAAGTAGTCTGCATTTTGATAGAATTTGGTTTAACAAAATGAAGAGAACAAAATGCAAACCCTAAAAACGAGAAAAAGAAAACATACAGACAAAAAAAAACAGAGAGAAAACGGTAATAAACAAAAATGGAAAAAAAGATGCATTCCATAAATCATGGAGTAAATTAGAAAAATCATTTACGAAAGTAAAAACGTATAAAAAACAGAAAAAAAAAGATAATAAATAAGGGCATTAAGGTAAATCTAAAAAATGGAAGATCAATAATAACCACCGAAATTGGTGTTTATTGGGCATATTTGATATTAAAAAATCTCAGCTGATATTTTTGAATAAATGAGAATTAATGTGGCTATTAGTGCTAATATTTCTCCTTTTTATGCAATGCAGAGAGCTGCACGCTAAAGCCCCATGCTAGATCCGAGCTATCACCAGTAGCCGCACGAGTCCTATGGAGAAAATCCTTGAATGATGTGTCACCCTTGGACGAGCGACACGTCGCTAGCCTGTTGCTGATCCATGGGGCGCGCTGACATCAGCGCTTCCTTTTTACTTCATGAGGATGACGTCAGCACAGCCTAAAATCAATTTTTAATTATTCTCATCGTCGCAACGATGTGTCTCACCGCCGCTGCGCCCACTCTCAGGTTTTTGGCCCGAAATTCAATTTTTTTCTACAAGCCGCGGCCATGGATCTCGTCGCCACGGCCACAGGCCTTTTTCAACATTAAAATGGGTAAAAACTTCTCCGTTTTAAGTCCGATTTGAGCGCCGTTTTTGCCTATGTTCATGAAATTTAATTATTAATAATATTATGGGCATTTAAATCAATTAGCATTCATATTTTAATTATAATGGAGATAAATAGGCATAACTTACGAGTTATCAATTATGTATAGCGAAAATGTCAGTGAAGGTCGCTTGTTTTTAATAGATAATACATCAAATTAGAGAATAGTTATTTAATAAGTTGAGTTATGTTTTTGTTGGCATAGAAAATAAGGCTTCAGATTTATAAACAATTTGTGTATTTTTATTATCTCTGGTTATAGTTTGTGTTCGTCCGTCCAATTTCCTAAAATTTTACATGTTCGAAATATTTTTCCTCATTTTATCACTAAATAGAATATTTTAAAATCATAGGATTAAATTGAAACATTACTAAATATACAATCTACAATTTTAATTTACTCATTATTTTATAATAGTTTTGATGTGATATAAATTAAACACAGGACGTATACATAATTAGCAATTTAAAAAGTAGTTAAGAAACGAAGATTTTTTTTTATTGTAGTCGATAATATATCTAGATTGACCCAAGTAATTATTTATAATTGTATTTGATTCACCTGCATCAAATTTTTTTAATCAATTATAATACATTATTAAATTTTTAAAAAAAACGTTAATTGAATAAGAGGGAAGAGGTCTAACCTTACTTTTTATGCTTATTATTCTCACTGGGCTTAAGTTGTTAGCTCATGATATTACAAAAATTTCAGGTAATGCCCTGGTTAGAGGTCGTGGGAGAGGAGATGGTGCTGCATGATCGAGGGATGACGACCTTGAGATGGACTAGGTTGATTTAAAGTCCATGGACTATGTTTTGTGAATATTTCACATATTTTGGAGTTGTATATTTGTAAATGGCTCTTAAGAGCTTTTGTCTTTATGTTTATGATTATATTCATTTTGAACTCTTGGATAGGAACTAAATGTTCCTTGTGTATTTTAGATATTGAAATTAAGATGTAAACAGGTTTTGGCTAGCCAATTTTCAAACATAATCACGCCATTTTTCTTAAAATATAAAGACTTCCGCTGTGTTTTCTAATTTAAATTATTTAAAAGTGTCTGGTCTTCACATTTAGTCATTTATCGTATTTTTCCAGGAATTAAATATTAAAAAATCATTAAAAAAAGGTTAAGAATTCAAAAAACATGAATTTTTTTCTGGTAGAGTCATAAAATTATCCTAGACATGAATCCATGAAAAAGATATCCAAAACAGAGAAAAATGTTTTTTGATACCTACGGCTGTGCGTCGCACGGGCAAGTTTTGGCCAATGAAAACTTAACTAGGATGCTCTGATAGACATAAAAAAAATTTATTGTAGAGAAACTTCACTAAAAATGGGTCTCGGTAAAATTTTTTTTTTTTTTTGAATTTTTACGTAAATTTTAGTCATTTATCGTACTTTTCTGGGAATTAAATTGTAACGTCCCGTTATTTTGTGATAAAAAAAAAACTTTTATTTATTTTATTTTAATTTGAGTAATTAAAATTCATTTATTTATTATTAAATTAGAATTTAGTAATTTATTTCATTTTAATTCATTTTAATGGCTTTATTTATTTAAATACGTTTTAATGGTATTAATAATTATTAACGGGCCAATTAATAATTATTAATCACCATTGGGTTAGTTTGAGATGTTCCGGATTCGTTTTTAAGTCAAAAGTCATAAAAAGGACGTATCCGTCATTTCCAAAATTCTTAAAAAGTCAAATCACTTTTCATTTATCACTTTAAATTGGATTTGACCAAGCAAAAATGTCATTTTCTTCTTCCTTTTTCTCCTCCAAGCCGTAGCCTCCTTCCCCCATTTTCCCATTTTATTTCAATTTTGGTTTTTGCTCATTTCTCAACCGATCGACTTGATTCCGGGTCCGTTGGAAAGGTATCGGTCATACGAATCTTTTCCACCTACCCATCGCACGTTTCTCTCGAGATCTACGGAGTTCTCGGTAAGTTTCTCTTGAAACCCTAAGCTCCAAATAGTGTTTTAATGGAGTTTTCATTGTTTTCTTTCAATTTCTTGCCGTGAAACTCGGTGTTTGTCAATTCGGGAGTAGTTTTAAGTGTTTTTGGAAACTATCCCATAAACCTAAAACCGAGTTTCAGTTGAAACCCTTCCCGTTTGAAATTTACCCTTTTGGGATTGAAAATGGGTTAGAAATTAATGAATGAATGTTTATTTAAATTCGTTTCGGGAAAGGGATTAATGTTCGAAAACCCTAAATATCGATACCCATTGAAATCGGGATTATCGAATTTGCTCAAAACCAACTCAAAATGTATTTAAATTGCCAAAAAGCCGAAAAACCCAAACCCGAGACCCTTTTATAGGGAGGGCTGAGAGCCTCTTTGATGGGGTTTGGTGGATTTTCCGTCCTTTTGCTTGTTTCATCGTTGTTTAATCGTTGGTTGGTAATTTATTAATTTTCGGGATATTAATCCTTTTGTAGGTGTTTTTGAACCGTTTGTTTGATCGCTCTTCCGGTGCTTAGGAGCGAAGTCTTCACTTTTAATTAAGGTGAGAATGATTAGAATTTAAAGTAACTATAGAAAGCAAATAAGTGTAATGGTTTGTAGAATCAGAAACTAAGATTAGAATCCAAACTAAGATTAGAGGGAGTGAGTTAGTGCCTTAGGATTTGTAGTTAATCCTTTAGGCGAGAAACTTAGGATTTCTCTATGGAAAGCCTCGAATCTTAGAAGATTCTAAGTTAGATTAGTTTCGGAGTTTAGAATGGATCATTTGGAAGTTAAAGGATCTAAGACTTTGATAAGAACGGTTGATAGAACCTTGGATTATTGGAAGTTTAGAATCCTTGAAGATTTAGGTTAATCGTTATGTTTTGATTCTTTACTTTATTAGCGGAGTTCGATCGATATATCGTTCGTCCGGAATTCTATCTATTTTATTTATGTCCTTTACTTTATGTCTTTACTTTTGCTCATTTACTTTATGCATATTTCGGTTGCTTTATCATTTACATTTACTTTATTTACTTTTGCAAGCATATGCAACCATATGCATAACATCTCGCATTATTGAAAAGAAAAGAAAGTGAGAAAGAAAAATGAAAGGATAATGGTGGAATACGAGAAAGTCCACATTTCCTCCATGCATAAGTATTGGTGGGATATGTTAATTTGCCCACACTACTTCCATGCATAAGTATTGGTGGGATATGTTAATTTGCCCACACTACTTCCATGCATAAGTATTGGTGGGATATGATAAGTTGCCCACACTACTTTATACATAAGGATAAGGGTGGATAGTATGTAAAAATCCACATTACCTTCATTTCATGCATAAATGGCGAATGCGTATGCTACGGGATGTACTCATTACTTTTATGCTTATGATAGATGAGAAAGAGAATTGAGATGTTATAATTATACAAAGTTTATTTATTTTTCTCTTTTATGTCATAACAAGTCATTGGATGAACAATTTGACTAAGTGTGCTAATTAGTATCATTATTTGGAAAAATACGGTTTAGAATGACCTAGATTTTGGAGAATTCTAGGAAAGTTTGTGTCGGATTAATTGGACACAAATCGAAATGCGAGTTTGAGGTCTATCTTTACTTTTTATG
Organism: Gynostemma pentaphyllum; assembly: GCA_028015215.1. Classification (NCBI taxonomy): domain Eukaryota; kingdom Viridiplantae; phylum Streptophyta; class Magnoliopsida; order Cucurbitales; family Cucurbitaceae; genus Gynostemma; species Gynostemma pentaphyllum. The sequence goes on along the minus strand of CM051345.1, from coordinate 21,094,264 downwards.
CTTATTATTCTCACTGGGCTTAAGTTGTTAGCTCATGATATTACAACCAATTTCAGGTAATGCCCTGGCTAGAGGCCGTGGAAGGGGAGATGGTCTTTGCGTGATCGAGGGATCTTGACCTCGAGATGGACTAATGGAATTGTAAAGTTTATGTCTTATTTTGATGAACTTTAAGAACTTTAATGAATTGTATTTTGTATTTGGCTCCTAAGAGCCTAATGTTGATGTTTATATGATATACATATTTGAACTCCTGATTTGGACTTAAAGTCCATGTGATTTTATTAGATTTGAAAATTAGGATGTAAACAGGTTTTCGGCATGCCAATTTTCAAACAAAACCACGCCAATTTTTCGTAAATTAAAAGACTTCCGCTGTTTTCTCTGATTTTAATTTATTTAACAATGACGGGTCGTCATATAAATATTTAAAAAATCATAAGAAAATATGTTAAGAAACTAAAAAAACATGAAATTTTTTATGGTAGAGTCATAAAATTATCCTAGAAATGAATCCATGAAAAAAAATTCCAAAATGGAGAAAAACCTTTTTTTGATAACCATGAGCATGTTTTGGCCTATAAAATCACAACTAGGATATTCTGGTGGACATAAAAAAATTTATGGAAGATAAGCATCACTAATAAGGGGTCTCGGCAAAATTTTAGATTTTTTTAATTTTTACGTAATTTTTAGTCATTTATCGTATTTTTCAGGGAATTAAATATTAAAAAAAATCTTAAAAAATAGGTTAAATGTCCAAAAAACATGAAATTTTTTCTAGTAGAGTTATAAAGTTACCCTTGACATTAACCCATGAAAAAAAGTTCAAAACGGAGAAAAAAGTTTTTTTTTATACATAGAGTCGCACGCCACATGGGCACGTTTTTGCCTATGAAATCACATCTAGGATGCTTCGATGGACATAAAAAAATTTCTAGTAGATAATCATCACAAGAAGGTGTTAGTAAAATGTTGAATTTTTTTTTTTTTGAATTTTTAGGTAATTTTTAGTCATTTATCGTATTTTTTTGGAATTAAATATTTAAAAAATCATAAATAATAGGTTAAGCGTCTGAAAAACATGAAAGCTCTTTTGGTAGAGTCATAAAATTATCCTAGACGTGAATCCATGAAAAAAAATGTAAAACAGAAAAAAAGTTTTCTTGATACCGGGGCTGCGTGTGCCTCATGTGCACCATTTGACCTATGAAATCACATCTAGGATGCTAGGAGTGACATGAAATTTTTTCTGGTAGCTAAACAGCAGTAATAAGGGGTCTCGACAAAATTTTTGATTTTTTTAATTTTCTTGAATTTTATATAATTTTTTTCATTTAGTGTATTTTTTCGGGCATTAAATATTTAAAAAATCATAAAAAAAATGGAGTTATTATCTAGAATGACATATTATTTAGCAAAAATGATTTAAATAACACAACTTTATATTTATTCCGAAAATGACATTTTCTATTTAATTGTTTTCTTTTCCCTGAATTGCCTTTCTCTTTCTCCCTTCACCATATCCGAATCATCATTAGTGCTTCGATTTCGCGTGCTCATGTTTCCATAATACAATGAAATTGAATCAAAAGAAACAAAAATCAGTGTGTAGATTGCAAAAAAAAAAGAAGGAAAAATTATATTGGCAGAGAGATGAAAATGTCTTTTGAATTGATCGTTTAGTTTGGTTTAAAAAATTACCATGTTCTTTTTTTTAGATTTTACATTATGGGGTTCATTACAAATCTGGATGATAATCTTTACCATTGATTTTGCAATTTAATAACCCTGTAACCTTGAATTGGAATTCTCCTGCATAAATGTTGAATAAGTTGCAGAATTTGTTTATTTTGTGATGTATAGTTTTTCCCCCCCTTAAAAACCATAACTTAATTTTGTTTTAGATTTGTTTTTTTTACTTAAAGACAGAGGTTGATGATGAAGTTTGGGTTTGTTTCATTTTTAGTTGAACTTGAACGTAAAGAAAAAAGTACGGTGGTTATGAATCTTGATCATGGCTCTGAATCGACATCTTTAGAATAATAAATTTGTCGTATGAATTGCAAATTGACATTAGGAAAATCATGAGTGGTGATTGCAAAGTTATTAAACTATCATTGTGTGTCTTTTATGTAAGCATCAAATATAAACTTGTGAAGTTATTAAACTATTATTAATCTAGGAGAATTGTCAAATCATTTAGAATGGATTTGATACGGTGGTTTGAGTTTTGGAGAAGTCTTGTCATAGTCTTTGCATGGAGTGCCCCGTTTTCTTCATTTTCCAATCATATTAACATGGCTTTAATGTTATAGGATGACAAGCTTGAGCGGGTTTTCAAAATGTATATGGACAAACTATAAAGTCGGGAGCTAGGTTGAAACTTGGTAAGTTTTAAATTTAGAACATTTTACTCGCTACACTTAGAGTTATGTGTAAACTTTAGATAGAATAAGTAGTGTAGAATCTAGACGTATGGTTAAATTAAATGAGTATATGCATCAATGACTTAGTGAATGATCATTCTAATTGTTGTTAGTAATTAATGTCGTACCCGATAGCATTGCATTTGAGAGGGGCAAAGAGTGCCATTTTTTACTTCCTTAGAGCTTCTATTGGATAATTCTTGCTGAAAGAGTTGTTGTCGAAGTTTCATTATGGAATTATTTGAGTTGTTGCACCCATATCTGGATCAAATATATAAATATGTGGTATCTTCAATTCTTCATATTAAATTATTTTATGGCTACTGGATGTAAATGTCTTTCCAACTATATTTTCTAGAGGACATGGTAGGTCTTAATAATGGTTGAAAATATTTTTTAAATAAGAGACAATTTCATTGATAATATGAAATGTACAAAAAACCTCAACCGATTACACAAAACTAGACCAGTTGAGGGCAATTTGGGATGGCTTATAATTACAAAACTCCTTTACAAGGGCGCTCCACAGAGAAGCAAACCAAACCACCTTATCCCAAAGGATATGCACAGAAGAAGGATTAACATTAGAATGAAAAAGCCGGATATTACGTTCCCACCAAATGAGCCACATAATAGCCCGAACAGTATTACACCAAATGATGTGAGCCTTTCTATTAAACCTCTGACCACACAATAAACCATGGACAGCCACCGAAACGGAAAGATGGAGAGGCCCTTGCATGTTGAAAGTCCAAAAAAGCTTGTTCCACAGCCCCATAGTAAAAGGACAATGCAAGAAGACATGATTCGTGCTTTCACTATTCAGCCAAACATAATGAACAAATATTCGGGGATAGAGCCATGGAAGGGAACCTTCTCTGAAGCTTATCACAGGTATTAAGGCCCCCTTTAAGAAGAGACCATAAAAACACCTTCACTTTAATTGGGTATTTGTCCCTCCAAAGGCTTTGTGGAGATCCTCCGGAAAAGCGTTTCTTGTAGGGACTAGAGACAGCATTACATTTTTACACGAGAACTCATCCCCAACCCCTTTTTCCAGATTCTACAATCAGCCGAAGAGCCAATAGCACACCTTTCCAGAATTGAAAGAGGACCAACGAAATCTTCGATCTCCTCATCCTTTAAATTCCTCCTAAACCTCAAATTCCAACAATTGAGAATAGAGTCCCAAACATTGGCAACAGAGGAGTTCTTATCAAAAGAAAGGCTGTGTAAGGAAGGAAAAGCCACCTTAAGGGGAACATTAGAAATCCAAGGATGGTCCCAAAAAGAAATCCTCCTCCCATTCCCCACACCAAAACAGGTAAAAACGTCCAACAATCCATGAAGCTTAGCAATCTGCTTCCAAGGGCTGCGCATAGAACAAATTGTACTACTACCAGCTTTCCAACCAAACAAATGTTTTTTAAAATATATAATGAAAATATATAATGAAAAATGTTTTTTAAAACTAAACTTTCAGTTTGCTCCCCAATTTTTATGTATAAATTGATCCTCTGCCATTGTTCAATTAATAACAATTCCCCCCTCTTAGCCTAGATTGGATAAAAAGCATTCAAGGTGGTTGCACTAGAGAATTCATTCGTCAACATTACCATTTTGGATCATCCGAGACATGGTACTGCATTAAAATCGAACTAAACCTTTTATCAATGGAAGATGGATTTTAGCATTTTGGATGTATCTACATTGTCTATGCTTTTGGTGGTGATTAGTTTGCAAAGGGAGGAGGTAGAAACATGAATCAAACCTAAGAGTTGTAGATTATTTAGACCCATCTTCATATACTACTTAGATATTGAATTCTAATACAACCTATAATTTTTTAAGTAGTCTTAATGCATTAATCTTTTTTTCAAACAATTGATTACTTAATCAGGAGTGATGTAAACAATTTTTTTTTTAAGAAACCATTATATATCTTCACTATTAGAACAATTTTTCATTTTAATTCAATACGTTATTGAATTTAATGTGATAGTTTATTGAATTAATTAAAAGTAAGTTTACTAAGAACATAAAAATTAGAAAACTAACAACTGCCAACAACTACTAGCCACAATTTCGTACTCAAATACTTCAACAGATTAAGAGCAAACAGTGAGTGAGAACATTCAATCATAGAAGGTAAACCCCTAGCAATTTCCTTTTGGTTTGAAAATCTGATTAATCCAAGTATCAGGGAAGGTAATTCCCATGGAGCTCAAGCTGCTGTCTCATCACCACAAGCATGTCCAGAGTCCGAAGCCTCACAAATTGGCCATTGGAGATCCTGATCCGTGCCACCTGGTGCGGAAAAATAGTGCGGTAGTTGGTAGTCCAGTTTCAGATTTACATTCTAGAGGGAGATCATTACACATTGACCAATTTATAGGGAGTGTTCCCGAGCCTTCTTCACCAAGTATTATGGATGGACCTCACACTCCAAATAGGTTGGATGTAAAAGGGATTCGTGATGAATGGGGTTTGTTATTAAGGAGGAGCCCTTCTGAAGAGTCATCAGATGAATCACGCTTTCCTAATGGAATTGCTTCTATTTCACTTTCTAGGTTTGAAGAAGGTGAAAATGGACCGGAGTTAATGGTCTTTCTTGGACTGAAAGTATACATGTAATTCTTACCATTACAATGTGCCCTGAAAAATTAATCATCATATATATTTTTAATGAAATATGTGATTTGACATTTGAGTTTGGTGTCTTGTTTTGTATTCTCCCTCTGCTTTGACATATTCAAAATTGAAGGAGCCATAAAATATTCCTTCTAATTTTAGCAGGATGGAAAAGCAGATGATTGTCTTAACGAGCAATATGAACGGGTGATGGTGGAGACTACAAACGCAAGGCGTGAGGCATTTTTAGAGGCTGTTAGGCGTAAAAAATCTGAGAAAGAGACCATCAATGCTCTACACAGGGTGAGGTCGTTAAATTAAATGAAACATATCATTTATGTTTTTTAAGATGATTTCTTAGATTTGGCCTATCTCAAGTTCTATTCGTGCATTTCATGCATAATAGAGAAAAGTACTTACGCATTGAGTACATATTTATTACTGGTACTGCTGAGTCTCTTTTTAATATAATATTATCAATTACATTTGAATCCAGACTGATTACATTTAAGTTTGTCCACCGTCGTGAATTCCATTCAATAATTAGGAAGTGTTAATGACATGTATTATAGATGTTGAGCACTGACTGAGCATGAGTAATAATTCTCATGTGGTTAATATTTCACATCGTTGAACAATATGGCATTGGCAATTTAAAGAAAATTCCCCTATGTGAGATTGTTAATTTTTTCATGTAAGTATAGTGTCCTGTTTTGTTTTTCAGTTTTAAATTTGTATTGAAATTGCATAACCATCATCTAGAATTAGATGAATGCTTTTAAGTTGTCCAGTAAATCCGGAAACTAAAAGTCTGGCAGTTTGATGATCACTTTGTCTTTGGGTTTTGAAAGCTGTGGCAGCCATTGCCATCTCATGGATTAAATTTATTATTTGATGTTCCGTACATCCATCTATGTTCCATTCACAGACAGATTTACCATCATAAACAGCTTGAGTTAGTTTATGTCTTTCCTCATGTTGCATATTAGGAGGAGAGGGTTTGGATAAAAATTACGTGTTTTTGGATATCTTGGATTTGATATTCTTTGAATTTCCAAATCTTGAGAGGTAGAAGGTTGTTCAATTGCCATAGGTTGAAACTGTTTTTCAAGTAGATCAATTTCATCCTCACTACTTTCTTGGAGTACATTAATATTTTGAATGGGTTGTTTTGACTTAGAAGATGTAGTCATACCGATTGACAAATTTTCCAATTTTTTGTCAATCTCTCTCATCATATCTTCTTGATCATATGATAAACGTATGTTTTTGATATCTTGATTAGACATAACAGATGGATTGAAGAATGGTGTTGATTTATTAATGGGTAAAGGTCTTTCTCTATTGTAATTAGTCGTCATACTATGGTGGCTATAAAGATCCTTAATTCTGATAGTTAGCAAGGCCCTGCTGAATTTCAACAAGAGGTAAACATTTCCTATCAAACTTCATCTTTAAAATTTGTTAAAATGTTACGAGCTGTTTGTTTATGTTTTGTGTGCGTATCACATTAATTAATATTTATACATATATGCCAGCCATGTTATCAGCAAAATAGGTGTCTCTCTTCTATTTGAAGTTTTGGACATCACTATGAGGTTTTTCTCCATGGTACATTTGTAACAAAGTTTGTGGTAAGAGGTTTCGGTCGTTATTTAAGGTCTCTGGTTGGTGGTACATGTTAAGTGCATCTCTCTGATATATCGGGGGTAGTTATAAATTTTTTATCATTTCTGGTCGTATACACGTACATTTTCAATGTCATTTTTTTCTTCTGAAAGATAAAGTATTTTCCAGCTATATGTGGTTATTTTATTTTTTGATGAAATTTGGTTTCGTGTACATACTAGTTTGTTTGCAATTTTAGTTTACTGGCAAATTTTCAAAAGCAACTCTATTGTTGGTTTTCCTATCCTATACCAATCTCTCCCTATATATATGGAATTGGAGGGACTTATTTTTTTCATTATTAAAGTTCATTTTTTTTCTTATGTTACCGTTATCAGGTTGATGTATTGAGTAAGATGAGACATCCGAATCTTGTCACACTTATCGAACCCGCCTGAGGCGTGGGTTCTAATCTAGGAATACCTCTGTAATGGAAGCCTTGAAGATAGACTCATTGCAAAGACAATACTCCACCTTTATCTTGGCAAATGCGAATACGCATTGCGATCGAATTATGTTCGGCTCTTATGTTTCTTCACTCGAGTAAACCCCACAGCATTGTTTATGGTGACTTGAAACCTGCTAATGTCTTGCTTGATGCAAACTTTGTTTGCAAGCTTGAGACTTTGGTATTTTCCGTTTATTATCACGGGATGAAATGTTAGGCAACGGAACACTTTTTTGCGAACCGACTTTGAGTACATGGACCCCGAATTTCTTTCGAGTGGAGAGCTAACAACAAAGTCGATGTTATTCGTTTGGAATAATACTATTACGTTTGTTGACTGGAAGACCTGCCATGGGTATCTCAAAGGAAGTGCAATATGCAAGGGGAAATGGGAAATTAAAATCAATTTTGGATCCTTTGGCTGTAGATTGGCCATTTGTGCAGGCTGAACAACTGGCCCAATTGGCATTGAGGTGTGTGATTTAAATCGAAAGAGCCGGCCAGATCTTATCACTGATGTTTGGAGGGTACTTGAACCAATGAGGGCTTCTTGTGGGGGCTTAATTTCAGTCCAACTTGGTTCTGCAAAGCGCGTCCTATCTTTCAGGTAAACTGGCCCAATGCTTATCGTGTTCGAGTCTTTTTCTTTTGGTTATCTTAAAAAAAAAATGTTCTTTTGGTAATATGTTTGTTTTTGGTAAATCGTCCTCTTTTTTTCTTTCAACTGTTTTCCTTTAACTTAACCATCTATTAGAAAAGAATGAGAAGTTTTTTATTTCAAGACTTTTGATTTGTTTCTTTTTCCCGTTTAGTTGCAAATATGATATATTTTTTTTGATGTACAAAACTTTGTGTAATGGTATTATCTACTATTGCAAATTCCCAGGAAGTCATGCTGGATCCTCATGTTGCTGCAGATGGTTTTACATATATGAAGCTGAAGCTGTCAGAGGATGGCTAGATAGTGGAAACGACACTTCACCGATGACGAATCTTAAGCTTGAGCATCGAAATCTTGTCTCGAACCGTGCCTTTCGATCAGCAATCCAGGAGTGGCTTCAACAGAACTGAAATTTTATACTAAATATTTTTTCTTCTCTTTTAAATGGGTTATACAGTGTGCAAATACGTAATTATTGACATCTAATTAAGAGTTAATATTACAAAGAAAGCAAGCAATTGCATGCCAAAGATATTAGTTTGTATATAGAAGAACTGCACATATTTTCCCAATTATAGATTTTTAAATTTTGAATAGCATAAAACTGAGCTGACTGAAGCCTTCTACTTTTTTTTTTTCAACATCTAACATAGCAGATGGTCTTCAAACTTAATTACCATTATTAAATCGATGACATGTTAGATATGTATTTTCGTGATTATTTTTCTTTTACTTTTTTGAAATAGCATATATATTATTCATTAATTTATTGAAATCTATGACAATAAATTTTTGTGGTAATTTCAACCATAGTCATTTCATTAGGTGTAATTATATCTGTAATTGTAGAACCAAAAAAATTACAAAAAAAAGACTTTCACCGCCGTATGCTCCAATAAAAAGACGTCATTGCCCCGCCTGACACACGTTCCTTCTCACCCACAATTTGTAAACCGTGCAAATAAAAAAAATTAAAAAAAAAGCGGAAATTAAGGGAAGAAGCGGGAATTGTGGGATTTGAGATGGAATCAATCATTTGATATCTTTTCAGTTATTTTATGATTTATGAAATTTGAAATCATTTTTTTTTTGAGAAAAATATGGAGAGAGGAGCGTACGAGCGACAAACGAGGAAGAAGATCTTGGAGGAGGGTTTTTCATTCAATATGTGGAGTCGTAAAAAAATATTGAAGGATAGATCAAAGTTGATTGACAAAAGGGGAGAAGAAAACCATGAAGGAAAAATGGAAAAGGACCTGAACAAAAGATAGAAGTTGGAAAAAACGAAGAAAATGTACTATTTTTTTTCCAGAAAATTTTGTTTGTCTTTGTTGATTTTGATTTGAAAATTTTGATTATTTACATCAGATTTGATGTAAAACTAACAATGAAAATATGATTTTATGATATAGGGAAAAAAACATAATGGGACAGGTGCAAAATCTGAGGAATGATGAAGACTTAAGAATGGAAGGTAAAGAAGACAGAGCACAGAATGTGAAAGAGCAGATAACTGATGATAGTGACAACGAAATAGACAACGATGATGAAGAACAAGAAGAAATTGAAATTGAGGTTAGTGATAAAATTTAATATAACAAAGAACAAGAAAAAAAAGGAATCTGGTACTGATGACTGCTTTATGGTAAATACATTTGTGACATTATACATTATTTTGCTCCAAAACTGATGATCTTTAATATAACAATGAAATGATGATTTTTGACAATGCAAGGGAAAACAAAGGACAAAAAGATAAAAGAAAAGAGGAAGATTGGTGAACATAAGGTATGCAATTGTTAAACATGAAAAGGGGAAAACATTCATCGATAAATTGAAGAATCTGAATACTTCGTAAATTCGAGCGACGAGGAAAAACATGAATGATGAAGAAAACGTTGAAGAAGAACATTCATACGAAAAAGAAGACCCAGAAATATTTATATTTGTTAAACATTGCTAAATTTTCATGTACATTGTAAACTGTCGTGAATAATTTAAATACACATTTACTTTTGTTAAACATAGATAAATATTTAACTACATTTTTCTGTGCTTATCATGAATGTTTATTAATTTTAGTAATTTGAAGAGAAAAAAGTAGTGACAAAGAAGAACCCAAAATGAAAAAAAAAAAGTGGATAAACGACGTCCAAACCATATATTTATTTTTCATAAACATTTAAATTCAATTGATAAATGAAAATCTTGTTGAATTTATAAAAGGTAAATATTTAATATCATTTATTTTTAATAAACACGTAAATAGATTGAGATTTTATGGCATACTTATTAGTTATTCTTGACTGTAGAATGTTTGATTAATTTGATCTCAAAGGCTCATGGAAACAGATTGGTGCTTGACCATTATTTTAGGTGTGGGGTGGATTAAGGAATTTATTAAATAGATCTTTAATTTTTTTAGAATATACAATTTCAATGGTAAGCTCTAAAATTTCTATGTTGAAATTGGAATTGAGTGAAGTTATTTTACTTACTTGAGTCATTCTCTCAGTGCTTTAAACTGAGGAATAAGTACTCAAGTTATTTTCCTTACTCAAGTATAATAAATATTTAATAACGTTTAATATTGTTAAATTATTAAATAATTTAAACATAACAGTAATAAAATGAAAAAATGTGTTAAACAAAGAAATTGCTTATATTTGTAAAACATTTGAGAAAAATAACATCAATGAATAATAAACATTTAAAAGAAATATATAGATTAAAAGGTAAAAAGATTTGTACTCCCACAACATATTAAACAACAAGAAAAAACAAATGAAAAAGCAAAAAAATCCGTTTACAATAGATAAATCCCAAAAAACAATCTATCATAAAGATTAGAAAAAAACAAAGTTCCAAGAAACTAAAAATACGTTAGAAGATAAACAACAACAACAAAAATATAGACATAGTTCAAAAAATCAAGGTCAAGAAGAAAAATTCACGACACTGCGAATAGGATTATGACATGCTTTCTGGTAGGAAACAAAATTTGACTCTACATGAACTTCGTACTGTGTGACAACATCCATAACCAAATCAACCAATTTGAATGACGGATCACCAATTGTGTGTAGTAAAAATAAGAAACGTCATCCTCCTTATTTAACACAACATACTTCTTTTCCTCTAAATGGTAACACATCTCCATGTAAATTTTATGAGTATTAATGTAAGAAACCATATTCCCTCACCAATTTCTTATGCAATAAACGGTTTTTGAAGTGAGAAAATGAAAACAAATCTGGTCACAGTGGAGATGATGAGGGAAAATATATAGAGAAAGAAAAATGAATAGGAAGATAAATATAGAATTTGGTTTTCGTAACAAAAGGAAAAAAAAAACGAAAAGAAAGACTAATGAAATGAAAGACTAATCCTCAATTCAAAATTTGAACAAAGTAAATCTTAGAATCAAATTTTCAATTTTGAAAAAAATATATGGAAACTTATCGAGACTAATGGGAAATCAAATCAGAAAATAAAATAACCGATTCTTTTGAATTAATTTGGGAAATCTAAAATTTTAAACGAAATCTAAATTTGGAAAAAAAGAAAGAAACGGTTAAAAAACTGTAGACGAGGGTAAATCCGTCTTCAAAAATCTTTGAAACCACCGTACACGGCCTAATATGTCTACAAATGTAATTAATTCTGAAATCAAGATATGGTTGTAATTAGATACACCGATTTGATTTTATGTGTAAAAATTTCTAAATTTTTTTATCATTAAAAAATTATTTAAAATTAAATTAACAATTTAATAAATAATAAAATAAAAGTTTTACTTCAAATCTTGCTTTGTGGACAGTTATCCAATCTGAAATGAAAATTGAAATGACAAAAATATTAAAAGTCTAAATTCAATGTTTGATTGACTTAAATGTAATATGTTATTTTAGGAAATTTTTAAAAGTTGTGTTATTTGTGTAGTTTTTTTTTTCCAACAGACATTCTTTAGTCAAAAAAGATTAAAAGGGGCTGTATTAATCAGCAAACCCTGTTTGGACAACAAATGAGCCTCTTTGTTGAGACTCCTACTGATAAAATTAAAAGACAAAAAAGTAAAAAGGGATTTCAAGCTAAGAAGAAACTCCCAGAAACAAAAAAGATTACTTGGGCAAGGGCAACAACCCTTAACAACATCAATCAACCAATTTGCATCCGAGAAGACAGAAATGGACGAAATATTTAGGCGAATCGCTTCTAAAAGACAAGCTATCAAAGCCTTACTCTCAACGTGAAGAGGCGACAAGATTTTCCCTCCATTACAGACCAAGGACGAACATCTCGAGCCATCAGGATTGACTAAAATGCATCCAATCCCCGTTGAAAAATCTGCTTCAATCCATGCCGCATCACAGAATAAAAGGAAGCAAGGGACATCAGGAGCAGGGTTGTGCATCAGGGGAGGAGAGGTATGGATTTCAATTGAATCGATAGAAGCTTGGAAATCAATGACATCCTGGGAAGCAAATTGAATTCCTTGAATGATTTCTCTCTCTTCTCCCTTTAAAACTCTAGAATTTCGCATCTTCCACAATCTCCAAAAACCGAAACACAACAAGCTCAGGGATTTGGAGTCATCAGCTAGATTTTTGGCGAAGAGATTCATCAAACAGATTCAGCTATCTTCGAACATTCCTCCCTAAAAAATCTCCGTATTTAAATGGAGAGGACAAGCAAACCAGAATCGTTTCGCAACTTCACAGGTGAGAAGTAAATGATTGATAGTCTCATCCTGATTTTCGCAAACCCCACAACAAGGACTAATTTTCAAACCTCTTCGTTTCAGGTTGACGTTAGTGGCAAGATAGTTATGGATAGATCTCCAAATGAAGTTTTTGATCTTCTGAGTTGTAGGCAGCTTCCAGATTTTATTTCATTCTTTAGCCAACACATTTGATCAAGAACTACTGCTTCTGTCTGAATTTGAGGGAATTGAAATTCTAGCCTCAAGAAGGGTTGAACGATAACCTGACCTAACCGAATACAACCCAGAGGTACTGAAATGCCAAATTAATTTATCTGGGCTATTGAAGCAACTGACAGGAGTAGCTAGTATCAAGTTTGAATCAGCCGGAGAGAAATGGAGAAGGATTTTCGTAACATTCCATCTTGGAGGAGAGCTTAATAACAGGTCAGAAACCAAATTACACTCTCCCTGTCTTCCTGTAATTGGTTTAAATGATAAAGGTCTTGGAAGCCAAGGGTTATCCCAAATCCAGATCGATTGCCCATTCCCCACTTGCCACCGCAAACCAGACGAAAGAATTTTCCTACCTTCCATGATACTTCTCCAACCCCATAAGGCCTTAGGACCTATCGAAGCCTCCAAAAAAGAGCAATGGCTAAAGTATTTAGCCTTTAACACTTTAGACAGAAGGAAGTGAGGGTTGTTAAGAAGATTCCACCCCTGTTTTGCTAATAGAGCCTGATTGAAACATTGAATGTCTTTAAAATTGAGACCTCCCTCTGAAATGGGCTTACATAATTCTTTCCAGGAGCCCCAATGGATACCTTTTCGATCTCTACTTGATTGCCACCAGAATCTAGCAATGATAGAATTTATCTCCTTACAAATAGAGATAGGAATCTTAAAGCAATTCATTGCGTAGATTGGCATTTCCATAGCAATGGCTTTAATTAGAATTTCCTTACCAACTTGAGAAAGAAAATTCTCCGCCCATCCTCTCGCCTTCCTTTCTACTCTGTCTCTGATCTCTTGAAAAATATGAGTTTTAGAGCTACCAAACTGGACTTGCAAACCTAAATATTTACCCAAACCTTGTGCCGAGATTCCCAGATTGTGCGAAATTTCCTCTCTATGATCACGAAGAGTATTGTTGCCAAACACAATGCTACTTTTGTCAAAATTAACTTCTTGTCCAGAGTTATTGCCATAAAGATTGAGAACTTTTAACAACACCTAGACTTCCGAAGGACACGCCCTGCAAAAGAGAAGGGAGTCATCTGCAAAAAACAAATTGGTAATTGGAAGTTCCTGTTTGTTGAATCTGTAACCATGAAGACTACCCATATGAGATTCCTTCTCAAGTAAACTCGTCAAACCCTCATTACAAATGACAAATAAATAAGGGGACAAATGGTCCCCTTGTCTGAGTCCACAACTAGCCTAGAAAAACCATGAGGAGAGCCATTAATCAACAAACTAAAAGAAGTAGTTGAAACACACTCTTTGATCCATCCTACCCATTGCGCAGCAAAGCCCATCTTGATCATAATTGCCTCTATAAAATGCCATTCTAATCGGTCATATGCCTTAGCCATGTCAAGCTTGACTGCTAAATGAAACTCTTTACCCTTCTTCTTAAGCTTTGAGAATGCATCACCTCATGAGCTATCATAATATTATCTGTGATATGTCTACCACCTACAAAGGCAGTCTGACTTTCACGAATCAACCGGGGAAGAAGGACCTTCAGCCTATTACAGAGAACCTTTGATATGACTTTATATATGACATTAGAAAGAGATAAAGGCCTCATTTGCTTCATGGATCGGGGACATTTGGTCTTAGGAATCAAAGTAATGAAAGTATGATTCAGTTTGTGGAGCATACGTCCTCTAGTAAAGAAATCTTTCACCATTTGGAACACCTCCCCCTTCACAATATCCCAATGATCATGGAAAAAACCTGTTGTCATCCCATCTAGCCCTGGTGATTTATTCGGGTGAACTTGGAACACTGCCTTCTCTATCTCAACCTCAGATACTACCTTAGTGAGTCTCAAATTATCTTGCTGAGTAACTTTAGGCACAATAGCATTGAGACAATCATCTAAATCACCTGGGGGCGAAGAAGCAAAAAGATTTGAAAAATAGGATATTCCAATTGCTGCCACCTGCTATTCTCCATCTTGCCAAACTCCATTATCATCCTCAAGCCCTCGAATAGCATTTAAGACGTCTTCTACCTTTGACTTTAGCATGAAAGAATTTAGTATTCTTATCACCATCTTTAAGCCAAAGATTACGGGCTTTAATACGTCAGAAATGCTCCTCTGCATTTATTGCAACTCTCAATTTTGCCTCTAATCTTTGAATTTCTCTCATTTATGGTATAATCAGATTTTGTTCACGACATAGAGCCTCCTTCGTTTCCACCAAGCTTTTGCTTGCATTCCATTTAGATTTCTTCCTCCAAGCTAGAATATTACCTTTAGACGCCTTCAATTTTTCCATTACTCTAAAGGAAGGGCTACATTGAAAAGATAAATCCCAAGCCTTTTTTATAGCATTAATACAGTCTTCCTCCTTGCTCCACCTCTGGTCATACTTAAAATAGGTGTTCTTTTTATAAGGAAGAAGTCTGTATCTAGTAATAACATATGATGATCCAAACCAAACGAATCCAGATGATGGATAATTGTGACGACCCGACACTTTTAAATAATTTAAAATCAGATTGACAGCGAAAGACTTTAAATTTAATAAAAATTTGGCATGGATATGTTTAAAACTCAGACTATCCATAACCTATTTACAATCTAAAATCCGAAATCTAAAAACACAAGAAACTCAAGTTCCTATTAGGAGTTCAAGGAGGTTATAATAATAAAAGTGAAATGAAAAGCTCTTAAGAGCTTATAACAAATTTTACATCTCAAAGACCGAAAACAAAACAAAATAAGATAAGGCAAGTTCCGGAACTTTTAAATGACAACTAATCCATCTCAGCATCATCATCATCTAGATCAAGCCACACCAGTTCCTCTCTCATGACCCGAACACCTAAAATGTTGTAATATCATGAGCTAACAACTTAAGCCCAGTGAGAATAATAAGAATAAAAAGTAAAGATAGACCTCAAACTCGCATTTCGATTTGTGTCCAATTAATCTGACACAATTCACTCCTAAAGTTCTCCAAATTCTAGGTAATTTCATTCTAGACTTTCCAAAGGATGATATTACTAACACTCGTAGTCAATCCTCATCCATTAACTTGTTACGTCATAAAATAAGAAAAGTAAATAACTTTGCATAAAATATAACTTCTCGATTCTCTATATCATCAATCATAAGCATGAATGTATGAGGACATCCCGTAGGATTTCGCATTTGCCCTTATTCATGAGGAAGTAATGCGTACGTCCCGTAACTTACCATTCAACTCCCTGTGCATGAGAAGTAATGTGTACATCCCGTAACTTACCATTCAACTCCCTGTGCATGAGAAGTAATGTGTACGTCCCGTAACTTACCATTCAACTCCCTGTGCATGAGAAGTAATGTGTACGTCCCGTAACTTACCATTCAACTTCTATGCATGAGAAGAAATGTGTACGTCCCGTAACTTACCATTCAACTTCTTTCCTTGTTTTATTTTTTTTCTTTTTCTGAAGGTGATGCGAACACTACCCGTAGGCTCCAACATTCTCCCCTTCTTTTCTTTTTCAATGCATGATGCGAAAATGTTATGGTCCAATATGATATGCATATGTCTGCATATCCTTGTAAAAGTAAATAAGTAAAGTACGAAATTAAAGTAGTCAATGCAAGCATAAAGTAAAGGGGCATAAAGTAAAAGACATAAAATAAATAGATAGGAATCTCGGATGAACGATATGTCGATCGAACTCCGCTACCAATAATAAAAGTAAAAACATAACTTAAACGATTAACCTATACCTTCCAGGATTCTAAACTTCCAATATAATTCGAGGTTCTATTAACCGTTCTAAATACAAGTTTGGATCTTTTAACTTCCAATGATCCATTCTAAACTCCGAAATGAATCTAACTTAGAATCTTCTAAGATTCAAGGCTTTCTTCGAGAAATCCCAAGTTCTTGCTTAAAGGATTAACTCCTAATCCTAAGGGCACTAACTCACATCCCTCTAATCTTAGATTCGGATTCTAATCTTAGTTTTAATTCTACAAACCATTATACTCATTTGCTTTCTAAAGATACTTTAAATCCTAACTATTCTCACCTTGGCCAAATAAGATTTGTTCCAAATCTCCAATTTCCCACGAATCAACAACCGAGCAATCGCACCTACAATTCACCAATTGCACAATATATTACAACTCATAACTAAGATGAGAACAAATGTGCATTTTCGGGTGAATAGTGATTTCAGATGAATAGTGATTTCGGGTGAATAGTGTTTTCAGGTGAATAGTGTTTTTCGAAAATCCGGGCTCAAAATCGTCAAATTCCATAATAGAAATTCATGATTTCAACTTCAAAACTCATTTATAAACAAAAACGAACAAATCCATATAAAAAGTTTTGAAAACTTACTTTTTGGGACTTCCCTTAGGGAACGAGAAATGCTACAAGGCTAGGTTGGATAGATAGCCCTCGTCCCGAGCAATCCAACGCAACTGACCTCATCGAAAACGGTCAAGAATCGAAGAAAAGCCAAGAGAAAAATCTCTCCTTCCATGGGAGAAGGAAGCTACGGCCATGAGAAGAGAAAGATGAAGGAAATGGCTTGTCTTGGTCAACTTTGTGATATTTAAAGATAAATAAATAGTGATTTTTGGATATTTTAAGAAATTGGAAATGACGGTTGCGTCCTTTTATGACTTTTGACTTATGAATCGAAACCCGAAGCTCTTAAATTAATCTAAAGGTGATTAATAATTATTAATTGGCCTATTAATAATTATTAATGTCACCGAAGCGAACTTAAATGTATTAAAACGACTAAAAAGAATTTCGGGCGAAATTAACTACTAAAATCGAAATTACAAAAATAATAATTAAACTAAATACTTAAATTGAAATAAATAAATAAATAAACAATATTAAATAAAAAAAATCACTTCAAAATAACGGGACGTTACAATAATAGTCTTTGGGAAGAGAGAAAGCCATCCTTCAGTACCTAAACCCCTGTCAATACGTTCCTGGACAAATACATCATGGTCACGCCTATTTGTCCAAGTGAAAGAGAAACCATGAAAGCCTATATCAAGAAGCTGATTTTCGGAGACAAAACTTCTAAAAGCTCTCAAGCTTTGAACAAACCGAGGAACGCCACCCTTTTTTTCTTCTCTATGTAGAAGATCATTAAAATCCCCCAATAGCAACACCGCAGCTCCACCAATCTCAATTCTCTTCTGTAACTCAACAAATTGTTTTTCACAAACATTATCAACTGAATTTGCATAGATTCCACAAAATCTTCAAGGAGTAGAGAAATCAGAATCTGGATCATCAATCAAGGCTTCTATAAAAAAAGGAAGCACTTTTTACAATAGTAACAATAATAGGAGGCCTTCAAAGAAGGCAAAGACCCCCACCAATACCTTAGGGATCAACAATGTAGCAAGAATCATAATGTAAATTCCTTTTCAAATTTTGAATGATGTTCTGTCTGTTTTTCGTTTCAGAGAGAAACACCAAATCAGGGGAGGAGAGCTGAATTCGCTCCCGAAGGCTACGAATTGTCAAAGGACCCCCAATCCCTTGACAATTCCAACTTAAGATTTTCATGGCTGCTGCACAAAAGTCCCTTCAACCATGGTCTCTTGTGCCTGATTATCAGACCCCTCAATAACTACAAAGGTCTGTTTGTGTTTCTTCCTAGATTGCTGAGATAATCCCAAAGAAGTAGATAAATCATAATCTTCCAAGTTGCGTTTTCCATAAGCAGTAATACTACTCATTTTAGACAGTGAAGTCTTTTTAATAATTATGCTTTTACCTCTCAGTAACTGTAACGTCCCGTTACTTTTGAGGTGAAATTTTTTGTTATTATTATTATTATTATTATTGCTTCACTTAGTATAATTATAGTGGTTGGTGATTGTTTATTTTACTTAGAAGTTTAATTTAGTATTTTAGTTTTCGGTTCGAGTTCAATTGTTAAGTAATTTCCGTTAGAACGTTTAAATAGAATCGGGTGTAATAACGTTTATTCACGGGCCAATTACTAATTGTTATACCACTTTACGTTACATTAGAAGTAGTCAAAATGAATTGGAATTGGAACTGTGCAATAACGAGAACCCGGGACACTATTTACTAAATAATTTGAAGTCGGGACATAACGGTCATTTGACAAAACTTAAATATATATTAAATACATGCTCAGTACGTGTAATTGAAAGGAAAAGCAAAGGAAAAAACGAAATTCAAAACCCTCCACCCGTGAGCAAAGAAAAAAGAGGAAAATCGGGATTCCGTCGCCGTTTCTAGACCGATTTTGTTGATTCTCGTCAAGATAGAAAAATCTCGATGCAAGCTTTCATTTCATACCATCAATCGAGTCGACCCGTTCCAGATCCGGGAGATACAAGGTAAAGAAGAAATGGGTTTTTAGGTTTCCTTTTTCCCGATTTTGCGTTTAAGCTTTGATTCGTTTTTCTCGAGTGTCGTTGGTGATTTCTAGTTAGGGAAAATCATTTTGGTCGAGGTTGTTGTCTTGGATCTAAACTCGAGTCAAATGGAAAACCCGAGCCCTTTGAAATCTTCCAAATCGAGGGTTCCGTAAATTGAGATTTGTTATTTTTGAAAGTATTTTCTTTAAGTAATGATCGAAAAACCGTAACCCGATGTTTTTCTCTTGCCTTGGCCGTGAGCTTCCTAGAGTTTCCGGGATTAGTTTGACGTTTAATATAGCTTTTGGCTTTTTGTTCGTGGTTTAGAAATTAATATGTTAAGTTGTATATTTTACTTTGTAGGTTTGAACCACGAGCAACCGTTCACGCATCCAACGAGCGGTGTTTCTCCTACGACTTTTCGAGGTGAGTTTAAAATGAGCTTTAGTGTTTTAATGGCTCGAAATACTTGATGAACTAGTTGATTCGAGGTTAAGGGTTATGAATGCTTAGGAAGAAAATATTGTAGAAAGTATGTTTGGGCTAAGGAAAGTGCATTAAGACGAGATTCTCGTCACTGAATGGTATTAAGACTTGAGGGCTAAAGTGTGGTTTGGGTGTAATAGATTTGAAAGTATAGATAGAAAGTGACGGTTTGGACTCGGGAATTCCGATGAGGGAAAAATAGCCTAGTATCACTACAAAAAAACTGTCAAAATACGACCAGAAATTTGCGACCAAACAAAAGTGGTAGTTTTCTGGTGACCACCTGGTCACTTTCTTTGAAGGTTGACTCTAAGTGACCACCTGGTCACTTTTTTTGCGACCAGATTGCGACCAAAAGCAGAAGTAGTCATAAAAAATGGCGCGAAAAAAGCGACCAATTGGTCACCTAAAAGAAGACCCTCTGATCGCATTTTTGTGACTAAAATATAGCTTGGTAGCAAAAAATGACGCGTAATTTTGGAGGGAAGAAAGCTACCAAGTGGTCACAATTAAAAATGACTAACTGGTCGCAATTTTGGTGACTAAAAGTGAGCAGTGGTAGCTTATAATTGGAGGGAAGAAAGCTACCAAGTGATCACAATTAAAAGTGACTAAATGGTCGCACTTTTGGTGACCTAAAAGTGAGCAGTGGTAGCTTATAATTGGAGGGAAGAAAGCTACCAAGTGGTCACAATTATAAGTGACCAGATGGTCGCAAATTATGTGATTTTATGTGAACAATAATTGATAAAGAATTTGGTGGGATAAAAGCTACCAAGTGGTCACCAAAAAAAGTGACCATATGGTCGTAAATTCTGACTTGATGTGACCCGGGGCAGTGAGGAAAATGACGGGAAAATTTGGCGGGAAACTGTGACCCGGTGGTAGCAAAAATACTACCATCTGGTCGCAAATGAACAGAGGAGTCCATTATAAAAACCCCTCCACCCATTGTTTGTTAGCATTAAGAAAAAAGAAAATGAGAGAGTGGATGTATGTTCGTTTGATAGACGGGTATTTGAACGATGAGTTCGTGGCCGGGGTTGAATAGTTTGTTGAGTTTTGCATGACAACTGTCTATTATGAAAAGTATGATGGAAAGCTACGTTGCCCGTGCAGAAAATGAGACAATAGGAGTATCATACCGGTTACAGAGTTGAAGGTGCATCTTTATAGTCGGGGGTTTGTGCAGAATTATTATCACTGGGTGTTTCAGGGGGAAACACAGGAAATGTTCGACGCTGCATTACAAGAATCGAGACGATACGAAGGTAGCAGCTCGAATGTAGAGGTTGTTGACGAAGAACGGAATGATGAATAACAGTATAGTCATATGCAGCAAATGATAATTGATGGTGCGGGGTATGGGGTATGGGGGCAATGAAAATTTCTGTGAAAGTTTAAATGTAGACGAAGATGAACGGGTTGTAGAAGAGGAAATGAATCCGGAAGCACGTAAGATGCACGAGATGCTAAAGACAGCCAGCCGACCATTGTACGATGGGTGTGAGGTAAGTCAACTTCTTGCCGCTCTGGAACTTTTAAATATAAAGGCGCAGTACAACATACCCGATAGAGGATTTGATGCGATTGCATCGTGGTTTCGTCGATGCGCTCCAGAAGAAAATAATATGCCCCACAGTTTGTACGCAAGAAAAAGCTAGTGGAGGGACTTGGATTACCCGTGGAGAAAATAGATTCGTGTCAAAACAGATGCACGATTTACTGGGATGTGGATGAGGACCTGCATCATTGCAAATTCTGTTTTCTTCCAAGATACAAACAAGGGAAACGCAGCATGCTTCCGAACGCCCGCATGTTCTATATACCGCTGACCCCACGTCTGCAACGGTTGTATGCGTCGGATGTGACAGCCTCGCACATGAGATTGCATCACGATCATTCACAAGATGAAGGTGTTATGAGACATCCCTCAGATGCTGCAGCATGGAAGCATTTAAATAATTGTCATCCGGATTTTGTACAAGATCCGAGAAACGTCAGATTGGGCTTATGCACAGATGGCTTCAACCTGTTCGGGGCATCCGGGGCACAATATTCAGTTTGACCAGTCATGGTAACCCCGTATAACTTGCCTCCCTCGATGTACATGCGAGACCCGGTGATTTTTCTAACAGTGATCGTACTGGCCGAAAAGTCCAAAAGAACCTGGATGTGTATTTGCAACCACTTATTGCGAGTTGAAAAGGTTGTGGGTAGCGGTGTTATGACGCACGACATTTTGAAGAAACAAAATTTCTTGATGCGCGCGCGTTAATCTTGGACGATCAGTGACTTCCCTGCGTATTCAATGTTGTCAGGTATGTTGATCTTTAATTGCTTTCATATACATTTTTGAGTCTGTGTTTAGCTTTTGTTATTGCTTTCCTTAGTCAGTGTAGTTAATTGTGTGAACCTCAATCTCCTCCCCTTAAAGGATGGAGTACGGCGGGGACATACGCATGTCCACATTGCATGCTAGACACAGATGCAATTTATCTTAGAAACGGTCGGAAAACTTGTTGGTTTGACTATCACCGTCGATTTTTGCCGTTGAATCACACTTTCCGTTCAAACGGCAGTGACTGGAAGAAGGGTCGACGAGTAAGAAAACAAACCCTTTCGACCATGTATAGTGGAAGACAAATTTTGCACGGTATAGATGCTATAGGGATGCAGAAGTTTACCGTGGAAGGTGCAGAGAGTGCAAACAATGCGGCTGGAAAAAACACGGGTTGGAAGAAACGAAGTATTTTTTTGGGATCTACCGTATTGGGAAGATCTACTGATTAGACACAATCTTGATGTAATGCATATCGAGAAGAATTTCTTCCACAACATGTTCAATACGATTTTGAACGTTCCGGGAAAAACGAAGGACAATCTGAAGGCACGTTATGATATACGGGAGATATGTGACCGTCCTGAGTTGGAGCCTGACGACAATGATAATTACGCAAAAGCAAAGTACATGTCGACGACGGATGAAAAGAAAACATTATTTGAGTGGATCAAATCCATCAAATTCCCGGACGGATAAGTTTCGAATTTGAGTCGGTGTATAGACAGTAAAAAACATATCATGTTCGGGATGAAAAGCCACAACTGTCATATATTCATGCAACGATTGATGCCCGTCGCGTTCAGACCGTTCCTAGAGAATAGACATTAGGAGCTGCTTGCCCAGTTGAGTGTTTTTTTCAAGGACTTGACATGTACAAAGCTGACGGAAGCTACTGTCGCTTTAATGAGTTCAGAGATCGCCGTTATTATTTGGAAGTTGGAGAGAATGTTCCCACCTGGCTTTTTTGACTCCATGGAGCATCTTCCAGTGCATCTTCCATACGAGGCATTCTTAGGGGGTCCCGTACATTACCGCTGGATGTACCCATTTGAAAGGTAAGCACAGTTATTTTGTAATGTACGCGTATAAATCAGTACAGTGATCATCGAATGTAAATTATGTTTTGTACCCACAGGTACTTACGTCGGTTGAAAAAGATGGTTGGAAATAGATCACGAGTAGAAGGATCTATCTGTAGTGCGTACATGACGCAAGAGACTACCACATTTTGTTCATACTACTTTGATCAACACATGACAGAGCAGTTTCAACCGGCGAAACGAAACATTGTCGAAAATTTACTTGAAGGTGTTGACATGAACGACTTACCGATTTTTACGGAACCTGGCATTACAGTTGGAAGATCAGTGCGTAGGCCGTTGACCGATTCTGAGTATCACGTAATGCAGACATACGTGTTATGCAACTGCGCAGAGATCGAGCCTTACATAGAGTGAGTGTGTAACTTAACATTATTTCATCGCATAAACAAACTATTTGCTAACTATTTTTGTAACATACAGATTATTTCTAAACGTATACGTTCGAATGACACGAGTTGGTCTTACAGACGCCGAGGAGGGGTCGATAATCGACAAAGAGTTTCGTTCTTGGTTCAGTGCATACGTGAGTTATTTTAAATTGTCAAAAAAAGCGTGGCATTTTGTTGAAAAAATTACTATCATTCTAATATTACTGTATGTGAACAATGACACAGGTTGACTCCCCTACATTACCGGTGGATGATCCTCGCATCATTTCTTTGGCAAAGGGACCTGGACGGATAGCAAGGTCGTATGGCGGATACGTCGGTAACGGTTACAGATTTCAAACGAAGGCGCATTCAGTGAACAGGGCAACAAACAACAGTGGTGTTTGCATAAAAGGTCACGTGTTCGGCACAAACGAAGACTATTACTTCGGAGTAATCTATGAGATTCTTGAGATTCAATACTGTGATGACCCGTCACTTTTAAATAAATTAAAATCAGAGAAAACAGCGGAAGTCTTTTATTTTAAGAAAATTTTGCATGGTTTTGTTTGAAAGTTGGCATGCCGAAAACCTGTTTACATCCTAATTTTTCAATCTAATAAATTCACATGGACTTTAAGTCCCAAATCAGGAGTTCAAATATTTCATATCATAAAAACATCAACAAAAGCTCTTATGAGCTAAATACAACATCAAAGTCTTGAAATTCACAAAAATATTTACATCTACTTTACAAAAACAAGTCCATCTCGAGGTCAGCATCCCTCGATCACGCAGCACCATCTCCCCTTCCACGGCCTCTAGCCAGGGCATTACCTGAAATTGGTTGTAATATCATGAGCTAACAAACTAAGCCCAGTGAAAATAATAAGCATAAAAAGTAAAGATAGACCTCAAACTCGCATTTCGATTTGTGTCCAATTAAACTGACACAATCTTTCCTAGAATTCACCAAAGTCTAGGTAATTCTATTCCATTTTCTCCAAAGTATGACATTACTACACTTGTAGTCAATCCTTAACCATTGACTTGTTATGACAAATAATAAGTAAAGTAAATAAACTTTGTATAAAAAATATAACATCTCGATTCTCTATATCATCAATCATAAACATGATTGCACGAGGACATCTCGTAGGATTCCACAATTTCTTTTATGCATGAGGAAGTAATGCGTACGTCCGTAACTTACCATTCAACTCCAAATGAGGAGTAATGTGTACGTCCGCAACTTACGATTCAACTCCCTATGTATGAGAAGTAATGTGTACGTCCGCAACTTACGATTCAACTCCACATAAGGAAGTAATGTGTGCGTTCGCAACTTACGATTCAACTTTTATGCATGAGAAGTAATGTGTACGTCCGCAACTTACGATTCAACTCCGCATAAGGAAGTAATGTGTGCGTTCGCAACTTACGATTCAACTTCTTTTCAATGATGCGAGATGTTATGCATATGTTTACATATGCTTGCAAAAGTAAATAAAGTGAATGTAAATGATAAAGCAACTGAAACATACATAAAGTAAAGGAGTAAAAGTAAAGACATAAAGTAAAGAACATAAGCAAAATAGATAGTAATCTCGGACGAATGATATGTCGATCAAACTCCGGGATCAAATAATAAAAGTAGAATCATAACACGAACGATTAATCTATTAACCATTCTAAGAACAAGCTTGGATCTTCTTACCTCCAATGATCCAACCTAAGCTTAGAAACGAAGCTAACTTAGAATCTTCTAAGATTCGATACTTTCCTCGAGAACTCCTAAGTTCTCACTTAAAGGATTAACTCTAATCCTAAGGGCACTAACTCTCAAGCCTCTAATCTTAGACTCGGTTTCTAGTCTTAGTTTCAACTCTACAAACCTTCACACTTATTCGATTTCTATAATTACTTTAAATCCTAACTATTCTCACCTTAATAAAAGTGAAGACTTTGCTCCTAAGTCCGAAGGAGCGATCAATCACGCGGTTCAAAAACACCTACAAACGAAGTATATCATACAATCAATAACTTTACCAACTATCGATCAAACACCAACTAAACGTTCAAAACAACGAAAACTCATCAAACCCTCCCTTAGGGCTCTCGGCCCCCCCCCCAATAAAATGGGTTTCGGGTTTGGTTTTCCTGCTTTTTGGCAATTTAAATACGTTTTGAGTTGGTTTTAAGCAAATTTGATATTCCCGATTTCAATGGGTATCGATAATTAGGGTTTTTGAACATTAAGACCTTTCCCAAATTGAATTTAAATAAACATTATTTCATTAAATTTTAACCCAAAATCAAACCCAAAAGGATGGGAAGGGTTTCGACTGAAACTCGGTTTTAGGGTTATGGGATAGTTTCCAAAAACACTTAAAACTACTCCCGTATTTACAAACACCGAGTTCTACAACACGAAATCGAAGGAAATCAAGTAAAACTCCATTAAAACATTATTTGGAGCTTAGGGTTTCAATAGAAACTTACTAAGAACTCCGTATAATACGAGCGGAATGTACGAAAGGTAGATGGAAAAGATTCGTATGACCGATACCTTTCCAATAGACCCGGAATCAAGTCGATCGGGCAAGAAACGAACAAAAATCAAAATTGGGAAAAGGGGAAGGAGGGCTCCCGGTTTTGAGAGCAAAAGGAGGAAGAAGATGAAGTTAATTTTGGTCAATGGAAGTCAAATAGCTTATTTAAAATGAGATGAATAGTGTTTGGATAGTTTTTTAAGAAATTGGAAATGACGGTTGCGTCCTTTTATGACTTTTGGTTTAAAAACGAATCCCGAACTTCTTAAACTATCCCAATGGTAATTAATAATTATTAATTGGCCCGTTAATAATTATTAATACCATTAAAACGAAAATAAACTAAAAAGGTCAATTAAAAGATTAAAACCGAAATAAACTGTAAATTCTAAATTACCGATAAATAAACAAACTTAATTACTTAAATTGAAATAAAATAAATAAAAGTTTTTTTTATCACAAAATAACGGGACGTTACAAATACGCAAGTCCGACGCTAAAACGCATTGTTGTGTTCAACTACACTTGGTTCGAGACAACCAGACGAGGCGGAGTCCGTAAGATTGATCATTTACAAATCGTTGAGGTAAACAAGTCTAAGCATATGCGCGCCGGCCGATAGGTTTGTCCTGGCTTCCAGGCGATTCAAGTTTATTACCCGAACTATCCGATTAATAGACGAGATCCTGGCCGATTGGTTAGTTGTTTGTAAAGTTAAACCACGCCAGGTAGAAGAAAACTTGTCCGAGAAAGACGACCATGCAGAGGAAGTCGTTGCTTTTCAAGAAGATGAGATAAGATGTCGTGCAATCGGCGATGGTCGAATGCGAAATCTTGTTCGTCCTTTGAACGATGGGACGATAACATTGTATGATGATGATGATACAAATGCTTCCACTTCTCACGCACGTGACATTGATCTTGAATTTATTTGAGACGATGAATCCGGTGAAGAAGCAAAGAAGAAGAAGAAGACTTTATGTGACGGACTTCTTGGAGACGATGATGAATGAGATATTTCGTTAACTTGATTATTCAATGTGTGTATGTGTTTATTAATTAAAACTATTTCTTTTAATGAATGATTAAAAAAATATATATTAATATTTGCGACCACATGGTCAAATATTTGGACAGAATCATCATCATCTTCAATCTGCTCTCTTTTAAACATCACTTTCTTTTCCTTGATTGGATATTGGATTTCAGAAGCACTATGATCAAATATAACAACATGGAAACAAGAGTTCCCTTCATATCTAAATATCAGAAAGTAACCAAATTTAATAGAGTAAAACTCCACAAAGTAACCCAATTTAAAATATATATACATATTAATATTTGCGACCACATGGTAGTAATTTAGAAGGAAAGGCGACCAAATGGTCGCATTTTTGGAAAAGTATAATTATATTTTAAAAAAATATAAGTCAGATTACGACCATATGGTCGCAAATCTGAGCGGTAAATTTAAATTCTCATGAAATTTATGGCGGTGAATTTAAACATTACGACCATCTGGTCGCAATATTTGGCGGTGAATTTCATTATTACGACCAGATGGTCGCAATTCTTGATGGGACTCGTGATATGACAGCTGTTCTTGATAATGGTAACTGGGCGACCATTTGGTCGCTTTTTCAAGAAATGCTACCAGATGGTCGTAAATATCTCTAAAAATGCGACCATCTGGTCGTATTTTCCCCAGCACGCGCGACCTTTCGTTTCTGTTCATTATTACATATTTGCGACCATTTGGTCGCAAATTCTGTTTTAAAATCAGAATAGTTTCCTTCCCCCCGTTTCCTTTTCCTTTCCTTTCTCTTTTTCTTTCTCTTTTTTCTTTCTTTTCTCTCTTTCCCCTGTTCCGTTCCCCGTTGTTTTTTCCCCGTTCCCGTTCCCCATTCCTACTCTAAACCTAAACACCCTAAACCTCCAATCCCGGTTTCTATTACGAGGTTAGTTTCGTTTACGTTTTTAGTTATTTTTAGTTTAAGTTTATGTTTAAATTTAATTAGTTTAGTTTAATGTTGTTAATTTCATTAATTTTAGTTTAATTAATGTAATTTAGTTTAATTAAGTACTTAGTTTACTTAAGGTTTATTAATCTAATTTCGTTTAGTTTAATTAATTGATACATTTTAGTTCAATTAATCTAATTTTAATTTAGTTTAATTTAATTAATTAGTTTAGTTAAGTTTAGGTTTTATTAATTAATGTTAGTTAAATTTAATGTTAGTTAAATTGAAAGCTTCATTACTTAGTTTACTTTAATTAATTACTTAGTTTAGTTTATTAATTACTTAGTTTAGTTTATTTTAGTTTTAATTAATTAATGTTAGTTTAATTTAATTAATTTTAGTTCAATTAATCTAATTTAGTTTAATTCTTCATTACTTAATTTACTTTAATTTAATTAATTTTAGTTTAATTCTTCACTACTTAGTTTACTTTAATTTTAATTTACTTTAATTCAAATTAATTAATTAGTTTACTTTAATTAGTTCAATTAATCTAATTTTAATTTACTTTAATTCAAATTAATTAATTAGTTTACTTTTATTAGTTCAATTAATCTAATTTTAATTTACTTTAATTCAAATTAATTAATTAGTTTATTTTAAATTATTTATTTAATTTATGTTAGTTTAATTTACATTATTTAATCAATTTAATTTAGATTATTTCATTAATTAATTTATTTAATTTATTTCAATATTTTAATTACGTAATTAGTATTAAATTAGTTTAGTTTGGTTGTAGAAGTATGACGGGCAGACGACGTCCTCCTCAGTCAGACGAGCGTGATGACGTGGGTGACGAGGCGTCTCCACAGCCGCCTACTGCCGCTGCCCATGATGCGGACCTGACTACAGAGGAGTTGGAGATCCTCTTCGGTTACGAGGCGGGACTTGCTGCCACGCTTGATGATGCAGTCTCTAAGACCCAGTCTGTGACACCACGACTGACGCATGACTCCCTGGCCACGACTCCCGGCTTAGCATCAGGGTCTGCGTCCGGGTCTGCATCAGGGTCGGATCCAGCTGGCCCCTCCACTTCATGCACGCAGCAGACTCTACCCTTCGGATTGAAGGGGATACATAAGTAATTTTGTTTATTGTTTTAATTACTTAATTTTTAAACCTTTAAACTTTTTTCAAAGTGTTTTTTTTTCCGTTAACTAATAGTTTCTAATAGCACAATAATTTTTATGTTTTTGCAGAGTACAGCCGCATACAACCGTTTCAAAATGGTTTCGTGAGGTCCTCTAAAGTATGCCTCTACCCAGCGACCTTCGCTGACAGAAGATTCCGACGATGGAGAAACGTCGGATGTACGAAAAATGGAAGGTAAAAAACATAATTTATTTTTATAATTAATTAATTTTGAAATTTATAGAAATAAATTTATTACTTTAACAATTTTCTTATTTCAATTTTTTCAGGGCTAGTGTGACGACCCGTCACTTTTTAAATAAATTAAATTCAGAGAAAACAGCGGAAGTCTTTTATTTTTAGAAAATTTTGCGTGGTTTTGTTTGAAAGTTGGCATGCCGAAAACCTGTTTACATCCTAATTTTTCATTCTAATAAATTCACATGGACTTTAAGTCCAAATCAGGAGTTCAAATAATTCATATCATAAAACCACACCAAAAGCTCTTATGAGCTAAATACAACATCAAAGTTTAAAAAAAATTCATCAAAATAAAGACATAAACTTTACAAACAAAAGTGTCCATCTCGAGGTCAGCATCCCTCGATCACGCAGCACCACCTCCTCTCCCTCGACCTCTAGCCAAGGCATTACCTGAAATTGGTTGTAATATCATGAGCTAACAAACTAAGCCCAGTGAGAATAATAAGCATAAAAAGTAAAGATAGACCTCAAACTCGCATTTCGATTTGTGTCCAATTAATCCGACACTTTCTTTCCTAGAATTCTCCAAAGTCTAGGTCATTCTAAACCATAATTCCAAAGTATTCCATTACTACACTTGTAGTCAAATCTCATACATTATCTCGTTATGACAATAAGTAATAAAAGTAAATGACTTTGCATAAAATATAACATCTCAATTCTCTATATCATTAATCATATGCAATGTAGGGCTCGCATATACCCTTATGCATGAATGAAGTAATGCGTCAATCCCATAGGATACCATTCACTTCCTTTTCATCAAGAGTGATGAGCAGATCCCGTAGGGTCCCATCCGTCTCTTTTCATATAGAGTGATGAGCAGATCCCGTAGGGTCCCATCCGTCTCTTTTCATATAGAGTGATGAGCAGATCCCTTAGGGTCCCATCCGTCTCTTTTCATATTCTTTTCTTTTTCCCTTTCTTTTTCACTTTCTTTTCTTTTTCATTTCTTTTTCAAGAATGATGCGATAATGGTATGGTGCAAAATGATATGCATATACTTCCATACCTTGTAAAGTAAATAAATAAAATGCGGAATTAAAGTAATTGAATGCAAGCATAAAGTAAAAGTATAAAGTATAAGACAAAGTAAAGGACATAAGATAAAAGTAGATAAGCATCTCGGACAAACGATATGTCGATCGAACTCCGGTAACAATAATAAAAGTATAATCATACATGAACGATTAATCTATTAACCATTCTAAAAACAAGCTTGGATCCTCTAACCTCCAATGATCCAACCTATGCTTAGAAACGAATCTAACTTAGAATCTTCTAAGATTCGATACTTTCCTCGAGAACTCCTAAGTTCTCACTTAAAGGATTAACTCTTAATCCTAAGGGCACTAACTCTCAAGCCTCTAATCTTAGACTCGGTTTCTAGTCTTAGTTTTAAACTCTACAAACCTTCACACTTATTCGATTTCTATAATTACTTTAAATTCTAACTATTCTCACCTTTGTTAAAAGATGACCTTGCTCCTAAGTTCGAAGGAGCGATCAACCACGCGGTTCAAAAACACCTACAAACGAATTATATCATACAATCAATAATTAACCAACTATCGATCAAACAACTACTAAACATACAGAGCGATGAAAAACCCAACAAATCCCACAAAGAGGCCCACGGCCCTATCATCAAAAATGAGTTTCGGGGTTGGTTTTCCGGCTTTTAGGCAATTTAAATACGTTTCGAGTTGGTTTTAAGCAAATTCGATAATCCTGATTTCAATGGGTATCGATAATTAGGGTTTTTGAACATTAAGCCCTTTCCTGAATTGAATTTAAATACACATTCAATCATTAATTTCTAACCCACTTTCAATCCCAAAAAGGTAAATTTCAAACGGGAAGGGTTTCGACTGAAACTCGGTTTTAGGGTTAAGGGATAGTTTCCAAAAACACTTAAAACTACTCCCGAATTGACAAACACCGAGTTTCACGGTAAAAAATCGAAAGAAAACAAAGAAAACTCCATTAAAACACTATTTGGAGCTTAGGGTTTCAAGAGAAACTTACCGAGAACTCCGTGGATCTCGAGAGAAATATGCGATGGGTAGGTCGAAAAGATTTGTATGACCGATACCTTTCCAACGGACCCGAAATCAAGTCGATCGGTTGAGAAATGAGCAAAAACCAAAATTGAAATAAAATGGGAAAATGGGGGAAGGAGGCTACGGCTTGGAGGAGAAAAAGGAAGAAGAAAATGACATTTTTGCTTGGTCAATTCCAATTTAAAGAGATAAATGAATAGTGATTTGACTTTTTAAGAATTTTGGAAATGACGGATACGTCCTTTTTATGACTTTTGACTTAAAAACGAATCCCGAAGAGACAAGAGAGTACGATGGGTATGGATATGAGGTACAAACACTATATTTATGAAAATAAAATGAAAGTGTATAGATAACAATAACTAACAATATATAAAAATGCAGGGACTTGATTATATGGTGATAAGGATAAGAACAATGAAGAGATGTTTAATGAAGAACGAAATGAAGATGTGTTTCCTGATGTAGATTTGGAGAATGATGATGAAGAAATGACAATTGTAAATGAGAAATCTAATGATCAGGTAATACATTACAACCATATGAAATAACAAATAAACAAAAAAAATGCATAATTTAGAAACAAAATAAACTACCTAATTCTATAAATATGTGTGGAGGAAATAAGAAAAGAAGATGAATCAGAAATATCTCTTATGAAGATTTCTTCAGATTTAATGGAGTGGTTAAAAAATAAAGAACAATCGATAGTAATATATAGGGTAAAATTTCTTTACAAATCTTAAATTAATATGAAAGTATTTCAAATGATGTAATATGAAGTTTTATTGAACTGAAATAAAACAGGGAGTCGAAGATCTGGTTGTAGCACAAGAAGGCAGCGAAATGAATCCAGAAGTACCTGAGGTAATTTAATAAATAAAGGTTTATAAAATATAAACTATTTTAATAATGAATATCAGGGAGAAGCTTCAAAAACAGCTACGTGGACGTACCTGAAGGCTAACAAAAAGGGGAAAGGAAAAAAAGCGGACGATGATGAAGGGGGAAAGAAGGGGAAAAAACAAACCAAGAGGAACAATACGAAGCCCCCTACAAATGTGAATACACGCCCAAAAAGAAAAAGGAATGATGGAAAATACAATACTGAGCCGTACACAGAAAAGTTTGGTTCAAATGAAAAATATATGAAGGGTCCAAGTTTCCATTTACTCACTCTGCAAACACAAGACGATTATATTTCATTCTAAGGGACGGTGATGTTAGAATTGAAAACAATTTTTTGATTATTTTGTTTTAATGCTAATATTTTGGAACTAATATGTTATTTTGAATGTTCGGAATCTAACATGTGATTAGATAGTTGGTCAAAATATATATGTTATTATTTATGCACAAGCTAAATTCTATTAGGTACAGAAGGATTAATTATAAAATATTCAAATATGATATATAGTTGTTTTGTTTTATTAAAAATGATTGTACAATATTTTATACTAAAAAAATGATATATTTTAGAAATCGGTAATTTATAAAAACAAAAGGTTAACATAAATGAAACGAAAATTTTTTGAAAACAAACTTGGAAAATCAACTGAGCACATCCATTCTGTTAAGACAAATAGCACACAAGATGATTGAAAGAAATATTATGAGTCATCTAATCATATATTATAAAGTATTTACAAAAACGAGTAAAAAAGGATCTAATATATAAATGTTTATAATATCAAAATGTCAACATGATTACACAATGAGATTCAAAATAAATCAAAAACAAAAAACCATCAGGTCAAGCATTGTTCAAACAAATACCATCAAGATGAAACAAAATTAAAAGAAAAAAAAGAAAATAAGTTATAAAAATATTCCAAAAACAAAAATTAGAGTTTAAGAAAGGTTAATGAAATCAATTGGGTGCAGCATA
The DNA here is from genome assembly GCA_028015215.1 of Gynostemma pentaphyllum. Classification (NCBI taxonomy): domain Eukaryota; kingdom Viridiplantae; phylum Streptophyta; class Magnoliopsida; order Cucurbitales; family Cucurbitaceae; genus Gynostemma; species Gynostemma pentaphyllum. Next base: position 21,060,895 of record CM051345.1, on the reverse strand, counting down.
ACGAAATGCATTTCGGTATGTATTGCGATTATGACCAGAACCACCACAGCGAGAGCAATTCCTAGAATTTGATCCAAAATTATAAGACTCCAAATGAGATTTGTCTTTTCATCTTCGGTCTACCTACAGAACGGCGAACATCAAGTGGATGGACAAAAACCAATTCAACCTCATATGGAATCTTCCATTGTATATGATTACCAATAGGCATGACCATCCTAGAATACGTTGCTATAAGAGATTCATTAGAATAAGATTTATGAACATATTCGATAGATGAAAGGTTACGGGAAATGATAGCGGCACAAGCATGAGCACAAGGTATTTTAAGAATATTCCAACGTTGACATTTACATTTCTTGTTTTGAATGTTGATATGTTACTCCATTTCAAATGTAATAACAACAGAATCAAAATCGTTCAGATGCCAAACCTGTACATTAAAACAATAAAAAAAATTATAACAAAGTGTGAAAAAACTAAAAGTTTATAAAATATAACTATTTCTATACTAGAAAACGTATTGCCATCCTACGTCCAGATTCAATGTTGGTCCTCAATATACATTTAGCCCAAGGGGTAGTGGTAGAATGAACATTATTAGCCAATAAACGTCTTTCATAAAACCATTGCTCCAATTTCAAATGTATCTCTTCTAAAGCACTAATAATTATTAATTCTTGCGCATTCTTCAAAACTGCGTTGTAACTTTCGCAAATGTTAGTGGTCATAACATTGAAACGAACAATAGGAAAATAAGCACGAGACCACACTGATTTCCTAATATCATTTAGGTATGGTACTATCCTAAGTTCCATCAATTCCAATTGGTGAAAAAGAAATTCGTGTTCTTCCTTAGTATAAGCTTCAGCACAACGAATAAAGTATCCAGCTAATGATTTTTTGTGGAATTGACTCTTAATATTTTGAGATAGATGATGCATACAAACACTATAATGAACACCGGGCATAACTTTGCAAACTGCTTTGTAAATACTCGGGTGTCTGTCTGAAATGATGGACAAATTTTCTCTACCGACAATAAGTTTGTTGAGATGAAAAAAGAACCATTCCCATGAACAATCATTCTCTGAATCAACAACAGCAGCAGCAATCGAGAAAATTTGGTTATTACCATCCAAAGCACAAGCCGTCAATAAAACTCCAGCAAATTTATATTTCAAAAATGTACCATCAACAGATACAATATGTCTACAATGAGAAAAACCAGCGATAGTGACTTATATTCGTGGTGATTATGGTGACTTATATTCATTGTGACTATGGTGACTTATATTCGTGGTGATTAATGGTGACTTATATTCGTTGTGACTATGTGACTTATATTCATGGTGACTATGGTGACTTATGGTGACTTGTATTCGTGGTGACTATGGTGACTTATATTCATGGTGACTATGGTGACTTATAGTGACATGTAATTATGGTGACAATGGTGACTATGTAATAATGGTGACAATGGTAACTATGGGAACTATGTATGAATGGTGACAATATAATTACGGTGACTATAACGTTGTTATACACGAGGTGGCAAGGGAAGTTTGAAATGTGTTATGGTAGTTGAAGCAGACTTTAACCGAGCCAATTATGTTTACTTCCCTGTACCTGTGGTTCTGAATGTAAATGCATATTTAGCCTTATTTGTTGATGTGCTCGGTGTTTAGTTATTGAACACTATTTCTGATAAGGACTAATGTCCATATAAACACTTGATTTCATTTTACTCTCACTAGCTTTATGTTAATGTTGCTACACTACAATTTTACAGGTACATCTCGTGGGAGAGGTCGGGGTAGAGGTCGTGGTGTTGCTTGATTGACCGTGTGATGAGCCGGGGATATGAAATTGTGGCATTGTGAAAATGCTAGTCTTTTGGTCGTTTGTAAATGTGTAAATATGGTGTTCTGAGCTCGAAAGAGCGTTGTTTTGTGTTTTAAACGTTTTATGTTGTTGTTTATGTTTTCTTAAAAATAGGAAATGCACATTTCCCGTTTTTCTCTGATGTGAACATTATAAACAGGTTTTACATGTTCAAAATATAAATGGAACCACACAAATTTTCTGTAAAATGGTTGTTTTCCGCTGCGTAACGTATTGAGTGTTTTAAAAGGAGTCAGGTTGTCACAGTTTATATTCATGTTTACTTACACTTGAAAACATATGCATATCATATTGCATATTTTATTATGGAAAGTAAGATGATGAGGTGAATGTTAGTCCTACGAGAGCTATGATTACCTATCATCATATCGTTGAGAATGAGTTGCATATTTTATTATGGAAAGTAAGATGATGAGGTGAATGCTAGTCCTACGGGAGCTATGATTACCTTCATTATTCATTTGAGATGGAATTATATCATTGAGAAGGAATTGTATATTCTATTATTGAAAGTAAGATAATCATGTGAATGTTAGTCCTACAGGAGCTACCATTACCTAGCATTATTTGCATAAGATGTTATGTTTATGTAAAGATTGTCTACCCTTTTATACTTGTTTTTAATGAGCTAATGATTGATGATTAGGCTACGTATGCTAGTAATATCATCTTGTAGAGATTATGTGATATGGAGGTACTTTTCCAAATAGTTGAAAGTTAGTTTTCTAGAGTTTAGAGAACTTTGGAAAAGAATATGTAAACTTACTTGGACACAAATCAGAATACGGGTTTGGGGTCTATTGTTACTTTATATTCTCTTTATTTTCACTAGGCTTGTTGTTAGCTCATGATATTACAAATAATTTCAGGTAATGCTTATGCTCGTGGTGGTGGGAGAGGAGCTGGTGCGGCTTGATCGAGAGGATGATGAATCAGGGATGGACTAGATACTCTTTTTGAAATTCCATGGACTCCTTTTGTTGGATTTGTGTCTTTTGTTATGTAAATTTTTATTTAAGCTCATAAGAGCTTCTTGTTTTACTTTTATGGTTATTAACTCTTTTAAACCTTGGAAAAGGAATTGTATTTCTTTACTTTTAATTTTCCTGGTGTGAAAAATGTATACAGGTTTTGGCTAGCCTAAGTTTCAAACATATTCACGCTGTTTTTTTTAATACTAAGACTTCCACTGTGTTTTAGTCTTAAATGATTTTATAAGAGTCGGGTCCTCACATATACCTAAATCAAAAACAGGTTGTTGAGAAGCCGAAGAAATGGAATGTGTAACCACTGGATCAAGAGTTGCAGGAACTATTTTCTTTTTGTCAATAACTAAAGAAACATACGCAGTTGAACTATCGAACAAAAATGATTTTAAAAATGCAACATCATTGTCAGTTTTAACGTCCAAATAAGCTTTCACTTTGGATAAAGTCACAATCTCCATTAAAATACATTGAGTCTCACTGTTAAAACGAACCTTATGTTTGAGTTTGTTCTGCAAATCTGCATACTTTGTGTTCTGAAAGATCATCATACTCTTCATTTCATATCGTTCATAGTTGTTAGCTTCGTCCCACGATCCGCCATATATAATATCAATCGAAGTAGTACGCATTTTGATAGAATTTGGTTTATGACAAAATGAAGAGAACAAAATGCAAACCCTAAAAACGAGAAAAAGAAAACATACAGACAAAAAAAACAGAGAGAAAACGGTAATAAACAAAAATGGAAAAAAAGATGCATTCCATAAATCATGGAGTAAATTAGAAAAATCATTTACGAAAGTGAAAACGTATAAAAAACAGAAAAAAAAAAAAAAAAGATAATAAATAGGGGCATTAAGGTAAATCTAAAAAACGGAAGATCAATAATAACCACCGAAATTGGTGTTTATTGGGCATATTTGATATTAAAAAATCTCAGGTGATATTTTTGAATAAATGAGAATTAATGTGGATATTAGTGTTAATATTTCTCCTTTTTATGCAATGCAGAGAGCTGCACGCTAAAGCCCCACGCTAGATCCGAGCTATCACCAGTAGCCACACGAGTCCTATAGAGAAAATCCTTGAACGATGTGTCACCCTTGGACGAGCGACACGTCGCTAGCCTGTTGCTGATCCATGGGGCGTGCTGACGTCAACACTTCCTTTTTACTTCATGTGGATGACGTCAGCACAACCTAAAATCAATTTTTAATTATTCTCATCGTCGCGACGATGTGTCTCACCGCCGCTGGGCCCACTCTCAGGTTTTTGGCCAGAAATTCAATTTTTTTCTACAGACCGCGGCCATGGATCTCGTCGCAGCGGCCACGGGCCTTTTTCAACATTAAAATGGGTAAAACTTCTCCGTTTTATGTCCGATTTGAGCGTCGTTTTCGCCTATGTTCATGAAATTTAATTATTAATAATATTATGGGCATTTAAATCAATTAGCATTCATATTTTAATTATAATGGAGATAAATAGGCATAACTTACGAGTTATCAATCATGTATAGCGAAAATGTCAGTAGAAGGTCGCTTGTTTTTAATAGATAATACATCAAATTAGAGAATAGTTATTTAACAAGTTGAGTTATGTTTTTGTTGGCATAGAAAATAAGGCTTCAAATTTATAAACAATTTGTGTATTTTTATTATCTCTGGTTATAGTTTGTGTTCGTCTGTCCAATTTCCTAAAATTTTACATGTTCGAAATATTTTTCCTCCTTTTATCACTAAATAGAATATTTTAAAATCATAGGATTAAATTGAAACATTACTAAATATACAATCTACAATTTTAATTTACTCTAGTTTTGATGTGATATAAATTAAACACAGAACGTATACATATTTAGCAATTTAAAAAGTAGTTAAGAAACGAAGATTTTTTTTTTATTGTAGTCGATAATATATCTAGATTGACCTAAGTAATTATTTATAATTGTATTTGATCCACCCGCATCAATTTTTTTTAATCAATTATAATACATTATTAAATTTTTAAAAAAACGTTAATTGAATAAGAGGGAAGAGGTTCGGTTGGGGTTTTAATATCATTTATACCCATAGTTATAGTTTTCACTCTGTTTATAATTTATTTTCTGATGTTCCCTCAAGTTATTATTACACAAACAGTTGAAGATAGGATCAAAGTTTCACATTAATTAGATGTTGAGAAAATCATCGATTCATAAGTTAGGGTAATTTTTAGAAGTGTTTATTGATAAAATCAAAAAGAAAATTGAGTTTAAACCTGTGAACTCTTATTTTTTTTTTAAAAAGGAAATAAAGAAATAAGAAAAAAAATTACATGGGATTTGTCTTGGCTTGATGACACATGGCAGTGAGGTGTTAACAAAAACAATGAACACGGAAAAAGAAAAAGAAAAGGGAAACGGAAAAGAAAGGGGATATTTGCTTAAATGACCTCGAAATGAGAGCCCTAATGAAACATAGACCCCACTTTTCAGATGCTATAAATAAGACCTTATGCTGATGTCATAAAGTGTGAAAATACGGAAAACCCTATTTTTTATATTGATAGAATTTTATCTCCTTAAGCTTACTCTACTTTTCAGATGTTATAAATAAGACCTTATGCTGATGTCATAAAGTGTGAAAATACAGAAAACCCTATTTTTTATATTGATAGAATTTTATCTCCTTAAGCTTACTCTATTTCTCTCTCTCTCTCTCTCTCTCTCTCTCTCTCTCTCTCTCTCTCTCTCTCTCTCTCTCTCTCTCTCTCTCTCTCTCTCTCTCTCTCTCTCTCTCTCTCTCTCTCTCTCTCTCTCTCTCTCTCTCTCTCTCTAAACTCTTAACTTGCCATGAATTTAGATTCGATGGATAGATATCGAAAAATCGAATGGAATCGATGTCTTATTTTCAAAAAACGGAGTCCGGATGAAAAAATTAACACAAAAGTACTAGTTTTTAAAAAAATAAAAATCTGAATTTTTTTTTTATTGTCGCCTATGATCTGACCGATCATAAGCCACGATCTATCAAATCATAGGCAATGATCTAACCGATCATAGGCAATGATCGGTCAGATCATCGAGAATAAGAGATCCGAAAAGAGTATTTATCTCGCAATTTTTTCTACAAAATTCAGATTGCCACGAAATTAGATTCAATTGATAGATATCAAAAAAACATATGAAATCGATTTCTTATTTACGCGAAACGGAGTTCGGATGAAAAAGTTAACGTCAAAATTCTAAAATTTTGAAGAAATGAAAATCTGGAAATTTTTCAGGAAAAAAAAATCAAAACTAATCGGTCCGATCAGACTGATCGTGGTTTGTGATCGGTCTGATCGGACCGATCATGGTCTTGGATCGGACCGATCATAACTTGGGATCGGTTTTTTTTTTTTTTTTTTGCAAATTTCCAAATGTTTATTTCTTAAAAAATTTAATATTTTAGCGTTAATTTCTTCACCCGAACTTCGTTTCATGCAAATAATATATTGATTTCAGACGTTTTTTCGATATCTATCCATTGAATCTAATTTCGCGTCAATCCGAATTTTGTTGAAAAAGTTACGAGTAAAATACCCCTTTTTCGAATCATTTATTAATCAATGATCTGACCGATCATTGCCTATGATCTAACAGATCGTGGCTTATGATCGGTCAGATCATAGGCGACAGTAAAATAAAATTCCAGATTTTTATTTTTTTAAAAAATTTAGTATTTTAGCGTTATTTTCTTCATCTGAACTCCGTTTCTTGCAAATAATATATCGATTTCATACGTTTTTCGATATCTATCCATTGAATCTAAATTCATGTCAATCCCAATATTGTAGAAAAAGTTACGAGTAACATATATTTTTTCGGATTCTTTGATAATCAATGATCTTACCGATCCTTACCTATGATCGGTCAGATCATAGGCGAAAAAACCTTCAGATTTTGATTTTTTTTTCAAAAATTTAGAACTTTGGTGTTAAATTCTTCATTCGATCGAACTTCATTTCACGAAAATAAGGTGTTGACTTCATTCAATTTTTCATCATCTATTCATTGAATCTAAATTCGTGGGAAGTAAAAGAGTTTTTAGAGAAATATTTTTTAGTTTTTTGATAAAAATTTAGAGTTGAGAGAGAGAAAATATAGAAGAGAGGTAGAGAGACTTTAGAGTGAGAGAGTAAAGTGGAATGTAAAAGTGTAGTTTTTAAAGGGTTTTTGGTCTTTTCACACTCAGATGACATCAGCATAAGGTCTTAAATATAAGAAATAGAAAGTGAGGATTTGGTTCATTAAAACTCAACTTTCGAGGTCATATATGCAAATATCCCAAAAGAAAGAGAAGGGAAACAAGAAACAAGAAAAAAAAAAGTTTTGTAATTTTGAAGGAACATCAATTTGTGAAATTTTAAGAGTAAAGAGGTTTGGAATTCGAAGAAAATGAGTGGTTTTGTTCCCTAATTTCTTCTTCCATTGACTTTTGGTAAGTCTTCTTTGAACTTATTATTGTTATGAGCTTATTTGGGGTATTTTAGTAGTAAAGCAAATAAAATTTATGGTTTTCATGATTCTCATATTTATAGATTTTAAAGTTGAGATTTGTTATAGATTTGAAAGTTGAGATTTGTGATGAATGGGGAAAGTAGAAATTGCATGGTTGGAAAATGTGTGGAGATTGAAAAGGTTGAAAGAAGTTGGATTAAAAAAAGTATTGTGCCATTGTCCACTACAGGGAAGAAGGGGTTGAAGGTGTCTTCTTGTTTTGGTGTTGTTATTAAAGGGGGAATAAGGGCCTGTTTGGTTTGCAATCCAGATTCAGTTTTATGAATCTGGATTGAATGAATAAAAGGAATCTGTTTTGTTTTATATTTGGTTTACAATCCAGAAAAAAGCAATTTGAATTCAATTTCTTTTTTAGGCTAAAAAATGAATTCAACCAAAACAAGAATCCAAAATATCCAACTCAAAAACTGAAAAACACAGATTGACCTCGCCCACACAATTTGATCCATGGGTTTGAACACATGAGATAAAAATACAAGTCGAACCCATTTTTTGAGTTTCGGTCGAGTCTGTCCAGTTTTTCGAGGTTGACCCGGTCTATTCTAGGTTTTATTTATTTAATTAAACTTTTACTTGCATGTTTTTAAGCTGATTTTTAACTTTTTAAACTTAATTTTAATTCTAAAGTGATGGAAAAAAAGTTCACTATATCATATTTTTTTATTTATACTTTGTTTTTATAATTATATATAAGATTAATTTAAATATAAATATATATATATATATATATATATGTATATATATATATATATGTGTGTGTGTGTGTGTGTGTGTAGTACTATTTGAATAACGCTATTGGAGGTTGTTGCTCACATTTTTCTCTGCTTCTTGTTTACTAATGTATGTAGTACTATTTGAATAACGCTATTGGAGGTTTTTAATGCCCAAATGGTCTCTCCATTCAGTGTGAAAATATTTTTTCATATTCTCTTTTATTGAGAAATTCTCTCTTTGGTTGCACTCGGTTCTTATGAATTTTATAATGGATCTCATTGTGTCTTGTATAGTTCTCCTTTAGAAAAAAACTGAGTTGTTTTAATCTAAAGAGTTTATTTGATAGACTTGCAATGCTTCTATTATCTTTATTATAAATTTTTTAAAAGAAAAATTTATCGTAAGAATGAGAATAGTTATAGTTGATGCGGATAAAGATGTTTGTACTTTATAAGTTATGATTTATTAGTTTTTTCAAACTTAAAAATGAATGATTTAAAGTTGGAAGTATTATTTTCACACTGTTCTGATTCACAATCTGATTTTAATTTTTTTGAGTAACTGTAACGACCCGTTACCAAGTAAGGGTATTTTGGTAATTTCTCAAAAAAAAACCTCCAAATTAAAACCACAAGTTTAATTTAATATTTTTAGATGATGTGGATCGTCTCATCATTTCGATTCTAACGCAACTGACGGCTCGTCGTTCTGAGTCCCGATGAATGAGTTATGACCGTTTTTGCATAGTGGCATTTTCGTAATTAACTGAAAGCGGGATTAAACCCTAAATCCTTCTTCTTCCTCCTCCCTAATCTGAAAACCAGCCCCCATTTGTCATATTTTCTCTCATTTTCGCCTAAAGGACATCTCCCAGATTGATTTCTTCATAACTTCTTTATCCGGACTCCGATTTACGCAAGTAAGTAGTCCATTCTGATCGGTTTTCCATTATCTTTCCATTAGCGTTAAGTTCATAGCAAGATCAGTTCTTTGTAAAAATTTATGGCTTAAAAACCTTTCGGGTTTTATATGATTTTTCGACTCTAATCGATTTTTCTTTTCTAATTCATCGTTGTAGGTTGTATTTATCGATATTCTTGAAATTAGATTAGTTTCAAAAGGTGGGGATTATTTCCTTCATACTTTGAAAGAGAAGTAAGCTTATTGAAAATGCAATTCAAGGTGAGTAGAACTTGTAAAGATTAGAAGACTACCATGTTTGTTTTTCTTTCTCTTTATAAGTTATAACCTCTAAATTTGCAGCATGTTGTTGGGTGATTTTATGTATGTTAAGAGAGGTTTGGGGCTGTTTTACTTTGGAGTTAAAGTTTGGATTAATGAAAGTGAAAAATTGGTATTAAAGCATGCTTTAAAGTGACTATCGATTCGGGTTTTGCATATATTGTTTCCTTGTGTTCTTTGACCTTGAAACTGAATATTTATGCATGTGTTGGATGTTTTAAGATGTTTCTAAGTTGCTGTCCATGAATACCTTATTTGGAGATTAGTGCCTTTAAGTCGAAAGATTTGCCTAGGTGGTTAGTTGCTTTCACAAATATTGTGCCCTGGATTTTTAAATTGTTTTCTTTATGTTTAGGGGCTGTTTTGGGAGGCATTTATCAGGCGTTATGCCTCTGAATTTTTGTTAGAATTATAGTAGTTGTAGAATGTTCGAAAAAGGAGTGAAACTACACTAGTTTAGGCTACTTTCGGTTCTAGACTTGTAAACTGTTGGGAGTTGTTGGAAGTGACCCAAAAGTGTTATGTTGGGTGATTTTGGGTTATTTTAGAGTGATTAAAAGGAGAATTTTCCAGAATTTAAGTTTAGGGAATTTTCGGCCTAGAACGAGGGTATTTCGAGAAGTTTGAGTTTAGACTCGTTTGAACATCATAGTAGTGATGTGTAGGATCATATTACTTAAATACCTCGAGTAATATGGTAGTAGGTTCGCTTTAAGCAAAGGCCTTGCTTAAAGAAGAATATTGTCGTTAAGGGAGATTATACGGTTGTGCACAACTCTATAGCACTTAACGGGGCAGGTTCATTCCATATGTACAATGGAAAAGAATATTTAACTCTTAAGGATTTAAAATGTGAAAACAGTTTTTAAATGCCTTGTTGAGCATAGTCTCTCTTTGTTTGCGGACAAAGAGGAGATTAGAGGTATTAGGGAAAGTTAAAGATCGAAAAGTTTTAAAATGAGAAAGAGAGTTTAAAACTGTTTCGAATGTTTTATTCTTTTAGTTTGCGGATTAAAAGATAATGTGGAGGAATGAGTTAAACTTTGAGAGTTTTGGTTGAAAGTGAATTTTCGGAAGTCAGTGAGGCCGATTAAGGACTTAAAGTCTTAGAAAACCTCTCATTGCATTGTTCTTTTTTTTACATTATTCTACTTATTGGGCGTAGCCTCATGATGCTACAATTATTTTTTTTCAGGTAAAAGAAAGAAGAAGCTCGGTGGCTGATGTGGTTCGAGGTGGTGATTGGTTGGCATGGATTTGCACGCCGGCGAGATTTACCTTTCTTTTATTTTAGGTTTTATGTGGATTCATGTTTTGTTTTGTTTTAATAAGTATGTCGAGCATACTTTTGATTGATAAATTTCTAAACGTTGGATTTGAAGTTGTTTTGTTTTGACATTTTAAGTTTTGAAGTAAAACCGATCGATTAAAATGGTGTTGAACTTGGTTTTAAATAAAAGAACTAGATGTTATTTGTTTTTAATGCTTCCATTGTTGATTATTTGTTTATAATTATTTTTGGGATTTTCGGGCTGTTACAGTAACCAACCAAACACATATTTCAAATTTCTGAATCTCAATTATAAATTCTGAATCTGTTACCAACCACAGTTTCAGAACCAATAAATTCACAGAATACAACTCTGAATTTATAGAATCCACTAAATTCAAATTCTGCTTTTCAGATTGCATACCAAACAGGGCCTAAGTTAGTTTGGGAACTAGATTAAATTAAAGGAAAATGTTATGTGAGTTTAAGTAGGAGCAAGGAAGGAAAAGGGGGATCACTTGCCTTCAATTTTGAATTTACCTAGGAAGGAGGAGAGGTGAGATAAACATGACTTTGTGTAAGTAACGTTGAAATGACAAGTCCTTAAAGAAAAAGACAAATTGATTGATTACATGGGTGTGAGGCTAAATCAATTGGTTGATAACTATCATTTTTTTTTCACTCACAATGTACTTTTCTATTATAAATTACTAATAGCTTCTTGATGGGTATTTTATTAAATCAATATTTCAGGTGATATCAAGGCGTAAATTATTTACGACTTGGGCTTTTTATACTGTAAAACTGTGAGTGGATTTCTATTTTAGCATTTATGATATTACTAGCATTGAGATTTCTAAATTATAATTATTTACTAGCCTTAAGGGAAATATTATATTTTCGCAACATATACTTTTTTAGATATTCAGTTACAGATTTTACGGAATTGAGTTTTATTATATTTTCGCATCATATATATTTTTAGATATTATGTTCTCTTTATGAAAATTATGCAGGCTCGGTTATGTTTTTTATAAACAATTATGTTTTATCGAAAGGTTTCAAAATTATGTTATTAGTTTTAGTAGTTTATTTTCAAACCCCTAAAAAATAGTACCCTCAGTTATCAACTTTCATACGTCTTTGAGATCCATTTTAGCATATAGGCTTTGGGCTACATGTTAGGGTGCATAGCTCTTTGGGGGAAGCTCTGCGCGCGTATGACCAATTTTAGTATATTAAGTTGCTCTGTTGCCTGCATGATTTCGCTCTGCATGCAGTTTGACCAATTAAGGATACATTTTTTATTGTGATTTTTAACACTATGATATAGTATATGGGAAGTTTCCAATGATATATGTGCGTATATTTATTGATCTAGTTTCAACAGCTAAATATTATGATTATTAAATTACGACTATCTTCGCTCTGCATGCAGTTTGTGTGCGTATGTTTTTAATAAATATGAAAAAAAATATTTTTAACACTTCTAAAAGTTATCTCAGACGGATACTATAGATACATTTGATAACATTCTCAATTTTTATTTCTTGTTTCTCTTTTTTTTAGAAACTCTTCCTAAATTTGTGTAGAAAATGACCCGTTTGGTAATTTTTTTCAATTTCAATTTCTGTTTCTTGTTTTTATTTCTCATTTTTTAAGAAATTGAGTTGTTTAGAAACTGTCCTTATTTCACATTGGTTTAGAAACATTTCTCAAAAATGTGTAGAAATTTGAGAAACAACAAACACTCATTTTTGTTTTTAAATTTTTCAACACATTGATAAATTATTATACTGTCCCGTTTGACTTATAAAAATATATTATAAATATCTAAAAATTTTAAAATTATAAAATTTTCATCATTTTTTTTAAAAAATAATAAAAATTGAAACAAAAAATTGTTATCAAATATATTTTTGCCTCTTCTTTTAAAAAAACAAGAATTAAAAAAAATAAAATAATAAAATAAGAAATGTAAATGAGAAATGTTATTAAACGGAACATAAGTATCTCTATTGAAACTCTCTCATTTATTTTACCTAACAGATGTTAGAAAATTCTCACATGTTACACGTGTAATAAGTTCTCTAAAAGCATTTCACAACTATTTTCTTTTTTAATTTGGGTCAATGGTCTCCCTTTTCTTTTTTCACCTCTCGTTTATTCCATCCCAAATAATTGTACTCTTTCTGAGTGGAAAGAGAAAATTGAAATTATTTTATTGAGAAGAATTGTCAGATAAATAAGTGGTCGTTGGGTCTATTTGGTAACCTCCCTCATTTCAAGTTCATGTTTTTTGTTTTCGTCTTTTTTTTAAAAAAAAAAACAGAGAAACATAAACATGTTTGATAACTGTTTCTTATTTCTTATTTCTGGAAGAAAAAAGAAACAGAAATGTGTTTAGTAACTATTTCTTGTTTCTGTTTCTCATTTGAAAAAAATAAAAATATTTTGAAAATTTTAGAATTTTAAATGATTTATTTAAAAATATTATATTAATATAATTTTTGGATATTTATAATACATTTTACTAGTCAAAACAGGACAACGTAATAATTTATCAATATGTTGAAAACTTTGGAAATAAGAAAGAGAAATAAGAAACAAGAATTTGTTGTTTCTAAAATTTCTACACAATTTTGGAAAGTGTTTCTAAAAAAAAAAAGATAAATAAGAAACAAAAACAGTTACCAAACAACTCTATTTCTTAAAAAATAAGAAATAGAAACAAGAAATAAGAAAAAAAAATTAAGAAGGTTACCAAACGGACAACCTGTTATTTCTGTTTCTTTTTTCTGTTTATGATTTTTAAAAAAATAGAGTTGTTGTTGGACAATTTTTCTTATTTCTTATTTCTATTTTTTTAAGGAACCCTTTCTAAAATTATTTAGAAACATTAGAAACAATAAATTCTAGTTCCTGGTTTCTCTTTCTTGTTTCTAATTTTTTCAATAGATTAATATATTATTATTTGTTTGACTTTAAAATATAATATACATATCCAAAAATGAAATTGATATAATATTTTTGAATAATTTATTTAAAATTAATTTTCACATAATTCTTTTTTAAATGAGAAACAGAAATAAGAAATAATTTGTGACGACCCGTCACTTTAAAATAATTTAAATTAGAAAACAAAGCGGAAGTCTTTTATTTTAAGAAAATTTGGCGTGGTTATGTTTAAAAATTTGCTGGCCAAAACCTGTTTACATCTTAATTTCAAAATCTAAAATACACAAGGAACATTAAGTTCCTATCCAGGAGTTCAAAATGATTATAATCATAAACATAAAGACAAAAGCTCTTAAGAGCTATATACAATTGTACAAATCTCAAAATTATATAAAATTCACAAAACCATGTACATGGATTTTTACAACTACTTAGTCCATCTCGAAATCATCATCCTCTCGATCAAGGGCGCACCAGCTCCTCTTCCACGATCCCAAACATTACCTGAAATGTTTGTAATATCATGAGCTAACAACTTAAGCCCAGTGAGAATAATAAGAATAAAAAGTAAGAATAGACCTCAAACTCGTATTCCGATTTGTGTCCAATTTACCTGACACAATCAATCCTAAAGTTCTCCAAACTCTAGGTAATTTCATTCTAAACTTTCCAAAGGATGATATTACTAATATTCGTGGTCAATCCTCATCCAATTACTTGTTATGACATAATTAAGAATAATAAATAAAACTTTGCTTAAATATAACATCTCGATTCTCTTCCTCATCTATCATATGCATAAAAGTAATGAGTACATCCCATGGGATACGCATTCGCCATTTATGCATGAAATGAAGGTAATGTGGATTTTCACATACTATCCACCCTTATCCTTATGTATGAAGTAGCGTGGACTTCTTCTGTAATATCCACCAGTACTTATGCATGGAAGTAGCGTGGACTTTTCCCATAGTATCCAACAGTACTTATGCATGCAAGTAGTGTGGACTTTTCTCGTATTCCACTATTAACCTTTCGTTTTTCTTTCTCACTTTCTTTTCTTTTCAATGATGCGAGATGTAAAGTAAATGTAAATGATAAAATAATCTAAACATGCATAAAGTAAAGGAGCATAAAGTAAAGACATAAAGTAAAGGACATAAGTAAAATAGATAGTAATCTCGGACGAACGATATGTCGATCGAACTCCCGTATCAATAATAAAAGTAGAATCATAACTTAAACGATTAACCTATACCATCAAGGATTCTAAACTTCCAATATAATCCGAGGTTCTATTAATCGTTCTATATAAAAGTTTGGATCTTTTAACTTCCAATGATCCAACCTTAATTTCGAATCAAACCTAACTTAGAATCTTCTAAGATTCAATACTTTCCTTAAGAACTTCTAAGTTCTCACTTAAAGGATTAACTCTTAATCCTAAGGGCACTAACTCACATCCCTCTAATCTTAGATTCGGATTCTAGACATAGTTTCAAATTCTACAAACCTTCATACTCATTCACTTTCTATAGTTACTTTAAATCCTAATTATTCTCACCTTAGCCAAATAAGAGTTCGCTCCAAGTTTCCGAAAGCACGATCAAACAATGATCTGAAACACCTACAATTAATTACATCTAACAATTAATAAATAAACATACATCGATCAATTAACATCTAAAAGCTCAAAACAACGATCAACCCCATAAACCCCAGTATGAGGCTCTCGGCCCCCCATGAAAAGTGGGTCTCGGGTTTGGTTTTCCGGCTTTTAGGTACTTTAGAGGTGTTTCGAGTTGGTTTCAAGCAATTTCGATATTCCCGATTTCAATGGGTATCGATAATTAGGGTTTTTGAACATTATTCCATTTCCCGAATTGAATTTAAATAAACAATATTTCATTAAATTCTAACCCATAATCAAACCCCAAAAGGTAAATTTCAAACGGGAAGGGTTTCGACTGAAACTCGATTTTAGGGTTTAGGGAAAGTTGTCAAAATCACTAAAAACAACTCCCGTAATAAAAGTCATCGAGTTTAACGGCAAGAAATCGAAGATTCAAAATGAAAACTCCATTAAAACACTATTTGGAGCTTAGGGTTTGAAGTTTAACTTACCGAGAACTCCGTGGATCTCGAGTGACAAGCACGATGGTTGGGTGGAAAAGAATCCTAGACTCGAGGGCTTTCCGATGCAACCGAAATCGAGACGATCCACCGAGAAACGAACGAAAACCCAAAATCCCCCAATCCCCCTTGATAGCTTCGGCCTTGGGAGAGAAAGATGAGAGGTTTTTGGTCAACTTTGGTCAATTGCTCGATTTTTAAAGACAAATGAATAGTGTTTTGATATTTTTAAGAAATTGGAAATGACGGTTGCGTCCTTTTATGACTTTTGACTTATGAATCGAAACCCGATGCTCTTAAATAAATCTAAAAGTGATTAATAATTATTAATTGGCTTATTAATAATTATTAATGTCACCGAAACGAATTTAAAGTATTAAAACGATTAAAAAGGATTTCGGGCGAAATTAACTACTAAAATCGAAATTACAAAATAATAATTAAACTTAATACTTAAATTGAAATAAATAGATAAATAAATAACATTAAATAAAATATAATAAAATAAAATAAATAAATAAAAATAATAAAAAAAAATTCACTTCAAAATAACGGGACGTTACAGTCTACCCTCCTTAAAAGACTTTTCATCCTCGAAAAGTACGTTCACTAAGTGAATAAAACGAGGGTACTTTGACTGTATCTCAACCTCACGTTTCCACGTTGCTTCCTTTGACACTTGGTTCTTTCAAAGAACCTTAACCAAGTGAATTCCTTTTTATTTCTCATCACTTTTGTTCGAATGCTCTTATCTTAGCGGGTGTCTTCTCATAAGACTTATTAGCATTCAAAACAACCAGTTCATAATCAATCACGTGGAACGGATTCACCACGTATTCTCGAAGCATCAATACATGGAAAACATTATAAACGGCCGATAACGAAAGTGGAGAAGCGAAACAATAAGCTACGACTTCTACTTGATTGAGTATCTCGATAGGCCAATAAACCTAGGGCTCAACTGACCCTTATTTCCAACTCGCATAACGCCCTTCATTGGTGCCACTTGAAGTATACAAGATCCACTACTACAACTTGAACGGAATACAATGAATCCTGCTGTTAACTTTGGTTAACTTTAACCTTTCTTTAAACAAATGATAGACTCGCTAGTCATTTGTTACAACTTGAGTACCAAAAGTATCCTCTCTCCAATCTCATCCAAATGAGCGGGAGAATGACACTTTCTTCCACAAAGTGCCTGAACAGTGCCAAAACTCCGAGACAAAGCGAGTGTCTCGATCTGATAAAATCTTCACCGACACACCACAGCCTATCAATCTTTCTTAGGTACAACTGTACCCTAGTCTTAACTAGATAGATAATCCTTCCAAGAGTAAAGTGTGCGGTTTTTCATCAAATGGTCTACAATCACCCAAATGATATCATAACTGTAACGTCCCGTTATTTTGAAGTGAATTTTATTTATTTATTTATTTAATGTTATTTATTTATTTCAATTTAAGTATTTAGTTTAATTATTATTTTGTAATTTCGATTTTAGTAGTTAATTTCGACCGAAATTCGTTTTAATCGTTTTAATGCTCTAAAATCCGTTTCGGTGACATTAATAATTATTAATAGGCCAATTAATAATTATTAATCACCTTTAGATTTATTTAAAAGCATCGGGTTTCGATTTAGAAGTCAAAAGTCATAAAAGGACGTAACCGTCATTTCCAATTTCTTAAAATATCTAAATTCACTATTCATTTATCTTTAAAAATCCAAATTTTGACCAAATGACTTCATCTTTCTCTTCCTTTCCTTCTCCTAGCCAGAGCCTTCAATCCACCATTGATGTGGATTTTATTTTCTTCGTTTCTCATTCGTTTCTTGACGAATCGTTGTGTTTTTGGTTGCGTTGGAATGGTAGGGACGAGGGCCGCTACCTATCCAACCTAGCTTTTCGAAGTTTCCCGTTCTCTAAGGGAAATCCCAAAAAGTAAGTTTTCAAAACTTTTTAGGTGGTTTTGTTCGTTTTTTATTATAAATGAGATTTGAAGTTGAAATCATGAATTTCTATCATGAAAAATGACGATTTTGAGCCCGGATTTTCGAAAAACACTATTCACCCGAAAACACTATTCACCCGAGACACTATTCATCCGAAATCACTATTCACCCGAAATTGCACATTTGTTCGCTTATTAGTTATGAATTGTAATACGTTGTACAATCGGTGAATTGTAGGTGCAATTGCTCGGTGGTTGTTTCGTGGAAATTGGAGATTTGGAATTATTTGGCTAAGGTGAGAATAGTTAGGATTTAAAGTAATTATAGAAATCGAATGAGTGTGAAGGTTTGTAGAGTTTGAAACTAAGATTAGAATCCGAATCTAAGATTAGAAGGTTGTGAGTTAGTGCCCTTAGGATTAGAAGTTGATCCTTTAAGTGAGAACTTAGAAGTTCTCGAGAAAGACTTTGAATCTTAGAAGATTCTAAGTTAGGTTCGATTCGAAACTAAGGTTGGATCATTGGAAGTTTAGAATCCTGGAAGGTATAGTTAATCGTTTAAGTAATGATTGTACTTTTATTATTGATATCGGAGTTCGATCGACATATCGTTCGTCCGAGGTTACAATCTATTTCTTTTTTTTACTTAATGTCATTTACTTTATGTCATTTACTTTATGTTCATTTACTTTATGTTTGTTTCAGTTACTTTATTATTCACATTTTACTTTATTTACTTTTGCAAGTATGTGCGAGCATATCATTGCATCTCGCACCATGGCATTTTGCACCATGACATCTCGCATAAAAGAAGTACAGAATGTTGGAGCCTACGGGTATTGTCCGCATTTCCTTCTGAGAAAAAGAATGAAAATGAGAAAGAAAAGAAGTACAGAATGTTGGAGCCTACGGGTATTGTCCGCATTTCCTTCTGAGAAAAAGAATGAAAATGAGAAAGAAAAGAAGTACAGAATGTTGGAGCCTACGGGTATTGTCCGCATTTCCTTCTGAGAAAAAGAATGAAAATGAGAAAGAAAAGAAGTACAGAATGTTGGACCCTTCGGGGATTGTCCGCATTTCCTTCTTCATGCATTTTATGCATATGATTGATGAAAATATATATATCCTGGATAGACGATCGAGATGTTATATTGTTATGAAAAGTTATTTACTTTTCCTGTTTATGTCATAACAAGAATTTGGATGAGATTAAGACTACGAGAGTTAGTAGTATCATCCTTTAGAGAATGCAAAAATGAATTCACCTAGAGTTTGGATGACTTTAGGAGTGTATGGTGTCAGATTAATTGGACACAAATCGAAATGCGAGTTTGAGGTCTATCTCTACTTTTTATGCTTATTATTCTCACTGGGCTTAGTTTGTTAGCTCATGATATTACAAACATTTCAGGTAATGTTTGGGATCGTGGAAGAGGAGCTGGTGCGCGCTTGATCGAGAGGATGATGATGATTGAGATGGACTATGTGTTATGTAAAATCCATGTACATGGTTTTGTGAACTTTATATCATTTTGATGATTTGTACTTTGTAATTAGCTCATAAGAGCTTATTGTCGTTGATTTATGATTATAATTATTTTGAACTCCTGGATAGGAACTTAATGTTCCTTGTGTATTTTAGATTTTGAAATTAAGATGTAAACAGGTTTTTGGCCAGCAAATTTTCAAACGTAACCACGCCAAATTTTCTTAAAATAAAATACTTCCGCTGTTTTCTCTGATTTTAATTATTTAAAAGTGACGGGTCGTCACAATAACTCTTTGCTCTCTTTCGGCAAACCCCTGATAAACTCCATGGAAATCTTCTCCCATTTCCATTCAAGCACTTTCAAAGGTAAGATAACCCGGTAGATCTTTAGGGCTTTGACTTGATAACAAATCAAGCACCTACTCACATACTTTACAATCTCATTTTTTCATCCCAGGTCATCAATAATATTGTCCCAATTCTCGTACCTCTTTGTATTTCCTGGATGAACATAAAGATAGAACTGTGAGCTTCCTCCAACAGTTCTTTTCAAAAGTCGGTCCTGAAGGCACACATAGCCTCTTACGATACATCAGAGTACTATCTGTAGAGAAGGTAAAATGGCCAGAAATATCTGACTCAACCTTTCTAAAATCGGCCTGTAAAAGAGTCTCTCCTTTCTGTGCATCAATCACCTCTGCCTCAAAGTAGGTCCCGCTGTTAAACTAGCAAGACTCACAGTGATCTCGGCAGTAAGAAATGATATCTCAGCTCGTTCCATATCCCACTTCAAACTCAAAGGTATGACTGACAAAGCTGATGAATGAGAAGGCTTTCTACTGGGCACGTCAGCCACTACATTGGCTTTCTCAGGATGATATTGAATGTCGCAGTCATAATCCTTAACGAGCTCTAACCATCTCCGCTGTCTCATACTCAATTTCCTTTTGAGTGAAGAAATACTTGAGACTCTTATGGTCAGTAAATATCAGAATCTTCTCACCATACAAATAATGCCTCCATATTTTCAATGCATGCACAACAGCTGCCAACTCTAAATCGTGAGTCAGATATTTCTTCTCATGCTCTTTCAACTGACGGGAAGCATAAGCTATAACTTTCCCGTGTTACATCAACACACATCCTAAACCTTTGTGGGAAGCATCTGTGTACACAGTCTGACCACCAGTTCTATCAGGCGACACTAGAACAGGTGCTGTAACAAGCCTCCTTTTGATCTCTTCAAAGCTCGTTTCACAATCCTCAGACCATACAAAATCAACTCCCTTCTGAGTCAAACGTGTCAAAGCTGAAGCAATTTTAGAGAAATCTTGCACAAATCGTCTATAATAGCCTGCAAGTCCCAGAAAACTGCGAATATCAACCACACTAGTCGGTCTAGGCCATTTACTAACTGCCTCAATCTTAGAGGGATCAACTGATACTCCTTTACTCGATACTACATGGCCTAAAAATTCCACTTCCCTCAGCCAAAACTCACACTTTGAGAACTTGGCATACAATTTCTGATCTCGTAGTACCGTCAAAACTTCCCATAAGTGCATAGCATGCAACTCCTCTGTCTTGGAATAAATCAAGATATCATTGATGAAAACAATCACAAATGAATCAATGAACCTTCTGAACAACGTGTGCATAAGGTCCACAAACGCTACAGGCGCATTGGTCAAGCCAAAGGTCATAACTACAAACTCATAATGTCCACAATGCGTCCTTAATGCAGTCTTGGGAATATCCTCATCCCGAATCCTCAACTGATGATTGCCAGATCTCAAATCTATCTTCGAAAAGATAGTGGCTCCTCTCAATTGATCAAACAATTCCTCTATCCTTGGCAAAGGATACTTGTTTTTCACCGTAACACGGCTCAACTCTTTATAATCGATACACAATTGCATAGAGCCATCTTTCTTTTTCACAAACAACACCGGGGCTCCTCAACTGATCATATAGATCATCAATCCAATGCAATTGATACTTTTTTTACATTATAACTTGATTCAACCCTCGATAATCAATACACAGTTTCACTGAACTGTCTTTCTTTTCACAATTAACGAGGTGCTCCTTACGAGGACGCACTAGGGTGAATAAACCCTGAGTTTAAGAGTTCTTATAACTCACTCTTAAGTTCTTTTAACTCAGCTAGTCTTCGGTACAAAAGTATCGACAACACTAGCTAAATCATCTCAAGCTATATCTCTTAGAAGCATTCTAGCTTCTAACATACATATCAAAATGGGTGTTACTCGTCTACTAGAACCACGAAAGTATAAGCTAGTCCCACATGGACTCATATAATCAAAACTTTCTTGATACAAACTATAATGATGGTACTATTAGCTGATAGCCAATCTATACCCAATATCACCTCAAAAACAGACATATGCATAACAATCAAAGTAAAATGTGAGCATCTACTCATCATGCAAATGTCATAAGTGCCATGCACTATCATCATAATAAACTTCCCCACCGGGTAAAAACAAATCTCGAAACTCAACAGTCTCAGCTCAAAAGCTACCAACTCATCATAATACGATAAAAATAAATGAGTGGCTAGCTCGAGAATCAAACAAAATAAAAGCCAAACGGCATGAAAATAACAAATATAAATCACTACCATACTGGTAGCTTTTCCTGATAATCCGGACCTTATTACTACGTTGTGATGGTTGTATCTTATACGTCTTATAAAAGAGGCGTGAATCCAAGTTCGATCACAACATAGCATCTTGATGGAAGTGTGCATCTTCCTGATGGAAACTGGCACAACTATTGTAGTAAGGATGATCCTATCCTTGTTGAGCTTCACCTCGAACCAGTTGTTGTTGTTGTCGTTGCTGTTGTTGATGTTGATGTTGATGTTGTTGTTGTTGATGTTGTTGCTGCTATCGTTGTTGCTTCTGCGGTATCCCTTGACTGGCGTCGTCATTCTTTGCTTTCTTCTTCTGAGAGGTAGTCTGTCTCATAGTAGTTAATCCTCTATTCTTTTCAAAAGGTGTGAAATAAAAGATAAGGACAACTCCTAAGCCTCCTTATTCAAATCTTGAATGAACTCGACCTCAGAGATCATTTGCTTTCTTGCAAAGCAAATCTGGTGTCTGTCAAACACCTTAGTCCATTAACGTCCTACCCTTCCAACATAGGATTCACTTTAGAGTCTATCTTGAAAAGACTCGATAGGTCCAAACTACGACCTACAAGTTTCTCAAAGTTCACCATCCAATCAGATGGTCAAACACAATGTGAATTGAAATTCACCAAACCATCTCATTGCCTTATAGAAGTTACCGATATCACGGTCTATCAACTTCCTTCTATATCTCAATCAAATACCAACACTCAACCTTAGTGTTAGTCAAACTTGACAATTTTACTGAATATGGATCTTCATTACTCGACCTCGAGTATTTTCAATTCAGATTGATACACCATAGTGTAATAGCGACCAAACTAGGTCAATCACCAATTAACATTGTCGTTAATGGTCCTCGTTGAAACTTATCACCTAAAGTCCTTACTTTCTCTTTTGAGTGGCAACTTTCTTTCCTTTTAGCACAATGCTACCATAAGGATTTACCACTTACCATAATCCAACTTTCTCAACTCAAACTACGAACTTGTCCATTGAGTTAAATCTAGGTTACTGGACTCGAGCTAGACCGATTTCTTTTCAATAATTTCTCACCTCAAACAGGTGTTTCATCTCTTAATACTGGGCTCCAGACAAATATGTCCCCTTTTTACACATAAATGTCCACACACATATACTAAGACCACTACTTAGCAATTGTGTGACAATAACACTTTAATCAGCTTTAAGGATCAAATGATTGATCTCTCGGAGTAGCTCATCTTCTATACCTTGGCATTATGTTAATACTCTTAATGAGGTGTATAACCTCCAAAACTGCACGGGGTCATTCACCTCATCGACACCCTTACCCAAATCTCAAAATGGGTCAAATAAACATAACCACATAGTGGTTTTAAAAGAATGTGAAATATCACAAACATCATTAACTTCTAACAATATTCTCATAATTCTTCCAATATCAAAGAAATAAAGCATGAGAATAGAAGTTATAGGCATACCTGGTGCCGCTGATCTCAGATGATGACTTGAGAATGGACTTAAAACAAAACATGAAAACAAACATGCATCGCATGTAGTCTACAGAACCCTAAGGCTCTGATACCAACTGTGACGACCCGTCACTTTAAAATAATTTAAATTAGAAAACATAGCGGAAGTCTTTTATTTTAAGAAAATTTGGCGTGGTTATGTTTAAAAATTTGCTGGCCAAAACCTGTTTACATCTTAATTTCAAAATCTAAAATACACAAGGAACATTAAGTTCCTATCCAGGAGTTCAAAATGATTATAATCATAAACATAAAGACAAAAGCTCTTAAGAGCTATATACAATTGTACAAATCTCAAAATTATATAAAATTCACAAAACCATGTATATGGATTTTTACAACTACTTAGTCCATCTCGAAATCATCATCCTCTCGATCAAGCGCGCACCAGCTCCTCTTCCACGATCCCAAACATTACCTGAAATGTTTGTAATATCATGAGCTAACTGAAGGCATGATTTACTAAATTAGCGGAAATTTATTTAGAAAACTTATTAACATTTAATAACGGATCTATTAACATCATGCAATTTGTGATAAAACATGTAGATTCACGCTTAATTTCGAAAATTAAAACCCTTTTACTTACATTGAGTAATTAATGGAGAATCGGTTGGAGGTTTCTTTACAGCATCAATCCTCAGCAACACCGGATCTTCTACGCTATATCCCGATCATTCAAACGAAACCCGATTGTGGGATCGAACTTAAGAAGAAATTGGGAAGAAGAAAAAAAATATTTTCTTTCCAATGACTATAGGAAAATCGGCCAAGGGGGGAGAAGGAGAAAGAGATAATTCCAAATTTCTTAGGAATTGAATTGTGTGATTTATGAATGACCCAAGCCTCCTATTTATAGGAAAATAGGAATCCTAATCACATTAGGATTAATCCATGGAGATAAATACAAAAAGAAAAAAGAATTATCTCTTTCCTTTATCTTGGTATTTCTAAAATGCCATAGATAAATAAGAGAATATTTTCTTTTCTTTATTTTATTTATCTTGGGTAAATAAATCTATATAATTATTATAGGATATAATTCAAATAATTATCTCCTACAAATTATCTATGATGGCCAAAATTAATAATAAATAATTAATAAATCAAATTTATTTAATTAATTATTTTGGGCCAATTTCAATTGGGTTCATTAATCCAATTGGGCTTGAAACTCTCTCTTAAATTAATAAGTCCAACTTAATTAATTTAATTATTAATTACCATTAAAATAAAATATTTTATTTAAACAATTAATAATATTAATATTTTCTCCCGACTAAATATTATCAAATTATATTTAATTATTAATTTCCATTTAAATAATTTCCATTATTTAAATAATTAATAATAAATATTTTAATTATTAATTTCCATTAAATAAACTCATTATTTAATTAATAACTTTATTGATAATATTTTATTATTAATTAATTAATTTTAATTATTAATTTCCGTTCAGATAAAATTAATTATTTAAACAATTAATAATTGTCAATTAATTTCAAATTATTAATTACCATTTAAATATACTCAATATTTAAATAATTAATAATGTCTAATTAATAATATTTCAATATTAATTTTCTGTTTAAATAAACTCATTATTTAAACAATTAATAATGTTTATAGTAATTACCGTTTAAATATACTCAATATTTAAACAATTAATATTGCCTATTTAAGTAATTCGCTTTACTTAAACTTTCCATTTCTTCTACTTGATTTCGCGACTACGATATTTGGGCTAGCATAGGGACCCGATGGACCTATAGATCATGGGCTTAATAATTAGTCAATTAAGTGATTAACACATAATCAGTTAATTACTTATTATCTAACTATGAATAATTCCACTATAGATTCATAGCTGAACTCCCCTCACTATAGATGAGTTATGTCCATTTAGTTTATCTTTATTTATATCTGTGATATAATCCTTCACGTGGAACACTCATAATTACAGATGGATAAGATTTACCGTTTTGCCCCTGTAATTACCGCTTTATCCTTGTGTTCCCGCTGATTCTCCAATGAACATTATCTTTAGTCGAACTATAGATAATATACTTCTGTGATCAATAGAAGTCGTGGCGCCACTTGTTCATGTCTCGAATCAGTACATCAAGGGAGCTTCCTAAAGTTCCTAGAATGGTTAGGTATCGCACTGATATCGTTAATTCTTTAGGAAAGTTATGAATTCCATCTCGTGTAAATGAGTTCCCAGCTACTTATCTAGCCATGTTCCCAAAACAGGAGTGTATTTAGCGTTCTTACAGATCGCTCTCAACCATGTGAATCAAAGAACATAACTCCATAAATAGGAGTCCGCATTTCACTCAGGATTGAGATCTATCACGGTTGATAAACTTAGTTTGATATTCGATCATTTCTCGTAAACGGTACTAAGGAGAAATTTGATCGAACATCGTGGGTCCTGTCTTATACAATCAACATTGTATATGATACTTCCATTTCATGTCTCCCACATGAATGATCGGGATTCGATCATTTGTCTATAAACAAAATGTGAAGCTATCAAAGTGTTACCAGGATAAGGTTTCCAAACGTTATCCGCTTTATCGTAGACACGTTTAAGTTACTCATCTCTACTTTAATCCTCTTGTATGACTCACATACTAAGTCGTGATTTCATAAGAGTAACTTAGGGTTTACTATTTGAATGTTTGATATTTATATATTTCCATATATTCCTAATATCGTTAATTGAATCAATCTAGATAATATAAAGAACTTATGTTTATTTATTTAATTTATTCTTAATAAATTATTATTATTAAATAATTACAAGTTCTAGGACACCATTCCTAACACTAACAACTTAAGCCCAGTGAGAATAATAAGAATAAAAAGTAAGAATAGACCTCAAACTCGTATTCCGATTTGTGTCCAATTTACCTGACACAATCAATCCTAAAGTTCTCCAAACTCTAGGTAATTTCATTCTAAACTTTCCAAAGGATGATATTACTAATACTCGTGGTCAATCCTCATCCAATTACTTGTTATGACATAATTAAGAATAATAAATAAAATTTTGCTTAAATATAACATCTCGATTCTCTTCCTCATCTATCATATGCATAAAAGTAATGAGTACATCCCGTGGGATACGCATTCGCCATTTATGCATGAAATGAAGGTAATGTGGATTTTCACATACTATCCACTCTTATCCTTATGTATGAAGTAGCGTGGACTTCTTCTGTAATATCCACCAGTACTTATGCATGGAAGTAGCGTGGACTTTTCCCGTAGTATCCACCAGTACTTATGCATGCAAGTAGTGTGGACTTTTCTCGTATTCCACCATTAGCCTTCGTTTTTCTTTCTCACTTTCTTTTCTTTTCAATGATGCGAGATGTTATGCATATGCTTGCAAAAGTAAATAAAGTAAATGTAAATGATAAAATAATCGAAACATGCATAAAGTAAAGGAGCATAAAGTAAAGACATAAAGTAAAGGACATAAGTAAAATAGATAGTAATCTCAGACGAACGATATGTCGATCAAACTCCGGTATCAATAATAAAAGTGGAATCATAAATTAAACGATTAACCTATACCATCAAGGATTCTAAACTTCCAATATAATCCGAGGTTCTATTAATCGTTCTATATAAAAGTTTGGATCTTTTAACTTCCAATGATCCAACCTTAATTTCGAATCAAACCTAACTTAGAATCTTCTAAGATTCAATACTTTCCTTAAGAACTTCTAAGTTCTCACTTAAAGGATTAACTCTTAATCCTAAGGGCACTAACTCACATCCCTCTAATCTTAGATTCGGATTCTAGTCTTAGTTTCAAATTCTACAAACCTTCATACTCATTCACTTTCTATAGTTACTTTAAATCCTAATTATTCTCACCTTAGCCAAATAAGAGTTCGCTCCAAGTTTCCGAAAGCACGATCAAACAATGATCTGAAACACCTACAATTAATTACATCTAACAATTAATAAATAAACATACATCGATCAATTAATATCTAAAAGCTCAAAACAACGATCAACCCCATAAACCCCACTATGAGGCTGTTGGCCCCCCCATGAAAAGTGGGTCTCGGGTTTGGTTTTCCGGTTTTTAGGTACTTTAGAGGTGTTTTGAGTTGGTTTCAAGCAATTTCGATATTCCCGATTTCAATGGGTATCGATAATTAGGGTTTTTGAACATTGTGCCATTTCCCGAATTGAATTTACATAAACAATATTTCATTAAATTCTAACCCATAATCAAACCCCAAAAGGTAAATTTCAAACGGGAAGGGTTTCGACTGAAACTCGATTTTAGGGTTTAGGGAAAGTTGTCAAAATCACTAAAAACAACTCCCGTAATAAAAGTCATCGAGTTTAACGGCAAGAAATCGAAGATTCAAAATGAAAACTCCATTAAAACACTATTTGGAGCTTAGGGTTTGAAGTTTAACTTACCGAGAACTCCGTGGATCTCGAGTGGCAAGCACGATGGTTGGGTGGAAAAGAATCCTAGACTCGAGGGCTTTCCGATGCAACCGAAATCGAGACGATCCACCGAGAAACGAACGAAAACCCAAAATCCCCCAATCCCCCTTGATAGCTTCGGCCTTGGGAGAGAAAGATGAGAGGTTTTTGGTCAACTTTGGTCAATTGTTTGATTTTTAAAGACAAATGAATAGTGTTTTGATATTTTTAAGAAATTGGAAATGACGGTTGCGTCCTTTTATGACTTTTGACTTATGAATCGAAACCCGATGCTCTTAAATAAATCTAAAGGTGATTAATAATTATTAATTGGCCTATTAATAATTATTAATGTCACCGAAACGAATTTAAAGTATTAAAACGATTAAAAAGGATTTCGGGCGAAATTAACTACTAAAATCGAAATTACAAAATAATAATTAAACTTAATACTTAAATTGAAATAAATAAATAAATAAATAACATTAAATAAAATATAATAAAATAAAATAAAATAAATAAATAAATAAATAAAATTCACTTCAAAATAACGGGACGTTACATAATTACAAAACATATTTATCATTTTTTTCCTTCTAAAAAATATGAAATAAAAAAGAGTTATCCAAACATATTTCTTCTTCTATTAAAAAATTCAGGAAGGTTACCAAAGAAAGTCTAAATAAATAGAGTAAACATTTCTAGCTTCCACAGGAAAGCTTTTTTGAGAGAGTAAAAGATACAAATTATTTTTTAAAAAATCAAATATTAGAATTTATGCATGAGACACCATAAAATGTAGGAAAATTTTAATTACTCTTTTATTTTATTTTTAAAATAGAGAAGAATGTTCACTACCCTAATTCATAGGAGTCAATGGATCATTCTCAATTATAATATGCATTTTGATACATATCCTAAGAATGAAAGTGGACATAAAGGTCAAACCTTGATCATAAAAGATTGCAGTTTTGAGTTCAATGGATTAGATAGCAATCTCTCCAAATGGGAAAAATCAATTATTTATTTGAGTGGCAAAACCCAAAGTGGGTTTTGCAATGGATACTAATGGATTTTGAAAAGTTGGAAAAGATACCATTTTCTTAATATAAAGAGATTGATAAGGATTGAAAAAAAAAAAACCTCAATATTTTCCCACTCATTGATTCCAACATATCATATATCCTATATTTGTTGAGAAAGATATTACACATGTTCCATTGTATCCAAAACACCAACCTTCTTCCAAATACCTTGTTTTATAAAATTTATTATTGATTTTAAAGTCAACCATATGCTTGTAATGTCGAATTCCATAAAAAAAATAGTTTATTATTAATTAAACTAATAATATACTAAATTGGTTTAAAAACTATCTAAATAAGAGTTTGATGATTATTGAAATATTTTATTATTTTATATTATTATTTTTCAGTGAATTTATTAGTTTTTGCACTTTTTAGTTGGTTTTCAGTCTTGAGTAATATTAAAAATACTGACATTTCAAATATTAACATGTTGAAATAAGTTATTTCAGTAATTGACTCAAGTTTTAGATATGTATTTATATGTATATTATTGTTTTTTTTTCTTTTTTTATTTAAATAACATATTTATAATTCAATAATTTATTTAAATCTAAATAATAAATTATTGAAATTAGAAATAGATTATCAAAATTAAATAACAATTAATTTGTAATAAAATTAAAATTTTAGTTTCTAAAAACTCAAAAAAAAAATTATAATTTATTGGATTGTAAAATTATTTTTATTGATTTATTAAATTATAAACAATATATTATAACTTTTCCGGGGTTTCTTCAGAAATATTGTTATTTAAAAAAATAATTCCTGAAATATGGGGGGAGTGAAAGTATTTCCAAAACTAAGGTAAGGCGTCTGTTGAACAGACAATTTAGGGCCCAGTCAGCATAAATCGTCTGTTCAACAGACGATTTTACTGCCACATGTACAAAACATCTGTTGAACAGACGTTTTGTAAAAACCGGGTGAAAAACGTCTGTTCAACAGACGTTTTTACCTTTTTGGTCTTAAATCGTCTGTTGAACAGACGTTTTTCAAAAAACGCCCGCTCAGCCAGGCGTTTTAGACCAGAGGGTTTTTATAAAACGTCTGTTGAACAGACGTTTTAGACCAGAGCGTTTTTTTAAAAACGTTTGTTGAACAGACGTTTTTGACCAGAGCGTTTTTTTAAAACGTCCGTTCAACAGACGTTTTTGACCAGAGGCATTTTAAAGGCAGAGTTTCTCTAATTTCATGACAATTTCCGTTTTGCCAATTTTTTTCAAGCGTACAAAGTAATGTAATTTGTTAAACCAATATATATACAAAGTTAAGAACAAAATAACTAACATAAAAGCAATGTAATTTAATTTGAACAAAATAGCTAACATATATATAATGTTATAAACTAAAAATAATGTGATCATAATAAAACTAAATAATGTAATTTGAACACAATAATGTATGAATGTTATGTAAAAAAACAAAAATCATCTAAATAAGCTAATGAGTGCCGCAGAGGGAGGTCTTCTATTTCGAGTTGGGTTTCGTCTTTCTTTGTGGGCGCCTCTGTTGTTGGCGTCCTCGAGGAGCTCGAACTGTGGAAGGTCCCGCGGAAGATCCTGCCTCATGATCATAACCGCCCCTAATAATGTGAGATCCCGGAGTCGGTATGAAAATGGGTGAAGAGGGTCCTGAAGCGGGAGTCGGTGATGGAGAACGGGGTGGAGTACCACCTGGCATCATGTCATACTCCTGCTCAATGTCATCAGGCATATGAGGGTTTTCTTCAGTACGTCGTCTTACCCTTGGCACAACCGGTGCATTTGGTACTCTATATAATTGTTGCATCTCATCAACCATGGCCAAATATTCATCACATAATTCAGGGATCTCACCAATGTCCGTCACAGCTCGAATGCGTGTAAATCCAGACGCCTAAGATAGAAATACGAGACATTAGTGATATGTTGAATTACACTAGTGTAAAAGAAATAATAAAATCATTACCACGGAGCCAATAGTTGTCCCCTGACGCGTCAAATATCGTCGGGTGATAGTATTATACCATGCCATATATCCCGCATCAACATCTGGGCCGCCATCAACTGGATCACCTGGAAGAAGATGATCCCGACGAGATAACCACTCCTCAACATAGTGGACCAAAACATGAGTGGGAAGAGCGGTGTCGCGGAAATCATCTGTCCATCTTCAGAAAAATACCAAGTTAAGTGTTTGAGATATATAAAAACAAATAGAACTTCTAAAATAACTATACATACCGAGAGCCTGCAGGACGACCAACTAACTCATGATCGCGAGCGTGAGTACGCTGAGGGGCTATCGTAGGAAAACGATCCCATGCCCAAACCTGAAGTAAGACGAGTGGGCCAGCAATGTCCGAAGCATCTGAAAATGAGGCGCGGCACATCTGTCTATATAGCCATGCCAAACATGCTGACCCCCAACTCAGTCCTCCGGCAGCCTCAAAATCCTCTAATAATTGTAGAAACATAAGATGCACTAACGTATTAGATTTGTCAGCAAACAGGAATCCACCGATCAGCTCCAAGATGTAAGCACGTGCATATCTAGCTATGGTCACATCGTCTGCATGACGTGGCAAACTCCTGAATGTCGCAGATAGCCATGTCAAACTAAGCCTGGCTCCACGTAAATGCTGAGGAGGTGGTATGACCCCCAATAAACGATCGCATAACGCCACCCAGTTAAGACGCGCTCTGCCAGTCACAGGCTCTCCATCTACTGGGAGACCAAACTGGATTGCAACGTCCTGTAGTGTGATGGTGCACTCTCCCACTGGTAAGTGGAAGGTGTGAGTCTCAGAGCGCCACCTCTCCACTAATGCAGTGATCAGACTCCAATCCAAGCGTATGAAACCTAAAGTGGCCACACCATAAAAACCTGCCGCTCGTAGATGTGGCACGATACAAGGATCTATAGGTCCAATAACACCTTCCCTACGTCTACAATGGAGGCTCGCCCCAGCCTCATTATCCCAAACCAATCGTGAGTGATGTGTGGCCTGTAAGTGTAAAACAGACTCATCCTGTGGCCCGGGATCCATATCCTTCAAATTTAATAAAAGACATGTATAACTATCAAGATTAATATAATAAAATACATTAATAACTCAAATTTAGATTACAAATACAATCAAATTACAAATACTATGAAATTTAAATTACAAAGACCATCAAATTATATTCTACTATCAAGTATTTTTAACAATTACATCATAACTAGGGTGGTGCAACAACTTGTCTCGAAGGACATTTTCTTATATTATGACCTTCTTGCTTGCAAAGGCCACATTGATTCTTCGTGCCTGGTTCTCTCCAATCCATCTCATTTCGAATTCGTGTACTTTTTGGTCTACCAGGTTCACGCAATTTCGTCTTATCAGGATGAATAATGGGAAAGTTAGGATTTGGCCATCTTGCTTCATGTGGAATCGGTTGAAATTGGGGAGCGTAACACTTGCTAAACTCGGATACCAAGTACGTAGGCTCAACATGTGCCCAATAGTCAATACGCCACTTAGAACACGCGGCAATGACATGTGAACACGGAATGCCATACTCTTGCCACTTTCCACACGTGCAAGTGCGATCATTCAACCTAATGATTTGTTTGTTCCCTCCTTTTGAATTAAAGTAATGATATCCAGTTCTTACTTCAAACAAACCACTAGCTCGATCAAACATTTCAACATCATGACTTGATGCCCTTGCTTCATTATGCTCTACTTTATCGAGAGCATACCTACAATACAAGACATGTAAATCTCCAACCAATCGACATATTAAAAAAATTACCGAGAACATGACAATGCTTACCTTGTATAAGTTTGCCCGTTGTCAAGTGCACTTCTCAATACATCTCGTTGTTTGATAAAGTAATACACGCAACGATAGTATGTGAGTTGGACTAGTGCGGTGATAGGTAGTGATCGAGCCCCTTTTAGAACACCATTAATGCATTCTACAACATTGGTGGTCATGTGTCCATACCTATACCCACCGCCATGTGCTTTTGTCCACTTTTGAATTTCGATATTGTTAAACCATGACAAGCAATCCTTGTTCAAAATTTTAACTTCCTCCATCCACTTCTCAAATTTATGAATCTGACTCTGACTCGCAGCACGATAAACTAGATTTTTCAACTGCTTACTTTTGAACTTGTTGTTGAAATTACTGACAACATGTCTCAAGCAAAATCTATGATGTGCCAAGGGTTCCGCCCAACCATTATTCGGGTCATTCACAGCGGCTATGATACCCGCATGTCGATCTGAAATCAAACATATGCCCTCTCTTTGTGTAACCCTAGTTCTCAAGTGATACAGAAACCACCCCCATGTGTCTCTACTTTCCTCACCAACAATAGCCCAAGCTAGAGGAAATATGTGGCCGTCGGAGTCAATAGACGTTGCAATCAATAATTTCCCCGTATACTTAGCATATAGGTGTGTTCCATCTATTTGAAATGACAGGCCGACAAAACTTAAATCCTTCTATAGACGGCCTATATGCCCAAAACACGCATTCAAAAATTTTATGGTCTCTCAAATTAGTGTTCCCGAATCTCCACTCAACCTGAGTCCCGGGGTTTGTTAGTTTCAAAATATGCATCCATTTGGGCAACAACTGATATGATTCTTCCCAATTCCAGAACACTCTCTTTATTGCTTTGTTTTTCCCTCCCCACACTCGTCGGTAGTGTACATTATATCCAAAAATTTTCTTCAAGTACGCTTGCAATACTACAATTTTTACACTTGTATCTTTTTTCACCATATCACTAATTTCTATGGCAATCAATGTCGAGTCAAGTTGGGGGTGATCTTGAGTTAAACGTGCATAAACACAAGTATGTGGCCCGACATACTGAGTAATCTCAAACAATTGGTGTGTCTTCTTTTTAATACCACGAAGTCTCCACCGGACACTTGTCGGCCCATTTCTTAACCCTAATGCCCAAATAGCGGTGTTGACTCAGTTACCTCAAATTCATGATTTTTTTTATGGAGTAACGTTTCACTTTATGTTTTAAATCTTCTTTACTTCGACATAAAAATCCTTTATACAACTCTTCATCACTCCCTATTACTCCAGGACAAGCAATCAGATCGTGTTCGGGGATAGTGTTCATAACAGTCGTATTTAATTATGAGAATGTTGGTGAGGGGGCTTCATATTCAGGACAGTCTAAATCTATACCCTCGAATTCATCATCTGTCAGGGTACTCATATCAATGAACTCGTTTTCGAGACGTATAACTTCAAACTCACCAAAAGGTAACGTATTTTCTGTTAGGAATGGTGTCCTAGAACTTGTAATTATTTAAATATAATAATTTATTTCGAATAAATTAAATAAATAAACATAAGTTCTTTAATAATCTAGATTGATTCAATTGACGATATTAGGAATATATGGAAATATATAAATATCAAAACATTCAAATAGTAAACCCTAAGTTACTCT
The DNA here is from genome assembly GCA_028015215.1 of Gynostemma pentaphyllum. NCBI lineage: Eukaryota > Viridiplantae > Streptophyta > Magnoliopsida > Cucurbitales > Cucurbitaceae > Gynostemma > Gynostemma pentaphyllum. The sequence goes on along the minus strand of CM051345.1, from coordinate 21,026,521 downwards.
TATGAAATCACGACTTAGTATGTGAGTCATACAAGAGGATTAAAGTCGAGATGAGTAACTTAAAAGTGTCTACGATAAATGGATAACGTTTGGGAACCTTATCCTGGTAACACCGTTGATAGCTTCGCATTTTGTTTATAGACAAATGATCTAATCCTGATCATTCATGTGGGAGACATGAAATGGAAGTATCATATGCAATGTTGATTGTATAAGACAGGACCACGATGTTCGATCAAATTTCTCATTAGTACCGGTTTACGAGAAATAATCGAATATCAAACTAAGTTTATCAACCGTGATAGATCTCAATCCCGAGTGAAATGCGGACTCCTATTTGTGGAGTTATGTTCTTTGATTCACATAGTTGAGAGCGATTTGTAAGAACGCTCAATACACTCCTGTTTTGGGAACATGACTAGATAAGTAGCTGGGAACTCATTTTCACGAGATGGAATTCATAACTTTCCTATAAATTAACCGGTATCGGTGCGATACCTAAACATTTTAGGAACTTTAGGAAACTCCCTTGATGTCTCGATTCGAGACATGAACAAGTGACGTCACGACTTCTATTGATCACGAAGTATCTTATCTCTAGTTCGACTAAAGATAAAGTTCATTGGAGAATCGGCGGGAACACAAGGATAAAGCGGTAATTACAGGGGCAAAACGGTAAATTTATCCTTTGTAATTATGAGGGTTCCACGTGAAGGATAATATCACGAGATATAAATAAAAGATAAACTAAATGGACATAACTCATCTATAGTGAGGGGAGTTCACTATGAATCTATAGTGGAATTATTCATAGTTAGATAATAAGTAATTAACCGATTATGAGTTAATCACTTAATTGACTAATTATTAAGCCCATGATCTATAGGTCCATCGGGTCCCTATGCTAGCCCAAATATCGTAGTCGCGAAATCAAGTAGAAGAAATGGAAATTTTAAGTAAAGTGAATTACTTAAAATAGGCAATATTAATTGTTTAAATATTGAGTATATTTAAGCGGTAATTAATATAAACATTATTAATTGTTTAAATAATGAGTTTATTTAAACATGAAATTAATAATGAAATATTATTAATTAGATATTATTAATTATTTAAATATTGAGTATATTTAAATGGTAATTAATAATTTGAAATTAATTAACAATTATTGATTGTTTAAATAATTAATTTTATTTGAACGGAAATTAATAATTAAAATTAATTAATTAATAATAAAATATTGTCAATAAAATTATTAATTAAATAATGAGTTTATTTAATGAAAATTAATAATTATAATATTTATTATTAATTATTTAAATAATGAAAATTATTTAAATGGAAATTAATAATTAAATATAATTTGATAATATTTAGACAGGAGAAAATATTAATTATTTAAATAAAATATTTATTTAAATGGTAATTAATAAATAAATTAATTGAGTTGGACTTATTAATTTAAGAGAGAGTTTCTAGCCCAATTGGATTAATGAACCCAATTGGGATTGGCCCGAAATAATTAATTAAATAAATTAGAATTTTTTTTAATTAATACATATAAATTTCGGCCATATATGATTATTTGGAGGAGATAATTGTTTGAATTATATCCTAAAATAATTACATAGATTTATTTACCCAAGATAAATAAAATAAAAGAAAAGAAAATAATCTCTTATTTATCTATGCATTTTCGAAATTGCAAGATAAAAAAGAAGAGATAATATTTTTTCTTTTTGTATTTATCTCTATAGATTAATCCTAATGTGATTAGGATTCCTATTTTCCTATAAATAGGAGGGTTGGGTCATTCATAAATCACACAATACAATTCCATAGAAAGTTGGAACTCTCTCTTCCCCTTCTCCCTCCCTTGGCCGATTTTCTCATAGTGTTGGGAAGAAAAATATTTTTTTCTTCTTCCCAATTTCTTCTAAAGTTCGATCCCACAATCGAATTTCGTTTGATCGATCGGGATATAGCGTAGAAGATCCGGTGTTCTCGAGGAATTGAAGTCAGTAAAGAAACCTCCAACCGATTCTCCATTATTGATCAATGTAAGTTCAGGTTTTTAATTTTCGAATATATAAGCATGAATCTACATGTTTTATCACAAATTGCATGATGTTAATAGATCCGTTATTAAATGTTAATAAGTTTACTAAACAAAATTCCGCTAATTTAGTAAATCATCCCTTCATTTTCAACTTCGTTATTCTCACGTAATTCATTTGAGGTCCCTCCAGAGCCACTACAAACAACGCTTGGATTCTCATGTATTGAAACTTGAGTGTCACGGCCTATTAGGTTCTCATCTCTACTCCTAATGGACACATAAATATCTATCTTATTAGGAGGAGGCAAAGCAGTTGCAAATATGAAATTCAAATTTGCATCATTATGGATTGGGAATGATGAGAACTTAGTTGATCCATTTGATAATTGGGTGGGATATCTATACACAATCTGCTTCGATGGTCCTAAAATCAATGGATAATGTCTCACTCAATAGTTCAACAAAACCATTAAACTTAATCCCATATTCAATTAAAAATCCTCCACATGGGGTTGATCATATTCTATTCCTTCCAAACCATGGACAATATTGCCATTGGCATATACGACAATTGCAAGAGTTCTTTCCGTCATTATCTATACAAGAATAATTTGCAAATTTCAAATCAATAAAATTACTATATCAAACTTAACTTTCACACATTTCTAGTCAATTCCATCCTAACTCAATTCATCACAAGATCAACATAGCATTGAGAGATAAGATCAAAATAAACTCATTTAAATCACATTTAAGTTCATTAGAAGATCAAACTTAACTTTCACATAATTTTAGTCTATTTCATCCAAACTCATTTACTTTGGAAATAAAAAACAAACCCAACATCAAAATACTCAAACAATGCTCACAAAAAAGGGAAGATTTATGCATTATTATAACCACACCGGAAAATAGCTCACAAAATGAAGACAATCAAAGGAAGAGTTAGTTATGCATTTTCACAAATGACCTATCTATATAATTTTAACAAAAAAATACAACTAGCTCACAAAATTAAGCAAAAAATTGTTTCAATCACGGAATATATGAAATGAGAGGACCTAATCACGCCGGAAAATAGAAATTCCATCAAATTTCATATTACAACCAAAAACCCCCCCAAAAACCATCAACATTCGCTATGTTTGTAAAATCCAAGAGTTACCTTCAATATTCACGTGATTGTTGACGAATCCAACCGGAAATTACCCCTTTTCTGTCAACGAAATGGTAGCGCCGGCGAGGAGAGTGGTGGAGACGAGAGGGAGATCGAGAGAGAAAGAAAGAAAATAGGGCTTGCAGATCTGAAATGAGGAAGAAAGGGTGTTAGGAGCCTTTTGGATCGGATGTAAAGCGTCTGTACAACAGACGCTTTCACCTTTTGAAGCAAACTCGTCTGTTGTACAGACGTTTTTGCTCCTTTTTTAAATAAGTCGTCTGTTGTACAGACGATTTTGATACTTTTTAACTAAATCGTCTGTACAACAGACGATTTAGTGCTTCCACCTCCCCGCCACATCATCCACTCAAGTCCACCTATTAAAAACCACAATATTTTTGGAAATAGTTTCATTTTCTTAATATTTCTGTCAATATTTTTAAAAATAATAATATTCCTAAAAAAAAATCTAACTTTTCCACCAAAAAAAATATATTATACTAAACCATTGATTAAATTCTTTAAATAAAATATATTATCTGTGAAGGACGAAAATGTTTGGAAAGTGAGAGAATTAAAGTTAAGGGCTATTATCACATATACCCAATATCGAGTCTCAGTTTTCAAAAATACCACAAACATTGAAAAATATCAAAATTACCCAACACATAATTAACCCATAATTTTTTTATGAAATTTTGATTATAATTGATATATTATTTTTGTAAATTTATATTATTGATATAAATTTAATACTAGAATTTACATTACTGATAAATTATTGTTGTAAAATTACATCAATAATATATCATTAAATTAATAGAATATATAAAAATGGGTAAAACTGATATAAACATGAAAGTGTGGTATATGTAAAAAAAAACTTAAAAGTTGGCTACCACGCATAATTTTCCTAAAGTTAAATATATTATTCAGAGTTGATGGAAAAGTGAGAATAAAGGAACAAGACAAATTGCATACAAAGCAACAATGAAAAATAGAAGAAAATTGATAGATATACTTATCTTTTCATATGTACAAAAAGACAATAAAACTTAGAGAAATTTCAATCGATGATACTTTTTTATCTAAAAAATATTATTTTTAAAAATTCACAAAACTTTTGTTATTTTTAAAAATATCAATTCTTCAATATATATATATATATATATATATATTTTTTTTTTTTTTTTTTCCATTTCAATGGTCCTAATTTTCTATAGTCTACTTTTCAACTCGTGATGCAATCTCTTATTTTTTTATTGTTAGGTTGTGTCAGCGATTAAAGCCCAATGACCAAGCCCTTATCAACTAGGCCCTTATAAATGCATTGAGCCTAAATTTAAGCAAAGATCAGATGAAATCTAAAGTAATCAAACCCGTATCAAAGCCAGTATTTTTGTCTTTAATAAAAAAAGCCAGAGTATTTTTAAAAATTACCTAATATACCATTGTTTAATTTAAATTTACCTTTCATCAAAATCTTCAATTTATAAAATATGTCATTATCACTTAATTATTATTTATGTACATTTTTTTAACTAAAAATAAACTTTATAAAATATGTCATTACCACTTAATTACCATTTATGTATGTTTTTTTTCACTAAAGATCAACTTTATAAAAGATCAAAGATAAATACAAATAGAATAATAGCTTTTTTAAATAAGTGAATGAGCTTCAAAATTAAACTCTCTTCAAATGAAAGAAAAAATAATAAAATCAAAACTAGTACAAATAAACTTAATATCTTTCTACAATCAGAAGGCGGAAAGAAAAACCCTTGATTATATTGATTACAAATTTTGAATTAGAGTGCGCTTTGATTCTTTTATATCCATCTAAAGAAGCCTTTTCTAACGCAACAAGCAAACATCTTCCTTCAGCATGATAAGCATTTAGACATTGAGGACCGGCCAAGCTTGAGGAGGAGAGAAGAAACAAAGGAGAGAAGTTGAAAGTCCATCCAAAACCTGAATGTAAAGAATTAACATGTCAATCAGCATAACAAAAAAAAATATGAACCATCAAAATCATTCTCCATAACCATGACGTAGACTTAGAGGGTTCCAATTTAGAAGAAGTAAACTCATAAAAATCATCAGTAGCTTGAGAAAGCCCTTTATCCAAAAGAAGATCACAACCCTTGAAATCTCTTTCATTTTTCATTTTTCATTTTTCATTTTTCATTTTTCATTTTTCATTTTTCATTTTTCATAATCTCCAAGTCCCAATATAAAGAAGTAAAAATGAGATTTTATCACCAAATTTATCAACAAGAAGAGAATGAATAATATCCAACCTATCTCTTGAACCTTCAAAACGACTAGCATGAAGAGATAAAAAAAAAAGATACAAACCAGAAATGTTTTGCACATCACAAAATAATAAAATATGAAATATATCTTGACCACCACACCAATCACAACAAGGATAAATATGAATACCTAGTTTGGACAAATTATGTTTTGAAGCTAGATACCCTTACCACTTATGTATTAACTATATTGATTTTAATTATATTTTTCTATAATTATTATCAATTTATCAATAATTCATTAAAATTAATAAAATAAATTATTATAATTCAAAAAATATATTATATACGATACATATACATTATTGATACTAATTTATATTATCATATTTGTCAAAAGTGAAAAATTAAAAATAATTTATTGTATTAATTTTAAAAGATATATCAAAGTTCTTTTACAATCAGGTTTTTGACGAAAAAGAATTGACATTATTTGAAGGTTTTGTTATTATTGAGAAAAATGATGTGATGGATTTTCAAAGGTTAAACGGTTAGTTGTGAATAATTATACATTTCATTACTCGTATCACTCGATGTAATATTTAATTTTAATAGTGGGAGCTCCAGAGTCTATAGAAACGGACGTAACTCATTTAATATGAGTTTAGGATTCACAGCCCTTTAAACTCTCAATCATTATTACTAATTCACTATGCAGGGATTTTAATATTTTATTTGAAAAAAAAAAGGTGTGGAATCAGGATCAATTAGCGAACACAAGTGCATTTTAATTGAATATAAATAATATACCATTAGTACTATATGTTTGGTGATTTTTGGATCGTATTAATGTTTGGACCTAGGGGCCTTTTCCTTTGGCCCATTTCTTTTACATTGACCTAGTTTTTGATGACCTATAATATGTACATTGACATTGATGCCCTAACAATTGATTTTTTTTTTTTTTTAAATGTTATTCATTAAAAATAAATTTGGAATGAATAAAGTTTATATTCTTTTAAGTGAACTAGTCTTTTACCATGCGCGTTGCACATGATATTATTTATAATATAGAAACATTTAAAAGTTTAACATGTTTTTTTTGTCTATGCTTATAAATCTTTTTCAAAATAATTTTTACTTTATTAATTTTTCAATTATTAAACGTATTGATATGTTCTATTTAAAACTTAATTTGTCGTATACTTTACTAATTCAATAAATTATATGTAATTGATTTTCTTTTTATTTAAGGTAATTTTTGTAACTTCTTTATTTTAAAAATTTATACTACTAAATAAAGATTAAATCATCTGTTCTATAAATATATATATATATATATATATATATATATATATATATATATATATTAGTTAAACTTTTCATTTATAGATTATTCATTTATAATTTTAATTATAATTCAAGAAATTATATTAGTTTTCTTTTTCTGTTTTATTTAATGTTTTAAATAAATATGTAACACCCCGAAATATTTCCAAAAACAAGGAAAGCATAACACCAACAGCGGAAGCAAAATAAAATTTAACAAGCCATTTATTCGAAAAAACAAAACTAAACATTTTATTCGGACCGGTCATTTCAAAACAAAATTCCTTAGCATCAGTTGAAACAAACAAAGAATTAAAAACAATACTTCAACCCAAAACATAAGTCCAAAACAAATAAGTATTTTCACGACAAATTTTCAAAAGAAAACATGATTCATTTTGACCCATCAATAAAGAAAAGAATAAACACCGCCGGCGTGTAAAATCAATCAAACACTCCCGCCACGAACCCATCATTTGCCAGCTTTCTTCTTTCCTTTTACCTGAAAAAAAAAATATAATGTAGCGTCATGAGGCTACGCCCAGTGAATAGAAAATTGTTAAAGAAAGAATTATGCCATAGAGAGGTTTTCCTAAGACTTTAAGTCCATAAACGTCCTTACCGACATCCGATAAATCTCTCACTCCCAAGAGTCATAAAACTTGCCTCTAATCTTGAAAAATCATCTCTATCCGAATTAGTTTTAAACATAATTTTTCTACAATTTAAAACTAATCGAAAACTTTCCCGTTAATACCTTTAATCTCCTCTTTAATCACATTCAAAGAGAGACTACGCCCTTAAGGAATTTAAACATAATTTTTCTACAATTTAAATCCTTTAGGGATATTCTTTTCCATTGTACGGATGGAATGAACCTGCCCCGTTAGGTGTTATTTAAGTTGTGCACACTAAATAATCTCCCCTAACAGCTATTCTTCATTAGACAAGGCATTGCCTAATGTGAACCTACAACCATATTACCCAAGGTATTTTAAGGTAATATGATTTCCCACAAAACCAACCACAACGCTTTACAAGCCCAAAAGATCCAACTAACCCTTTGGATCGAACTTTGTCACTCCCAAAACCTTTACAAATCTAGAGGTGAGACTAGCCTACACCTATGCTATTTCACCCCTTCAGAAAAACTTAGGATCTACTAAATAATTCTAAGGAGAAATTGGCGGCATAACGGCTATATTTTCTTAACTCCCAAAAGAAAAACATAACCTACTCGTTCAAATAAAATATCACAATTCCAGAATAATACATCCAGCAACAGTATCTAACTAACCGCCTAAGCCTAAACTTTCCTAATTGGCACTATCATGAATCGACATTTAAGTTAATCAACAAATTTAATAATTTATCCAGAGATACTCTTAACACTCAGTAAACATCCAAGGTAAGAAAGGAATCAATTCACAACTGCCAAATCATCTCAATCGATATCGATATCTTTCATCTTATGCTCAATTTAAAAGAATCATAATTCTCACTATGAAAATACCAATTTCTTGATTTAACTCAAATAACCTCAAATGTTCGTCCAAATTTAATACCAATTTCAAGAGGTTAAAACTTTTAAAGAAAAAGGAAAAGCAATCATGGAACACTTCTAACTTTAACAAAATTCTACTCACCTTAGTTGTAAATTAAATTCTAAGTCTTAAGCCTTTTCAACAATCCCGAGCACCTGAAAAGAACCATCTACAATTTAAAACATATCCTAAAAAAAATTCCCAAACAAAACGAAACGAAACACGGGGACCCACGGTGGAAAAATCACCAAAAAGAAGCAAAGACAGCCCCCTAAAAGGCTGCCGCTGCTGCTGCAGCTCCCCTCCTTCGGTGTCCCCGTCGCGCTGGTTCGTGGCTATCTCAGCAAATTGGTAGGGTTTTTCATAAAAAGAATTAGGGTTTCAAGGGTTTGAAAAATTGGAGAAAGAGGATGGTTTTCCCAAGGGTTTTCATAAACCAAAAGATTTCTAAAAACTGAAACTTCCAAGAATTTGAGGAAATAAAACATTACCTCGATTCGATCTTGATTAGGCTCTTCTCCAAATCCACCAAAGAGAAATCACAAGCAACCAATACACCTATAAATCAAGGATTTACAAATCGATTAATCGGAATCGATTGATCTCACAATCGAATGCTCAAGGAAGGAGATGAAGGAGGAGAAGAATACCTACCTTTTCTTCTCTGTCTAGGTTTTCACGTGAAACTGAGATGAGCAGTGAGAGATCTGTCCTTTTTTTCTTTTTCCCCCTTCTCTTTTACGCCTCCCCCTTTTTTTAAAAAAAAAAATCATTTATTAAATAATTAAATATCTCCCTAAATATCTAAGTCTAAAGATATTTTAAATTAATTCTTAATAATAAGAATTAATCTTAAAACACCTTATTCTTAAACAATTTAAGAGATTAAAAAGAGAAAATTTATTATTATTTATTTATTTTTATCAAAAACTTACCGAAAACCCGAGGCGTTACAAAATATCTTATTATAAAATACTTTAAAAAATTAAAGTAAATATTATAAAATACTATACCCTTGCAAATTCAATAAATTATATTTAGCTATAGTTGTTTCTTTTTTTATCTCAACTATTCTTTAAAGCGATTTAAGTTTTTTTTAGTTATTTTAAAATTACATCACCATCAATTTTATTAAAACATTTAATATTTGAACACATAAATATGCTTTCTTCTTATATATAGAGTGATAAATCTAAATAATGAATAATTATTCATTTTAATATCACATTCATTTTCATATGTTATATTTAAAATTTTCAACTATTGTATAATTTGATGTTGTGAAAGCAATAAAAAAACAAAAATACGTAAATATATGAAAAAAAAAATATAACTATTAAGAAAAAAAAGGCTAAGATCAAGTATGCAAAAAATGTCACTCTACAGAGTAAACCTAGTTTTTTTATAACTCCAAAATTTATTTTTTTAAACGTATATGAAATGTGACGCAATTTAAAAATAAAAAAAAATGAATATAGTAATCTGAAAATGTAAATGATCACTTAATAGAAAGTGGAGTATAAATGCAATGACATCTTTAGTAATTTGAAAATATTAAAAGGGTATATATAATGAAATATATAGTAATTTCAAGATTTTTAGAAGGATATAATAGTCTAAAAACGTTTCTCAAATATCCCACCTTTTATATATTAAGGATATGTGTATTGTCATATATGTTTGACATAATGTATTCAAATTACATCATACCCCGGAGTTGCTATAATGACCCAACCCTAATTAACCATGATTATTTTTTACCCATTTATAGTTAACTTACTTAATCATAATAAAATAACTCAAAATAATGATCTCAACTAAAAATAAATCATTAAATTACAATTTTAATTTAACTTACTCATTTTAGAAATTAAAAGAAATAATTTTACAAAACTTTATTAATTTTTTAAAAATCCAGGCCATCACAGTCACTCCACCTTAAAGACTTCGCTTCCCTGCAAAGTACTTCCCCTTTCATGCAATAAGCACAATTTCATCGCAATCCCGCATCTTACCCTTGGTGAGAATGTTTTTAATAAACTACTAAACGTATAGTCTTGGACTCATGCACACACATAAACAAGCACACTTAATTAGTTCTTATGTTGCACTTTAACTCACAAGTCAGAGAAATTCAATCTCTTAATAGGTAAGACATTTAATTTCTTCATTCCATTATTTATAAGATTAGTAACCACCATTTTGAAAACAAAATTACACAATATACCAAGCAAAATGTGTAACTTATAACTATTCACAAATTGCAAATCATATGAAAGAATCATGTAGAACAATACAAATTATTTATTTACAAGTCGTGCACGACCTGAACATAAATAAAACCATAATTTAGAGGACAATCACATACTATCATCATGCTTATCATAATAAAGACAACATATGTTAAACACAATGAAAAGTAAAGACATTCAGATTACAGGGTGTTGTTGAGCTTAATTGAGACTTGGAAAACAATTTAGCTTTTACTATATCTACTTTACATTCTTACTACATAAGTCTACAAAACTAATTGGCTACGATATCAACTGTAATTACCCGACTCGACCCTAATTAATCATGGTTATTTTCTTACTCAATTATAATTGATTTACTGAAGCATAGTTAAATAGCTCAAAATAATTATTACAACTCAAAATAAATCATTAAATTATAATTTTACTCTAACTTCCTCATTTTAGAAATTGAAAGAAATAATTTTACAAAAGTTTATTAATTTTCTAAAAACTCGGACCATCATAATTACTTAGATGTAATCTTGATAAGGTATGCATGACATACATGAGCATTCAACTCGGGATGGTAACTTAAAGAGTTTATAGTATATGGATAAGTTGGGGAACCTGATCTTGGTAACATCATTTATACGGTCCACTTTGAATTGATTACAAATGATCTTTCATATGAGAGACATGCAAGTGGAGGTATTCAATAAAAATAATGATTTTACAAGACTGGACCATAATGATTAATCAATTTCTTTATAATATTATTTATAGGAATTGATGAAAACATCACTCAAATTATTAAACGTGATAGATCTTAGTCCTGAGTGTGTTATAAACTTCTGTTTGTGGAGTTGTGTCTCTTAATTCACAAAGGTGAGACTGGCCCGTTAGTATACTCAATGTGTCTGTTGTTTTAGGGACATGACGAAATGAGAAGCTGAGAACATTTCTACTTAAGATGGAATTCACAACTTGTATAAAAAATGGCAGCATATCCTTTCATCTTCTTCAAATAATCATGAATTCATAGCTTTTTCTTTCTTCAAATTTTAAAGTTGCTGTTTATATGACATGATTTTAGCAGTGTTAAGAACTCCGAACATTTTTAAAGATCTAGACAGATTTCAGGCAGACTCACTTAGGGCCAGTTTGGCATAACTTCTCCTAAAAACGTTTTGATTTAAAGATTTTAAAAGAAACACTAATCAAGTGTTTCTTCTAAAAACACTTGAGTATGCTAAAATATGTTTTTGGAGAAAATACTTGATTTGTGATTTTTTTAAAAATGTTTATAAACAAGTATTTTACTTAAAATATTTCACTCAAGTGTTTTTAGATGAAACACTTAATTAACATTTCTTTTAAAAATCTCTAACTCAAAACGTTTTTAGGAGAAACTATGTCAAATTGGCCCTTAGTCATTGAGGCTAGTAACCAAGATATGAGAACTGGATCTTGATGATGTTAATTGATGAATTAAGGATTCGAAACTTCATTTCATGATGAACTTGCTTCTAAATTTTTGAGACAAAGAAAACGAGGCGGTTCTAGTAAATTCTCCATCAAGAAATTGATGAGTCCAAAGCCTTCAATCGCAGAAAATCCCTGACGTTTTCAAGCCATGTAATTATCGTCATTTGATTTCACATTAACAATCTTGGCTAAGAAATGGTTGAGGACGACGACAAATTGGGTTCAATGGTTTTGAGGAAAAACTAAGGAAAGACTTTAGGTCACAGGGAGAACAAAAAGATTTGTTTCAAATGATCAAAAAAATAATCTATAAGAGTTACCATGTGCAAATATATAGAGTAATAGAAATTGATATATTGAATAATTTAGTTTAATGAAATGTAGCATATAGAGCTAGTTTGATCCTAACCTAACTAAATGACACGTAAGCATAAATTAAATATAATCACATGGTTAGTAAGAACCCACACCCTTATTTTAATTATTTTTTAGATAAAATGAGACACTTTTTATTAAAAATTTTAGAAAAAAGTTAAAAAGAAAAAGCAAATTATAAAAAATTGAATTTAAGTAAATTTAGAGAGGAAAACAAAATTCAAAGCCAAAGCAATATTAGAGCATTTGAAGCATAAAACAGATTCCTCGACCAATACCAATGGGAAGTCGGGAATGGCGTAAGAGAGAAAGGGCAAAATTGTTTGATTTGGAAGAAAATAAATCGAAAATCAAAGGGGGAAAATGGCTCCGGCGAAGAAAGGGAAATCGAAAGCTTTGAAATCTACTGAATCAATCCTACCGCCGGCGAAAAGCAACGACTTTCCGGGTTGTATTCGCTCTCTAACTTCCTCTTCCGTCGCCATTACTATTCACGCAAAGCCTGGTTCCAAAATCGCCTCTATTACTGGTCTTTTCCTTTCTCTTACTCTTAATTTTCTCTGTTTAGGAAAAAATTAAATCTTGAAATTGATTGAAATTCATGCAGATTTCAGCGATGATGCTTTGGGAGTTCAAATTGACGCACCCCCGAAAGATGGGGAAGCTAATGCCGCGCTTCTCGAGTATATGAGCTCTGTGAGTTTTGTGTTCTTCGATTATTTTTTTTCCTTTGGAAGCTGGATTTTTCATGGGTAATTAAATACTTTTGGTTAAAATTGAGATTGATTGTAGAAGTTGTTTGAGGTGTTTTAATCTAGTTTTGGAGGTGATTATAATTATAAAGTGAAAATTAGGATCTAATTTTTGGATTTTCTTGGGTGGAGATTTGTAGAATTGGAATTATCGTTCGTTTTTAATTGATGTCTTAAAGTGATCATATTATTTTTCTTAGTTAACCTAATATCCGTGCTTGATCATGGATTTACGTTGGAGGGTACGTTCTCATTTACTCTTAAATTTCAGTTGCATTAAGGAGTTGAACTCTTCTCTGTATTTATAGATTAGTATTGAGATCAAAACAATTGTTTGAATGCGGCGATACGCAAGTAAAGATAGATAAGCGGTTTGAAAAAATCTCAAACCGAGTTAAATCTGATACACCCGTAGTCATGGCCGATATAGTCTAAGTTAGTTAGGTCAATACCAACCAGGTCACTTTTTTTTTTTTTTTTTTTTTTTTTTTCTGTAACTTGTTCTCATCTTGTTATATATTGAAATGGATACAGCTAGATTGATTGTATTGGTATCAACCAATACTTAAAACCTTGAGTAATACGTCATATGTGCCATAGTGTGTGATTTAAATCTTCAACTTATGTCAACAATACCCAGAGGTTTCCCGAAATTAGAATTAGTTGGGCAAATATACCAGTGCAACTTTTAGTTTCCTTGCATTCTTTCGGAATTTCTTATGAGGCATTTCTTCATTTCAATTACTCTTGTTTTATCAAGTTGACTTCATGTTTATAAACCACATCTTTATGGGGAAGCTTACTTCAGAGTATTGCATGGCATTACAACTAGGAGTTTAGCCCTAGACCAGACACCTGATACACTTTACTCTGTAATAGCGGCTCAGCTACTTCGAAAAATATCTTAGAGCCCGTTTGGTAACCTTCTCAATTTCTGTTTCTTGTTTCTATTTCTGTTTTTTAAGAAATAGAGTTGTTTGGTAACTCTTCTTGTTTCTTGTTTCTCTTTTTTTTAGAAACACTTCTCAAAATTGTGTAGAAATTTTGGAAACAACAAATTCTTGTTTCTTATTTCTCTTTCTTGTTTCTAAAGTTTTCAACACATTGATAAATTATTGCGTTGACTCGTTTTGACTTATAAAATATATTATAAATATTCAAAAATTATATTAATATACTATTTTAAAATATATCATTTTAAATTGTAAAAAATTTAATTTTTTTTTAATTTTTTTAAATGAGAAACAGAAATAAGAAATAGTTACCAAACACATTTCTGTTTATTTTTTCTTACAGAAACAAGAAATAAGAAACAGTTACCAAACATGTTTTTATTCCTCTTTTTAAAAAAACAGGAACAAGAAACAAGAAATAAAAAACAAGAAATAGAACGAGGAAGGTTACCAAACGGACTCTTATCTTCCCATTTTATGTTGGCATGTAATCAGTTAATTTTTGTTCTTTTGTATCACCTGACTGCAGCTTTATTATTGTATTTTTTTTAATATATGCATTCACACAAAAAAAAAAAACAACCCTTGATATATGATTGTTAATATTATTCCTCCTTTTTGGTATTGTATTGTTGTCAATCTCCTCCTATTAACATCTCACAGGTACTAGGTGTGAAAAAAAGACAGGTATCAATTGGTTCTGGTTCTAAATCAAGGGACAAAGTTGTGATCGTGGAGGAGGTAAATTTGCAAAGTGTTTTTGATGCTTTGAAGAAAGCTTTAACATGCGATTGATGACGATTGGATATTGGAAGTTCACATCTGTTTATGGAATATCGTCACAAAAAAATCAAATATAGATTGATCAGATACGATTTTCCCGCTTGAGCATTTTAAATACTGTTATTAGTTAAATTAAACCTCAATATGTTACCTCTTGTATATTTTTAGAGAGTTTTCACTTTATGGTTACTGACCTTAGGATTTTAACGTGTCTATTATCCTTCTATATCTCTACAAAGATGATGATCAGATTAACTTTGAAGTAATTCTAATCAGTCTTCAACTGCATTGCTTTACTTTGAACCAATTAACTAATGATTAGAAGTCCTAGAGGAACTAATTTTTAATCAGACACGGGAAGAGTTGTTCACAGAATTCTTTATTCTCATTAAAAATGTTTACCAATTAAATTCTTTAGCCTTCTAAATATCTTCCATGGCTCTAACAAGACATGCTTAGTTAAGTTGTTTGGAGATCTCTGGTGTGTATTTAGAATATATTTCAACAAACAGATTCCTTTCTTTCTCCTAGGGATGGTGAAAGTCCCCAACCGCCCCCGCTCCGGAAAGTTTCTTCCTTTCCTTTTTTTTTTTGGCAAAGGTTTCGTCTATGATCTTTGGTTTCTACAATCTAAAATTATTCTTTTCTGTTTGAAAATGAATCTGTTTGTTTTATGGCTTTTTATTTTTGTTCTGAGATCTCGATGTTAACTTGTACTTAGAAGATCATGTGTATCAGTCTCATGACATGCTGCATTTCATTGATGAGCTATAATATCAATTACAATAACTGATATTATACAATCTAACTCAAATGATTTACTTCCTATTTCTGATTTTTTTTTTTAGTTTTTTTTTAACTGTGATAAAGATAACATTGTTTTTAGTTATTTGAAAATTTGCACATGGTATATTATTTCCTCCCCATTCTCGCCAAAGAAGAACTTACCATTTTAGGCCATGTTTACTTACAAGCAATGGGAATGAAAGATTCCCATTGTTGTTGTTTACCTAAACTTTGGAATGGGAGTGGGAGTGGGAGTGGGAGTGGGAGTGGGAGTGGGAGTGGGAGTGTGGGACCCACACAATTTGGCAATCCCATTCCCAATTTTCAAACAATTACATTCCCCTATTCAACTTCATCAATCTCATTCTCATTCCTTATATTGTAGGTCCCACCAACTTTAATATTTTATTAGTATTCTTTTCTCTTTACTTTTTGTGGGCCCCACACGAATTAATACTGCATTCCCATTCCAAGACTCTAGTAAACATCATCAATGATAATTCTTTTCATTCCGATTCCGATTCTATTTTTTTTTAAGTAAACATAAACAAAGAAATCTTATATCCATTCCATAATTTTTCATTCCGATTCATTCTCATTCCCATTTCTGCTAAGTAAACGGGCCCTTAGAGTGTAAAAACGATGGCAAGTAGAGTAAGTTCTTTTGAAATCATGTATGTGAAGCAAGCTCAGTTCAATTGTTTGTTAAAAAAATGTTGGGAATACTCTAAAATATCAAATTGGGTGTATTCTGAAACACCCTGAAAAGTTGAAAAAATATTTTTAATTAATTAATACTTTCATGATATTGAAAGGAAAAAAACTCTTTAATCTCATTTCAATTTTGTTGCTGAGTAGTTGTGCTGTCAAACATTTTGTTGTCTTTTTCATGGAATAATGATGTAACCTTTTGAAATATTAGAAGAGATAATTATCATTTTTTCTTCCTTTCTTCAACTTTTTATTCTAAAATCTCTCTAATAAAGATTATGTTCCCACTAAAAAGAAAAGGAAAAAGAGAAGTCTCTAAGAACTAGAAAGAGTCCCACTAGAGAAGAAACTTGTAGATTTAGGGTGGGAAAATGAATTTGGATATAGTGGGATTGCAGTTGGGGAGAAAAAGTAAGGTAAGAGTTAACAAGATAAATATTGTAGATGTAGGTCAGTTTACGTGTACCTCGAAAAACATGATTAGATAATTATCTGACCTTATAAGATTTGATGTCGGGAAGGATAATATGTGAGGTGGTCATCATAATTTGAACTCATGGCCTCAAAGTTTGAAAATAGTCCTTGGACTACCAAGTTAATTTATGGTTGGTTATATTGTAGATTAGAAACTTGTAAAGGTAAAGTTATTTCTCTCACCCCATTCATCTCTTTAAGAAGTTAAGAAAAATCTTTTTTTTTTTTTGAGGAATTGAAGTACTTAATTAAATACAGATTTTCAGCATACAAAAAAGCCTTGTATGGAATTTTTGAGACAATTGGGATTAATTGATGATTATTTTTTTTATGAAAGTTTTCTATCATCCATCTAAAAAGAGTGAGGTATGTTTATAGATGAGTTCGCCGTTGGATAAAACCGACATGAAATCCATGAATCCATATCGTCGAAATTATACAAACCAATCTAAACAGAGTGAACGAACACTATTGAAAAGGTCGATATTGAATCAACTTATATTACTAATCATGCATAGTAAAATTACAATTTGTTTTGAGTACAGTTGATTTGTCAGTTAGAACCTTATCCTTTTAATTTATAATATTATCCCCTAAGAAAATCAGTAGTCTTATTACCTAATGATTTAAAAGGATGAATTGATAAGAACAATGAATAAACAGCTTCACATGGTCCATGAAAAAAGCATGACATTGACTTAAAATAATTAACTTGATTGAAAAATACAAATGACTTTCACTTTCTTAGCTAAACCGACAGCCAAATAGACCCTTCCACTTTTACAGCCTATCAAACTCCATTGTGCAAATTTCTCAAAAAAATTTAAAAAAAAAAAAAAAAAATTGTAATTTTTATGTTTTTAATACTTTATAAAAGTGATTGCATGCATGTGAGAGTTTTATTATGAAATCTCATGAAATGGACTTTGTACAACATCTATTGGATTCTTTATGTAATCTATGAGTTGTGTGTCGTTATGTCTCTTTTTTTTTTACTATAGCATTCGGGTTAGTTTACGTTGTAATTCAATTAATTGTATGGAACATTATACGATCTTACAACACTTAATATAAAAAAAAAAAAAAATTGTAAGATAATATGCTACGTATTTTGGCCACTTAGTCAAGTCCGAGTTGGGTTTTATGTCTTCTTATATATGTACATTCATACTTGAACTAATATGAAGTTTAGAGCCATTAATTTTTAGTTTAATTACATAAACCTATTTTTTAAAGGTTATTTGGGTCACGGGTTTGGATCATAAATTTATATAATTCATGTCTGTAGATCACGTTAAACCCTCAAAATCGATATGAGGTTTCTCTACCCTGCATTAATTCTTCAACAATCTCCATCTATAGTGAAATTGTTATCATACAAATTTATACATCAAATACATACTTTCAAATCCTAAACTTCCCTAATCCAAATTTGTGAATTAAACATTCTGTGAGAGCCGGGGGCGTTTGGAGTGCGGGAATCGGAATTGAATGTCTGGGAATTAGATGTCTGGGAATAAGTAGTACGGAATAAAATAGATGGGAATTTGATGTCTGTGTTTGGAGTGTGCTGGAATGAGATTCAAATGCCTGGGAATATGATGTCTGTGTTTGGAGTGTGCTGGAATTTAATTTATGGGAATATGATTATTGTTTTTGTAGGAAGGAATATGATTTGTTATTTTATTTAATTATTATATAAAATTTAATTAAAATTTTGAAAAAAATAATTAATAATATTAAATTTAATTAAATTAAAATTATCAACTATATTTATTTATAAGTTTGAATTTTTTAATTTTCTTTTAAATATTATTTCATAAAATAAAATAAAATAAAATTGATGAAACATTATTATTATTATTTTTTCAATTTTTTATTAGCTCTTGGCTAAGAAGCATGAATATATATACGATACGGATACGTTGATACATCAATTTTTAAAAAAAGTAGGATACGAATACGTTTGAGATACGTATTGTTATTTAGAAAATAGAACATTTTTATAATTAAAGAAAAAGACTTATAATTTAAAGAATTTGTAAAAAAAAAAACATCTTTATAATTAAAGAAAAAGACAAAAACTAATTTAAAAGTAAACAAAGATATTAAAATAAAAATAGAACTTCTGTGCTGGTGATTTTTTTTTTTTAAAAAAAAGTGACATTGAAAATTGTAGCTTTAAGTTTTAAAACTTAAATTAAATTGCTGTTAAAAAAAAAAAAACTTAAATTAAATTGGTTGTATTTTGTTTTCAATAGGTGGGAGGGAAAAAAAAATAAAAAAGCTAACATTGAAATTTGTGAATATGAATTAAAAATTAAATAAAAAAACTTTGAAGAAACCTAATTCTCTCTCCCAAATACCAACATTGGCATTAGTGATGGAAATAAAATGTCAATTACCAATACTAAAGTAAATTATGGGAATAAAATGCCAAAGACCAATAGTAAAATGAGGGTTACCAAACATTGGAATGGGCTTTAAAAACCCATTCTCATACTCAATGCCTCCACTTCAAACACCCCCTTTAGGATTTTACTTTGAGCAAATTATTCAAACACATAAATTACTAATTGCATAAGTGGAAAAAAGTGATGGTGGTGGATTGAAATAAATATTCTTATTTTATTCATTATCAGAAGTCTTTTATCCATTTGAAATTTGAAATTTTTTTCTTAATTTATATAAATTTCTATTTTCTGCAAAATAATTATGTCATTACAACCCATTTAATTTATATGAAACTGAATGTTTAAAAACCTCATCAAAGTTAATTATATGGAATTTCAGTCCAAATCCTAAGCAAAAGAAAGAAATAAATTCACAATTTCAGTCCAAAGCTATATGACGTTTGGATAATGACTTAAATAAATTAAAAAAATCAAATTATTAACATCTTTTTTTATACTCAGAATGAAAGACAAGCTGCTATGACATTTAACTGAAATTTTGAAACTGTACTTTGAATATTATAGAGCAAAAGAGTGATCACAGAAAAACTTTTAACGATAGAGACGTTGAGTGGTCACCTCCCTCACTCTCTCGAGAAATTATTCAATGTAATCATCAAATATAGTGTGACCCTCCTATTCATATTCATTATATTTATAATTTTAACAGGAGAGATAGAGTCATATTGAATAATTTCTTGAAGGAAAGAGAGCTTTTTTAAAATTAAAACAAGATAATATAGTAGAAAACCAACGTACTCATACCAGTTCATATATAAATATGATTCAATTTAATCGAAAAAACGATGTCATGTCATGTCATGCCATCCATCCACACTATCCTTCTTGAATTGGATGAACTGCTTGAAACTTCTCTATATCTATCAACAATAAATATTCTGTACAATATACCACCCATTTGATCTCTATTCTTTTTCTCAAGAAAAGAAAATCGAGATCGAGATGGGGATGGGGATGAAGAATCGAGATCGCCCGCCATTTTAACCTACAAAAAAAAAAAGATCTCAAGGTAATCTCCAACTTTGAAAGCCAATATCATTGTGTTTTCTTGAAGGACTTGAAGAAGAAATTTTGGCAAGAATCCAAAGAAATGGCCAGTCTGATATTGAGGGAGATTTGGGTTGTATTTGAAGAAATGGGTGGCTGATTTTAAGCTTTTGCAATTGCCAAAACTTAAGAAAAATATAAAGGAAAGGGAAAGAATTAAAAGAGTTTTTAGAGATGATGTTCTAAAATGAAACATTGTTTAGAGAAATTTAGAAGAAATTAATATTGGGTGAAGCTTTAGAGATTGATAAACCTTTCATTCTTTATACAAGTTCATCTTTTGATGGACACAACTTTCTACCAAAAGTGGGGCTGACTTTAGAGAGAGAGAGGGAAGAAAGTTGACAAGCTTTGAAAGGAATTGAGGCTCATAATTAATAGAACAAGAAAAAGAAAAAAGGTGATGAATAATGGAACTAATAGTGATTTTTCTTTGTCAAATGGTAATGAATGAGAGAAGAAATTGTACTAAATGAGGTTTAAAAAAAAAAGAGGAAATTTACTTGAATATTATGATTGGGTAAAA